>BPUM01000041.1:0-600000 GCA_020521455.1 Prunus kanzakura | reverse complement strand
ATTAACAGACAAATCAAATGATGAAACTAATAGCTCACAGGATGAATGAAAAATATAAACGTGTTGCTACTAGCTATTTTAAGGCTGCTCTTCCTCAAATGGTTTAGTTTTCTCTATTTCCTTTAACTATATATATATACTAACCTTAATAATTACAGCATTGGCCTTGGGAACACAATCAAACATGTCACCTCCAACATTCTCAATGCGGTGACACTCCTGAGCAACAGACACAACATGAGGAAGATCAAAGTTGATGCCTTGAATCCAAGGACATGCCTCAACCAACAAGCGCAAAGTAGTCCCATCACCCCCGCCCACATCTACAATTGTCTCAATCCCTTTGAACACCTCTATACAACTTTCAATCACTGCAGACACAACCACCCTTGCATCACAAGCCATTGCTTCATTGAAAAGCTTGTTGTGATCGGGATTGGCTGCGCCAAAGCTCCATATGTCCTCACCATGTACTTCCTCAAACACTGAATTTCTAATATTACCTTTGATTCGGGTACTGAGGACATGCCACGGTGCCAGCATTACTGGGCTATTCTCTAGCAAAATGAAAGCAGCCATGCTGTTTTGTCTGGCTTTCAATAGCCGTTTGGACAAAGGTGTTTGTGCATAAACTTTGGGGCCTAATTGGGTTGCTGGCTTTTCTTTGAATATTTTGAGGTGGACTAGGACCCTCATGATGCGGTAAAGGGGAGAAGGATCACATCTTAGAGCAGATGATAGCTCTAGGAGTGTCATGGGGCTGCCATGGCTTTCAATTGCATCAGCTATTCCAAGCTGAATGGCGCATTTTACCACCGCGATTTCGACAAACCCGAACACATATTTCCAGATTTCCAGTTTGGCATGTTCTTCTTCTTTCTCTTCTATTCCTAGCTCTCTTTGTTTATCTTCCATCTCTTTCTGTGTGTGTGTCGTAGGCTCTAAGGTAGCAATATATATAATTTGCAGGAAGAGATTGGAGTATAGTTACCTGCAGAACATGTGTTGAACAGTTTAGGTAATGCAGGGCCGGTCCTACCCTAAGGGTAGGGCAGGCAGCCGCCTACTCCATTTTTTGCCAAACCAAAAATTACCCAATACCTGATACAAATAAATTTCTTCTGCCTACTCAAACCCAACCCATCAGGGGTGATCCTACCCTAAGGACAAGGTAGGCAGCCGCCTACTCCAATTTTTGCCAAACCAAAAATTACCCAATACAATCAAATTTCTTTTGCCTACTCAAACCCAACCCACTCAAAATTTTCCCTTTAACAAAAACAATAGCCCAGACCACTCAAACTTTCTCCTTGAACAAAAACAATAAAAAGCAATATAAGCATGTGAAAGTTGTATGGAGATTTTTTTCAATGTTGACTAACATTATGAATTTTGTTAGTGCTTTTGCTAAACGCAGTAATGAGTTAAATTTAATTCGAAAAGCTGAACTCAAAGAATTGTTGGATTATGGGGAACTTGAGACATGTAGATGACTTAATCAAGGTCGTAGTTTGAAACGAGCTAGAGCCACTTGTTGGGGATCTCACTTTACCTTAAAAATCAAAGCATGTGTTGCTTAAAAACATGCCTACTAGTATTGGGATTGAAAGATATAATGAAAGTACTAATTGAAACATGCCTACTAGTGTTGCTTAAAATGCAGCCACAATGCATTTGCTCAGATTTTCTTGCCAACCATCTAAAGATTACAAACTGCAAGAGCAGTAGGCTTATTAACTCAACAATTTTGACAATGATGCAACAGATAAAGACCAAAAGGTAACTTAAACAATACAATGAAAGTACTAATTTGCAAAAAACAAATCCACATCCATAACTTTCTGTTCTCTAAATTTAAGGAAAAGCCTGAATAACGGATTGGACAGCATGAATAGGTGTGATAGTGTGTTGGCTAAAGCCAGCTTCCCCAAGAACATATCCCCATTCCTTCAAGGTCCTTTCTTTTCCTGTGTTTGTATGGGCCATCATCACCATGTCTAGCATCAATCTCACATTTGTTAGTTTGATGTCCTCTTTCTCATCTTTTTCATCGATAACCGCTTCTATGATTATCACCTTCCCTTTATCCTCCGGCATAGCTTCCCTGCACTTCTTAAGGATCTGGATGCACTCATCATCGCCCCAGTCATGAAGAACCCACTGCAATTCAAGAAAACAGAATCAGAGTATCCATTGTCATAATGCCTTGTTGAGCAGGAAAACTTATAGCAAGATAATCGGGGAGTGATGGCAGAGGAACCACATTTTTTCTTATCCCATTAGCGCAGACAAATGATGTAATAAGTAGACATTAACAGACAAATCAAATGATGAAACTACTAGCTCACAGGATGAATGAAAAATATAAACGTGTTGCTGCTAGCTATTTTAAGGCTGCTCTACCGTAAATGGTTTAGTCTTCTTGATTTCTTTTTACTATATATATATACACTAACCTTCATAATTACAGCATCAGCCTTTGGAACGCAATCAAACATGTCACCTCCAACATTCTCAATGCGGTCACACTCCTGAGCAACAGACACAACATGAGGAAGATCAAAGTTGATGCCTCGAATCCAAGGACATGCCTCAACCAACAAGCGCAAAGTAGTCCCATCACCCCCGCCCACATCTACGATGGTCTCAATCCCTTTGAACACCTCTAAACAACTTTCAATCACTGCAGGCACAACCACTCTTGCATCACAAGCCATTGCTTCATTGATAAGCTTGCTGTGAACAGGATTGGCCGCGGCATAGCTCCATACATCCTCTCCATGTACTGCTTCAAATGCTGGATTGGTAATACCTTGAATTCGAGCACTTAGGCCATGCCACGGTGCCAGCATTACCAGGCTACTCTCTAGCAAAATTAAAGCAGCCATGCTGTTTTCTCCGGATTTCAATAGCCGTTTGGACAAAGGTGTTTGTGCATAAACTATGGGGCCTAATTGGGTTGCTGGTTTCTCTTTGAATATTTTGAGGTGGACAAGTACCCTCATGATGCGGTAAAGGGGAGAAGGATCACATCTTAGAGCAGATGAGAGCTCTAAGAGTGTCATGGGGCTTCCATGGCTTTCAATTGCATCAGCTATCCCGAGCTCAATGGCGCATTTCACCACTGCGATTTCAACAAACCCGAAAACATATTTCCAGACATCCACTTTGGCATGCTCTTCTTCTTCTTCCTCTTCCGATCTTAACTCTCTACTTTGTTTATCTTCCATATCTTTGTGTGTGTGTGTTTATCCCAGGCTCTTAGCCGTATATATAATTTGGAGGAAGAGATTGGAGTTGAATGTGCTTAACATTTAGAAATCTGTAACTCTCATTCAATATTGAACAGTCAATTTTGCAGTAGATCAGAGCTGGGGCCAATGCTGCTTTTACTGTTTTAAATGCCATTCAAGCGTGATTTGCTCCTAAGAAGTTGTTGGGGAATTAATTGCTTTTATAAAAGGCCAAGAACAATCCATCCTACTAACACTCTCAAAATCAATCCCAAGTTGTCCAGAACATATATAAATATTTTTTCTCACGAGAATTTATAAAATAATAAAAAAGAGAGACAACATTTAATTTAGTAGGTAAACTCTTTTTCAGGTCCTGTTCTGGCTTTATCAGGCAAACATAAAAGCATACAAGTGCTCAAAATTTCCTCTTTAAGTTGATGATAAAGTGGACCCTGGAAACTGAATTCATTTTGCAACCCTACCTCTGCCTAATATTGCAGATTTGTTTCCGTCAGGAAATCTTGTTTCCCATAAATGGCTCGCTGGAATTCACATCTATTATCTCAACCACAAACACTCGTATTCATTTCCTTCAATAATGCCTCTATGAAATTAGCGGTGAAAATTATACGATATGAAAATCAAATCATTTAGGAGAACTGCATATAATAAACTAATAAATCTCTCCATCTGGCTTGAGAAACACATAGCGTCATTGGAATCCCACTGGCATGAAAAACACATAGCGTCATTGGAATCCCACTGGCATGATTGGCCGAGATGTTTTGCTATCCCCAGTTCATATAAGTTTTTCTGCCAGAACAGATGCAAGCAATTAGCAAAGATTGGAGTTTGAAGGCTTGGTCTGCAAATTCACAGCTTGATATTTTTCCCTTTCTCGGGATGTTTTCTCTGGTGTTACAAAATACACAATGGTTGGGTTGCAACTGAGAGTAAAATTTTAAGTTTGAACTAGATTTGGTGGGGTGCGCCAGGCCCATGCAGTAGTGCAACACTTAGGCGACGAACGAGAGCCCCAGTAGCAAGCTACTGTGGTGGACCCTCCCCCTAAAGAAATTAATTTAATATCGTGTGGACCATTGGTCCACGTATCAGATATTAAACTGATAAGAACAGATACTACACTTGATCTTAGCCAAAAGGCCGAGAAAGGTATGCTTATTCTCATCTCTTGTTTCTCTTTTTATAGGGCCGTTCACTTCCATATTTCCTTGGTCAAGCCCATGTGGGATTGTTACAAACAGCTAAAGGGTGCTACGCCTACGAACGAAGGCTGAGGGGTAAGGGCTGTACCTGTGAGTGTGTGACTCGAACTAACAGAGAGCAAAATTGATTTGGTTTATACGGACTGCATTCTCATATAAGAGAAGCAAAGGCTGCCTGCACTTTGGGAAAAAGGTATGGCAAGCTTGGTATCTGTACTAACTATTTGTCGTTCCAAATTGCTTAACAAGTTCATCACACTTGGTGAAAACAATATTTTCTTCATGTTCACTCTGTCATACAAATTCTTCATCTATTTTCTAAACTTGAACAAACCCATCAGCACAGATATTAATGCCGAACAAATCCCATTAGCACTTTTCTGTTGAAATTGGCCCAAATTAATGTTTTCTGCATTTGCCTTGTGTCGACCAACTTTCATGTAGCCGAAAGTTGTGTTTTGTTGATAGAGTTATTTATTAACTATTGGACAAAGGAAAGAGGAAACATGCAGCAACTCACGTGGGCATGCTGTTAAAGGGATGGTCTTTCGTCAAATAGAGGAAACAAGGAGCATGGCTCGAGGCATCTTTATGGGCTGCTAATGGTGCATGTCTCAAGGCTTCTTTGACTGACCATCACGTGGCTTTCTTTGGCATGCGGTTTCTCTCTCATTTGGAGAGTTGCTGCATGGGTTTATAAAAGGGAGAAAGGGAGCATGCAAGTGGAGTGTGGGGGGCAGTGCAGGTGTGCCGCACCAAAGGCATGGGTGTGGGCAATCTGTGTCTCACCATTTGGGGTGTCGTGAGCACCATAGCTCAGAGAGGCTAAAACAGAAGTGTGGGACACTTCCACACAAAAAGAAATACTAGAGAGCATCACCATGATGGTGGAGATAAACTCCTCTTTGGCTACACGAGATGTTGAAGGAAGATCAAGCCATTTCAAGGTTGAGTCTTCTTCATTTGTTCCTTGTGTTGGTGGGAGGTTTATTTCTTTGTATTGTTCTTAGTGTGTTCTTTCCTAGTGAGCAAGAACAATTCTTGTGTTCTTGGCTCTTGTGTGTGGTTAGCTTGAGAGCGACTTGGGTGTATTTGGGATTTGGGTTGTGAGAGTTAAACTCTGTAATTCCTAGGATAGGTGAGAGGGTTAATATCCTTTGGTTGTAATCTCTTTTGGGATACTAGTGGAATTTCTCGCTGTCTTCGAACTGGATGTAGGCTACACACGGGCCGAACCAGTATAAATCCTTGTGTCGATTGGATGTCTGTATTTTATATTTTGCTCTTGTTGTTTCAACGGTTTCATATCAACCATCCTTGTGCAATCCGCTTCCGCTGCGCACAACATTTTCATCACACAATGATACAATACAAGTTTCAAAGAGTGGCTTATTTATCAGTCCATCATTTAATTCCTCTAAATTCACAAAATTTAAATACTCCTAAGCGCTTGAAATTAGCTCACATAATAAGGGTGAGTGAGAAAATGAGTTAAAATTATGATATGTAAATTAGGCTGGGCACCGTACGTGATGGTATGGTATTGACCACATCCCACTCTCGATGCCGGAATTTTCAAACAACACGATACAGTTCGTGATTGGTGTAATAGTTTTTTAGTACCGAATCATACTGGAGCAAATCGGTTTCAGTATGACACGGTACCACTGTTGCTGAATGGATTTTTCATAGCCAAGATTTTCAAACTTCAAACCCATAGCAATCAGAAGAAATAGCATACCCTGTCCAATAATCACTTTAGACAATACAAAAACCTCATGCCTAAGATCTTATGGATTTGAAAAGAGAGAGATGAACAAAGAGAAGAAAAAAAAACTGAGATGAAAGAGAGGAAAAAAAAGAAAGAGAAAGGAGATGAGAGAAAAAAAAAAAAGTAATTGAGAGAAAGAAAGTGATGGGGAGGGAGAGAAGAGAAGAAAAATGAGAGTGCGAGAGAGAGAGAGAGAGAGAGAGAGAGAGAGAGAGAGAGAGAGAGAGAGAGAGAGAGAGAGGAGAAGAAGAAGAAGAAGAAAGAAAGAAAAAAGGTTAACGAAAGATAGATAGGGATGGAGTGGCTGGGGAGACTGGGAAGAAAGAAACGAAGAGGAAGAAGAAGGAAAAGACGAAAGAGGAAAATAATAAAGAGAGAGAGAGAGGTAGAGAGTTTAAAAAAAAAGGGTTTACTAGTGATTTGCCCCCTAAACTTGTACCTAATTTTCAATTAACCCCCTATCTTTTTTTTTTTAGAAAATTAAGAATATGAACTTCTTTTTTTCTCCAAACTCCCCCCTACCGTCTAAATCCTCAACATTTCATCTAATTTTCAGTTAAATCATTTTTAAAATTTATTTTTTTGCAAAAAAAAAATTGAAGAAAAAGAGGAAAATTGACCAAAAAAAAAGAAGAGAAAGAAACTAAAGAAAAAAAATCGTGGGGACCCAGCTCCCCACAATTTCAATGGTCCCTCTCTCTCTCTCTTAAACACTCTGAGAATATGAAATAGTGAAGAGTATGTTGGTGAAAACCTAAACTTGGAGCAGCGCACCAAATAATTTGGTGAACACCATTCGACCAAACTTCCTAGAGTACGCATTGGCTGTATATATGTATATAATAGGGCTTGCTAATCCTTTGAGTACCAACACACCACCGGCACTACTAGGATTCCCAACTCCACTACTAGGATTCAACCCCCTCCCCCAGCTCTATCTCCTCCATCAACCCTAAATCCCCCCTGCTTCCTCCCATCCCCAGGTGAGATCCACCCCTAGCCCCAGCCGAAACCCATCGCCAGCCTCAATCGAAACCCATCCCCGTCCCTTGCCCCCAAGACCCAGACCCATCCCATTCTCCAGCCCCCAATTCCCACGCAAGCCTGCAAAGAGAGAGAGAGAGAGAGAGAGAGAGAGAGAGAGAGAGAGAGAGAGAGAGAGAGAGAATTTCAATTTTATGTTTTTCATTTATTTTTAATGTACAAAATGACCATTTTGCCCTCATTTTTAACGGCAAATTGGATGAAATGTTGTAGATTTAGACTGAGGGGGGAAATTGGCCAAAAAAAAAAGTTCGGGTCCTTAATTTTCTAAAACAAAAGGATATGGGGTCAATTGAAAGCAATGTACAAGTTTAGGGGGTGAATCACCAGTATATCCTAAAAAAAGAGAGGGGGAAATATTAAATAAAAGGAAAGAAAGAGAGAGAATAGGAAAAATAAAGAAGATGGATACTATTTGGTACGGTATGACACCAAATGGGATGAGAAGTATGGAACCGGTGTTGTGTCAAATAGAAATGGTATGATACGGTATCATACCGTGTACTATGCAACACCGGACAACACGATAAGAGATTGGCACGGTTTGGGTTCAGTATCGGTTTTCAAATTTTGATGCCCAGCCCTAATGTAAATAGTTCGCTTCCGATTTTGAAAGCATACATAGCCTTTTGCGGAAGAGACTGAATCCAAACATTTTGGATTTTGGAAGCATGCATAGTTTGCTACTTTCTCATTGTAGCACAAGAATTTAAGGCGATATTTGTTATCGTTTTAGCAAAAAGCAACTGCAAAACAAAGCCCCGAGCCACACTGATGCCATAACGATCTAACTTGAAAGTATACATAGCCATTTGCGGAAGAGACTGAATCCAAACTTTTTGGATGTTGAGAGTGACCAATGTTAACCAATGTAAAGAGGGAAATTTGCCTCCAAAACCCAGGTTGGAAAGAGGGAAATAAATTAGGCAACCAAATGTTCAATATCTTGGGACTATATTTATAGGGCCTTACTCCGAAGAGAGAGCCCTTCCAGAAATTCTCAAGGGCACATGGCTGAACCAAGGCCCAAGAGGGGGTTTGGAAATAGTTTTCAACCAGCAATAGACGCGCCTCGGTTAGAACCTCATAAGCTGCGTCATTGCCCCAAGCGCAAAGATACTTTAGTCATTGGCTTCTGCTCGCTTTTATACCATTACAGCAACTCAGCCTTTTCCGCTCTATCCATGTGGGACTACAACTTCTTCTTTCACACGTGCAATGATCACTATGCCATATACCATCGCATGTTTGGCTAATAATTGTAAATTCCGATGTGTAAAATCTAGAAGATGAATGTTGTTTCTTGTCTTAGCTTGAAATTGCATCCTCTCCATTCTATCTGTCTAGTTTGATTGCATACATACCAATTTAGAATGTTAAATGCCGCCTTTCTCTTTGCCAAATTTTATTCAATTTTTCATTTTCCTAAATTTGAGTTTATACATCTGAATATAAAGCAGGAGCAGTAGGCTTATTATTAACTTAACAATTTTGACAATGCTGCAACTAGAGAAAGTAGTTGAACAATACAATGAAACAGTACTAATTTGAGAACACAAATCCACATCCTTAGCTTTTTGTTCTCTAAATTTAAGGAAAAGCCTAAATAACAGTGGCTCTGATACCAAATTGTCACATCCCAGGATCGGCTCCGGCGTAGCACGATATTGTTCGCTTTAGGCCCCTCACTTTCTGCCCTCACGGTTGTGTTTCTGAAAGCTCATGAGCAACTTCCTAGTGGGTCACCCATCCTGGGATTGCTCTAGTCCCATCTCGCTTAACTTCGGAGTTCCCGCGACTCCGAAGCCAGTGAGCTCCCAAAAGGCTTCGTGCTAGATGGAAGCGGGTATGTACATATAAGGCACATCACCCCCTCTCCATTGATCAATGTGGGATCTTACAAACAGATTGGACAGCATGAATTGGTGTGATAGTGTGTCGGCTAAAGCTAGCCTCACCAAGAACATATCCACATTCCTTCAAGGTCCTTTCTTTTCATGTGTTAGAATAGGCCATCATCACCATGTCTAGCATCAATCTCACATTTGTTAGCTTGTTGTCCTATTTCTCATCTTTTTCACCGATAACTGCTTCTATGATTATCACCTTCCCTTTGTCCTCAGGAATAGCTTCCCTGCACTTCTTAAGGATACGGAGTCATTCATCATCTTCCCAGTCATGAAAAACCCACTGCAATTCACGAAAACGAAATCAGAGTATCCTTTGTCATAAGATTGAGCAAAAAAACTTATAGCCAGATAATCAGGGAGTGATGGCAGAGGAACCGCATTTTTTCTTATCACATTATATCAGACAAATGATGTAATCAGTGGTAGACATGAACAGAC
The DNA here is from genome assembly GCA_020521455.1 of Prunus kanzakura. Classification (NCBI taxonomy): domain Eukaryota; kingdom Viridiplantae; phylum Streptophyta; class Magnoliopsida; order Rosales; family Rosaceae; genus Prunus; species Prunus kanzakura. The sequence continues at coordinate 590,375 of BPUM01000041.1, read as the reverse complement.
AAATCAAATTATGAAACTAATAAGTCACAGGATGAATGAAAAATATAAAGATGTGTTGCTCACTTGCTGCTAGCTATTTTAAGGCTACTCTTCCTTAAATGGTTTATTTTCTCTATTTCCTTTAACTATATATATACTAACCTTAATAGTTACAGCATCAGCCTTTGGAACATAATCAAACATGTCACCTCCAACATTCTCCATGCAGTCACACTCCTGAGCAACAAACACAACGTGAGGAAGATCAAAGTTGATGCCTCGGATCCAAGGGCATGCCTGAACCAAAAAGCACAAAGCAGTCCCATTACCCGCGCCCACGTCTACTATTGTGTCAAGCCCTTTGTGTTGGTGAAAATGGACAAACACTTTCACTCACTCATCTAATGATCTTGTTGTTGATGGACTTTGTGACAAACAAAATAATGGATGAATCATACACTCACACACTTGAGAAACAAACCAAGCACAAAGTGACACAAGAATTTATAGAGGTTCAGCAATTGCCTACATCCTCTTGGTGATCCCCTTGAGAAATTCACTAATGAAAGAATAAGTTACAATTTTGGTTTACAAAGAAACCCCCTTAGAACTCTATTCTCTCCCAAGCTCTCTTTTCTTTCTCACCCCTTGCTCAACACTTTGATGCACTTGTGAACACTCTCACACACTTGATGTTTCCCTCCTTTGGTGTCTAGACTCTCAAAACCCAACTCAGCTCCCTCTTGAACTGATTGCCCTCTCTCTCTTCCTCCCTTGGTAAGTTCAACCTCTCTTGGACACACTAGCTCCCAGTTACTTGTCCACTCCTTGAGAAGTAGAACCACACACAAGTTGTCTTGCATCTTCACTTTCTTTTGTAGACAGACCTTTGGACTTGGTAGAGGGCTGCAATTACTCCTTCACGTTCTTGCTTTCAGCTACCCATCTAAACAAAAGGTTAAGCAAGCCAGAAAACAAGCCATAAAGTATGCACCCTTTTGTCCCTTGTCTCCCACCTAGAAAACCCTTTGGTACAAGTCAACAAACAACATTTAATGGTGTTCCAGCTTTTAAGGCCTGTTGCCAAACTTCCTAGAACCCATAAAACACTTGGAAGCTCGAGGGATTAGGTAGGGAACCCATCACATGTGAAGACCTCTTGAAAAACGCGTGAAAAAACGACACAGCATGTCTAGTGACCGGTCGCACGATCCTGGAGACCGGTCGCTTTGCAATTTGCCTGAAAGCGATCGGTCGCTTGCCTTGAGTTCCAGCTTCTTCTTCAGACCTCGAATCTGCTTCAAAACGACCGGTCGCTTTTCCCAGGATTGGCTGCGCCAAAGCTCCTTAGGTCCTCACCACGTACTTCCTCAAACACTGGATTTCTAATATTACCTTGAATTCGGGCACTTAAGCCATGCCATGGTGCCAGCATTACTGAGATACTCTCAAGCAAGATCAACGCCGCCATGCTTTTTTCTCCTGATGTCAGTAGGCATTTGGATAAAGGTGTTTGTGCATAACTTTTGGATCCTAATTGGATTGCAGTTTCTTCTTTGAATATTTTTTCTTTCCAATCGTGTTTTGATACTCTTCTAATACTATATGTATTAGAATGTGAGCATCCAACCTGAAATCAGTTGATAATGGATTGAGAGACCCAAAATCTTTTATACCATTTAACAAGGCTTTAATTCTCCGATGTGAGATTCACACTCTCAATCAAAACATACAACCTTTATCTACACACAAATCGGAGGAACAACTATTGAGCTATATGAATTGAATTGAATTGATTCAATACATATGGTACAATTTTCTGCAGAAAACTCTTTTGCTTCTTTCTTGCTCCTACTCTAACCAAAATTTCCATCCATTGATTCTCTATCGTAAGGACAGTGAATTGGGTTGCTTAATGTGAAGGTTACATGTATATGCATATATTAAAAATCAAAGCATTATGTTATACCCAACAATATGCTTATTGGGATACACAGATACATAGCAGCCCCAACGCATTTGCTCAAACATATTATGGAACATGTGTTCAACATTTAGAAATATATCAATTTCATTGGGATTTTTACAAGATTGAACACTCAATTTTTAATAATCATTTCCTATAATCGGTAGTATACATTTTAATTTCTTTGATAAAGATTTTTTTAATCGAACCGTACTAGAAATTATGGAAAAGATGCTTGCAGGAACATCTAATTCATTCAACATTGTATTATAGTATAAATTAATCTTTAGCTAGGTACATTATTGTCTAGCTGTAACATCAAATACCTACATAGGATACATGTGTGACTTTGTTGAGGCAGATGTTTCTGGGGGTAATGTAGTAAAATAAGAAAGGAAGACTTCGTCTATTATTTACAAGGATCATGACTTTGTGGAACATGTCATGTGTTTACAAAATTCTCCCGTTTCGTCATAGATTTGATCCGATATCATTGAAACTTGAGTAGAATTCATTACACATATTTTGTTTTGAGAGCAACTCTTTTTTTTTTTTGTTTCTTCAATCGTGTTTTAATACCCTGCCGATCGGGTTCTGCTTTTAGAAGATGTTTGCCATGCATTGCTAGAGACCTTCCATTAATATTTCAGTCTTACTTGTGTCGAGGGCTACGAGTATTAGAACAGCATGATCTAAGCAACTCTATTATTAGCAGTATGTGAATGGTGCTGATTATGCCATATCATCGATGCTATATCAGATGCTTTAGTTAGTTAGAAGGTTTACAGTTTGTTAAATTGTTAGCAGAGAGCTGAGCCTCTACTGAGCTATATAATATACTGTGCTCTTGTAATGAGTTCAATCGAGTCAGTACAGATGATACAGTATTCTGCAGAAAACTCTATCTGATTTTGCTTAGCTTCCATCCATTGGCTCTGTCTCGTAAGTCGCAAGGACATTGAAAGACAAACTAATGGAAAGAAAGACATTGGAGTGCTGTGAATCACATATATTTATACCTTAAAAATCAAAGCATGTGTTGCTCAAAAACATGCCTACTATTATTGGGATAGAAAGATATATAGCAGCCACAATGCATTTGCTCAGATTTTATTGCCAACCATCTAAAGATTACAAACTGCAAGAGCAGTAGGCTTATAAACTCAACAATTTTGACAATGATGCAACAGAGAAAGACCAAAAGGTAACTCAAACAATACAATGAAACAGTACTAATTTGCAAAAACAAATCCACATCCATAACTTTTTGTTCTCTAAATTTAAGGAAAAGCCTGAATAACGGATGGAGCGGCATGAATAGGTGTGATAGTGTGTCGGCTAAAGCCAGCTTCCCCAAGAACATATCCCCATTCCTTCAAGGTCCTTTCTTTTCCTGTGTTTGTATGGGCCATCATCACCATGTCTAGCATCAATCTCAAATTTGTTAGTTTGATGTCCTCTTTCTCCTCTTTTTCATCGATAACCGCTTCTACAATTATCACCTTCCCTTTATCCTCTGGGATAGCTTCCCTGCACTTCTTAAGGATACGGATGCACTCATCATCGCCCCAGTCATGAAGAACCGACTGCAATTCACGAAAACAGAATCAGAGTATCCATTGTCATAACGCCTTGTTGAGCAATTAAACTTATAGCAAGATAATCAGGGAGTGATGGTAGAGGAACCACATTTTTTCTTATCCCATTAGCGCAGACAAATGATGTAATAAGTAGACATTAACTGACAAATCAAATGATGAAACAGGCTTTGGGTGTGTTTCTAAAGTCCATTTCATATATGAGTTTTTTTTATAATTTTGGCCCCTATATTGGGTATAATAGTAAATCTCCCAAAGATATTTAGTCATATACCCATTCTTAGCACTAATAATATAGATAAACCCTACCCCATTTAAATTCTAGAAACAACCCAAAAAATGACAGCTAGCCCTATTTAATTTAATTTTAATTATTAAATTACTTTGATGTCCTATTTAGTGTTTTAGGTTTTTTTATGAGGTTTTGGGGTTGAGTTTGTTTTAAGAAATCGATGAGAGTTTTCTAATTTATACGAAGTTAAAAGCCTCTTTGTTACGTTGTAAACGGGCTTTTAGTGTGTTTCTAAAATTCATTTCATATATGGGTTTTTTTTTTTTAATTTTGGCCCCTATATTGGGTATAATAGTAAATCTCCCAAATATAAACGTGTTGCTGCTAGCTATTTTAAGGCTGCTCTTCCTTAAATGGTTTAGCTTTGATTTCTTTTAACTATATACATAATACATATATATATATATACTAACCTTCATAATTACAGCATCAGCCTTTGGAACACAATCAAACATGTCACCTCCAACATTCTCAATGCGGTCACACTCCTGAGCAACAGACACAACATGGGGAAGATCAAAGTTGATGCCTTGAATCCAAGGACATGCCTCAACCAACAAGCGCAAAGTAGTCCCATCACCCCCGCCCACATCTACGATTGTCTCAATCTCTCTAAACAACTTTCAATCACTGCAGGCACAGCCACCCTTGAATCACAAGCCAATGCTTCATTTATAAGCTTGCTGTGATCAGGATTGGCCGCGGCATAGCTCCATATATCCTCTCCATGTACTGCTTCAAATGTTGGATTGCTAATACCTTGAATTCGAGCACTTAGGCCATGCCACGGTGCCAGCATTACCGGGCTACTCTCTAGCAAAATTATAGCAGCCATGCTGTTTTCTCCGGATTTCAATAGCCGTTTGGACAAAGGTGTTTTTGCATAAACTTTGGGGCCTAATTGGGTTGCTGGTTTCTCTTTGAATATTTTGAGGTGGACCAGGACCCTCATGATGCGGTAAAGGGGAGCAGGATCACATTTTAGAGCAGATGATAGCTCTAGGAGTGTCATGGGGCTGCCATGGCTTTCAATTGCATCAGCTATTCCAAGCTCAATGGCACATTTTACCACTGCGATTTCGACAAACCCGAACACATATTTCCAGATTTCAAGTTTGGCATGTTCTTCTTCTTTCTCTTCTCCTCCTACCTCTCTTTGTTTATCTTCCATCTCTTTCTGTGTGTGTGTCGTAGGCTCTAAGGTAGAAATATATATAATTTGCAGGAATAGATTGGAGTATAGTTACATGCAGAACATGTGTTGAACAGTTTAGGTAATGTATCATTTTCATTGGGATTTTTCCCAGATTCAGCCACTCAATTATAATGTATTTTCATGTAATGGTAGACATCTTTTGCCTAATTGGCTGGAAGGATTTTGTCTTGTATACAAAATTCTTTCTTTGCCACGATATTTTATGAAAAAGTTTACTACGTAGTGGACAAACATGGTAAGCATGCATTGTTTAGCGCTGTAGCTAGTGGCATCATAAGAATCTTGTGTTTTTGCTATGAGCATAATTTTTTATTGTTTCTTATTTTTGTCTTTCCAATCATGTTTTGATACTCTTCTAATACTATATGTATTAGAATGTGAGCATCCAATTCGAAATCAATTGACAATGGATGGAGAGACCCAAAATCTTTTATACCATTTGACAAGGCTTTAATTCTCCAATGTGAGATTCACACTCTCAATCAACACATACAACCTTTATCTACACACAAATCGGAGGAACAACTATTGAGCTATATGAATTGAATTGCATCAATACAGATGGTACAATTTTCTGCAGAAAACTCTTATATATCTTATTTTGCTTCTTTCTTGCTCCTACTCTAACCAAAGTTTCCATCCATTGATTCTCTCTCGTAAGGACATTGAAAGACAAACTAATGCAATAGGAGAGCATTGAATTGGTTTGCTTAATGTGAAGGTTACATGCATATGTATATATTAAAAATCATATCATTATGTTATACCCAACAACATGCTTTTTGTTTAGCTGTAGCTAGTGGCATTATCATAAGAATCGAAAATATGGAGGGCTAATAACGTACCGATATGTGGCTCTCAAGAATCTTATTTGAAAAATTGTTGGGATTACATCATGATAAGATGTGCTACGTGGAGAAAAAAATATAATCAGAAATCTATAGGGCTAATCACGTGCCGACGCGTGGATATCAAAAATCCTATCCCAAAATATTTTTCTCTTCTAAAATGTATTTTAAATAGGATATAAATAGTAGTTTAATTAAATTAACTTACGAATTTGCTTAACAAGTTCATCACACTTATATGCTATATAATAACACAAGTGAAAGCACTATTTTCTTCGTGTTCACTCTTTGTCGTACAAATTCTTCATCCATTTTCTGAACTTGAACAAACCCATCAGCACCAATATTAATGCCGAACAAATCTAATTAGCACTTTTCATCACACAATGATACAATACAAGCTTCAAAGTAGATCACGTAATAAGGGTGAGTGAGAAGCAACTGCAAAATAAATTAGAAAAAAAAATGGAGAGAAATATTAATAAAACCGAGTATATTTTAATAGAAAAAAAAAATGCTCAGGAATGTGATCGCATTGAGAATGTTGGAGGTGACATGTTTGATTGTATTCCAAAGGCCGATTCTGTAATTATCAATTGTAAAAGAAGAAGTTGTAGTCCCACATGGACAGAGCGGAAAAGGCTGAGTAGTGGGATAAACGCGAGCGGAAGCCAATGATTGAAGTATCTTCGCGGTTTATGAGGTTCTAACCGAAGCGCTTCTCTTGCTGGTTGAAAACTATATCCAAACCCCCTCTTGGGCCTTGGTTCAGCCATGTGCCCTTGAGAATTTCTGGAAGGGCTCTCTCTTCGGAGTAAGGGTTTAGCCGCGGCTACATCATAAAATAAGAAAAATAGAAAAAAATGGAGAGAAACATTAATTTAAAAAAATAAGGAAAAAATTGAGTATAGCCAGGCGGCTGTACTATTTTTCTTAAAAAGAGAACCCTTCTAGCGAATAGGCGGCCACGTGTTTAAATAAAAGCGGGTATACTATTATTTTAAAAAATAAGAAAAAACCTAGTATAGCCGCGCGGCTATACTATTTATCCAACAGTCAATTTCGAAGTAGGTAAGAGCTGGGGCCAATGCAGGAAGTAGCGGTAGTGCCTGGGCCAATGCAACAGCTGCTTTTGCAGTTTCAAAAGTGATTTACAGCTAAGAAATCAACAAGAATCAATTATTTATTGAAAAAATCTGCTTATCCATCAGATGTGATTCAAGTGGAAATTAATTGCTTTATAAAAGGCCAAGAACAATCCAGCCTAGTTATGGCCTACTGATATCCACTCAGTTCATCATACTCATGCTTTTCTGATTTTTACCCTTGCTTTATCCTCTGCGTTGATGATAAGGTGGATCCTGGAAATTCTTTCAAACCCTACCTGCCTAATATTGCACATCTCTTTCCTTCACAAATGGCTCCCTGGAATTCACATCTATTATCTCAACCACAAACACTAGTATTCATTTCCTTCAATAATGCCTCTATGGAATTAGCAGTGCGATATGAAAATCAAATCATTTAGAAAAATTGCATATAAGAAAATAATAAATCAAGTTCATACATGGTCAATGGGAATTCAATTGTTACAAATTGAAAGTGATTCACAGATTTTAATCACAGTTTTGCGAGGATTCCAATCTCCTCATTAGTGTCTTTTTTTTTTTTTTTGTGAATAAAAGCCAACTACTCAGAGTGATTTAAACAAACCACCCGAGTCTTAGGAACAGCCAACAAGTCATCTAAAATTTTTGAAACACTACAGACAGGAGCATAATCAAAACACACATAGGCCTAAATCGAAGTTATAGCTCAAGTTAGCTAAACAATCAGCCACCCCATTCTTCTCTCTGTAAACATGGGTGAATCCATTTCAATCACAAGGTTCCTAATACCTTTGTCAATCCCAAGTTGCAACCCAAAGAAAAGCCCCCAAACTTCAGCATCCAAATTAAATTTCCTCCTCATCCAACCGCACCGTAATGCAAAGTTAACAAATTCTTTTTAGTTTACAAATTCTTTTTAGTTCGGGAGTTTAAGTAGGTTAAGTTTAATTGACACATCCTAATTCAGGGTGTGTACAAAAGAAACACAGTTCGATTTCTTAGGGTGCTTACTCCAGTGTCACCAAAATACAGAATGGTAGACTTTGAAATTGCGAGGACACTTAAGTTTGAACTAGATTTGGTGGGGTGCGCCAGGCCCATGCAATAGTGCAACGCTTGGGCGACGCTCGAGAGCCCCAATAGCAAGCTACTGTAGTGGACCCTCCCCCTAAAGAAATTAATTTAATATCGTGTGGACCATTGGTCCACGTATCAGATATTAAACTGATAAGAACAGATACTACACTTGATCTTAGCCAAAAGGCCGAGAAAGGTATGCTTCTTCTCATCTCTTCTTTATCCTTTTATAGAGCCATTCACTTCCATACTTCCTAAGTCAAACCGATGTGGTATTGTTACAAACAGAGAGCAAAATTGATTTGGTTTATACGGACTGTATTCTCATATAAGAGTGTTGATGGCTCGTACCATTACCACAAGCTGAGCCTGTCACAAGTCGCCATGTGGCCAGGCCACGATAGGTCAGGTCATGTGTTCACCGATAGGCCCATACCTTGACCCCAGGATATTCTCGATACGAGAAGGATACCCGATTTACAAAGAGAAGCAAAGGTTGCTTGCAATTTGGTAAAAAGGTATGGCAAGCTTGGTATCTGTACTAACTATTTGTCATTCCAAATTTGCTTAACAAGTTCATCACACTTATGCTATAATAACACAAGTGAAAACAATATTTTCTTCGTGTTCACTCTTTGTCATACAAATTCTTCATCTATTTTCTAAACTTGAACCCATCAGCACCGATATTAATGCCGAAAAAATCCAATTAGCACTTTTCATCACACAATGATACAATACAAGTTTCAAAGAGTGGCTTATTTATCAGTCCATCATTTAATTCCTCTAAATTCACAAAATTTAAATCCTCCTAAGCGCTTGACATTAGCTCACGTAATAAGGGTGAGTGAGAAAATGAGTTAAGATTATGATATGTAAATAGTTTGCTACTTTCTCATTGTAGCACAAGAATTTAAGGCGATATTTGCTATCGTTTTAGCAAGAAGCAACTGCAAAACAAAGCCCGAGTCACACTGATGCCATAACGATCTATAACTTGAAAGCGTACACAGCCACTTGCTGAAGAGACTGAATCCAAACTTTTTGGATGTTGAGAGTGACTAATGGAAAGAGCAAAATTTGCCTCCAAATGTTCAATATCTTGGGACTATATTTATAGGGCCTTACTCCGAAGAGAGAGCCCTTCCAGAAATTCTCCAGGGCACATGGCTGAACCAAGGCCCAAGAGGGGGTTTGGAAATAGTTTTCAACCAGCAATAGACGCGCCTCGGTTAGAACCTCATAAGCTGCGTCATTGCCCCAAGCGCAAAGATACTTCAATCATTGGCTTCCGCTCGCTTTCATCCCACTACAGCAACTCAGCCTTTTCCGCTCTGTCGATGTGGGACTACAACTTCTTCTTTCAAGCATACAATGATCACTATGCCATATAACATCGCATGTTTGGCTAATAATTGTAAATGCCGATGTGTAAAATCTAGAAGATGAATGTTGTTTCTTGTCTTAGCTTGAAATTGCATCCTCTCCATTCTATATGTCCAGTTTGATTGCATACATACCAATTTGGAATGTGAAATGCCGCCTTTTTCTTTACCAAATTTATTCAAATTTTCATTTTCCTGAAATTGAGTTGATACATCGGCATTTAAAGATTACAAAGCAGACTACATAAAGCAAGAGCAGCAGGTTTATTATTAACTTAACAATTTTGACAATGCTGCAACTAGAGAAAGACCACAAGGTAAGTTGAACAATACAATGAAACAGTGCTAATTTGCAAAAACAAATCCACATCCATAACTTTTTGTTCTCTAAATTTAAGGAAAAGCCTGAATAACGGATGGGACAACATGAATAGGTGTGATAGTGTGTCGGCTGAAGCCAGCTTCCCCAAGAACATATTCCCATTCCTTCAAAGTCCTTTCTTTTCCTGTGTTTGTATGGGCCATCATCACCATGTCTAGCATCAATCTCACATTTGTAAGTTTGGTGTCCTCTTTCTCATATTTTTCATCGATAACCGCTTCTATGATTATCACCTTCCCTTTGTCCTCTGGAATAGCTTCCCTGCACTTCTTAAGGATACGGATGCACTCATCATCGCCCCAGTCGTGAAGAACCCCCTGCAATTCATGAAAACAGAATCAGAGTATCCATTGTCATAACGCCTTGTTGAGCAAGAAAACTTATAGCGAGATAATCAGGGAGTGATGGCAGAGGAACCACATTTTTTCTTATCCCATTAGCGCAGACAAATGATGAAATTAGTGGTAGACATGAACAGATAAATCAAATGATGAAACGAATATGTCACAGGATGAATGAAAAATAAAAAGATGTGTTGCTAACTTGCTGCTAGCTATTTTAAGGCTACTCTTCCTTAAATGGTTTAATTTTCTCTATTTCCTTTAACTATATATATACTAACCTTAATAATTACAGCATCAGCCTTTGGAACATAATCAAACATGTCACCTCCAACATTCTCAATGCGGTCATACTCCTGAGCAACAGACACAACATGAGGAAGATCAAAGTTGATGCCTCGGATCCAAGGGCATGCCTCAACCAACAAGCGCAAAGCAGTCCCATCACCCGCGCCCACGTCTACTATTGTGTCAAGCCCCTTGAACACCTCTATACAACTTCCAATCACTGCAGGCACATGCACCCTTGCATCACAAGCCATTGCTTCATTGAAAAGCTTGTTGTGATCAGGATTGGCTGCGCCAAAGCTCCATAGGTCCTCACCATGTACTTCCTCAAACACTGGATTTCTAAGATTACCTTGAATTCGGGCACTTAAGCCATGCCATGGTGCCAGCATTACTGGGCTACTCTCAAGCAAGATCAACGCCGCCATGCTTTTTTCTCCTGATCTCAGTAGGCGTTTGGACAAAGGTGTTTGCACATAGCTTTTGGATCCTAATTGGATTGCAGTTTCTTCTTTGAATATTTTGAGGTGGACTAGGACCCTCATGATGCGGTAAAGGGGAGAAGGATCACATCTTAGAGCAGATGATAGCTCTAGGAGTGTCATGGGGCTGCCATGGCTTTCAATTGCATCAGCTATTCCAAGCTCAATGGCACATTTTACCACCGCGATTTCGACAAACCCGAACACATATTTCCAGATTTCCAGTTTGGCATGTTCTTCTTCTTTCTCTTCTCCTCCCAACTCTCTTTGTTTATCTTCCATTTCTTTCTGTGTGTGTGTCGTAGGCTCTAAGGTGACAATATATATAATTTGCAGGAAGAGATTGGAGTATAGTTACATGCATAACATGTGTTGAACAGTTTAGGTAATTTATCAGCCACTCAATTTTAAATGTATTTTCATGTAATGGTAGACATCTTTTGCCCAATTGGCTGGAAGGATTTTGTCTTGTATACAAAATTCTTTCTTTGCCACAATATTTTATGAAAAAGTTTACTACGTAGTGGACAAACATGGTAAGCATGCATTGTTTAGCTGTACAGCTAGTGGCATTATCATAAGAATCTTGTGTTTTTGCTGTGAGCATAATTTTTGATTGTTTCTTATTTCTGTCTTTCCAATCATGTTTTGATACTCTTCTAATACTATATGTATTAGAATGTGAGCATCCAATTCAAAATCAATTGACAATGGATGAAGAGACCCAAAATCTTTTATACCATTTGACAAGGCTTTAATTCTGCAATGTGAGATTCACACTCTCAATCAACACATACAACCTTTATCTACACACAAATCGGAGGAACAACTATTGAGCTATATGAATTGAATTGAATTGAATCAATACAGATGATACAATTTTCTGCAGAAAACTCTTATCTTATTTTGCTTCTTTCTTGCTTCTACTCTAACCAAAGTTTCCATCCCCTGATTCTCTCTCGTAAGGAACATCTGATTCATCCAATATTGTTTTAAAGTAAATTAATCTTTAGCTAGATACATTATTGTTTAGCTAGATACATATATCCTATGTAGGTATTGAGGCAGATGTTTTGTGGGGTATATGTAATAAAATAAGAAAGGAAGACTTTCAAAAATCCTACATAAGATAAGATGTGCCATGTAGACAAAAATCCAATCGAAAATATGGAGGGCTAATTACGTACCAACACGTGACGCTCGAAAATCCTATCAGAAAAATTGTTGGAATTATATCATGATAAGATGTGCCACGTGGAGAAAAAATCTAATTAGAAATCTATAGGGCTAATAACGTGCCGACACGTGGATATCAAAAATCATATCCTAAAATATTTTTATCTTCTAAAATGTATTTTAAATAGGATATAAATAGTAGTTTAAGGCCTTTGTTGCTGGATACAGTTCAAATGTAACCTGACATTATTTATTATAAAATCATTTTTTAGAGGGCTAAATGTAGCCTTCCCCACGTGGAGACGGCCTAACAGAGAGCAAAATAGATTTGGTTTTGTACGGACTGTACTCTCATATAAGAGAAGCAAAGGCTGCTTGCAATTTGGGAAATGTTAGCATGTAGACTACACTTTGTAGGTTGGCTGTTAGCATGTAGACTACATAGGGTGGCTGCTGTAGAGTAGGTTGGCTGTTAGCATGTAGACGACATAGGTTGGCTGCTGTAGAGTGGCTATAGGGTGGCTAAACAAGAATTTAAGACGATGTTTGCTAAACAAAGCCACAAGTCACATTGATGCCATAACGACCTTACTTGAAAGCACACTGAATCCAAACATTTTGGATTTTGAGAGTGACCAATGTTAACCAATGCATCCACAAGGAAAAATATCTTGGGGGCCTTACTCCGAAGTGAGAGCCCTTCCAGAAATTCTAAAGGGCACATGGCTGAACCAAGGCCCAAGAGGGGGTTTGGAAATAGTTTTCAACCAGCAATAGACGCGCCTCGGTTAGAACCTCATAAGCTGCGTTATTGCCCCAAGCGCAAAGATACTTCAATCATTGGCTTCAATTTTATCCCACTACAGCAACTCAGTCTTTTCCGCTCTATCCATGTGGAACTTCAACTTCTTTTACAATTGATAATTACAGCATCGACCTTTGGAATACAATCAAACATGTCACCTCCAACATTCTCAATGCGATCACACTCCTGAGCAACAGACAAAACATGAGGAAGATCAAAGTTGATGCCTCGAATCCAAAGAACACGCCTGAACCAACAAGCGCAAAGTAGTCCCGTCACCCCCGTCCACATCTACGATTGTCTCAATCCCTTTGAACACCTCTAAACAACTTTCAATGACAGCGGGTACAACCACCCTTGCATTACAAGCCATTCCTTCATTGATAAGCTTGCTGTGGTCAGGGTTGGCTACGGCATAGCTCATCCTCTCCATGTACTGCCTCAAATGCTGGATTGGGGTTTCTTCTTTGAATATTTTGAGGTGGACTAGGACCCTCATGAGGCGGCGAAGGGGAGAAGGATCACATCTCAGAGCAGATGAGAGTTCTAAGCGTGTCATGGGGCTTCCATGGCTTTCAATTGCATCTGCTATCCCGAGATCAATGGCGCATTTCACCACCGCGATTTCAACAAACCCATTTCCAGACTCAAAATATTTATAAAGCGTATGGCCGCTCGGCTATACTATTTTTTAAAAAAATTAGAAAAAAATGGAGAGAAATATTAATAAAACCGAGTCTGGCCGCGCGGCTATACTAGTTTTGAAAAAAAAAATAAGAAAAAGAAGAGAACCCTACTAGCGAATAGGCGGCCACGTGTCTAAATAAGTGTAGCCGCGCGGCTATACTAGTTTTGAAAAAATCTGAAAAATCGAATATAGCCGCCCTGCTATACTATTTATCCAACACCAACAGTCAGTTTTGAAGTAGGTAAGAGCTGGGGCCAATGCAAAAGTGAATTACAGCTAAGAAATCAACAAGAATCACTTATTTATGGAAAAAATCTGCTTTGAAAACTTATTTTCAAGAGATTATCATTAGATCCATCAGATGTCATTCGAGTGGAAATTAATTGCTTTATAAAAGGCCAAGAACAATCCAGCCTACTGATACTCTCAAAAAATCAATCCCAAGTTAGGTCATGTATCATTTTCATTAGGTGTAGATAAAGGTTGTATGTGTTGATTGAGAGTGTGAATCTCACATCGGAGAATTAAAAGCCTTGTCAAATGGTATAAAAGATTTTGGGTCTCTCCATCCGTGGTCAATTGATTTCGGGTTGGATGCTCACATTCTAATACATATACATAAAGTATTAGAAGAGTATCAAAACATGATTGGAAAGACAAAAATTATGCTCACAGCAAAAACACAAGATTCTTATGATAATTATGATAATGCCACTAGCTACAGAAAGAATTTTGAATACAAGATAAAATCCTTCCAGCCAATTGGGCAAAAGATGTCTACCATTACATGAACATACATTTAAAATTGAGTGGCTTAATGTAACTATACTCACATTATTATATATATTGCTACCTTAGAGCCTACGACACACACAGAGAAAGAGATGGAAGATAAACAAAGAGAGTTGGGAGGAGAAGAGAAAGAAGAAGAACATGCCAAAGTGGAAATCTGGAAATATGTGTTCGGATTTGTCGAAATCGCGGTGGTAAAATGTGCCATTGAGCTTGGAATAGCTGATGCAATTGAAAGCCATGGCAGCCCCATGACACTCCTAGAGCTATCATCTGCTCTAAGATGTGATCCTTCTCCCCTTTACCGCATCATGAGGGTCCTAGTCCACCTCAAAATATTCAAAGAAAAACCAGCAACCCAATTAGGCCCCAAAGTTTATGCACAAACACCTTTGTCCAAACGGCTATTGAAATCCGGAGAAAACAGCATGGCTGCTTTCATTTTGCTAGAGAGTAGCCCGGTAATGCTAGCACCGTGGCATGGCCTCAGTGCCCGAATCCAAGGTAATATTAGAAATCGAGTGTTTGAGGAAGTGCATGGTGAGGACGTATGGAGCTTTGGCGCAGCCAATCCTGATCTCAACAAGCTTTTCAATGAAGCAATGGCTTGTGATGCAAGGGTGGTTGTGCCTGCAGTGATTGAAAGTTGTATAGAGGTGTTCAAAGGGCTTGACACAATAGTAGACGTGGGCGGGGGTAATGGTACTGCTTTGTGCTTGTTGGTTGAGGCATGCCCTTGGATCCGAGGAATCAACTTTGATCTTCCTCATGTTGTGTCTGTTGCTCAGGAGTATGACCGCATTGAGAATGTTGGAGGTGACATGTTTGATTATGTTCCAAAGGCTGATGCTGTAATTATTAAGGTTAGTATATATATATAGTTAAAGGAAATAGAGAAAATTCAACCATTAAAATAGCTAGCAGCAAGTTAGGAACACATCTTTAAATTTTTCATTCATCCTATGACTTATTAGTTTCATCATTTGATTTGTCTGTTAATGTCTACCACTTATTACATCATTTGCCTGCGATAATGCGATAAGAACACGTTATGACAAAGGATACTCTAATTTTGTTTTCGTGAATTGCAGTGGGTTCTTCATGACTGGGGAGATGATGAGTGCATCCGTATCCTTAAGAAGTGCAGGGAAGCTGTTCCTGAGGACAAAGGGAAGGTGATAATCATAGAAGCGGTTATCGATGAAAAAGATGAGAAAGAGGACAGCAAGCTAACAAATGTGAGATTGATGCTAGACATGGTGATGATGGCCCATACTAACACAGGAAAAGAAAGGACCTTGAAGGAATGGGGATATGTTCTTGGTGAGGCTGGCTTTAGCCGACACACTATTACATCGATTCATGCTGTCCAATCTGTTATTCAGGCTTTTCCTTAAATTTAGAGAACAAAAAGCTAAGGATGTGGATTTGTTTTCTCAAATTAGTACTGTTTCATTGTATTGTTCAACTTACCTTGTGGTCTTTCTCTAGTTGCAGCAGCATTGTCAAATGCAGATGTATAAACTCAAATTTACGAAAATGAAAAATTGAATAAAATTTGGTAAAGAGAAAGGCGGCATTTCACATTCCAAATTGGTATGTATGCAATCAAACTAGACATATAGAATGGAGAGGATGCAATTTCAAGCTAAGACAAGAAACAACATTCACCTTCTAGATTTTACACATCGGCATTTACAATTATTAGCCAAACATGTGATGGTATATGGCATAGTGATCATTATATGTGTGAAAGAAGAAGTTGTTGTCTCACATCGACAGAGCGGAAAAGGCTGAGTTGCTGTAGCTGGATAAAAGCGAGCAGAAGCCAATATTTTTAGTATCTTTGCGCTTGGGGCAATGATGCAGCTTATGAGGTTCTAACCGAGGCGCGTCTATTGCTGGTTGAAAACTATTTCCAAGCTCCCTCTTTGGCCTTGGTTCAGCCACGTTCCTTTGAGGATTTCTGGAAGGGCTTTCTAAAGAGTATAGCCGCTCGGCTATAATATTTTAAAAAAATTTGCGGCTATACTATTTTAAAAAAATTTGCGGCTATACTATTTTTATAAATAAAAAAAAAAGAAAAATGGAGTATAGCCGACTGGCTATACTGTTTTTTTTATTTTAAAAAAGAGAACCCTACTAGCGAATAGGCGGCCACGTGTTTAAGTAAGTATAGCCCTATTTTTAAAAAAAATTCAGAAAAAACCGAGTATAGCCGCCCGGCTATACTATTTATCCAACAGTCAGTTTTGAAGTACGTCAGAGCTGGGGCCATGCAGGGAGTAGCGGTAGTGCCTGGCCCAATGCAACAGCTGCTTTTGCAGTTTCAAAAGTGATTTACAGCTAAGAAATCAACAAGAATCACTTATTTATTGAAAAAATCTGTTTTGGAAACTCATTTTCAAGAGATTATCATAAGATCCATCAGATGTGATTCAAGTGGAAATTAATTGCTTTATAAGAGGCCAAGAACAATCCAGCCTAGTTATGGCCCACTGACATCCACTCAGTTCATACTCATGCTTTTCTGATTTTTACCTTTGCTTTATCAGGCAAACACCAAAGCATACAACTGTTCAAAATATCCTCTGTGCGTTGATGATAAGGTGGATCCTGGAAACTAAATTCATTTGGCAATTTGTGAGAACAACTTCTTTCACGGAAACCCTACCTGCCTAATATTGCACATCTCTTTCCTTCACAAATGGCTCCCTGGAATTCACATCTATTATCTCAACCACAAACACTCGTATTCATTTCCTTCAATAATTGCCTCCATGGAATTAGCAGTGCGATATGAAAATCAAATCATTTAGAAAATTGCATATAAGAAAATAATAAATCAAGTTCATACATGGTCAATGGGAATTCAATTGAAGTTTTGAAACAATACAGACTGGAGCATAATCACACACACATAGGCCCAAATCGAAGTTATAGCTCAAGTTAGCTAAAACAATCAGCCACCCCATTCTTCTCTCTGTAAACATGGAGGACTGAGCGGTTACCAATCTGTTTTGGATAAGAGAACAGCTGCAGCGGAATCCATTTTCAATCACAAGGTTCCAAATACCTTTGTCATTGCAAGCTGCAACCCAAAGAAAAGCCCCCAAACTTCAGCTTCCAAAATCTGTCCTCTCCCCAGATTCCCAACAAACCCGCTGTCCCAATAGTGTATTTTGTCGCCAATGAACGACATTAAATTTCCTCCTCATCCAACCGAATAAGGGTAAAAAGAAATTTTATCCATCTCATCGTAATGCGAAGTCAACAGAATTTTTTAGTTCGCGAGGTCAAGTTCAATTTACACATCCTAATTCACGGTGTGTAAAGAAACACAGCTTAATTCCGTAGGGTGCATCCAGTGTTACAAAATACACAATGGCGGGCTTCGAAATTGCGAAGACAGATTTAAGTTTGAACTATATTTGGTGGGGTGCGCCAGGCCCATGCAATAGTGCAACGCTTGGGCGACACACGAGAGTCCCAATAGCAAGCTACTGTGGTGGACCCTCCCCCTAAAGAAATTAATTTAATATCGTGTGGACCATTGGTCCACGTATCAGATATTAAACTGATAAGAACAGATACTACACTTGATCTTAGCCAAAAGGCCGAGAAAGGTATGCTTATACCCTTCTCTTCTTTCTCTTTTTATAGGGTCTTTCACTTCCATGCTTCCTTGGTGAGGCCGATGTGGGATTGTAATAAACAGCTAGAGGGTGCCATGAACGAAGGCTTAGGGGTAGGGGCTGTACCTGCGAGTCTGAGACTCGAACTAACAGAGAGCAAAACTGCTTTGGTTTATACATGCATGCATCTGTTAACAAAGGTAAAATGTTGGCGACAAAACGAAGATACTCAATTACATACAAGTTGTACGAAAGGACTGCTTTTCTCATAAAAGATAAACAAAGGCCGCTTGCGATTTGGGAAAAACGTATGGCCAAGGCTTGGTATCTGCTAACTATTTGTGGTTCCAACTTGCTTAGAAGAAGTTAATCACACTCATGCTCTAATTAGACGATAACACAAGTTAAAACACTCTTTTATTGGTGTTCACTCTTCATCTATTATCTAGACTTGAACAAGCCCCATTAATGTTCGTCACACAATGATACAAGCTTCAAGGAGTGGCTTATTTATTAGTCTATCATATAATTCTTCTAAATTATCATATCTAATCCTTCCAAGATATTGACATTAGTTCAAGTAATGAGGTTGAGCGAGAAAATGAGTTAGGATTATGATAAGTAAAAAGCTTCATTATCTTCTATTATAACAAAATGATTGAAGGCCACATTATCGTTTTCAAAATGACATTAGTTCATGTCTTTCAGGAAACCAACACAATTGGGCTGTCATTTGTTATACTAAAACACATATAGTCCATTTGGAGAGAAAAATCCAAAACTAGCCACTTGTCATTTTCTAATTGTTCTTATAAAATTTTAACACAATAAGAATCAATTTAAAAATAACAAGAATCAATTATTTTAGTTTTGGGTTTTTGATAGGACTAAGAATCTTTTTTTTTTGGTTTGACTAAGTAAGAATTAATTAGAAAATAACAAGTGGCTACTTTGGAGAAATTATAGAATATGACTGTATCACCATGTCAGCTTGTGATACTCCCATTCAAAATTTGCCATGTGTTATTTTTTTATATTTAAAAATATAAGTTTTTACAGCTGGATTTAAAACTTCTTTTTTATATTCATAATAAAACTAAAGAAAAAATAAATTGAAAAAGACAGAAGGGGACAAAGAAGACGCCGGAAACCACCTCACACCCGACCCAACCCCTTACCCAGCACTGCCGCCCCTCCCTCTCCTATCTGTCTCTCTAAAACTGCAAGGTGTCTTGAACCCATGGAATACCACCTGCAAGATAACATAAGCATTGAAAATGGGTCCAATTTTATTCAATTACCATTAACACCCATCTCTCACTTCAACCTTTTTCAACAAATGAGCTAGACCTTCAAAAAGAAGAAATATAGATGGATATTTGGGAGCCACCAAAAGGGTGAGAAACAAGGATTGGGCTATGGTTATTTTATTGAATTGCGTGAGAAGGCCGCAAAATGAGAGAGAAAGAGACTGGAAGAGAGAGAGGGAGGGGCAGTGGCCAAGGGGAGGCGGCACGTGGTAAGAGAATGAGTCAGGGTGGGTGGTTATGTCTCTTTCCTGCTTTTTTATTTTCTTAATTTTATTTCAAAATAATTTCTCCTAGTTTTGGGTGTGGGTTTTTCAATGTAAATGAGTCTTCCTATCATGCAAATTCTGGTGTTCTTAATTACAAATTTTGAAGTTACTTCATGTTCTAATAATTAGTTGAAATTACAATTATGTTGATGAGAGAATGTTTGAACTAGGAATTGTAGGGCTTTACCCCGAAGGGAGCCCTTCCAGAAATTCTCAGAGGCCACGGCTGAACCGAGGCCAGTGAGGGGGTTTGGAAATAGTTTTCAACCAGCAATAGACGCGCCTCGGTTAGAACCTCATAAGCTGCGTCATTGCCCCAAGCGCAAAGATGCTAGAAACTTGGGCTTCGTCTCGCTTTTATACCCACTAGAGCAACTCAACCTTTATCACTCTGTCGATGTGGGAGTTTGTTGGGTTCAAAACAAAGGTTTACCAGGCTCGTTAAACCGATTTCCAATCGGGCAAGCTGTCTTACTCACCAGGGAAAATAATCTGTAGCCTCAAATCAACGTAAAAAGGATTCTGTTCAATTTTTATTATGTACAAAAGTGAATTCAGACATTTACAAGTTGGAAAAATTGTTCATCTATGCAAAACATCCATTGACCAAGCCGGCCTCTCTCTCTCTCTCTCTCTCTCTCTCTCTCTCTCTCTCTCTCTCTCTCTCTCTCTCTCTCTCTCTCTCTCATACAAAAGCGTACGACGTGCACTTGTGCTCACAACATTTTGTTCTTTAAGGAAGACCTTAGCTTCTCCACAGCAGCTAAAAGTGAGGAATTTATTTCACAAGCTTCATTTAGTAACGCAAGCCTCTTCTCGATGGCATTCCAAGCTGGTGATCCATCCTCTTGCTTGATCCTATGTGATGTAGATGGCTTGTTATATTGAATTAGGTTCAACATCATTGCCTGCAATTACATTCCACATTTGCATTAGATTTTCTTTCAATTATTGCTTTGTGAAGATAAGGAGGGCCAAGTAGAAGAAAAGAAAAAAGGTGGTTGTGATATGAATAGTTATTATGTAACTACGTATTTCCACAGTATAAACAAAACTAACTTCAATGCTCATATCAAATAATGTATTCTATCCAACTTGATGATGGAGGCAGCCTGGAAAGCAGTCCCCACAGGGCAATAACTGTGCAATTAGAACCAATGGTTCAAACTGAGAGTTTAATTCCTTTCGAAGGGGCTGTTTAAATTAAGAGAACTACTTGGTCGACATTACAAAGTGGTTTCCCTTTCTCTCTGACTGTATTCATTGTATTAGTATACGACACAGTTCATAGAAAAATATCATTTTCAACATAGATGGAGTTGTCTGCTGAACAGTTCTTAGAAGGCGTATTTTGTATGATACACATTGCTAGACACAATCTACCCTCTGGACAGATTTATGCACTAAACACGATATACACGAAGAGTTTAACTGTGGAAATTTTTTGCATACCTCATGTTGTTGCTTCAAGGAGAAGTCTAGCAAAAGAGACCTGGAAAGCTTATTCCGAAGCAATAGCTTATCACCAGTGCACGAATTAAAAATGAATGCTGAAAGGTGATGGAGAACCAGTGTATATGCAAGTGATCCTCGACTTGCAGCTCTATCGAGGGCACCAGAAGTCCACGACTTCGCATAAGCCTCCAAAATACCAAAATTATCCTGCACAAGCACCAGATTTGATACATTTTCATCACCTCCAGATTTGATACATTTTCATCACCTTGCAGTAAAAAGACCACTTATTTTAAATTGCATTATTACGATCTTTCTCACACAAACATGCACACACCCACACAATCTCTCAAAACTAAATTATAGATACTCAAAGCTCATATTGATACAAACAAGTCAATGACTAGTCAGCAGTACCTCAACAGGTTCGAGGTAACCCTCGGCATCAGCAAAGCAATTCTCTAAAGGTGGCAGAAGTTCAAGAACACGAGAATTAGTTAGTGTATTCCAGGTAGCAAGGCGCACAGGAGCTTCCACACAACGGTGAAGATAAACTGCAACTTGCCGGCCATAAACTAAATCACCATAAGATATAGCAGAAAACTGCTCCACAAGAGTTTCAATGAATGTTGAGTAAGTCTCGTGAATCTCCGATTGGAATGCCAGAAACTCCAGGTTGTTTTCTTTTCTAGGTTCTGTCAATAAGTTGCACGACGTTGCCTGGTGAAGAAAATTCCCATAGAGATCTTGCAAAGCTTCATAAATAGCTCTACTCCTCTCATCCTCAATGACACCCATTCCAACAAGTAAGATCATAGATAGAGAATGCAATTTCCAAACTAACGATACACTTTTAACTGGGGATGGGATGTCATCTGGTAAGAAACTGGACAGTGCTTCAATACCCAAAAGGAAGAAAAGCCCAGCTTGGGAAACTACAAGGAAATCACCTGGATCCTGAATGAGATCTTGTAAATTGGAAGATTTTTTAAGACCAGCCTGCTTGCTATCACAAAGGGTTGAGATTGGACTGAGAAACCAGGAAATGGGTAGTGGCAGCCTCTGGTGAGCCCACTCTATAACTAAAGAAGTGCAATCTTGACTGATCATATGTGATGTGTCCAAGTCCTCATATATGGTGTCAAGGGAACCTTTACCATTCTTAAGTGGTTTACTGCCAGATAAATTATTGCCATCACTATCTTTGAGCTTTTTCTTTACAGATAACCATCTGTTATTGAAATGGGAAGCTAATGTTTTACTGAAGAGTAGGTAATCCTCTTCTTTATACTCCCAATCAAACACTTTAAATCCCTTATTCGAGAAAAGAAAACGCCTAATACAGAGATCAAGATACTTCAGAACTGAGACATCAAGCAAAATATTTATTGCCTTTTTCACAAAAGTCCCATCTGTAGGTCCTGCAGTTACACATACTCCTAGAGATGAATTAATTGCCAGCATAGTCAAAGTCATTTCTTCTTCGGTGGGGTTATCAAAATTGGACACAATCTTCCAAATTTCAAGTAGGTCAACGAGAAATCTTGAATCAGCTTGAGACAACAAAAAAGTAGCAGACCAAAATCCTCCACCAGGGGCACCCCAGCCAACTCCCGCTCCAGGAGCAGGACCACCCCTGCCAAACATCTCAATGGACTGCACAAGGTGCCAGTCTGAAGCAACTAACTTCATAAAAGTATTTTGCACACTTCTCAATTCAACCAAACAGCCCCCAAGTATACCATCCTTGAGGATTTTCTCTTCTCTTGTTGAAGTGTAATTTTGGGAAGGAGTTTGGACGCCTGTCCTGGCTAACATTATCAATTTATCAATGCTAATGATAATCCCCACTAACCCCTGTAAGCAACATACAGAAGCTAATGATGTTTCACATGTACCCTGACTTCTCAAATGACAAAGTTTCTCAACGAAAGAGCCACTTCCATTAGGATCTTTTCCATATTTTGCATCATTAGTATCTGAAAGGTCCATAAACCCATTTTTAATAATTTCAAGTCCAACTTTAGGAACAAACTCTGGAAGCCATGGCACAAGACTACCACTTTCATGCGAGTGGACAGTATCATCTGGGATCACTTTTTCAAGCACTCTGGAAAGCATGTGCATGACAGCTGAATACACCCATAACAAGGAAGTCACTGATAAATCTTGGGACACAAGAAGAACATCAACTCCATTTTCGCTCTTAAATAAATTACATATGCTAGGATCACTCTTCATAACTATCCACTTCAAAGCTATATCAACCATTGGACCAACATGGCTCCAAGACCAGAACTCGGTGTCATCACCAGAATACTCAGAGATTTGATTACTCAGATTCTTCTGTGAGAACAAACTTGGAAGCCTTCCAGCCAAAGCCTCCAGCACAAGGTAGCCCTCCGTAGTGATGGATGCAAATTCACTAAGTACATCATTCTCTATAAGCCTTTCAATTATAGGTGGGTTCAGCCATATGCACAAGTTGGGGAAAATATCTGAGAAGTATGACACGCAATACCCATGCTGAATGCAAACCTTCCAAAAACGCAGCTGTTCAACCATCAAAGCCGAAGAAAGTTGACAGTTTTCCTTTCCAGATTTTACCCATTTGTCAAGGAAGGAAATAGATTGATACAAATGCCATGTCATAGTTTGGAAACTCCCATTCTTTATAAAATCAACACAATTCCTCCCATCAGATTGAGCCAACACCTTTTATATACACAAAATTAGGGATATAAGTATTAATTTTATCTCGAATTAAATGCAGGTACAATTCCCAACTAATAGTACTAGGAACAAAACCTATAAGACAACTGGAAATAAAAGTACATAAACTGCCTACCTTTAGAAGTCTAACAGACTTTATTTTAGAAGGCTGGATTTCTACACTCTCATTTGCAATAAATCTGCTGACAATTGTTTGGATTAGCCTTTGACAATTCATGACTGCATTTGCACATTTTGGGGAATGCCTTGCAATAGCTATAAGTAAAGAAATGATGTATTCTTCCAAAGCCGCTGTAGGGTCTGACTGAAACCACACAAAACAATACACTTTAAGAGGAAACTGAATATCATCTTTCCACAAGCTCTTAAAAGGTCCTTTAATCAACAACTTTTCTAGCAGTATCTTACTATATATATAACACTACTAATTCGTAAATCCATGTTTGATCTGTTCTGTAAAAAGAAAATAAAGGACTAACCTCCAAAAGATAACGAAGCCTTGGAAGGATTCCCATCCGCACCAAACCTGCAGCAAAATCTTGTCCGGCAACCACAACATCATCCTGAATTGTACGTTTCCCTTCAGTCTCATCATCAATAATTTCCTCATCAAGAGCAAGAATATTAGAAGGCTTAGCATTGTACTTCCAGAATCCACCACGAAGGAAACCAACAGCAATCTCTGGTTTACTTCTAAATACAGGGGCAGTAAATGTATCCTTATGACGAGTTGCTATTTTCTGAGAGCAGAATACATCACACTTGAAGTAATTAAATACTGATAGATAATTTAAAAAATAAAGAAATATATAAGTATAATAGTAGGAAGAAAAGGAAAGAAAAACTCTACCTCTGAGATATCAAAGAAGTTCTCATTCACATCATAGCTCAATATGCAGTGAAGAACTTTGGCACAGGCTAGAACTACAGAACTATGGTTATCATCGAGACAAAGCCTACAATTCAGAGGTTAAATTGCAATATTATTAAGTCCAAAAAAAAAATCAAAGAATCAGAAAATGGTGAAGTATCTCCAAGTAAATAATTACATCCTCAGGTTAATTGTTATATTCTATCAAATACTACCATTGGTTGATGATAAATCTAAGTCATCCAATAATTTTTCGAGGGGCATATGGCTCTAGCTGGGATATATAAGCAGCAAACAGAGAGAACACACTTAACTTTTTCTCAAGGGGAATATGACGAGTTAACTATAACATGCAAAGATGAAAACTAGACTATCTTCCCTTTTATGATCCAACAAATGACCAGAAAATTTAGAATAACTCAGGTTGAATACATGTAATGAATTTTAAGAAACCATTAATCCGGGCAACAATATACCTCCTCGTTATCTAGGTCATGATAATAAAAGGTACAGAGGATAAATAATCATGTATTATTCTGACGGTACAAGTGTACACGTGGAGCACATATCAGGCAAGAACTGATTCCTAATGATCTAAAAAGTAATTTTAGAATAGACAATAAAAGAACTTGCCAGTTCAAACTATAATAGTGCATTTATATTTCTTTATCAATGTTTTCTGTGCCTTATCTGGATCCACGGATTGCTTTATACATGGCAGGTATACCAAGGACGTAAAAGATATAAATGGTAAACCATGACACCTGAATCTACTCATTAGTGATGATACTGATAGATATGGTTAAAGAAAGATCATAACTCAATATTACAAACAGTCAACTCTGTGAAACAACAACAGGGCTTATCCATGTTTGACAGATCAATTGGTATGCAATAACACCACAAAACAAACTCACTAACAGAAGAGTAAGATTACAAGATAAAGGCAGATAATTCAGGCATGACTGGTTTCAACAAAATTTTGGAATATAAGGATTCGGATATAACTCACCTGAGAGATAAAATAAGCTCAGGTTCAGGGCCAAGTGCATAAGCCCAAACAGCCTCCCAGTCAATAGATTTGTCAACTTTATTAGCATCTGTTCTATCAAACTGCACTTGCATTTGATGAATATTCTGTAATGCCTTATCAAGCACA
This sequence comes from Prunus kanzakura, assembly GCA_020521455.1. NCBI lineage: Eukaryota > Viridiplantae > Streptophyta > Magnoliopsida > Rosales > Rosaceae > Prunus > Prunus kanzakura. The sequence continues at coordinate 564,522 of BPUM01000041.1, read as the reverse complement.
GTTAAAAGGAGATGCAATGACAGGGACCGTTGTCCTGGAATCTGAAACCACCAAACAGCATATGGTAAAACAAGATAACAGAAATCAGGAGGAAGAGCTACAAGATGTGATATACCAGAGACCCATGAACATAAGACACTATCCAAACTGTTATTTCACAACTACAGAAATCAAGAATATAAACTGACCACACTCCTAGTGAGTGACACTGCTTCTTTGATTGTATAGCCAGCAGCACCAGGATCCCCCTCAGTACGCAGGAAGTCACGCTCAGAAACATTACCTGTAACATGGAAGAAATAATTAACTGAAAGCCTATTGAGGTACATGTTATATTTTTAAAAGTACCATAATTAATGCAGTTGCACTTCCCAGAAAGCAAAAATTGCTGATAATATTAATTTCATTGTAAAAGAAAATTTAACTACAGAATTAAGTCCCAGGCTTTTAGAGAAAATAAAACAGTAAATATAGCAAAGACACAAGAGCGATATCCATAATGTCTTGTGAAATAGAACGAAAAGAAAAGGTTAGCTTCTGCCCAAAAATTATATAAACGAGTAAAATAACTTACTACTCTTAGGTATCTGGTGGAAACCATTTAAAATAACAGTCCCATCCAAGGAAAATCTTAATTCCCTAGCAGCCTCGACTCTCTCCCTCCAAGCAGTCCACAAACTTCCACTGGCTTGGCCTGAGTTCTGCTCCAACCCATTCTCTTCCGCAGTCTTTGTATGGTTTGAGGTAATTGTTGTGTCCACATGAGACATGCCACTTTGAGAGCTAGGGGAAGCTTTTGGTTCATTGTTATCCGAACTGGGGCTTCTATGCTTCCTCAATTTCTCTTCACCCCTCCTTTTGAGCACATTGAGCAGCGCAGGGTCCAGCCTTCCCATGATCTCAACCTGTGCTTCAGCAATCTCATCCGCTGACATCCCTTGCAATCGAGCACGGTTCTCTTCATCAATCTGAGCCTGAAGCGACATGGACACTTGTTCATTTCGAACATTATCAGCAAGGGACTTTGGACTTGGGCCCGCTTGAATTTGCATGTCATTCTTACCCAACACAAATTCTTGTTCAGTCAAGTTGCCCAACACAGATTCTTGTTCAGTCTTCAAGTTGCCCAACAGAGGCTTTGGCTGGGGATGCAATTTATTTGAGCCATTCTTTCTAGTACTAGCTTCCATTGTTTCCCTAACTGTTCTTGTCCTATTCAGACCAAGCTCCTTCTCTGCCCACTTGCTAAAGTCCATTTCTTTTTTCTTCTTCCTCTCTACTGGGTTGGCATAAGGCTTTATGGGTTCAAAGTTCATTGCATCATCACCGCCATCACCATAATCCACATCCTCATTACCGCCCAAATTACTATTTACCGGACTTCGATACTGTAACATCAACCAAAACCAGTCACAAATTCATGTACAAATTTACCATTTTTCTCAAATATTCACTACACCATTTGACAGTAGCGACCAAATTATCAGCTTGCTAGGGCTTACCGGGAGGGCGGAGCGGTGGCGAGCAACAGGGAAAGGAAGAACGGTGGGCCGAGGCGGTGGAGTGGGGCCCAACATTGACTTATCGGAAATACCTTTCTCGACTATGCCGCCGATTAAGCTCGAAGCATCGCCCTCGCTTAACTGAAGCGCGTCGGTCCCGAATATCACCTTCGTCTTCCTCTTCATCTCGCCTGGACTGCTTGCTTTGCTGCTTTGCTTCTTCTCCATGACTATGAGCTTCACTCTGAATGAACTTTCAGAAAATAGGGCTTGGACATTTGGGCGGGCTCAATTTAATATATACCAGTCCAGAACCAGACAACAACAAGTACCGAAAACGACGCCGCTTGGCCCATTTTAAATTAGACTAAAAGACGACGCCACGTGCCGTTTTATACCACTGTGGTCCCCACTAGTTCGTATGGCCTTTGGCGTTTCTCATTTCTTCTGATTTTCCAATCGCTGTATCTTCAACTTTCTCGCCAATTTTCCCGTACATTCCCGGAAAAGTGAAGTGAAATCCATGGCCGACTGGTCTCAACTCCCCAAGGAGCTCCTAGAGGAGATCGCTAAGCGCCTAGAGAGTCCCTTCTATCTGCTCCGTTTCCGATCCGTTTGCTCCTCATGGCGGTCTTCAGTCTCTTCCAGACCTCGCCGTTTACCAGGTCGGTTTCCGTTCCTCACAAACCATGGCATCTGCGACACCACCTTAGGTTTCCACCTCTCGCAGCGCACCGTATTCCTCGTGGGGTTGCCTAATTTCCGCAACCAAACAAACCCAGATCGCTGGCTGGTCAAGATCGAAGAAGACGTGCCTGGGAGAATGCATTTGCTGAACCCACTCTCGCGGTTTCAACTGAAGCCTCTGCCTGAATCTTTCCCAAAGGTATTGGATTTATCCAAGTTTTGGGTTTATGAGTTGGGTGGAGAATATGTTCTTCACTATGTGCATTTTAGGCCCTTTGGTAATGGTAACTCTTTTGGTGATGCTGGCAATTTGTACATGGAAAAGGTGGTTTTTATGTGTTTGGGTTCCGAAAGCAATGATTTTGTGTTGCTTACCATTCATGTGTCTGGGAAATTAGCTATGTTTAAGTCTGAGGATAAGAGGTGGACTATAATTCATGATATGCCTTCGCCTTACGATGATGTTATACTGTTTAAAGGACAATTTTATGCCGTTGATGGCACCGGACGGACTGTGATCGTCGGTTTGCACTCAAATCTGATTGTGGTTGCAAATCCTGTGTTTGGTGGTGATAAGAAGTTCTTGGTTGAGTCAAGTGGTGAATTGTTGGTGGTTGATATGTATTTGAGCATGGCTGCAGAAACCGATTTGGATGTTGATGATGAAATCATCCAATTGCAATTCAATGGTTGTTTGACTGAAAGAACAGTTAGGTTCAAGGTTTTTAAGTTGGATAGAGAGGGGAAGAGATTGGTCGAAATGAAAAGCTTGGGGGATAGGGTGTTGTTTTTGGGGGATGATTGCACCTTTTCTGCCTCGGCTTCAGAGTTATCAGGTTGTAAAGGGAATTGTATATTTTTCACAGATAATTTCTTCTATACGAGTGGTGAAGATGAAGGCGTGTTCAAGGGCCGTGATATAGGTGTGTTTGACTTGGATGATGGTAGTATTGCACCTTTATCTGATTATCCAGAGTATTCAAAGCTGTTTTGGCCACCCCCTGACTGGATTGCGCCAACACAAGTAAGTTTAGTCTTTTTGCATTTGGAATTTTGCTTTGTGTTCTTTCTCATTCTATGTTGTGTTTGCACTGCTTAATGCTCACAGTCTTGCCAAGTTCTGATAGGTATATTTGATAACTGATAGGTTCTAATTTAAATCTAGTACCAATGCCACCTTGATGGTCATTTTCCGTTGCCAAGACATTCGTACTTAATTAGTGCATGGTGCTGTAGGCAGTATATTGTTCTGATAAATCCCCAGTTTTCTAGATATCAGTTTTGCCTTTTAGGTTACTGACTATTTTGGTCGCAATAACATAGTCAGATTTTTTAAGATCTCTGGGCCTTGGCTTAAAGGCTTTGACAACATAATGTTGTACCATTGTTGGTTTAAATCCCTGATTTGAAACAATTATACTAGCAACTGATAGATATTGAAATCTCTAAGTTTGATTGCTGGTCCTCCTGATATGGCAGCCAAATAATTAGCAGGCTTTGATTGGATTGATTGTCGATTACAATAAGTGCTACTCTAGCTGGTATTCCTGCCATTTGAATTCAGATTTTCATCGTCAGTATCCGAATCGATTTTTAATCAACATAATCAAGGAATGCAAATGCTGATTTAGTGAATGCAACAGGTGCAAAGTCAGTTTGAAGAATTGGCTTTGTGAGATGGAGATGGATTGTGGAAAATCAGTGCACAACTTTGTAATAACCCGTTAATGCATTTGAAATCCAAGACGTTTCAAGTTTAAATCTTTTATATAGTAAAGTGCAAGGCAAAAGCACAGTTCACACCCTGCGGCTTTGGCATCAACAAGTTCAGGTGACCTAGCCAGCCATTGCAACCAAATCAAGTGGATCAAAGTTGCCATAGACATGAGGCTCTTTATGAGCCAAGGATATTTTACTACTTTCTGTAAGCACCTCAACTTGGAAGGGGAGTTGTTAAGAGGCAGCCAATTCCTTGTTAACTGAAAAATAAATAATAATAAAATGACAGTAAAACTTTTTTTATTTTCTTAAATTATGAAATATTGTTTGTACTATGTACTTTATTTGCTTGTAAATTACTGATTTATCTGTGCTTTTGGAAACACATCTATCTTGTTCTTTTGCTATTTTTTTTTTTCCTTTCTTTATTGATTACTATGGAATATTATGATAGTTTTGGTCAGTAGAAATCTGGAGATGATAAATGGACCATATTTTAAAGACCCTTATTCATATCTTGACATGATTCTCTTTAATGCGAAGTTACTAATCAGTCCAGAACAATTGCTTGAACACTAGCTTGATGTTAATCTGGTGGCAGAGATCCAATCAAAAGTTGTGTCTACGGTACGGTAGCTAATTGGTAAAACGGGAAACTTAGGACCAGCATGAAATTAAATAGTCTTTTTTCGCGTCATCTACTACCTGATCAAAACTATGGACCAAGCTATTTCTATTGCTAATAAAGACTATACAATATTAGATCTCGACAGCACCAAGGATGGATCCAAGGCTCTGCAACTTCTGTTGTTATATGGACCTACTTCAACTTAAAACTGAGCTAACATTTTTAAGTCAATCCCGCTCGGGAGCGTCCCCTGTTGTTCTTCTAGAGCTTAGGCTTCCAGCATATGACCACACCCTCTCAAAATCAGCTGCCAGTAATTTCTCTGTCTTCTCATCTAGTGCCTCTTTTCGAATGCTGCGCTTTACACAGAGAGGTGTCCTTCCTGGACTACCAACAACTGGAGTGGAGGAACAGAAAGTCGGAGTTGCTAGTGGAGAGCCATAAGGAGTGTGTTGAATGGAGAAGGGGCTGGGCGACATCCTCTTCTGGATAGGAAGGCCACCCAAACCTCCCCTGCTGAAAATGGACATTGATTCTGCTGCAGCACATCGCTTAGTAGCATCATCAACGAAGAGGACATCATCTATCCTTGCCATTATGTTAAAGGCCAGACTCTCCATAACCCTCGAGTAGCTTTCCAGAATTGACTGCCCCACGTCCTGCAAAATTAACCAAAAAAATTCCTTCAGAATTATCTTCGGAAGATTTGTTGTTCTAAATATCCTATTACAGAAGATAACGCAGTAATCACAGGGTGCATCTGTCCTTCGGACAGTCTCAGACAAAAAATGATTGGATCAAATAACTCGTAATGTGCCACAACGAATTCAGACAGTCTCCAAGTTTACAAAACCAAGGAACTCAACAAATTTGATAAACCAGTGTATTCAAAGTAATAATAAAAGAAATTAATCTTAAGCAGTATGACATATTTCACAAATCCCAAGTTCAGGTGACCGTATTCTAATCTTAAGCAGTATGACATATGGATAACATACAGTGAAATGTACCTTATTGTATTGTATTTTGTTCATATCTAGTGCACTTTGTGGGAGGCCAGGGAAACGATGCCTTAGGCTGTGTAAGAGGGTCTCTGCTCGTTGGGCCAGAAAATGATTTTTTTCAGTATCAGAAACAAGTCCCTTGACCTTGCCACCCCAAGATGCACGTTTAGCTTTCTTATGATTAATGTGTTTCTTCTGGTCTTTCTGCTTCCAAACATGCACAGCTGCCTCAATCCTATTGGCTATTTCTAGAGTTTGATGTTCTGATGACAAGTCCAGGCAATCAAGAAGATGCTCGGGTGAAAACTGGTCTGCAGTTATGTAACGATAAATGATATCACCCAGACAAGCTTTCCCACTCTGTCATGAAATGGAGAACAAATGGTGTCATAAGAAATTTAAAATCAACTAAATGAAAGTTGCATGTTGAACAATAATTCCTGAATATTTATTGATATTTAGCATCTATTTATGCTCTCATTACGAAAATAAATTAATAAATTGAATGGCACTGAAATATAAACTCACACTTGTATCACCTCTTAATTAGGAAAGGATATTAACACTCGCACAACATGATGCTACTCTTAAATATATGAGGGAATTTAAAAAAATAATGTTGCTAGTCGTAATCTAGTTACAAAATATGTGTCAAATCATGAAAAGAGATGTAGAAACCCAAACCTTGGGCAATGACTCCATGTAAGCTCTCGGGATTTCCATCTCAGCAAGCACACTACTATTAATTGCCATGGCAGCCTTCAATATCTGGTTGCAGCAGTCCCTACACTGCTGCAACTTCTTTCTTGCTTCACTGGACAACCCATTTGGCGGAACTTTTGGATACGGTAGCCACCACTTCTCTTCCTGCCTAATTGAAGGCCTTCCACCGGGCATAAACCCCTTACCATCATTGGAATCGTCCACAATTATCCCCCGGTCAACATAGCAAAACTCCGTCTCACAAAACCCATCAAGCATACTAAGCAGCATTGCGTCAAGCTTCTTTATGGCAGGTAGATTCACATACAAGTCAGAGCGTGGTCGCATTTCCATGACTTCGTATGTACCCCCACCTGGGAACTGTTGTATCGAAGGCACAAGCTCAACAATTGAATCACTCACACATAAGAGCCACTCCATCTCTCGGCGCCACATTGCCTTTCTCTGTGGTGCCAGTGGCTCTAACCTCCATAACTCACCAAAAACAGTTGCTGCCATTCCAACCCAGTAATTGAGTTCAGAAAACCGAAATTCCACATATAAAAATGAAAAGTCTGTGCCAAAATCACACAAGGGTGTGCATATTCAAAGAGGATGACTAACCAGAAAGATTGGTGATGGCATTTGAGATAGCAAGGGCAGTGCAGACTCCTTTGCCTCCTCCAGACATATCTTCTCCAAGCAGAAGCTTAGCGAATCTCTCCTTCATCATTTCAACCTCTGCAACCAGAATTTTTTTAAAAAAATTAATAAAAACTATATTAAAAAAAACAAAATAAATGGTCTTAAAATAGAACAGAGTCAGATCTCTACTAATAAGAAATTGGATTAGGATCAATTTGCTTCAAAAGTGCCTCTCAGGTTTGGGAATTAAACTGGACAAGACCTTTTGAGCACTACAGTTTTCTTAAGAATTTCTGTTTAGGCCTTAAATTCACTATCTACTCCTTTGTCCGCACTTTTCTCGGAAGCCAAACACTGAGCAAGAATCTTCTCAGAACCAAATTTAGAAACAAAATTTAAAACAAAAAGAAATAAAGTAAAAACAAAATCCAATACCAGACAAATCAGCGTCTCGTTTCTCCGGCTTCTCATCCCAAGCCACCACATCCTTTCCTCCGATCACCGGAAGCATAACCGGCGCCTGAAAACAAAAATTTCCAGGCACCTGACGCGGAGATGACGTCATCGAGCTCGAAGCCCCTTCCGCATCGAACCTCCGGCACGAGAAGCTGCTGCAACTCTCGGACTCGCTCACATCGGCGCTCAGACTATAACTCCCACACCGCTCCTCGCTCTGCTGGTCCGAGCCGTCCTCCGACGACACACTCCCCATTGTCGTCCAAAAGATCCGAATGAACGTCCGTACAGCGCAGATCTCAGGCGCACATTCGTTACCGCAAAGCCTACCGCATAAGATAAAAGGAGATGAAGCACACTCTCGCGTGGTCTGAAGAATGTTGCAGAGAAGTTAGTGGTGGTGGTGATGGATAAAGCGATTTCAGGTTTGCTCACAACACACTCTTTCACTCTTTCTCTCCTCTCACTCTCTCTCTAAGAAAAAGCTAATGAGACTGTCACTCTGGGACACAGTGGGGTTGATGATGATGAAGAAGAAGGCACCAAAAGCAAAAGTGACGCCGTTTGTTCTGCAGAGCTGAGCACCCGACACGCTCCTTTTCCAGCGGGCCCCACCTATGCACTCTAATAAGAAGAAGATTACTATGCCATCGTGACGTGGCAGTGTTTGCTGACGTGTACGGATACGTTGTGGGCCCCTGTCTGGGAGATGGAGGGAATTCAGAAGTTTTGCGTGGGAAAGATACCTAACGGCGGTTTAGAGGTTAGCGAAGTGTTTTCGTTTTTTTCGCTCGGAGAGAAAGTTAGGATGCGCGCGTCCTCGGTTTAAATTCCGTGCGCTCGCATCCCCAAGCGGGCGATTAATATTCTCATTTAACGACATCGTTTTCAGCGTAGATCTCGTTAAACGCATTGAGTGCGATTAGTCTTGGGTAATTACGTTGATTAACCATTTATTTCAGCGCAATTAAATATCTTTTAATGCAAATTAAAGAGACTGAATTCTGAAACGACCCGCGCTTTTTATTTCAATGAGCGAGCCCAGTGCGATATGGACCGTTAAATTGTTCTGAACGTGGGACCAAACGAAAAGTCAGTCCTGGATCCCACAGGATCTTAACCACACCGGAGAGAATGTCCATGAGCCGGGGGAAGGTCTGAGTTGTCTGACTTGGTGTGAACGACGAGTATTCTGTCGGAGTCCGTATAAGGTTACGTATATATACTACGTTATAAATGTACGCATTAGCCCAAAACAGAGCATCTCTTGGACAGGTGTCGTTTTTGGATTGTGTTTCTCGATTGGGTATAGTTGGCTTTTTTTTTTTTTGCCGTCATCCGTTAAAGTCATTTTGCTTACGCTTTTTGACTGGTGGTCATTCACTCATTATCGAATCGATCAAATCTCAGCCAATCATCCGCGGGTGACATGGTGGGACCAACGTGTGTGTCGTTGATCAGAAAGGGTTGGTGGGAGAAAATTACGATCGTATAGGTGGGGGACCACCGTAGAGTTTCGCTGCACGTGACCGACATGTAGCCCGCAGACAATAGGACGGCGGTTCGGGTCCGTTTATTTGGATGAGCCCAGTTTGCGTGATGGACGGTTTATAATCAGGACCGTGTACAGAAGGATCTGTGGGACCAATGTATGTTGAATTTTCTGAGCTACTATTTGGAATTTTTTAGTGGATAATTAATTTGGTTTTTATTTTTATTATTTGTTGGTCAGGAATATTAATTAGTTTGTGAGATTAGAGATTTGGTCCTTTTTTTTTGTTGGTCAAAGATATTTGGTCCATTTGGAGTTAATGATAGTGGTGCTTAGGATGCGATTAAAATACTAACAATCCCAATGATAGTTGTTGATGCAAATGCATGAAGATTGCAACTAAACATTTAAAATGCAAGTAAATGAATGCTTAAATTTCCGTGATTAGTGATTTGCTTGGCCTTTTGTGTAAATCTATAAATATATATATATATATATATATATATATATATATATATATTTATTTATTTATTTGTTAAACCGAATGGGGGAGTTATAACTCTAGTGCTTAAGAGCATTTAGTGCCCGTTTGGCATTGCTTATTTGGGGTGATAAGTGATTTTTAAAAATTTTTGGGAAGTCCAGCCCGTTTGGTAAACTATGAGAAAATCACTTATTATTAAAAATTGCTGTGAGAGAAAGCTATAAGGGAAAGCAGCTAATGAGGTGCTTTCATTTTCTGATTATGCATGAATCAGTTTTGAAGAGGCGCTAGGTTTAATGATTATGCAATAATCATTTTCTGATTATGAGGAAATTAATACCAACAACACTTTTAACAAAAAGTTTACCAAACGCCAAACTGCTTTCCCTCACAGCTGATTTCTCTCACAGCAAATCTGACAGCGATTATTTTCACAGCACAGTAATGCCAAACTAGCCCTTACTTTGCTACGAGACTTTGAAAAAAAAAAAAAATTTGCTATGAGACTTGAAATTTTAAGTTCAAATTCTCCATTTTACTGTACTATTGTTTGATCATCAAATACACAAATTAGCATTTATTTAGTTATTTTTTGTTTATGGGTCGATCGGAATTTAAAACATTGGGTCAATTCCACTCTCGTCTATACTATGAGTTGGATTAGTAGGTGCATTACCTTTGATAATGCTTTTGGCTTTAGGGTCTCTATAGGCATATTAACATACATATATCACACAAATTTGTCCGCTCAGAGATGGGATTGAGTTAAAATTGGATTACATTGGATTGAAAATATAATGCTAATCCAATGATTTGTTTGGTACTACATATGTTTAAGGGGTTGGATGAATTGCAATGTGAGATATTTAGTCAAATACCCAATTTTAGCACTAAAACTATAAATAAACCCTACACCATTTACTTTCTAAGGAAAATTAGGTTTTAGACATAGATAACTTTACTTATTAGTATTTAAGACATTTGCTATTTTGGTTTGGGTTTTAATACCTATAAAAGAATTGTTATTTTGGATTAGGTCAAAGAGTCACTAAAAGGACAATTACACCATTTTCATTGGGTTTAGGGTTTAGGGTTTAGGGTTTAGGGTTCAGGGTTTAGGGTTTAGGGTTTAGGGTTTAGGGTTTAGGGTTTAGGATTTAGGGTGGCAGGCCGGCGACAGGTGGTCGGCAGTAGGATTCCGACGGGGTTCCAGCGGCGGTGGCCGGTGGCAGGGTTCCAGCGGTGGCCGGCGCGTGAGACTCCGGTGGTGGTGTGGTGATTGACTAGATATTTTGTAAATTTGAAATAAAATATTGAAATTTGAAAATAATGGCATAATGGCATATGTTGTAATTTTAAAGTTCTTTAATTATATTTTGGTAAAAGCAGGTACTATATTTTGACTTTTGGCTTTATCCTAATTAACTGAAATTGAATTCCTATTTACCTAAATAGTAAACTATATTGTGTGTGAAAACTAAAGCTCCCTAATTTCTATAAACAAACCCAAAAAATGACAATTGGCCATATTGAATTTAATTTTGATTATTAAATTACTTTTATGCACTATTGAGTTTTTTGGGCTTTTTTATATGTTTTGAGGTTGGGTTTGTTTTAAGAAATCAATGGTAGTTTTGTAATTTAAAAGAAGTTAAAAGCCATTTTGTTATGTTGTAAATGGGTTTTTGGTGTGTTTATAAAGTCCATTTCATATAGAGTATTTTTATAATTTGAGCTTCTATATTGGGTTTAATAGTGAATCTCCCTTGAAATGTGCTACTACACGACACTAGTATGATTGGACATAATCCAATCCATGTTATTTTTAGGTCACCAAACATTTCACTAAGATTGTGAATTCAATTCCTACCCAACTACATAATCAAACTCACAAAACATGCCCTAGTAGACATTCATTGTGTACCACAATGGGCACATTACAACAATGATCCCAAAACTTTAATTGTTGTTTCATTTGCTCGTTGGATTGAAGAACAATCATTTTGATTGTTATTTTGTTGGGTCATGTATTTAGTAAAAGCATATCTTAACTTTGTTAGGGTCATGTTAAAAAGTGATTACATACCTTACACGTGAACATTTAACTAAAGGCATTTCAGTCTCTCCAAGTCACTAAACAAATAAAAGGAAAAATAAAAACAAAAACAAAGAGGTTCAATATGCTCACAATTTATCTGATTCCCGTCAAATTTTACTTTCATTATGATTCATATATGGCACCCTCACCATAGAACGACTCCCCTAAGAGCATGTCCACCCCAAAAGGCTAAGACAAGGCTAAGGCAAGGCAAGGGCTGGGACTATTCATGTGAATAGTGCCAGCCTTGCCATTTTTGGTTCCACCCCAAAAGGTTAAGGCAATGGCAAATATTATTCATTGTACTTTATTTCCTATTTTGTATACCTTTTTTTTGTCTGAATTTTTTAAAATACTTTATAGAGAAAAAATCCAGTATTTTTTTTATATAAAAAATTCGACTTTTTTTGGCCAAAAAAACAAGGGCCGTCGGATTTATGGAAAAAAAAAAACCATCGCAAAGCCTAGGACACGCCACGTGGCAATTTTCTGTTGGGGTATGTCAGTTGCTGACGTCAGCGAGCGGAAGTCAAAAAATTTTACTGTTGGCGCGTGAATTTCAAGCGCCAACGGTAAAAAAATTTGCATTTTTGCTCGCTGACGTCAGCGCCTTCGGGCTGCAGCCCAGACAAGATCTACCCGTGAGCTTGCTCGGTTCAATGAGTCCCACCACTTGTCCGGGCTGGATTTCCTGCACTGAAGGGGGATATGGGCTGGCAGGGCCTTTTGCCCAGGCAAGGCCCCTACGCTGGACTTGCCCTAATATATCCTTGACATTATACTATATCTCACATTACTTTTGCGGTTCGTGGTCCAAATGAAATAATTTGGAGTCTTCTTGGACCAAAACCGTGGGGAATTGGATTGAGTTATACATTTTATTTGAGCATTCTGAACAGGCCCAAACAAGGCCCACTTACACCTCTTGTTAACCGTAACCGCCTTTTGTTATTGTCCTTCGTCTGTGAACAAGCGCACCCAGTCTCAGTTAACGTATTTCATCCTCATCGAGCGCAGGTAGAGAATATCAATCATCGTCGTCCTCGTCGTCGCAGCCGCAAAGGATCAATACCCTAAAGCCTACGGACAAGATGCCGAAGAAGATGGGTGTGAACAGCAAGGCGGAGGAGGCTAGGGCTCGGAAGAGCTCGACCGAAGCCGAGCGCAAGGAGCGCGAGGCGCGCGAGAAGGACGAGCAGTACTGGCGCGAAGCCGAGGGCAGCAAGTCTCGCGCGGCCAAGAAGCGCGAGGAAGAAGCCGAGAAGCGAGCTGAGGCCGCTGCTCGCAAAGCCGAGGCGCGCCGATTGGCGGAGCTGGAGGAGAAGGAGCTCGAGAAGGCGGTAAAGAAGCCCGATAAGAAGGTCGGCCGAGTCGGGATCCCGGTTCCGAAGGTCACCGAGGCGGAGCTGAGGAAGCAGAAGGAGGCGGAGCAGGCGGCGTTGGAGAAAAAGTCGAATGAGGTGAAGAAGAAGCAGAGCCGTACGGCCGAGGAGGAGGAGTATGAGAGGATGGTGGCGGTGGAGAATAGGAATCGGGACGATTCGATCATCGAGGCGAGGTCGGTGGAGGAGGCGGTTGCGAAGATGACGGTGGCAGATAGCTTGCCGGTGGATCGGCATCCGGAGAGGAGGCTCAAGGCGTCGTTTAAGGTGCGTTTTATATGGTTATTGGGAGAATTTAGGGTTTTATGGTTTTGTGAATTGGATTGCATTGGTTTTGATTTTGTTTGGGATAGCTTTGAAATCTAAAGTTTAATTCACTTGGATAGAATTGTTTTTGCTGTTGTTGAATAATAGAGCATTAGGAATTATGAGTATGAGGGTTGGAGCTCTAGGCATGATTGAAGTAGCTGAATTCTGAAACACAGCTTTATGTGTTATTTGCGATGATATCATGATCTCGCATGGCCATGAATCATGATCAGCTTTTTGAAAGCAGTAATTTGGTGTGTGGTTGTACGTTAGTGTTGTTTACTTGTTTGTGTTGGCACTAACATCTTTGCAATGTGAATTGGTAATTGAACACCTGTTTCAGACATATCGGTTGCCTATTGAATTTTGAGCAAATTTAGCTATAGCTCTATTTCCATTTCATCATGGAGTTCAAACATAGCTTAAAGCTATGAACTATAACTTTTATAGTCATTTATTCATTCCCTTGATCTCAGTAACAAGCATATGTTCTTTGTATAAACTTTATCTCTAGAAATGATGGTTGGCAGAAGTTTGTAGGTTTCATGTGAGTTGTTGATGTACAGATATATCTCATGTTTGATCCCTCTGGGGGAACTGCAATTTAAAATGTGACCTTTGTAGTTGTCGTTGCTGCCCCACTTCTGTATTGCAGTATTGGCGTTTCCTGATGAAGTATAACGTTAACTATTGGTGTCTTGAGATGAAGTATAATTTTGGTCGCTATTGTTAGAAGCTAAGTCATATTCTTAGTGGCAGTGATTTGTTAATGGCCAGCAAACCTTTACAATGATGTCTTTGTAAACTTCCATTGATAAGTTAACCCCTTTTCTATCTCGAAAAAATAAGTCACCCCTTGTAACAATCTTATCTTGTTGCTTGCTGCTTTGGTCTTAAGGAGAATTTTGACATTAGTAATTTTGTTCTCTTCGTGTTTATAATATGACGAGATCTTGTGATAATTTTAGGCTTTTGAAGAAGCTGAGCTCCCAAGTCTGAAGGAAGAGAAACCAGGTCTTACTCACAATCAATACAAGGACATGATATGGAAGCTATGGAAGAAATCTCCTGATAATCCTCTAAATCAGGTATGTCCTGGATTTACTTTTGTTGTTTTCTCTGGTAAACTTAATGTTTTCTTTCCTGTGATTTGAGATGATAAGTCTGCTTAAATCCTTGAATTGTTGTCCTCATGTCATATATGCTCTCACCAATATGTAGAGCTTTGTTCAATACCTTGAAACGTTTGTTACTTAAGACACTGCATATTGGCTTAGTGCGTCATGCGTCCAGACCGATAGGTTTGCGTGTTACATGTTGGAATATATAAAGCTGTTTTAAATTGTTAATCATATGTTAGGATATCTTTTTGTGACAATGAAGCCAGCCTAATTTCTACTTTCACATTTGCAGGTTGCTGAGTGATCACAGAGCATCTTCACCATGCAAAGGCTGTTAAGTTTCTCTCCCGGGCTTGTTTTCCCGATTTGATCATGTCCAACCAACGTACATTTGTAATTTGAAACGCATATATGGTTTATGCCCTACTGTATGTGCTATGTCCGCTCAATGAAACATGATTTAAATAATTATGCAGTCATTTATCTTTTACCCTAATTAAACCCCCCTGCCGACATATTTACAGAACTTTTTGTGTAGATTCAGTCTGCTGTAAATCTGGTAATAGTTGGAAGCCATTAATTTGATTACAGGTACTAGTTGGAATTGGAAGCCATTAATTTGATTTGTCAAGATATGTTTTCATCATATAAATCGGTTTTAGTTTTGATAAAATCTTATTTATTTCTGTTTTATCATTTAATTGTTCGCTGCCCCAATTTTCTCCCAAAACCCTCAATTCCCCCATACACTAATGCAGAAAGAAAAGATATATAAAGCAAGGGCAGAGAAACACGAGTTATAACCACGTCTTGAATTTGGTTCCTAGAATTCGAAATCTCGCAATGTAATGTGATACGTTATAAAACCGAGGTCAAAGTTTATTTATTCATTTATGTCAACTTAAGTCAAATTTTATTTATTTATTTATGTCAAGTTAATTCAATGTCCTTTTTTATTAGGCTAAAACCGTGGACAAGAAACACAAGCTTTCTAGATGGGCCAGTGGACTCTCCTCATTTATGCAACAACAAATAAGCAAGGCCATTGAATCTTATACCGACAGACAGAAAATAGATCTTGGGTACAAGCCAATTCAAGTGAGTGATAATAAAAATTCATCTCTAACTCTTCCATTTTCTTCTCTCCAATTTGCTTGAAGAAAGCAAATCCTTGCACTGTGTGAGAAAAAAAAAAAAAACATGTGCTCACGATTAGGGGTGGGCATAAAAACCGATAAACCGATCAAACCGACCGAACCAAACCGAACCAAACCAAAAAAGAGTATTTTTTGACTAAACCGAAAAAGTCAACTCTGGACCTGAACCGAACCGAAGGTCCACGGTTCGGCTCTCAGTTCTAATTTTTTCAGAACCGCTGGACCTGAACCGAACCGGTAAAATTTATATATATATATATATATATATATATATATATAAGTTACATGTGGCGTCGTGTGATTGGCCTAAAAAAGAGGAAGTGTGAGAGCGCTTGCAGCAGATCCCCTACGCAATTTTTTTTTTTTGGCTGTAACCCTCACACGCTACTCTCTCAGTCTCTCTCTCTCTCACGAGTCTCTCACTCAGTCTTCCTCTTCTCTTCGTTCTAATTTTTCTTTTCGTTTTGACCTAACACTAAGCGGCGCCTCACCTCTCTCTCTCTCTCTCGACCCGCCTCCTCCCTTAGATCTTCAAGCCTCGCATAGCACCAGCACCACTACTCTCTCAGTCTCTCTCTCTCTCACGATCCTCTCACGATCTTCAAGCCTCGCACAGCCACCGTGCCTCCTTCAGCCGATCAGCCACCGCGCCTCCTCCTCCCGGGATTTCAGCCACCGCGCCTCTCCCAGTCTTAGACTCTGTCACGATCCTCTCTCACTCTCAGACTCTCAGTCGATCAGCCACCGCGCCTCCTTCAGCCCTGCACGCAGCGACAGGTCAGCTAACTCTCTCTTCTTATCTCGATTTTTCCCAGTTTTTTGTTTTGCTCCGCTAACTCCCTCTTCTTATCTCGATTTTTCTATGTTTCTCAGTTTGTGATCACCGACAACATCTATTCCTCTCCTCCGATTTCTTCTGTGGGTTTCTCTCTCAAATCAGTCAAAGGTGAGAGCATCATCATCTTCCTTTGAATTTAGGGTTTATTCTAAATTAAATTTATGGTTTATTTTCTTTTAAATTAGGATTGTCGATTTGGTGGTTGAAGTTGATGTGATGATATATTTTTTCTGTTAAGGTTTTAGGGTTGTCAAATTAGGGCTGCCACCAATTAGTTTATGCTATGTTGTGAAGAGGTGTGTTTCTTGAATTGTTGTTCTTTTTATTTTAGTCTATAATTGGTTTAATTGAGCATCCTATTAATGCATTCTGACTGAAATTTTGGCATAAATGCATGGTTGACATGCAGAGCAAAGAACATTTGATAGATTATGATGATTTGCATCCAAATTGGAACTGTTGTTGAGTTATTTTTCAGTTAGCGCCCACTCTCTTAAATTGGAAATCTGTGGCCTTTTATAATGTTGAATATTGTAGAATTTAAACCAAACTCTTGTTGATCATGTCATTGATCTTCCTGCTGGGAATCAAAATTTTCTTATCTAGTTTACTGTCAGGTCTGTTTTGATTGGTTAGTAACGTTCGTTTCTGTTTTTTCTTTTTGTTTCTGTTCAAAGATGATCTTTGCTAATTGGAGTCTGTTCTGAAATTTTGGGGTTCAGTTCAAATTTTGGTTTTAATTTTAGGATTTTTAGGGTATTTGGTTTGAATTTGGTTTGAATTTATGAAAGGAATGAAGCTTGTTTAGAACCTAACCCTATTTTTGTTTTCATTCACAGTTGTCTAGCATCTCTGCTGCTGAGCTTTGAAAGTTTCGAAAAGCTTTTGCTTAAATGGAGGTAAATAAGTTTTTTGGATATGTTTTGAATATGTTTTGTATCTGTTTTGAATCTGTTTTTTGGATCTGTTTTGAATATGTTTTGTATATGTTTGAATCTGTTTTTTTGGATCCGTTTTGAATCTGTTTTGTATCTGTTTTCATTGACAGTGTGTGATTTAAATCTGTTTTGTATCTATTTAAATCAGTTTTTTGGATAATATATATGTTGTAGTCTGTTGATGGATAGGAAACTCTATTTAAATCTGGTTTTTGGAAAATATATATGTTGTAGTCTGTTGATGGATAGGAAACTCTGTTTAAATATGGTTTTTGGATAATATATATGTTTTAGTTTATGAATGGGTAGGAAATTTTGAATAAGACTCTCCCTTCTTAGTGTGATGAAGATATGTTGGAAGGTATTTTTCTTGCATCTTGTTTTAATTATGATTTTTTAATGGTGAAACTTTGTGTTAATTCGTTTAAGTGTTATGTAGGTTGCTTTGTGAAGGCTTTTGGAAGAATGAAGGCAGCTGATTTTTTGCAAGGATATTATCTTTAGACTTTATGTGTATTTTTGTGATGGGTTGTAATATTTCATAAGTTTCATTTGGATTGCTTGCTTTATTTGTAAGTTATTTTTTGTAATGGTTTGTAAGTTTCATTTTGTAATTGCTTGCTTTTATACATTGAATTTGCATGCTTGGAATGATGGATAGGTTGAATTTGCATAATTTTAGGATTTGAAAGAGATGTGAAAATGTGATTTGGGCTTATTAATAAGAACTTATTAGGTTTTGGAAATTTGACAACAAAAAAAGGGTTTTGGCTGAAAGAGAATTCGATTTGGGCTTTTTTTTGGCTGAAAATAAATATAATTTGGGCTTTTGAAAATGTAAAATTGGGCCCAAGCCCAAACCGATCAAAAGGCAGAACCGACCCGAGACCCGAGCCCATTTTCGGTTTGGCTCAATTTCGGGTTTCCACCTGGACCCGACCCGATCCGAGAACCGAAGTCACCATCGGTTCAGCCCCACGGATCGGCCAAATCTGGACCCGACCCGAACCGTGCCCAGGCCTACTCACGATCCTGTTGATGATAGTTGCAAGTTGTGTTGTGCCATTAATACCTGCCAAATATTGGTAAATACTTATTCCCATCAACCACTTCACATCATGAAAATAAATCAATAGAAGAATATGTCAGAAACAAAGGGAAGCTACCAGAAGCAATCTTCTTCTTAAGTTCTGAATGAACTGGTGCATCAGCACCAGGTACCATGGTTAGATGAGTCAAAAGATTGATCCCCCCAAATGTTATCCTTCAGGTCCTGCAAGGCAGTGAAGAAGAAGAAGAGGACAGTTGTTGTTGGTCTAAATTCAGATAGCTCCAGCAGAGAGATGCTACTTAGATTGCTCATTTCTGTTGTTAAGGCAGGGGACAGTGTAACAGCTGTTCATGTTCAAGAAGCAGATGCTGATGCTTTTGATCCAAACTCTTTCCACACCCATGAAGATCTCTGCAAGTCCAAGAAGGTATTGAATTTTTTCTTTTCTTTTTTCGTGAAATTGTAAATTGGATAAGACATTGAGGAAAACTGGGGCTTATGGCTGTTTTTTTTTCTTCAACGCAGGTGGATTTCCAAGTAAAAGTCTGCATTACAGATTCATATGTTTCTGAATTACCCTATCAAGTGAGGATCAGCTATGCAACAATCCTTGTACTTGGTTGCAGCCTTTCAGGGTAATGAAACTATAAAACCAATCTCTCTCTCTCTCTCTCTCTCTCTCTCTCTCTCTCTCTCTCTCTCATGTATGGTTGATTTGGTTAAGTACAATGCAGGCCAAGCGTTTCAGCTATCAATACTTGCTTGAAGGGGTTACCTCCCTCATGCACTCTTCTGGTAATGGATACTGTTGGAAGAATACTTTTGGAAGGGCAGGGGACTTCCCAACAAGGCTCTGTGAGGGCAGCAGCCCTGCAATCTTCTCAGTCATTTTCTTCAACCTACCCTTGTTCTGATAAAAAAACAAATATCACTCCCCAGTTGCAAAAGTCATTAACCGTACCAGCTTCCTCTACGGGGCCATCAATACGACCAACTACTAGAAGAGCACTCTCTGCTGTAAATAAAATGGTGGAGGTTTCTGACTTGGTGGCTGAGAAACTGTTTCATAGATTGGCACTGTTAGAAGCAGAAGGGTCCACCAGGAATTTCGCACTGCAAGAGCTTCGTTATGCAACTAACAATTTCAACTCTGCCATGGTGATTGGAGAGGGTGGACATAGTAAGGTGTACCGTGCCAAACTTGGAGATGGTCAAGATGCTGCTGTGAAAGTCCTCAAATCCTCACACTGTTCTGCTGTGGATTTTTTTCGAGAAGTAGACTTGTTTTCTAGTATGAAACATGAGAGCATTGTTCAGATAATCGGGTTCTGCAATAACAAGGAGGTGCAAGCAATTGTATATAATCTTTTAAAGGGAAGTTTGAGGCAGAATTTGAGACAACTTAGGTGGAGTGAGAGGATGAAAGTTGCAATTGGAGTGGCAAAGGCACTGGACTACCTTCATCATTCTCACAACCCTCCTATCATTCATAGGGATGTGAAGTCATCTAACATTCTCCTCTCCCACAATTGCGAACCGATCGTAAGTTCAATAATAATTTCTTATATTTGTGAAGCTAACCAGCATAAACTAGGTTCAGGGTAACCAGAGCTTTAACCAAATCCAGATTTAATTGTACCTTTTATATATCACACTAGTGTTTTGATGATTGCCTCTCATGTTAAACTTTAGGTCAATAGCTCTATATTTTGTCTCTGATTATGTTGACTACTGTGAATCTACTTGCACAACAAAATGAAGTTTCCAGACTTGTAAAATACTTTTAACTTTCAATTCCCAGTTGTCAGATTTTGGAGCAGCTATGTTCCTTCAGCAAGCTTCAGCTAACACAAGGGCGCCATTCAATGTCGTTGGGACGTTTGGATACTTAGCCCCGGAGTACATGATGTATGGCAAGGTTGATGAGAAGATAGATGTGTACTCATATGGAGTGGTGCTCCTAGAACTTATCACTGGGAAAGAGGCTATTCAAACTGATCTGGAGATTCGTGAAAGCTTAGTGCTATGGGTAATGGAAGAAACCAACTAGCTTTAAAACCAATTCTGAAAAATAGTCTCTTCCTCTGAAGCTGCGTGTCTTTGCTCATTGACTTGCAGGCAAGGTCCTTGATGTGCAATGGCATATGGGAACGTCTAATTGATCCTAACTTGGTTGAAGACTATAACAAGGAAGAGATGGAAATGATGATGATCGCAGTGCGCCTCTGCCTTATGCATTCATCTTCTCGAAGGCCAACCATGAAGATGGTACTCCTTGTTTTCTTCTTTTCTTCATACTGAAAAAAAAGAAAAAAGAAATCTAATAACTTCTGTATCAAGTTATCAACATGGCGACAAACTGCAAATGTTTGCTTAGCAGGCCACTTTGAGATTAGGTTAACATTTAGTTAGTTCTAACTAAGATGGCTCTCATTATTGTTTCTGTTTGAGCAGATACTTAGGTTCTTTGAGAAGCCAGAGCACTGGTTAAGGATGCAAAGGGAAAGAGATGATTTTCTGAATGGAATTGATTTACAAGGTGAAACAGCCGGGCCTTGACAATCAATCAAGTTGATTTCACCGTGCAGTAAACAGCCTGAGTTGATCACTATCAGCTACCAAATAATCCCTGTATATATAAATAAATATTGAAAATTTATTATTTAAATGCATGGTGACCAACAAGAAAATTGGTTGCAAATGAATTTTCCTGTTGGTCACCTAATATTTGAAACAATAACTTGGATGTGTATCCAAAGGATTTTCACAAACTTCTACAAAATAAAATATTTACAATATTACTTCAGCTTTTCTAAATTCTGGAAGCCATTTTCTAAAGTTCTTATTCAAAATGCATAGTTACACAGGGAAGAAACTGAAAAGTCCATGCAGCATGCCTATCTCTGTGGAATTGGGTTTTAGCTGATTTTCATAATGAGCTCTTTATTACAGATTGAATCTTTCAGAAGCAGAAAATCAAGATCTGCTTACATAACTTATCAATTCAGTTTCAATCATTATTTTTTTTATTTCTAATACAACCATACTATAACAGAACAAAAGTTTAAAAATAGGCAAAATAGTTTGCTTCTGGGGATAAATTGATCATTTCAACATGGCTACTCTTTAAGCCTTGGCCAACTGAGCGAAATTAATCGGATATACGAATTGTGGTCCACCATTGTAGAGGGTCACCGCTGCCAACTTAGAAGCAGCCTGTGTTGGATGAAATAGATCCCAGAACAAGTAATTGTTGCGATTCGGGCAAAGTTTGGCATGTGGACTACAGAAGGATTCAGCATTGAGCTTCCCAGCTCCGCAACACGCAGCTTCCACTTGAGTAAAATCTGATAAATCGTAAGGAAATTAGAATATAATTAGATTGTGCCTTTTTCTTCACCATTTTTGTCAAGCACATGCATGGTTCCATTAAGAAGTGCATTATGGCTTGTGATTGAGTATTGACTTACTGAATGGAAGAGGGTTCTGAATGACACTTATTGTCATCTCAAATGCATTTCCAAGTGAGTACTTGATGCTCTTGTGTTGTGAGCTGAGCTTGAACAAGAGGGCACCCAACCTTTCATGAAAAGCGATTGCGAGATCGTTCAAGTCCTCCAAACACCCCCCAGTAGCATTGTAAATCCTCTGAGATGGACAGCATCCGATCGGGGCAATGCTGATAATGCCAAACTTCCTTGCTCCAAGTTCAATCAAACTCTGACATTTCAATACAGGGCTCAGCTAAGCTATGAAAAACTTGTACATTTGGTGGATAGAGTTAAGTTGAATCTTGTTAGAGAATAGTATCACCTTCAAGTGCTTCTCATAAGCAAGTTCTAAAGACGATAGGAAAGCTTCCTTGGAGAAGGAACTGTTTGAATGGTAATATCCAAACAGGTCATTGCTACCAGTGCTGATGAAGAACAAAGACTTTGAGATCAACTTCTCAGTTGCACTTTGCCCTTTGATGTCAGCAAGATTGCTCTTGACAAGAGAAAGTTGCTGTATCTGTTCTGATAATGAGATAACATTTTTTCGATTGACGAATGAGGCACCAAATGGAATTCTCTCTTTTCCAAACTTCATCAAAGTCAGCTGAAACAAGAAAGTGATAAATCTGTGTGAAACCAAATCTCTCTCTCTCTCTCTCTCTCTCTCTCTCTCTCTCTCTCATGCTTATGAGATCAACTTTTCTCAAGATTACGTACCGGTGTTTGTCCAGTTATGTCAAGAAGGCCAGACCCTCCAGAAGCAAAGTTAACACCTCTGAAGCTCTTTTTGTGAAGAGATGTAGTGTTGAGAGAAAGAAAAGGCCGTGGACTTCTCTTGAGACCGAATTTCTTGGCTATAATCACAAGAAGCAACATGTTAAGTTTCATGGTTCAAAGAAGTTGGGCTGAAGTTCAAGTTAGCTTTCCCAAATTTCTTTTTTTCCTTAACTACATTATACTTACAGATAAAATCAGCACTGTTAAGGCCATTGCTGAACCTTCCAGTGGCTCTTGAGAAAGGAAAGTCAACGCCATTGTGGGGAAAGTCAGCCCTTGCCATGCTACCAGGCAAGAAGTTGTTGGTGCCAACATCAGCAGTTGAGTCCCCTAGTATGAAGATTGCAGGCACACCCGCTTCTGCTAAACCAACAACAGCTATAGCCAAACACAGAACTAGAAGACCAACCCATGATTTGTTTTCCATGAGAAATGTAATTAAAAGAAACTAATTAATTAATTAATTTTTTTCCCAACAAATTCTATGTTGTATGTTCAAGAAAGATTCACTTTCACTTTCATTTTTCTCTTCAATTAAGATGTGATGGATATTTATACGCATGGATGCTTTAGGAACCGTCACTTCCTAGAGAAAATGTGCACTTACAAACATAAGAGGTTCACTTGGCGGATTGGCATAGTTGTTATCGATGGCGGGATTGACCCTTAACCAGCATCTTCTCTGACCATTTTTATGAGTAGGGTTTGTTAAGTATAATTATAGCGAGCTTAATGTTAAATATGAAAAGAACCAGGGTTCACACAGACTATAACCGGAATGACCCTAGACCAGAATCTTCGATTACTCGCGATAAAATATCCCTAATAGAGGTGAGACCCACATATACCGACGAAAGTTGTTGCCGTCCATTGTAACATTCATTTCAGGTTTTAGACAAATTTGGTTGTTTATGGGGTGATCACTTTGTAAACACATAATACTAAGTCCACAGTTCTCTGACAGAAACAAGAAGCCTAGCTGGAGGCCTGTTTATTTGTCCTTAAGATACATCAATTTGCAATTAAATTTTTTTCTTCTCTCTCTCTCTCTCTCTCTCTCTCTGATTAAACAACAATACAAGATGTTTCTTTCCCCTTGGCTTCTAATACCTGAAGCAGAACTTAATTACATGCCAAACAAGTGACTGAATGAAAGCTGCATTTTATTGCCAAAAGTATACAAATTTCAATAGAAAAATTTTGGTTGCAAAGAATGGGACACTCATGTATAATTGCAATGGTTAAATTAATAATTGTGTATAAATCTTCTGAAACAGCATGTTCATTAAGGTCTGGTGCTTCTGCCTGCAGCCCTACCACAAAGAAGGGCATTTCTGGGAATTGGGTACTCATCCCTAGCGGACTCCACAGGTGAGTAGACTCGTAGGTAAAATTGTTGTCCAAGGTACTGCCTTGCCCAAAACTCACTCCTCAAATTCCACATACCCACATTGTCCAGTGCTATGTATATAGCTGTCCATGACTTGGGATAAACCTGTAACATAATCAACCAAAACTTTAGTATAAATACTAAAATTATTGAATGTGCCGGTTATATATAATTTCGGTGTGATTGGTTTTGTTTATACTATACTTTCGGTCTCACTTATCCCACATGGAAATATGTAAGGGTGAAAGCGAAACCCTAATATATGGATGAACCAATTTTTGGCATCAACAACATCTCGTTTGTAGAAATTAAAAAAAGAAAGCTAGGCAACAAACCTGGGTGGTGCTTCTTGAGACTGCATCTCTAAGGTTGTATTGGTTTCGGCTTGCTGGTGTCCATTTGCCTCCATCCATTCTGAAATTCAAGTATAAATGTGAGAACTTGGAACAAATTTAGAAGATATATGTGCATGACAAATTAGCAACCAAAATTCCCATTTTCAAATTCATTTTGTTAACAACAACAAAATGCTGAATTATATTATTGATTTACTTACCCAACAACCCAAAAGGCGTATCCATCCAAGTGCCAGCTCTGCAAAATGTTCTCATGGTTCTGAAACACAATCTCCACAAAGGCTCTGAAATCAGCACCCATGACTGAAGTGTCAAGGTACATCTTTTGGCCAGAGGGGTTATCTGAGATGCTTCCAACTTTAAAAACCCCACCAATCTTGAAGTAGTCTGCAAGCTTCAATGGTGTGTCTGCAGGGATAAAGGACACACTGTTCACTGCATATCTCTGTTTTCCACTAACTTGAGCTGCTGAGCTCTCTAGCTTGATTGTCCTGCTCACATTTACAAGACCATAGTGGTAGGAGCCTTGTGGGTTTGGCCTAGGTCCACTTGCTGTTAGGTTTGTCCTGAAATGTACAAAATTCAAGACATAATTGTTAAATTGAGGGGCAAAAAAATCACTAGAAAAAAACGAGACTTGCTTGTACAGACGACAAACACTTTTATCGTTAATGTGGTACACGCTATGATATATAAATGGAACCAAAGTAATATTATTCTTGCAACTGAAAGAGGGTAAATTTGACTTTTGATTACTATTGGATTGAATTGGATTGGATGAGAAGTGACGTACCTAATAGAAAGAGCCTGGCTAAGAGACCAACCGGTTTGGGTTGTGGGCCCAGCCGGAATTGGGCCGGAAACTTGACGGGCCGAGTTGCTATAGTGAAAGACGGCAGTGCTTGTGAGGACCTGGCTGGTAAAACGGGTTGAGACAGCAATGTAATAGTCCTGAGGGGCCTGATCTGCTGTGACGAGCACAGAATAAGACTGGCCCACATGGATGTCAAGTGAATCATAGGTGGTCTGGATGGTGTGGGTCCCTTCAACTTCAACCAGCTTCAATTTGTGGCCCTGGATCCTGAAGTTGAGAGAGTTCTGGAGCCCAACATTTGATATCCTAAGCCTATACGTTTTACCTGTAGGAAACAGACAAAAATAAGCTCCAAAATGTAAAACAGTAAAAAAAAAAAAAAGGGACCAATGAGCCAAGCCATGGAAGAGTTTAGAGGGGTAAAACAAAAAATTACCTTGTTCAAATGTGAAATATGTTCCATTTGGTCCACGTCCGTTGATTATAATGCCATCTGGGAAGGGAAGCCTGTGACCACGATCTAAAATGCCCTTCAATATCTGCAATATTGGACCAGCATTGCAGTTAGGTCAGAAATGGGTTAAAATTAAATTGATAACGAAAATACCAACTAGCTCTTAGTTTAGTACGTCACAACTTTGAAGTTCCCGTCTCCGTTCTTTCGAAAAAAAAGTAATAGAAATTGCATGGAGATGAAGTTTTTTTTCACCTTGTGGTCAGTCTTGTACCAATCTCCAATAAGAATGGAGTAATCACCAGCTGGGTCTGGGAATGGGACTGGGATTCTGGGCCTGCTGAGGATTTTAATGGCTCCAAAGCCACCAGCAGCCTTGTGAAAGGCAAGAGATGGGAAGTAGTAGAAGCTTCCAATTTGGTCCTTCACTTGGAGCGTGTAGGTGAAGTTCTTGCCTGGTGGGATGGGGCAAGTTGTGCCGTAAACTCCATCTTGGTATGAATTCCTCCTCTGTTGAACTCCATTCCTGTTTTTGTTTTTCCAAATTCCATTTTAGTTTCACATCAAAATTAAAGTAAGTGATTGTATGCAACACGTATACTTTTAGACAGTATTTCAAACCGATCACATACTCATCACCGTCACAATTTTATCATGGGCCAGGCAAGAGTTATGAAATAATTAAAACTCAATAAAAGAATTCCATGTGTGTTTGGTTGGTCTTTCGATCAAACCAAAATAAATGCGTGTGGCTGCAGATGTCAATTTTGCCAGCATATAATTCGATCATAGTATATGCATGGCAAGTTGTCACTTGTTATTGTCAATGTCAACCACATGGAAGATTTGTTACGTCACCGTGGCCATATTAATTACATGTACAAAAAAAGTCTATGACCTCTTAGCTGTCTGAATTTTCTGATTATTATTCTCTAAATTATATTACCATATTTTGTCACACTGAATTAAAATCTACCCATTAGATTGACAATGAAAACTAAATTGCCTCATTTATTTTACCTAAGTTTCGTCTTATATCATGCAATATTATATATTTAGGAAATAAATCCATGCCTTGTAAAGATATATTTAAAATCTATTAAATTTTGCTAATTTAACAAATATGAAGATTTAATTAGCATTTAAGTGTTTGGAAAACATAGAAAAAGAGAAAGCAAATAGTTTGGAAGAAAATCGGACCATGAAATAAGGAAAGGCTCCGGCAAGCTGTTATGAACATTGATAATGAGGTTGTCATTGGTCACGGAGTAGATTTCAGGCCCCGGAAACTGGCCATTGATGAGAATTCCCTGCAGCAAAAACAAAATTTCAAAGTTTACATTCAAGTTAAAAGCAGTTATTCTCGGGTCCTATGTCGAACCACCCTCCCCTAATATCACTTGTATAAAAGAAAATATTGTAAATACAAACCTGTTGACGAACACCGAGTGGATATATGTCCCCGTAGGTTACGTTCCAGTTGAAAAACCTGTAAGGATCCTCAGCAGTTGCAAAACCCAGAACCAGAAGAAAGGCTGCTAGAAATTTAAGCAGCATATTTTTTTTGGGAGCTTTAGAAAATAGAGATGTATCAGAGAAAAATTCAGGTGCAGATGATCAAACAGAGAAGAAGAAGAAGAAGAAGAAGTAGTAGTAGTTTTCTCTACTGGAATTACAAAGAAGGCTACAGAAAGAGACACTTAAATAGGTTTTTGGTAACTGACCCTGACTTATTATTCTTAATATTTATACTGCAAAATTGCGAAAAAAGAAAGAAAAAGAAAAGTCCCAAAAAAAATAATAAACCAAAACGAGTGGGGATATATATTTGTCCTCTCTGGATTGTGCTGTGCATAGTGGAAAGTCGTAGTCTCATAGCGGTGGAGTGTCCACGTGGCGCACACCCAATAAAAGAAGTGCGACTTTGGCATTTGTTTAATGACTATAATGCCCTTGCCCTGACCGCGTAAGCTTCTTTTGCTAACACATGCATGGCTGGATGATGGTGGGGAAGGCCCGTGATTTCTGACGCCACACACGGTATTTTCATGTGCCCGATTTTCTGACTTACCAAACACCCCAAAACGCAAGCTATTCAGACGAAAAGGGTTGTGTTGGTTGGTGCTTGGTGGGCGCAAAGGAAAAGGAAAAGGACACCAACTTGGAGATTGATTTACGCGTAAACCAATGATTGTTTATGCTTATGGGACATTCCTTATTAGTACTAAGCTAAATGAGGTGTTTTCGTTTTGGCTCTTTCCTTCAGGCCTATGAACGACAACCACCATGAAGCTTCTAATGGATTTCTTTTTATTTTATTTTTGGTAATGATCGTAAAGATTTTGTCTGGATTTTGTCTTAATGGATAGATATGAAATTGAATACGCTGGAATCTAGTAATCATTTTTAAACTATATTTTTGGGTTTATATTGCTTTCTCATTTCACATGAACAAGTTATGGTTTTACCCTATTGCAGAAACGACAAATTCTTCGTCTAACTTGAGTATAGAGTTGAAGATTAATCAACCGTCTAGTAGCTAGTTCATGCTAAAGTATATTGTCAATGCTTTTTTTTTTGTTGTTGAGTCGACTGTAATGCTTTTTTGTTGTTGCTGAACTGGCAATTAAATTTTGAACTAGATAAAAAAGGCAAGTAATTAATTATGAAAAGTTTACGTTCGTCTAACTTGAGTATGGGGTGAAATGATAAATTGTTCGTCTAACTTGAGTATAGGAGCGAAAGATTAATCAAACCGTCTAGTCTGGTTCATTCTAAAGTCTCTCTTAGAATGATTGTAGCTCGTGAACGAGTTATACGGGGTAGAACAATATGGGAGAAAAAAAAAAACATAATTATCAATGCTTTTTTGTTGTTGCTGGCAAGTAATTAAATTATGAAAAGTGTACGTATATCTAACTTGAGTATAGGGGTGAAACGATAAGGGGGTGTTTGGTATCCTATTCAAATAGGGAACTCAAAATCTTTTATTTTTCTTAAAAATAAGAGTTTTTAAATCTATTTTCAAGATTCAAAAACTTGTTTGGTATGCAACTTGAAAACTGTTTTCAAATCTTAAAAATTTGTGAACTTGTGGGTTGTTAGAAAAAAAACTGAAAAAACATATATTTTTTGTTTTTAATAGTTGGGATGGTTTTTAGTTGTTTTTGAGTTTAAGTTTTTAAAAACAAGGCTACCAAACAGGTTTTCTTTGTTTTGGACTCAAATTCTATTTTTGAGTTTAAAAAGTTGGATTCAAGTTGAATACCAAACAGGCTCTAAATCGTTCATCTAACTTGAGTATAGGGGCAAAAGATGAATCAAACCGTCTAGTCTGGTTCATTCTAAAGTCTCTCTTAAAATAATTGAAGCTTGTGAACGAGTTCTGTGGGGTAGAACAATGCGGGAGGAAAAAAAAACATGATTATCAATGCTTTTTTGTTGCTGCTGAACTGGCAAGTAATTAAATTATGAAAAGTCTACGAACATCTAATATTAATGCATGGAAAGTCAAGTTCTTATTAAATTAATGCATGGAGATAATTAGGGACAGGAACTTTTTGTTCCACCTAGAAACCTCTCTCGTCGCATCGCATGTGAGTTTGATAAAACAGCAATATTTTGGTTTTTTTTCTTCCTTTGTTTTTTTGTTTTTTAAATGCAACCATAAATCACGATTTCGACATAATTGTATTGTAAAATAAATATTGAAGCGTATTCCGCTGTGGGATTGAGACTCATAAGCGTGTGATTTTGTGGCTTCCACATGCAATATTGTTTTGTTACAATTAAATTGGGATCATTTGCAATTTGCAAGAAATTGACATCGAAGAAAATGAGCTCTAATTCTGTTTTCCCTAACTTTAGCCGTGATTATGGGGATAATGTCGTCTCCTATTGACGAAGCTAGAAGTACACACAACTCCCTCTTTTCCCTAATCTATTTCATAACAAATTGTGTCCCCTTTAGAAGAAATTCTTGTATTTAGCAACTCGAACCACGTGGTTATGCGACGACTCACACACAAACGGCAAACACTTGTAGTTTGATCCCACTTGGCCCCACCCGTACGATCACCTTTGTTAATCTACTATTTTATACGACAGCCGGACACAAGAATTGCTGCAGGGTTACAGTTGGTCTTCCCATTTCCTCATACTAGCCTTATAGCTTGCACCTGGTTACGAATGGGCCAAATAGCCGTCAAGAAAATAATGCAAAGCCCAAATGAAGAAACAACACGTAAACCCAATATGCATTTGGTCCCAAGTTTCTTCATCATTTTTTGGTCCGAACTCGAATTTTGTTGTGTCGCCCATTATACATTTGTGGCCAGAGTTTTGTTATAGAAGAAACCAGAGAAAGAAAAAAAAAAAAAATCAAATGCAGAAAACTGGAGCCCAAGAAAAAAGCTGAAAATACCAACAATGTCCCCACTCTCACTCCCAAACAAACAAGTAAACAAACGAGAAATGGATTGGATGGGATTTCTTATCCGTAACCCATCTCTCTCTCCTACACTCTCTGCTCTCCAGAACACTCGTCAGAGCCCGCCAATGGAAGCTCAGCCACTTCTCTAACCAAACACCAAACTCCATGGACGCTCTCTTCGTGAACCAGTGCTCCATCTCCGGCCTGAAGCTCGCCCCAAAGCTCACAACTACCCTTTTCCCTTCCCAATCTCTTCACGGCCTCAAACCCACCTCGAAGCCCAACCTCACATCCGCCTCCGTTATCCAGAACCAGCAAAGCCAATCCCTCGAAACCCAGAAACCATTTCCGTTATCAGACGACAATGAAGACAATCCAGACGACGAGTCGTACGGCGAGGTCGAC
This sequence comes from Prunus kanzakura, assembly GCA_020521455.1. Lineage (NCBI taxonomy): Eukaryota > Viridiplantae > Streptophyta > Magnoliopsida > Rosales > Rosaceae > Prunus > Prunus kanzakura. The sequence goes on along the minus strand of BPUM01000041.1, from coordinate 534,187 downwards.
AGGATCATCGGAAGCAGAGCACTGGAGGGCGGCAAGGGCATGGAGTATTTGATTTCGTGGAAAGACGGTCATGCCCCTTCGTGGGTCCCATCGGATTTCATAGCCAAAGACGTGGTGGCGGAATACGAGAGCCCATGGTGGACCGCCGCCAAGAAAGCCGACGAGTCTGCGCTGAGCCAGCTCATAGCCGCGGAGGACGACTGGCGCGACGTTGACGCCGTGGACGGAGACGGCCGCACGGCTCTCATATTCGTCTCGGGTCTCGGGTCAGAGCAGTGCGTTCGGGTCTTGGCTGAAGCCGGAGCCGACTTGAACCACCACGATAACGGCGGGGGACTGACGGCGTTGCATATGGCGGCAGGGTACGTCCGGCCAGGTGTCGTGAAGTTATTAGTGGAGCTGGGTGCGGATCCCGAGGTGGAAGATGACAGGGGACGGAAGCCGTTGGATTTGGCTAAGGAGGTACTTAAAACGACGCCGCAGGGGAACCCGATGCATTTCGCGAGGAGGTTGGGGCTGGAGAGTGTGATTAGGGAGCTTGAGGGTGCAATATTCGAGTACGCGGAGGTGCAGGAGTTGCTGGAGAAGAGAGGGAAGCGGGATCGCGTGGAGTACTTGGTCAAATGGAAGGACGGTGGAGATAACGAGTGGGTCAACGCGAAGTTGATAGATGACGATCTGGTGCGGGATTTCGAGGCTGGGCTCGAGTACGCCGTGGCGGAGGGTGTGGTGGGGAAGAGAGTTGGAGATGAGGGGACGATGGAGTATTTGGTGAAATGGACGGATATAGATGAGGCCACGTGGGAGCCGGAGGAGAATGTTGATCCTGATTTGATTAAGGAGTTTGAGGAGGCCCAGAATGTGAGTGGGCCGGAGAGTGTGGAGGAAGCCCAATTGAGAAAGTAGGAAAAGAATTGGGTTTTGTTTGTTCTTGTGTATTGATTTGAAATGCTCATATGGCATAATTTGTTGATCAATATAACATGAAGGAAAATTCGTATGTCTTAGAATCATATACAGAGATATTTATTAAAAACTCATATAGAGTGTATTTGGAGAAAAAAAAACCCAAAAGTTAGTTACTTGTCATTTTTTAATTGGTTCTCAGCGTGTTAAAATTTTATAAAAATTAACGAGAAAATAACAAGTAACTAGTTTTGGGGTTTTCACTCTTTATAAGTGCTTTTGTATATTATGTCATGTTAAAATGATTTCTCGATGGCTTGCATAAGGGTAGGTGCAATTTCATCTCCTCCCTCAAGTCTATTATCTGAATCATAGTCAAGTCATTATACGTAATGCCAATAACCGTTACGTACAAGAAGTTCACTGGCATACCCAGTTAGTATTATATAATTGGGTATCATCCCTACTCAAACCTGCAAAGATAAAATTTTCACATACCCGACATGCGAACCCGCCAATTATTATTATTTTTTGGTTTCTGGCCCGGTCATGTACTCTTCCGTTGAGCTTGACTTGACCATTAACCGGCCAAATTCAGAGAGTCCGTGATTGCTGCTCTGATTTGCCTCAGGACACATTGTTCCACCAAATTGAAGTTGAAAAATACTGAAATAACATTCAATACGGAAAAGACTTACTACCATATGTATTTGGTTTCTAGTGTTGATGTGCGTAAATCTAACCAAACCCGTCACGAATTTAAAAGAAAAGAAAGAAAAATGATGATTTGGCAACCCCAGTGACTCAGCGACAGCTTGCAAATGATGATTGTCAATGTCAATATTTACACACACAGAGAGACCAATATTTTGCCATTTGGAAGGAGGATGCAAGTGAATTTAAAAGAGGGGAAGGAAGATGCCTTTCCTATTCACATAAAAACAGAATGAATAGGTCCAATGGCTCCATAGAGTGGGCCCAACCCCAAAATCTATCCAATTTGGGTAATTTACAGTCTATAATCATTCATAGCCTTATCATTATTATATCTTTCTTATTTTGATACAATAATAACTAGGCAATTCATTAACAACATTTTTAGTGAAACATGTGAACAACAACAAGAGGAAATTAGATCTGTTTGATAGTGTTTATGCATTTCTGTGGTTTTGTTTATCTGTTGATATCATTATCTGGAATAGTCTGTTGCTCCTATTTATCTGATATTGCAAATTAGATATGTGCTTCCTTGTATTGTTGTATATGTTCCATCCTTTTGGGTGACGTAATGAAATTTCATCCTTCGACAAAAAAAAAAAAAAGAGTAAATACCTACTTTTTAATAGATGAGAGATTACGTGGCTAAGCTCATGACTCTTGACTATTTGATCACATGTAAGATTAATTAACCTAATCTACTAATGTGAGGGCATATAGGGTTTGAAGAAATCAACTTTATTATATACAAGAGTTTGAGCGTCACCTTTCTTCTAATAAAGGTGAAGAAAAATTCTATCGCCTTTTTATCATAAAGGTAAAGAAAAAAAATCTACGCATCAACTTTTCCACGTCTTTTTTATGTTGAACGATATTATTTTTAATATTAAAAAGGAAAATAAATTAAACAAAGATTTAGTTGGTGTATCTTTTCTCTTTCGGTGATATCCCAAAGGATCTATTTTGCCCATTGGTTTCATTTTCACCCACAACTCACATTCCATTGTATAAATTCATAGTTTTCGAAGCAAATTGTTATTGACACGTATCTGGATCCTCTGCTTTGACACTCCCAAATATTACTCATACACTTCTTTCTTATTTACTTTTTTCTAACTTATTTGACCGATGCGATTTTGAATAACAACTCTATATGAAAATGTGATTATTAAATTTTAAAAAATAAAGAAGAGTGTATAATTAATATTTTGGATTGCCTAAAAGAACTCTCTTTGCAATGACCAAAGAACAAAACTAAAACCCAACACTAGATTCCAACTCAACACCCCTTGGTTTGGTAAAGATTTTGTGGTTCAATTAACTTGGGGTAATTAAATCCTCTTTAGGAAAGCAGATTAATTAATTTCTCTATTTGGTAACAACATGATTAGGAGGGGTTAATTAATTAGCAGAAAACAAGGGGTTAATTAGGGAGGGACATTTCCTCATTCTGTCACCTTACTAATCCACATCCCCACTGTACTCTCTCTCCATGGCATTTATGAATTCCATCACCAAGCAGCATCCTTAAACTACGTGCATCAAACTTCGACCGTCCGATCAAATCCAACGGAACATAAAAAGGCGTGCACAATACGCAGTGCACAGCTTCTCTTCCTCCTCCAAAAACAAACGAACGAAACCGCAGAGAGCTTCTCTTCTCCCCGTCGAAACAAAACTTGAAGAAAAAGAAGAAGACTCTCTGTCCCATTTCATTTCAGCCCCCAAACTTGCTCGAATTTTTTTTAAAAAAAACCCACCACCATCGAAAACGACAATGCACGCGAAGTCGGATTCAGAGGTGACGAGCGTGGAGCAGTCGACGCCGCCGCGATCGCCCCGCAGGCCGATTTACTACGTGCAGAGCCCGTCGAACCACGACGTGGAGAAGATGTCGTACGGCTCGAGCCCGGCTGGGTCGCCGGCGCACCACTTCTACCACTGCTCGCCCATCCACCACTCGCGCGAGTCCTCCACGTCGCGCTTCTCCGCCTCGCTCAAGAACCCCCGCAGCCTCTCCGCCTGGCGGAAGCTGCAGCGCGGTGAGGAGGTCGAAGAATCCGACGACGACGAAGACGAAAACGACACCGCTTTCGGGAAAGGAGGCCCCGGCCGCAGTGTCAGGTTGTACTTCTGCTTCGCGCTACTGTTCGTTGTACTCTTCACGGCGTTCTCGCTGATCCTGTGGGGCGCCAGCAAGGCTTATGAGCCGCAGGTCATCGTCAAGGTAAAGGCTCTGTCTTTTTTTTTTCTTGACTTGGTGCTCGACTGAGTTGACTGACAGCGTTATTAATTTTTTTTTTTTGAAGAGTATTGTGTTCGAGAATTTTGATATACAGGCAGGGAGCGACAGGACGGGGGTGCCGACGGATATGCTGTCGTTGAATTCGACGGTGAGGATTCATTACAGAAATCCGGCGACATTCTTCGGCGTTCACGTCACGTCGACGCCGCTGGAGCTTCACTACTACCAGCTCAAAGTGGCGTCCGGACAGGTGCGTAATGACCATTCTGACATCGTTAAGTAAGAAGATGCATGTTTAGGCCATGGGTAATCTGGTAATTTTGAGTTGTATGGATAATATTGCTCTAACGTTAATGTGGGTTTGTTAGTTATAACATATGGTTTGGGTGTTGGTGGTGGGGACAAACGGCGGATGTTGGGAGGTGTGAGGGCAGATGGAAGTTTGAAAATTTTGATGGGTCCTCTTCATTGGCAAGTTTCTCTCCTTTATTGGGGGGCCTGAAAAAGCTCTTCTGCCGAGCCTGAAACCCAACCAGAATACAAACATCTCTGTTGGGATGCTCAACTTTTTTATTTATTTAATATCGAAGCATTTTTTATTTTGTAAACAAAACAATAACACTATCACATTTTCAGCCAAACCTGTAAACATGGTCAATGGCACATTCAGTTTTTCTGCAACATTTTGGTGCACATCATTATTTTTTAATTTTTAATTTATTTTTATAATAAATAATAGAGGATTAGGGGAGATTAGCTCCCATGATCATTTCAAATTCTTCTTTTGGGAGCTGCAGTTGAAATCAAACACAAGAATATAGTTAGGAGATTTCAAAGCTTGATGGGTCCCAATGGGGAGAATCCTGTTCCTATCTCTTTAATGGGTTAAAAAAAACCTGCAAAGATGGGTAGCTGGGCCAGTCTTTTGATTCCAACTTTCTAAATTCTATCTTATCTGAAAAATTAAGTCTTTTTGTAGTTCAGGATTTGTAAAACAGACCCCTGTAGTTTTATTTTATTTTGGTTTTTGGGAAGTAAGTGGCAATGTACTTGGAACTGATAGCAAGAACACTGCCTGGCTTTAAGCAGTTTTTGTTCAGTTTATAGAGAATTTGCTAGTCCTTGTTACCTTTTTTTTTTGGATGAATTTTATCTAAAGATTTGTGCTCATGAAAAATGAAACAGATTGAAAACTTTTACCAAGCAAGGAAGACGCATCGGACAATAAGGACAGTGGTGCTGGGGTCCCAAGTGGCTCTTTATGGTGGAGTTTCAGTTGTTCAAGATGTTAGCGAAAATCGCCAGAGACAGAGAGTGGCCGTGCCGCTGAATCTGACGTTCGTTGTGAGGTCAAGAGCCTACATTCTGGGAAAACTAGTGAAGTCCAAGTTTTATCAGAGAATCAGATGCTCTGTCACTCTTAGAGGCAGCAATCTAGGCAAGCACTCTAATTTGACAAATTCTTGTGTCTACGAATGAATGAGATACTCTGTTTATGATCAGTAATTTTTGGGGAATCTCAGTGTGGATTCATTGTACCATTGTACCATTTTAACTGCTTAAGTTATCTTGTTCTCTACCAGCCTGCAAATTCTATATACAAAAGTTTTGAAAGTGGCTTAAGCCTCAGTAGATTTTCCTTTCATTTACAATGTAAAATTTCAGTAGTTGTGAAAATAGATTATGGAAGAGAACAAGTTTTTGTTGCCTCTCATTAATTTATTTAGACTCGTTCTGTATAATGCATTGCTGTCGGTCAATTTGTTTGTTGAACATATGAGATGTATTGGTGAATGAATGTAGGATGTATCTCTTTCTGTTTTTGGTGGATGAAAATGTGGGGTGAAATGTTTTCGACCGCTTTTTGAATTCGGATTTGAGCTAAAACATTTGCAGCTATAGGAAAGAGAAGACTTGCAGGCAGGAGTTGAACTAAATGCTTGAAAAAAGCACATGAAGCACTTCTACAAGTACAAAGGAGACCATAAAGAAAACACATTTGACATTACAAGCAAACACTTTTACAAAAACAGAGGACTGTAAATCAAACACATTACAAGCAAAAACTTACACAAGTACAGAGGAACCTAAACAAATTACATTGCAAGCAAACATCATAGGCTGCTACCGCTAACATCTAAATGTTTTATTGGTTGCATCATGGATGCTAATACTCCTTTGGCTTCTCCTCTTCATTCTTGTGACCCCCAGGGAGCTTGTCTTTGATCTTCTCCAAGATTCCCTTTTTAGGCTCAGCTTCATGGGAATGGCCATCCACAGCATGATACTCTGCATGAGCACCATGTTCAGCCTCCTTGTGCTGTCCCGGAAGCTTTTCTTTGATTTTCTCTATAAAACCCTTCTTCTCATCTGCATGCGGCGCTCCATTTTCAATATCATGGGGTTTCTCGACTGGAACAGATGCGGGGTATGCATCTCCCTCTTCCTTTTTGCCTGATATCTTCTCCTTAGTCTTGCCCTTCAGTCCCTTTTTCTTCTTCTCCCCACCTTCTTCGTCACTGCTGGACTGGAAAATTTTTGCAAAATCAGTAAAGGAAAAGAAATATTATTTATATAATACATCAAACACTTGTTGATTCATTGATGTTTTGTTTTGAGAGTAATTCTGTGATAAACAAATCGAATGATAGCTCACCGAGCTAGAATCACCATCATGGTGGTGGAGCTTTTCAGCAAGAGTGTGCTTATGTTGCTCCTGCTCCTGGTGGGGCTTCTCATTTTCCTTCTGCTTCAAGAAATCAAACATCCCACAACCTTGACCTTCCTCTCCTACCTTGGTGGGACTCTGACTCTCCTTGGCCTCTTTTGGGTAATGATCTGCCATACTGCTAATGCTAGCAAACACAAGAGTGTAAGCGAATCGAAAACAGAAAGAAAGCTTCAAACAATATCTGATGTCAATACTTGTGATAAAAACTGATACTGCACTGATGGGTTTACGGGCAGATAGTGTTGGTATTTATAGAGAATTTTTTGTACCCAACTAAAGCTTTTTTAGCAACTATGAGATGTACCAAGACACTGACGTTATAAAAAAAAACCAGAAAAAAGTACAGTTTGCATCGGAGAGGGTTTACGTGGTCTCTAATGGCCACCATTGGGAGGAGAAAACTAAGAAGAGTCGGTGTGGACGGTGTGCAGAGTCTGCAACTATCAAGAGCTTCAGTGCTGTTGCCTTAGGCTTAATGGTACTCTGCATGTGCAAGGTTTTGATATTAGGAGCTTGAAAGTGCTTAATGGTACGCTTAACATAATCACATGGATGTGTTCGGTCGGTGCTTGGGTTGGGAGTTTAACTTTTTCTGAATATAATAGTCATATTTAATTTGTTAATCTCAGTTTAATCACTCAAAGTACATTGCAGAACTATTTTCAAGTTGAACATGCATCAACCCTTCAATCAAAGTGAATCTTGGTTTTCTTAAATTTGTCTGAAATCCAAGGGGAAAATAAGAAGAAATAAATAAATGTTTGAAACTTCCTGCATTACTCTTACTTTGGTTATTATTGAATTACTAATCAGAAATTCTCAATTTTGGAATTTATTCTTTGAGAAAGAGCTTGTTGCATGTATGATGTAAAGAAGTTCTGAAACTCTATCCCAATTGCTTGATCACAGGTATTAACTTATCCTTGTTACATGATTTGGTCTTGGGGTTTCAAAATATTTTTCCATTTTGTTTGGAAATTCTTAGTGATTAAGGCTTGAAGAAGTTGGCATTTAGGCCATCAACAGCTAAATTCCAAGCTGCTGCAGCAACAAAAAGAAGGCTCAAAAACAGGCCAAAGCATCCGAGTGCAACGTTGGTACACCACATTCCACCATGTAGACGTGGTTTCTTAATTGCAATCCACATGAAACATGGATAAGCATATGTCAAGGGTATTGATGTGAACCCTCCAATTAGAGGTGATAGGCTTCCTAGAAATGGAAATGCCACTGCTATAAAGAATGTCAATCCTCCGAACAAAAGGCGAATAACTATGCGGAGCCATCTCGGGCATCTCTCTTTCTTTCTACTGGTGTACCGTATTTCCATGTTGTCGAAAACTACCATGCCGTATATTTGGTATGTCGTTAAGCAGTTAATCACAATGATTATGTAAATTAGTCCTAGCGCATATTGTGATGTGTTATGTCCATGGAATTGTGAAATTGCTTTTAGTATAGCTCCATTACTATAGGGTTCCTGCATAAACCAGAACATGTTCTGTTAGTTTAAGTTTGAATCATTTGAGATATTTGTTTTGAAGAAAAAACAAAAGGAATTGCTCTCACCTTGTTTCCATAAGCTCAATATCCACCTATGGCCAGAGGGAACAAACACATGGCTATGAGCACATATGACATTGTAACTCCACTCCACATTCTCTTATGAGAAGGGTGTTTTGTACTTGATGGCAATGTCCCCTGCCACACATTACAAGATCAAACCAAAGTATAAGCTATGTATCAAAAAAAGTGTACATGTTTTGGCATCAAAATTGGACAACTTTTGATGGAAATTAGCAACACTAACCTGAATCTCAAGGATGACATTGTGACCTCTGAATGCAAGAAAAATTATACCAAGTGCATTCAGTATACCGCCGTATGTAGCGATGGTGGACTCCAGTGGAAGAGGATCGTACGATATGTCACGGGGCCTACCCTTGCCTATCGAAAGTGCCCAAATCTTGGTACAATATACAATGGCTGTGATGGTTCCAATCAATGAGACTCTAGCAATGGAGTTCAAGTTGGGAAAGCACTGAGCCACAACAATAGCCAAACACACGAACACCAAATAGCATTCTGTACCAGTCAATGGCTTGGCATTGCAAGTTGCCCCATCCTTGCACACTGTTCTGATCAAAAGCTGTATGGTTCCACCTCCTATGATAATTAGCTGCACACACATACCCCCTGATAGATACATCACAGGGAATATAGTTAGCAACTTTCCTAGCTTTGGACCTGAAACAAAGAAAAGAACATATCTATAGTTAATACATTTTCAGCCATCTGGTTTGATGTAGAAAAAGAAGGGCTTGTGGTATCAACCAAAGGCAGTCACTGCAAGGTGCACGTATCGACTGTACCGAGTTCCAGATTCAGATTCGTGCAGCTGTACGAGGAGCCATAGGGTGTAGAGCTGCCATGAGAATGCTAGTGACAAGAATATGGTTCCATATACCCTGCAACCATTGAAAATTGTTATTGTATATGAAACTTTGTGCAGATATGCAATCAAAGGCATCAAAAAACCACAAATGCTGAACTCTTTCTCAAATTTTTCTTGATCAATTATATATACATCGGAGAAAGACTTATTGCTTACCATCCAAAAGTGGAAAATGCAACAGGAAGGAGAAGGGCTTGAAGTCCAATGCCTGAAGCAAGTATATGATATATAGCAGAATATGTGCTGCCTTTTCTAGACTCAGTGATGGGGAGCCAAGCATCCTGTGGATTGAGCTCACCACCTGCCCAATCTGTTGGTGTGATGGTTTCTTTCTCAGGGGGACTAATTGTGATGGGGATGACTTGGGCAGACTCCGATGATGAATTTCTAATGAAATTGCTAAAAGAAGGCTCCTGGGACAAATCTGGCCTGGATTTTGTTCCAAGATCCACTTCCTCCAAGTCTGCCATTTGCTTAAAATTGCTATGTGTTTTTTTTTTCTTTCAACTAATTAAACCAAAAATAATGCAATTCTAGTTTTCTTTAAGCACTATTTTGCTGACTTTGATGGTGGGAATGTTTCAGATGTGAAAACTAGAAGTCATCCCATATGATTGAAAAGGGTATGGGCAGTTTTATTTTTTTATTTTGTCAAAGTATGCAGCAGAAACAAAAATCCGCCTTTTCAAAAGTTACAGAGACAAATTCAGGTGCGACCGAAAAAAGAAAGGGAAATAGCGGTATATACCACTAATTTTATAATCTTAATTAAAAATACCACCCCTTCCCAATTTTTTTACAACTACCACATATAAATATATAATTATTGTCCACTTATTGTACCCATATCAATTTTTCAGAAATTGGCTTCTCTCTCTACTCTATCTCTTCGGCCCGTCTCTCTCCCTCGTGTACCTCTCTCTCTCCGACGCAATTGTCTTTCTCCCTCAGCAGTGGCTGTTCATCCTCTCCACCGTTGACATCCATGAGGTACTCTTCATATACCTTTTCTTTGAAATTTGGTTTATGGTGTACGGATTTGTAAGAAATTGGTTTAGGGTTTTAGTGTTTAGGGGTTACTCAGAAATTGGGTTTGGGTTTATGGGTTTCTATGAACTGCGTAATAACTCACACCCACTCTCACTCGCTCGCAGGCACTGTTCACAGAAATCAAACTCTTCATTTTGTCACAGAACGTTTGGCCTTCGTTCAGCTTTGTCTGGGTAAGTCCCAACTATCTATATTGTTTGATGAGATTTTAAGCTCTGGGCTCTGTGATTTCTACAAGAATTAATTTCACAATATTCTGATTTTACTTGTTCAAATCAAAGCAAATGAAGGGACGTTGTTTATGGATGGGTAATTGTCAAAAACAACTTCTGGAATGTACATGCTTATAATCAAATTTTGCAGATTGTCAATGGTCCACAGTCCACATTTGAGACTGAGAATTTTGTATGTTCTTGTTAGGTTGGTTTTGTTTTACCTCTTCAATCATTGTTAGCATATGGTTCTCTGGAACTTTTGAATAAATTGTTTAATCAGATGTCCAAACCGTTGGAATTAATATCTTACTATCGTAATGCATTTCATTTTCAGGCAATATGCAAGGATAGCCGCATTGTTCCTGGAGCGGCAGCTACTGAAATTGAGTTAGCTAAGAGAGTAAAGGAATTCTCTTTTACAGAAACATGGTAAATGGCGTGAATTATTATTTTCTCAAGATGTTGTCCCTGAAACATAAAATAGAATATTGATGTCTAGACCAACTATTGGAACTTGATTTTGTAACCATTTTCCCAGTCATAGATTTCTGATTGGGCAGTAGTGCAATAACCTACTAAAGAAACAATGGTTTTGCAGATTGGATCAGTATGCTATATCAAAATTTGCCGAAAGCTTTGAGATGGTGCCTAAAACGCTAGCTGAAAATGCTGGGCTTAATGCAATGGAGATCATATCTTCTCTATATGCTGAACATGCATTAGGAAATACCAAAGTTGGCCTCGACTTGGAGGAAGGCCGTTGCAAAGATGTGTTAAATCTTAATATTTGGGACCTCCACATAACTAAGTAAGCTGCTATTTGTCTTGTAACAGTTCATGCTTTTATGTGAAAGTTCTCAATACATTGAATGTTGTTACAGCTGTGATGTTTGACGCAATTTTGGTTCTGAATTTTCATTAATTTTGGATCTAGAATTTGTTTATAGAGGAAGCTTTTATTAGTAATCCCAGTTTTGGTGGTTTTGATAGCCAATTAGTTCCTGTTGCGTACATTAATGGTTCATCTTATTGGTATCCTTTACGTTGATTTTCTGTATCAAAGTGTGACTAACTGGCATGGGTGTTTTGAGGATTGTGGTGCATTTTGAAGTCCATTGGCCGGCTAATAGGGCTAGGAGGTTATGCATATATGATGTATAAAATTTAGTTCATGATTTGGTGGTCTAACAACTACATCTTTGTGCTGAAAGCCTTTATTCACCAGGGGACCCGGTCATTCTGTTATTTTCTTTATTATATTTCATTTGTGTAAATAGTTAAGCCACATATCCACTACGAAAGGTTTCTTATCTTTCTTTTTCAGTAAATGGTTGGTTTCTAGAGGATAACAGAGTGACAATGCCAACCTTTTTATTTTTTATTTGTTTTACAAATAGTATCGATGGTTTGCATTTAGGATTTTTACGAATTATAGCATTCGAGAATAAGTGAGGATTTCTTTGGATAATTGATAAATAGTAACTTGGAAACATCTCGACTTCAAACATTTTGGGTATTTTATGAACTTTAGATAGTTCTGTTTCATTAATTTATTGAAATCAACATGTTTAAGTTGGCCAGGAAGTTGTTTCGTATGAGATATATGTATCAATCTTCTTTCTTGGGCTGTTTGTTGCAGGTTCTTTGCTCTCAAGTATGCTGCAGATGCTGCTTGCACTGTTCTACGGGTAGATCAGGTAACTAGTAACTACGTATTTGTCAATGGTTTTCCTAATTTTGAAGTACCCAAATTTGGTATGAACTACATCTTTGAATCCCTGATTGCATCTTTGAGGCCAAAGCAGAAAAAATGCTATACATATAGTTTTTTTTATATAAAAAATCGAGGCTTTATGAATTAGTTGACTATTCTTTTTATTTATTTATTTAATTTTATACTTTAATATTTTTTGTGAAGTCTTTTTCTCTTTTTTTTTTTAAAAAAAAAGTTCCCCTAACTTGGCACAGATGCATGCATGCACGTGTGTACTCAGAACACAAACTCCTTTATAACTCAAAAGAACAGTCGCAAATGTTAGTTTTTAACTTGGAAAAATAAAATAAAATTGAAAGTTACGTTTGGGAAATGTTGAACTTTTATAATGAATATGGCTTCAGTGCAGAATGCTTGATAGTAAATAGAAAATCTATATGCTGGGGGTTTTCTAGCTAGCTAAAAATGTGTGAGAAATGATGAATCTATCTGATTGCAGCCTATTTAATGTTTAATACCTTCATTAAAAAAAAGGTTGTTGACAGTGCTTTGACTATCTTGCAGATTATAATGGGAAAACCAGCAGGTGGCCCTAGTAAGAGAGATCAGCCTGCAGGGATGGATGAGGACTAATTTTGTGTGTATGACAATTGACTATCTTTGCTTGTATTGCTCTATGTTAGGGATATTTTGTTCCATTTTAGTAACAATTTTGTTTAGGAGAAAAAGAAACATATTGCAGTTCATGCTTTGTAAATGCCACTCTTCTGTTACTATGGACACGCGGTATGCCCTTGTTGGGTAGGTTTGGATTGAAACCATGGTCAAGTGCTTGAGCCATGTTTAGTGAGAAAGCTTGAATGGATTTTCTTTTCTGTTGTATTTGGCCCTTCTCTTTTCAAGCATGCCAAAAATCATCCTGGTTTTGTAATATGTGGTTTGTGCCCAATTAATTTACCGTGGATCTTGCATTTTTGTACCCAATATTTGATAGCTGCCTTCTTTTGAACGAAGATTCATTGAGGGAGAGAATTACTTTCCTTTTGAATATGAATCGATGTGCAACTCCAACTATCATTTGAAAGGTCAACATCAATTCATGCTAATATAAGGATGGATAACAATTGTCGTGTCCGTGACATTTGAATTCAGGATTACTTTCAACGAAGTGGAGACTCTGTTATTAGACCAAATGGCCATTGACATACGATATAATAGAAATATTAGGCCAATATACGTACACTATATAGGCAATATTAGAGCAATATAACCACAATACGATAGCAATAGTATTACAATATACATCCAATAGGGTGGCAATATGCATACACTATCTATACAATACAAAGGCAATATTAAGATAATAGACATACAATAGAACAGCAATATTAAGTGAATCTACATATAATAAACACACATCCATTACAGACTACATTTTACACATGCAAAATAAATCGCCATCGAACCATAACAATACTATCCCGCGAAGGGAAAAGGAAGATGGAGGGATGGATCATACCTGACAAGCTATTTCCATCCAAAGCAAGATAGCTAAGATTGGTCTTTTGGCCAAAGATATCTGGAATGCTTCCATTCAAATTATTAAAAGTTGCTGAAAGCCAAGAGATGATAAGTTGCTGAGAGAGTAAGAAACATTCCTGGTCAGGTTGTTGTTGTCAACTGCTATTTTTAATAGCTTTGACAAGGTGCCAAGCTCGTCAGGAATTCTCCCTACCAGCGAATTGTAACCAAGATCAATTGTGTGGAGTTGAGAGCAATATTCCTCGTATCTTTATTTTTTTAAGACAAGCGATATTCCTCGTACCTTTTTCACCATTTCCTGTTCATTTTCATTTAAAGATTTTTTATAAGCTCTTTTGTAGTGGCCTATTTTTTATACATTTTGATACCCCGATATTGGGATCGCTAAAGAATGCTTTGTTATATTAGCTGTGTTTCTATTTGTTTTTCTTTTGGACGGATTCATATGATGTTTGATCCATTCAAAATGCTGTGGAGAAATTGTACGTATGGTACAGATTAAAACAAATTCAACCAACTAAACCAATTCCATTTCGGATGCTTTCTATATCAGATTGAACCAACTAAACAGCAAACAAATCTGCTTCAGTTTTTGGTTTAAGTTTTACTATAACTTTTTAAGCTAATCCCAACTGTGGATTTGATCCAACGATCAAGACCTTTTCTCTCAGAAGGTTTTTAAAAATCCAGATGGAAGACCGCCTGTAAAATCATGCCTTCCTCTTCCCACTCCTTCCAATTTCCTACCAATATTTCTAAAGTGTCAACATTGGAGATTAAATAATACAAAAACCCATGCAATCAATGCATACGCAGAAATAGCATGTACTTAACAAATTTGAACTGAATATATAGTTTTGGGAGTTGGAGACACTGCATGGAAAACCATCTTGACAATGAAAAGTTTCACAAAATAATCCTGTAAAACAATGTACGTACCCGTAGCTGAAACTTTATTCAACTACGGCCAGCAATTCACTCTCTTTGCAGAAGCAGTGCTTGCCATCTGTTCCCAAATCCACCTGAGACGTCAAAAATGCATTATCAGTAAAAGAAAATGGCAATCGATAGTGCAAGCATCCATATGCACCCATTGCATGCAACAATCCATAGACCATTTGCACAACATAGACTTCAGTTTATAAAGAAGATAAAAATGTCAGCTCCTTGTTTTACAGTCGGCCATTCTTGGGAGTCAAGACAGAATGTGTGCCAATTTTGTGTCAGAAATGCTCAACACAATAATTGTGCATGCTCTGGAACAGGCACAAGATATGTGATTGTATCAGACAATCATGCTAGCCAATCGAGATTAGATAGTTGATAATTTTGATGTCATAGCAAATGAAAGACAATTGTTAAGTAAATAAGTTCGTTCTATGCCATTTAAGTGTCCACAAGTTACAACGCACAGGTTAACAAAGTGATGGAATATACTCATATAAAACAGTGGAAGTCCTTCATCAATGTTTATTTTAGACTCTTAACATAAGAGCTGTATAATATTTTCAACTGAATCAATTCTACTTACCTCATATGCATTTATGTCCGAGAAAAGAACCTGCAAAAGGATAAGGATTCAAAATTCAGATGACATGGTAAGCACCTAAATCACTACTTGGAAATAAACCATTAAACAACAAAAAACTTCACTAGCTCAGAAACTTATCGTCTAAGCAACAATATATGTCACAAATCAACATTATTTCAGACCAGAAGACAGTTGCCATTATTTGAGAATGTTTTAATTGCTCACCTTCTTTCCAGCCTTGACTTCCCCAACCTCAGCACCAACAGAAAGAATCTGAGAATAACAACGCTTGTTAGAATATCCTGATATTCAACTTGTTACTTTAAAAAAAAAAAAATCATAACGAGACAGAAACAGTAGGCATACTACTCCCATAAGATACCGGTCAAATTTAACGGCTGATTTGGGCAGCAAAAGTCCTCCAGCTGATTTCTGTGGCATAAGACAGTTTGTTATCACGCTAATATTAACAGATAAGGTACACAAGTAACACCAACGCAATATATTTCAAAAATGCAGAATTTCAAATCAAAATAGATATTTCTCCATGATCTAATAAGAAGAAGAAGAAAAATGCAAACAATGAGGTCAATTTTAGAACCCACTGTTCCCAACTAACTGCCATCAATCAACATGCAACCTCTTGATATCATTCAAGAGACAAACATACAAAAGGAAAACCAAAGAATAAGTAAAAAATGAAATATTAAAAAACTTCATAATTTTGAATGGAATCCCATTGTAACCAACCATAAGATAATCGTCCCCTCAAAAACCATGAATCAAAAATATTTGTCATAAGTATAGCTAGCAAGGACTTGGTGCAATGTACGTAGGCCATTTTTTGCCATTGTTGACAAATTGAAAGCACTCATAAGATCCTTTGGAGAATGTGGTCATAAGAAATTAATACAGTGATCATTATGCTTTTAGGACATTGGCTTAGTAAAGAAATAGAGAGTCTAAGATGCATGTAACCATTATTGACTACTCATAACTAGTCAAGTCCGCCTAACACCATTACAAACTTATTCATAACTAAGACTTTTTTTTTCTTTTTTTTTGGGGGGGGGGGGGGGGGGGGGGGGGGGGGCGGTAAGATTTTTATCCGTCAAATCAAATGGGGTGGCTTTTGTCTCTTTGATCACATGAGGGCACACGTAATCAACAATCATGACTTAACTTTCAGATCATGTGCCTCATGTTCAAGCCAACCTTCTCAAGACTTCGGTCAGATAATTGCCCACCTAACAGAGACACAGCCAGCATAAACACGCAATGGGCAATATAACTCAAATTCCCACTAGTCTGAGTCCTTTAACTAAGGCAAGCCAATCAAAATTAATAACTTCTCAAACCATTAGAGTTCAAGCTCAAATCCTTGATGGCATTCAAGAACTGTAGTTGAACTCAAGCCCACCTTAACACAATATAACCACAATAACCAGGCAATACAATGGCAATATCACAGCAACGTAACAGCAATACGACAGCAAAATAACATGAACACAACAGCAGTACACCACTAACACAGCAGTGAACAAGAATTCATCAGAATCACACTATACAGATCTACTACATCAAATGGAAAATCCCAAGTTTCAAGATTCACATATCCAGACCAATCAAAATGCAATTGGTACAAACCCAGATAAATGAGCATGAATATTCAACAAAACCTAACCCAAAGCAATTAAAGCCAAAACAAATTTAACACAAACCCAAGCAATCAAAATAAAACCCATTTCACATAATCCCACTTATATTAAGAAAATAACCATCAACACTACCTTTTCGAGGTCGGCAATCCACTAGAGCTTCAAGGTTGCAAGCAGCTGTTCAGAAGATATACCTAAAAGGAGGGGTTCGCGGTTCCAATTTTGATATAGCATCTCAAAGCTTTCGGCAAATTTTGAAAACTTAGAAATGCTGGTGAGTTTGAATGCCAATCGGGTTATTGTTGGGTGAGTTTGAATTAGCAAGGGAAGTGACAATATTAATATGATTCCATAAAGTACATAAAAGGAAAAAAATAAATAAGAAATTTACAATAATAAAGAGACAAATAGATAAAATTAAGACACTGAATTAACTCAGATTCCTATTTCCTAGTATTTGCATATCATAATTCCAGTGCGATTTATAAGAAAAAGAAATTCAAGTGACACGATTTGAATCCTACCTGTTCTAATTAACTAAATTTTATCATTTAAGCATCAAGCTTCATGGAGATTGTGTACAAGCGTCACCTCTACATGTTCTAATTAATTAAAGTGTATTAATTCTTGCTTGCTTTTCTTTTCTTTTTCTGGCAATACTTTCACTTTCTTTTATTCTTATCCCTAGATCCAAGCCCTTCCAAAATTTCCATAGAACCTTAAAATGTAAGCTATATTGTCAATTTGGTATAATTCAAACTCACCAGCATTTCTAAGTTTTCAAAAGTGATTGAGATAATAAAAATAAAAAAATTTCAGCTAGCGTTTTAGGCATCATCTCAAAGCTTTCAGCAAATTTTGATATAGCATACTGATCCAATCTGCAAAACCATTGTTTCTTTAGTAGGTTATTGCACTACTGCCCAATCAGAAATCTATGACTGGGAAAATGGTTACAAAATCAAGTTCCAATAGTTGGTCTAGACATCAATATTCTATTTTATGTTTCAGGGACAACATCTTGAGAAAATAATAATTCACGCCATTTACCATGTTTCTGTAAAAGAGAATTCCTTTACTCTCTTAGCTAACTCAATTTCAGTAGCTGCCGCTCCAGGAACAATGCGGCTATCCTTGCATATTGCCTGAAAATGAAATGCATTACGATAGTAAGATATTAATTCCAACGGTTTGGACATCTGATTAAACAATTTATTCAAAAGTTCCAGAGAACCATATGCTAACAATGATTGAAGAGGTAAAACAAAACCAACCTAAAAAGAACATACAAAATTCTCAGTCTCAAATGTGGACTGTGGACCATTGACAATCTGCAAAATTTGATTATAAGCATGTACATTCCAGAAGTTGTTTTTGACAATTACACATCATAAACAACGTCCCTTCATTTGCTTTGATTTGAACAAGTAAAATCAGAATATTGTGGAATTAATTCTTGTAGAAATCACAGAGCCCAGAGCTTAAAATCTCATCAAACAATATAGATAGTTGGGACTTACCCAGACAAAGCTGAACGAAGGCCAAACGTTCTGTGACAAAATGAAGAGTTTGATTTCTGTGAACAGTGCCTGCGAGCGAGTGAGAGTGGGTGTGAGTTATTACGCAGTTCATAGAAACCCATAAACCCAAACCCAATTTCTGAGTAACCCCTAAACACTAAAACCCTAAACCAATTTCTTACAAATCCGTACACCATAAACCAAATTTCAAAGAAAAGGTATATGAAGAGTACCTCATGGATGTCAACGGTGGAGAGGATGAACAGCCACTGCTGAGGGAGAAAGACAATTGCGTCGGAGAGAGAGAGGTACACGAGGGAGAGAGACGGGCCGAAGAGATAGAGTAGAGAGAGAAGCCAATTTCTGAAAAATTGATATGGGTGCAATAAGTGGACAATAATTATATATTTATATGTGGTAGTTGTAAAAAAATTGGGAAGGAGTGGTATTTTTAGTTAGGATTATAAAATGGGTGGCATATACCGCTATTTCCCAAAAAGAAAAGCAAAGAAATTAAAAAGGTGAGATAAAAACAAGAAACAAAAAAAAAAAAAACAAAAGAAGGTCACAAAGTCAATAAAAGAATTAATCTGAAGGGTTTGCAAAGAACCAAAAAAAAAAACAAAATCTTAAATGGAGTTTGAATTTAGTAACTACCACTTTAGAAACCCACAACTTGAAAGACTTCCAGACAAACTCAAAAGCTTGGGATGAAGATGTTGAATGCTTCAAGGCAGAGGGAGGTTGAAGGCTTGGCTTGCACAGCAAGGCTGACATCATGATGATGATATATATATACATAATAATGGGTTTTACGTTATATGTGTAATGATCGATATTAAACCATTGAATTCCACCATAATGAGCGGTTTAATTAGTTATTTTCGTGTCTTAATTGATGGGAAAAAAATAATAATTTAACCAACAAGAAACAATTAGAATTTGGTAAAGAGAAAAACCGTAACAACGGGTGAAGCCTCTCTATCTCTGCTAACGTTAATGCTTAAAAAGGTTGGCCGGAACCGACATTGCTCAAATCTATGTTGATGAATGGAGTTCTCATATGAAGAAGAAGAGAGGAGGTTTAAAGTTTCATGTGGAGAATCGATGCATACCGCAAAAGAGTGGAGGGAGGGATCAATTCAAGGAGCATGGTTGAGCATGATGAGACTGATGACAAGTGGCACCATGTGGAGACAACACGTGGCAGTTCTGTAAGGCTATCTTCAATGTCCAATGCGATATTCTAAAGAGTGCTACTATTTCCACCCACCTGTCCTATTTTCTCACCCACCTAATCTTACAAATTTTAAAGACCAATTTATCCTTTTATAAAATGACTTCTATGGGCTTAAGGGAAAAACATTAAAACCAATTTAAAAACATAAGAAAATGATTATTAAAAAAAACCTAAAAAGATTATTAACAAATATCAAACCCTTTCCCTCACAACATGCATACCCCACCCTTCTCCATCTTCCTCCACCGCACAGCAGCCATCTCCCCCATTGACAATAACTTAGCTTTCATTGTCAATTCCACTCATTTCCTCAACTTTGCCAGGAATCATATCTTCCGTTACCCAAACCCACCAACTTGGTTCTTCATGGTCAACATTGATGAGAATTTCAGTTGCCTCCAAATCACTTCCTAAAAAACAAACATGTATTTTAAACAAAGCACAATGCTTTAATGATTATATGGGCAAAATTAAAACAATTAAAATACCTGTGGCCACCTTGAAAGGAAATTGATTTTAGATTCCTGCTTTAGAGCTCTGATTCGCGTCAAGAAGTTGATTGAATCCACAGTAGTTTCTCAGTTGCCCATTCTCTTCTCGCAGAGCCTACAATTCTTCGTCAGTGGTGGACGCAGAGGCGGTAGTGTTGAGGCTTGGGTTTTTGGGGATGAATCTAGGCAATGGGGTGGGGCTAGGGATTGGGGTCGGGGAAAGGGTGGCTGCTTGGGGCGGATGGGTTTTTGTATTAAAAATTTCTTATTTTTTAATTGAGTTTTGTAAATTCTATGAATATTTTATTACACCTAAACATAAAAACAAGCAAAAATATGAAATTAACTCTTAATATTATAATCTAAGGGTATTTTAGGAATAATGGTGGGTGGAAAGATAGGATTTTGTTTTTTCAAATTTACATAGTGGGTGGGAAGATAAGGTGGGTGGGAAAATAGGACAGGTGGGTGGAAATAGCAGCACTCTATTCTAAACTATAATGTATAAGGAAGATTATCGAACTCATGTGCAAAAAGGAGGGCATGATTTGAGTTTGAGTATAAATCCCCATTGGAGATGGTTGGACTCAAACTCAAATTTTGGTTTTAATTTATTTTTTTTCTTGCTTCATTATTTTGTTGGACAAAGTTGATTTTATTTTATTTTTATAATTTTGGACTTAATTTATTTGAGAATCTTGCAGTGTAATAAACCATTAGTAATTCTATTTCATGACATAAATTTCAGAAACGGCTGGCAGGATTTTTTGAAGGAAAAAAAAGCCTTTTGGTTCAAAGACACCTAGACCGTTGATTGCTTCAAAATTTTAAATTTGGACCGTCAGATGCAGCTAGTCGTTGGGTTTTTAGTTATACTCAAACCTAATCTGGGTCTAAATTTTGAAGAAAAATCATATTTGGGTTTGGATTTTCTGGCCCACTAAAGACACACAACTTTGAAGAAAAATCAGTTTTGATCCAAATCCACAAAAAGATCAAATCATTTTGGGTTCGAGAGAAGGTAAGGTAACAATATTCACTCGGACAACAAAATTATGTATAAACTGTCACATAATTCTGTATTTCAATCAATTTTGTTTGGATTTATTTTTTATTTTTGTGGATTTATTGTTAATGTTAGGTTTAATATGATGTATCTTTGGGCAACCTGCATCCCTTGCTCCAGTCACCTTAGCTTCACCATCAGATGGCAATCCGTGCCGGCTTTCGCCTTGTTTTTGTGACATCAGAAGTTTCCAGAGCTGAGCACCTCCTGCATCCACAGGCACCTCCGTGAATTTACCGCTCAGTTAACAAATCTACCAGCTGATGTTTTATGAATCTGACAAAAGTTAAATAAGTACTTGTCACTTAATTAGCTTAATTTAAATATACATGGTTTTTTTTTTCCGTTTCTATGAAAAATACAACTAATTAAGGCTTGAAGAAGTTGGCATGCAGGCCTTTGCTAGCCAAGTTCCATGCCGCTGCAACAACTAAAAGAGCACTCAAAACCAGGCCTGAGCATCCAAGTCCCATGTTGGCACACCACATGACACCTTTCGGCTTTGGTTTCTTGATTGCAATCCACATGAAGCATGGATAAGCATATGCCAGAGGCAATGTCAACCCTCCAATTAGGGGTGCCAAGCTTCCCAAGAATGGAACAGCCACCGCTACAAAGAATGTCATCCCTCCAAAGAACACGCGAAAAGCCATTCGAAGCCACCGTGCACATGGCTTCTTCTTCTTGCTAGTGTAGTTGGACTCTAGTTTGTCGAAAATCACCATTCCGTAGATTTGGAATGTGCTTAGGCAGTTTATGATCACAAGTATGAACATTAGTCCCAGCACAATTCTTGGTGTGTCATGCCCGTGGAACTTCGAAATCGCAATCAAAAGCCCTCCATTTGATGAGGGTACCTGCATAAATCAGAAGAGTTTAGTTTGAGCTAGCTTTCAATGTTGAACAGAAGGAAAATTAAATTGGTCTCACCTTGTTTCCATAAGCCCAAAATCCAGCTATTGCCAGAGGAAACAAACACATGGCTATGAGTAGATATGATATGGCCACTCCTCTCCACATTGGCTTGTGGGTTGGGTGCTTTGGACTTAATGGTAATGTCCCCTGCACATTAGTATAAAACTTCACCCTTTCTAGTAATAGTAAAATCGAGCTACCAAATACCAATAATTAGGGCTTTTAGTTAGACCCTAGAATTTGATCTCCATTCTCCACCACACGCAACAAGATCAGTTTCATTGCAACCAAAGATGGTGTGGAGATCAAACTCTGGGTGCAAATAGAAGTTCCTTGCATAGCCAAAAAGAAAAAACCAATTATCGTTTGTGTCCGAATCCTCCCTCCTCAATATCGCTTGAGTGAAAAAAAAAAAAACCAAGAAGACTCACCTGTATCTCAAGGATAACATTGTGGCCTCTGAATGCAAGAACAATGATACCAAGAGAATTCAAAATCCCCCCAAATCTGTCCATATTAGACTCCATTTCTGGAGGGTCATATGAAACGTCACTGGACCTGCCCTTGCCAATTGAAAGGGCCCAAATCATAGTACAATATGCAATTGCTGTGATGGAGCCAATCAAAGAAACCCAAGCTAAGGAGTTCAAGTTGGGAAATTGTGCCACAACAACAGCCATGATCATGAACACCAAGAAACATTCTACAGTGGTCAATGACTTGGCATCACAAGTTGCTCCATCCTTGCACACAGTTGTGATGAAAAGCTTTAGGGTTCCACCTCCTATGATAATTAGCTGCACACATGTACCAGCTGCCAGATACATTACTGGGACTAGAGATGAAAAGTTCCCCAGCTTTTGACCTGAAAAGAAAAACAAAGAAAAAGAATGTATAATTAATACGTTATTAGTCATTTAACAAAACTATTTGCATCACATTTGTGATTAGTATGTGCTGTACTAACCAAAGGCTGTCATTACGAGGTCAAGGTATCTGCTATAACGAGTTCCGGAGTCGGATTCGTGTAGATGTACGAGTAGCCATATGGTGTATAGCTGCCATGAAAATGCCAGTGACAAGCATATGATTCCCCATGCCCTGCAACCATTGAAAATTGTTCATGGAAATTAAACCAACAGAATTTATTTGCATGCATGCATATGGAATCTTGTAGGTTTGGACATCACCGCTGTCAAATTTTCTTTTGCTTGGTACAGAATAGTACTGCAACTGAAAATTTTGTCCTATCTTTGACCTTGTGGGATCTGATATTGAAATTTTTGTCTGTCCTCTGTAATAATCTAAGTGGATATTTAGAGCATTTATTATGAATGAATAGCCTGACTAAGACTTTGGCCCAATGTTAGAGACAGACACAGTTCACAGGAAGCAAAATCTAATTCAAGTAGAAATTAAGTGAAACTACTCAATTATGAAGGCGTTCATCACTTGAGAAAATTTTCACGTTTTATTTATAAAGATGAGTAAAACATTAAATGGGCACACAGAAAGAAAGCTTTATCCTTTTCTTTTTAATGTATATGTACTTTAGATTCCAGATCTCATAAAGAACTTGCAATTTACAAGAGAAAGCTGACTTGGGCATCCTAGGTTCTCCTCCTCAAAAACTCCAGCAACTGGCTTTATACCATGAAAAACATACACATAGTACTATTTCTCGCCAGACTTATATCGTCGGACAAATATTTTCGTCACAATAAATATAAACCACGAATTCCGACAAAAATTAACATAATAAATAGTTCATTCATATTGACGTATCTTATATTATCAGATAGTTTGACAAGAGAACATGTACCGATAAAGCTAATGTGAACTAGAAATTATGTTTGAGTATTCAAGCTGAGAGAGTTAACATGACTTACCATCCAAGAGTGGCAAGAGCAACAGGCAGTAAAAGGGCTTGGATTCCAATTCCTGAGCAGAGCAAATGTAAGGTAGCAGAAATGGTATTCCCATTCCTGGACTCTGTCAGGGGAAGCCAAGCATCCTGTGGATTGAGCTCTCCACCTCCCAAGTCTGCAGCTGATGATGCAATATAATCAGCACCATCTTCTTCACTTGTGGGATTACTTGTTGTGATGGGGATGACTCGAGCAGATTCTGACCTTCTGCTCAATGAATGAACCCTATCTGTGCTCCAATTTGCTTCACCAAACCCTTCTTCCATGGCAGCTGCCATGTCCTTGAGCTCTGCAAAATTAAAATCAAGCCTTTACCTAACTAAGATATGATGGCTTTGTGGGTGCTTTAATTGTAGTATTTTTATATAGTAGTGTAACTTGATTTGCTGGCTGGCGGTATGGCAATTTTAGTACTAGTTGTTGACTGACTTGCATCATCTCCAGCAGTTGGGGCCAATTGTTTATTCTGCTGGCTGATGAGCATGATGTATTGGCTGATGATATCTATATGGCTGCTTAATTAATTTATTGGTGTTGTTAATTTTGTTTTTATTTAAATGAAAACATGTCAATCGTGATTAATAAACCAAAAGGTTTTTTTTTTAAAGATCATGAGACTGATGTAATAAGTCTGATTTTGGATCTTCAGTTCCACAATACCTGCATCAATTCCCCCGCTAGTCTATATATATAGTCTGCAGTTCATTGTTTTATAACAAGTGTACTATTATTAAATGCTTTATTGCAGGAGGGTAAAAAATTGAAGAGAACCAAAAAAAAAAAAGAAGAAGAAAAAAAACACTTTGGTGCCAACCTTTACTCATGCATTAGGGGTATTTCAATTTTTTCAAGTACAGCTGAGTTGGTCAAATTTCAAGCCTTTGGTGATATCAAATGTAATAAAACAAATAATAAAACTTATAGCACAGCTACAAAATGGCACTTTTGGTTCAAGGTTTAGGTGCTTGAAAATGAATTTTAAATTGAATTTTAAATGAATTTTAGGTGCTTAAAACAAGATGTCATTGGCGTTGTTTTTCAGGAGATCACCACCGCACTGACGACAGATGAGAGACCGACTTCAATCAGTGTGGTGCGGTTTGGTTTCGGCGAGCATCAAGTCCCATATTATACAAGAAGAAGAATCAGTCTAATGGTATTTGGGCTTTATTCTTACATGTAGGCTAGAGTTCGAGTCCTAATCAGCGCACTAAGATTTTGAATTATTAGGCAATTACATGGTGGTGGTCTGGTTCGGGTTGTCTATTTTTTCTTTCTTAATTTTAAATTGAATTACTAATATAAAAAAATAAAAATAAGAACAAACCCAATTGATACATGCGTACTCGTGTGCCAAGGGACTAGTTTCACTAATTTAAGAGCAACAGAATTATTTACACCGACAAAGAAAAAGAAGCAGCTGAACATGATGTCGATCATTAAGGTTTGAAGAAGTTGGCATTTAGACCTTTATCAGTTAAATTCCAAATTGCTGCAACAACCAAAACAACACTCAAAACCAGCCCCAAGCATCCAAGTCCCATGTTTATGCACCATTTTCCACTTCGTGGCTGTGGTTTCTTGATTGCGATCCACATGAAACATGGATAAGCATAAGCCAAAGGCAATGTCATCCCTCCAATCAGAGGTGCTAGGAGTGGTAAGAAAGGAAGAGCCACTGCTGCAAAAAATGCCACTCCTCCAAAGAGAAAACGAAAAACCATTCGAAGCCACCGGGTGCATGGCTTGCTCTTCCTGCTGGTATACTTGAACTCCAAGTTGTCAAAGACTACCATGCTGTAGATTTGGAATGTGCTCAAGCAGTTTATCACTATAATTATGCAAATTAGTCCCAGCACAAATGTTGAGGTTTTATGTCCATGGAAATTTGAAACTGAGCTCAATATTTTTCCATACGAAGACGGTATCTGCATAAATCGAAAGACATTGTGAATCTTAGATCATTTGTCTGCCTGAGTTCGATATATTTATATGAGAAAATCATTGGCCTCACCTTGTTTCCATAAGCCCAAAATCCAGCTGTGGCAAGAGGAAGCAAACACATGGCTATAAGTGCATAAGATATAGTCACTCCTCTCCACATTTGTTTATGGGATGGGTGTTTGGAACTTGATGGCAATGTGCCCTGCATCACAAAATGACACCAAAAATTTACAAGACCTTCCTTTGAAGTAAATTTTTCTGTTAGTGGAAAAGTTACACTCACCTGAATCTCAAGCATAACATTATGACCTCTGAATGTAATGAAAATGATGCCAATTGAATTCATTATGCCACCAAATCTATCCATGTTAGAATCCATCTCTTGTGGGTTGTATGATATGTCACTGGGCCTGCCCTTGCCAACTGAAAGGGCCCAAATCAGAGTACAATATCCAACGGCTGTGATGGCGCCAATGAATGAGACCCAAGCTATGGAGTTCAAGTTGGGAAACTGAGCCACAACAATAGCCATGCACATGAACACCAAGAAGCACTCTGTACCAGTCAATGACTTGACATCACAAACTTTTTTTAAGAAAAGCTCCATGATTCCACCTCCTATGATGATCAACTGGACACATGTGCCCCCTGATTGGTACATTACTGGGAAAATAGTGAGCAACTTCCCTAATTTTAAACCTGAACCAAACAAAGAGAACAAATTTAGTTAATACAGTGCTAGTCATTTCTGAAGGGTGTTTCATTCCGAAGAAGAATTCTTGTACTAACCGAAGGCCGTTACTGCGAGGTGGAGGTATCTGCTATATCGAATTCCAGATTCGGATTCGTGTAGATGGACGAGAAGCCAAGTGGTATAGAGCTGCCATGTAAATGCTAGTGACAAACATATGATTCCCCATGCCCTGCATCCATTGAAAGTTGTTATGCAAATTAGAACAAGGACCAGGAATATTTTTGAGTTATAAACATATTTGCTAGTTTAACTCCTATTGGTCTATAGTTGTATTCAAACATGTGTTGTGATTAATTGTTAATTGTACAAAATCAATCGTACAGATTTGGCCTGCCAAAATTTGTTGGCACTTGGAATATTGTATTGCTCGAAATTAGTGCATGAGAAGTTCACATCAGGAGTTGACCATATGTGAGAATATTTGATATAAAATCATTGCATATGCTTTATAAAAAAATAAAAATAAAAAGACCAGGTGAGTATTCAGACCATTTTATGATCATCAGCCTGAACTTGTTCCAAGATTTTAGGGGTAGACAGGTTTCGCATGGAGCAGTAACTAACTACCATAGTTCAAGAAGAAATCAAGAAACAGAGCAGAGATGTTTCATGTGCAATTAGTACTGAATTATATTTTTGCCCATTTCTTGAGGAAACAATGTATAGTATATAGAGTCTATGTGGAATTGTGAATTAATGGGTACATAAATTAAAGTTTATATTCTACCGAAGAATATCTCTCAAATAAGCTTATTTGAGGGACGAGTTATGATACTTATGCCATGTATTTCAAACCATCTAATTAAGAAATCAATTTGAGAAAAAGAAAGTTGTCAAGCAAAATAAGAAGGAAAAAAATAAAACATAAAAGAAAGTTGACTTGGAAGTACACCTAGGTCCTTCCAGGAATCTCTTCTTCTTTTTCTCTTTTGTTTTTGTTTTTGTTTTGTTTCTTATCAAAGAAGCTACTGGTTTTAAACCACCAAAAACACAAATGCTGACGAACCCCTTTCCTCATTAATTTCTTCAATCAAACAGTACAGGCTAGGTTAGGTAAAAAAGTAAAAGTTTTTAATCTAGATAAGTTAATATTACTTACCATCCAAGAGTGGCAAATGCAAGAGGCAGTAAAAGGGCTTGAATTCCAATTCCTGAAGATATCAAATGGAAGGTAGCAGAAATGGTATTCCCATTCCTGGACTCTGTGATAGGCAGCCAAGCATCCTGTGGATTGAGCTCTCCACATCCCCAATCTGCACCATCTTCTTCTCTTGTGGGAGGAGGACTGGTTGTGATGGGAATGACTTGAGCATAGTGAGTTGAAGAGCTTCTAAAGGAATGGGTTGCCCTAATTTCTTCTGGCCTGCAATTTGTTTCAACAACCACTTCCTCCATATCTGCCATTTCCTTGGTTGCTGTAAAACTGAAGCTACCTACCTCATATATATATGTAGGTGGAGTGCTTTCAAACAAGCCAAAATAGATGCTGACAAGGTGGATTCTGATGGGTCAATTCTACTTTTGTGATGAGGAGTTTTAGGTAAATATATAAAGACTTGCTTAAAATAATTCTATAAATTTTCTTTTGAACGCTTTTATTTTAGTTCTAAATAATATCATATCATACAGTTGTATTTCTTTTGAGAAAATAATATATCAAAAGCACATATCAGTGGGGTGTGATGTCCTTGACTATAAAGTGTCTTGTGTCTTGTTACAAGCATATAAAATCAAATCATCATAGGCAAACACAAATTGATACATACCAAAAAAAAAAACTCCAACTCCATTTTTTTATTTGGAGTAAATATCACGAGGTGTTTCCACACTCGAAGGATATGATTTATTCCCACTCAAAATTCGACTTGTCCTTGATCACAAAGTGATTTCAACGGTTTCGTACCCCTGCCAACTCCTTTAACACATGGTAAGTGATCAAATGGTTTTATTGTTGGAATTAAACATTCTGGAAATTCTAAGATCACACATGTCTTTCCTCTCGCCTACCTAAACTACGAAGAAAAAATGTTTGTGAACCTGTCTCGTAATTGCTTTTGTCTTCTATACTTTCATTCGCGTAATTATGCCATATGAACATAGAGACAAATGCGTAAATATTATGACACCATTTCATAAAAGTCAGAAAAAGTTTACTGAAGATTTTCTTCCCCTTATAACCCAGGACACGCTTTTGTCCGCAAAGGTTGAAAACTTGAACGTCGTTGATGAAGCATGCGTCAAGGTGACCAGGTTTGTGACATCATCATAGTGACGTCATGATTGTGACGCACGATAGGGAACAAGACTAGCTTTTGTGCGATGGACCATGGGTATCTCATATTTCTTTTTGCAATTTTTCTTCTGTTTTTGCATATTTAAAGGTATTTCATATGCCTTTTTTCTTTTTTACTTTACTTTTGTTTGAATTGAAATATTGATTCGAGGATCTCAATAATGTAAATATAATATTGGATAAAGTTAAATATAAGATCTTGAATTTCATGATTTTTACAATATTATAAGATGGAAATGGAATCATGGTAATATTACATACATACCTTAATAATTAGCCTTCTAAAATAAACTCAAATGTTTGTTTTGATCCATTTGTAGGCTAGAGAGGACTAGTTTTCTAGTGTAACATTAATTAATTAGCACTTATGACGGTAGTATAATAGAAAACTATCTTTCTTTATTTGATCAATATAATTATTCTCATCAATAATATTTATTAACTATTAATTCTTAACTAATTGTCCTAAAGGTGATTAGACACTAAGACGCGTACCTCTCTTGACATTGTCCTCCACATGAATGAACCAAAGTATGAACAATTACATCTCCATCTGGTGCCCCTGCTATTTCCAACAAATTCAGCAAGTGGGCATTAGTGGAGATCAATTTTTTCTTTTTTTCTAATATATCTCTCTACTTTAAAATATCTTTGCAATAAACTATGAGAAATTATATACACGTACTAAATATGAATGGTAACAAAAGCCAATCAGATGGTGTGTTTGATGGAATAAATGTGCTACTCAATGAGCCATGATGACTTTTCGACCGTGGTATATTTGTAGGTGTCAGTATTGAGGACGTATTCATATTATTATAGCCTGACTTGACATGTGATACAAGTTTTTTCTCTCATGGATAGTCTATATATTCACATTTCCACACTCAGAGTGCGGGGATGAATGGCCGGCCTACCTCCCATTTGTATACACTTCCACACTAGAGATTAAAATCTTGAATTAGGTGGTAGTTAGCTATTACATATGATAATTAGGAGTTGATAGATTTTATATGGTTGAGGTGGTGACATCTCATATATATATATATATATATATATAGGGGGTGGATCCGTGGCACTACGTTTTTGACACAAGTTTTGACATAATTTTTGGGCCATTAGATTACTCCACTTTCAATGGTTGAGATTAAATATTACATGGCAAGTAGTTTTAATTTTTTTTAAATAGACAATCATTAATTTTATTTTCTCTCTCATAAAAATAAAAGAAAACTTTTCTCTCTCCAACTTTTTTGCTGGAAGACGTAATCTCTCTTGCCTCTTTAATCTCAAATATTTATTAAGGTCTAATAAATAAAGAATCTCACCAAAAACTAAATGCCCAAACCACAATCCCACATTCGCACGCCTCTCTCTCTCTCTCTCTCTCTCTCTCTCTCTCTCTCTCTCTCTCTCCAACCTTTGTGCCTATTTACCTTGCAGATTTTTGTTTTGAAGTGGTGCAAGTAATTCGTGATATTGTTCCAGTATTAGGGAGTGAGATTACAAATAAAATTCTTAATGCAGTATCTCCCCTACTTCTACAGATCTAGATAAGTGTGTTTTTATCTGTGATCTTCTGGATGCTGTTGCTAGAGTAGGTCCTTCTGTTCACTTTGTGGTACTGTGTGAACCCTTCTTTATCTCTCTTTTATTAGAATTTCATTGGCTTTGTAATTTTAAATTTTGTCATTATTTTCTCGTAACTCTTCAAAGGAATGCAGGCAAAACTTGTCCAGGACTTGAATGCAACCTCTAATACAGAATTGGGTAGCCTGGATTATGACAATGTTGTCAATGCTTATGAAAAGATCAGCGTTGATGTATTCTATACAATTCGAGAGGATCATGCATTGGTCATTTTGTCTCATTGTGTCTATGACATGTCATCTGAAGAATTAATCTTGAGGCACAGTGCTTACAAGTCATTGCGTTCATTTGTTAAATTTGCTGCCCTAATACTTGGCCAAGTAGTGAACAACCACTGTGAAATGCCTGGTATGCCTGACAAGACGTTGGCCTCTGATAATTGTTATTGGACAAGAGCATGCATTCAGAGAATAACAAGCAAGTTTCTTTTGAACAATATGGGTAATGCTTTGAAGAGAGCAGCTTCTATTAGAAAGGTAATTAGTTTGTTCTTCCTGCAGGACTGACGGCATATCACACAACATCCTGTAAATACATTAACAGACCTTAATAAATATTTGAGATTACAGAGGCAAGGCAAGAGAGATTAGTCTTCCAGCAAAAAGGTTGGAGAGAGAAAAATTTTCTTTTATTTTTATGAGAGAGAAAATAAAATTAATGATTGTCTATTTAAAAAAAAATTAAAACTACTTGCCATGTAATATTTAATCTCAACCATTGAAAGTGGAGTAATCTAATGGCCCAAAAATTATGTCAAAACTTGTGTCAAAAACGTAGTGCCACGGATCCGCCCCCATATATATATATATATATATATATATATATATATATATATATATTATACTTCTGTCAATTTTATTAACACTAAGTAACAATATATTCCATCTGCCAATAGTTGTCATAATAGAGACGGTTTGCATATATTTGTGGTTTTAAGAGACTGTAATTTTCCCAGAATGACTCAGCCTTGAGAGTTCAATTCATAAAAAATCTTTCACTGTTCTGCATATAAAATTGATGCCAATCCATTCAAGATCCACGATACAGCTGCGACTGCATTGCTTTCATGATGTCATGTTCACAAATTTGTCATAAAACCATTATGGAACCCTATTTTGGCGAATGACGAAGACATTAATACAATGGTCTAAGATTTGGTTGTTTCCTTCTACAAAAAGCAGTTTATGTAGTGCATGAGTGGGCCTGGAAACTAGCTATAATCGATAGATATCCCCTTGTCTCTCCTAATTATTTATGTACAATTAATTAGAAGTTCTTTTTGTTTATAACCGATTCTATACAATTACGTGTCTATCGCTCTTATCTTGTGATTAGCAACGACCACAATTAGAAAGTTAGAACAACTTATTTTAATAGGATTACAGAGCTTAGGGTCGGAGACCGAATTTTAAGTCTCAGACACGTGGCACGGGGAATTATGCTTTATATTTCAAATAAAACATCATGATAGAAAGAGGCTTGTGATGCAGAGAACTCAAGCTTTTGTTGGTTGCTTTTCCAAACGCAAGCCATGTGAACATGAAAGAAGCAACTCTTCTCAGTGCGAGTAATCCACTGAAGTGTACGTACTGAGTTATATACAATGTGGCCTAAGGAAAAGGACATCACTTAAATTGCTACACACACCAAATAAACCAAGCATAGAAAAAAGAGAGAGAAGCTTATAAGAAAGTTTGTGGATGCAGGTCGGCAAGGGATTTATAGCTCAAGTGGTTAATAGTATTTATTTCTATATTGCACCCTAGGTCCTAGGCTCGATTTCCCCTTCCTCATATATTACTTGTATTAAAAATTAATAAAATAAAATAAAACAAGAGTTTGTGGTCGTACGCATATACGTAGCACAAGAAGATGATGATCATGTTGTTGTTGTTGTAAGGTATATGATGCATTTATGTGACTATTGGCATTAACATTTCCAATATGTCGATCATGTGGAGGAAACATGAAGTGGTGAGCTGGACTTGGACTTGTTCTGGTTAATATGCCCTTCTTTCAAAGAGTATGATTGAGCACTGAACTTTTAAACCCACCAAAACTTTATCATAAAAAATTAGTAGCATCAAATCACAAATGTCAATATATGTTGCCATTTTGTCCTACAACGTGATCCTACAAAAATCTAGATGTCACTTATAACACTTTTAAGTTGAGCCTTTGAGAAATTACACACAATATTGCTTTGATGATGTTACCAATCAAAAGGAGATCCTAGCAATGGAGTTCAAGTTGGAAAATTGGACACAACAAAGCACTGTGTACCAGCAATGGATCACAATTCGCTCCATCCTATTTATCTATCCATTAGTTTAGTGGGCTTCTATTTCACATACATAAAATTTGATCTCTACACCCGAATAACAGAAACTATTATTACAATTATACTCCTCTTTAAGATATTCTAAAATACCTTGAGCTAGCAAATGCTGTACTTTTCAAATTATGATACGAGATTGTGGAGATAAAATTTCTGAGTATGCGGGCAGAAATTTCAAGTTTTCTGGACACGACCTATTTAATAAATGGGTTATATAGGTATTTTGGTGGATTGACCAAAAAATGACATGAATTTTTATCATGCGGTTAAACTCGCTAATTTCCCAGATTATGAATTTAATTCTTTAGATTTATGTATTATGTAGATTAAATTACATTCATTTAACTTATCATCGTAGTGAGTAAAAGTATTAGTCAACTGAACCAATTTTTATATATATTTTATTTTAATAAAAATGATCCATCCTCTCTTTTGGTTAAAAAATTGATTTTCCAAGAGCAAGTCCAGCAGTGGGTTTTGGACTGAGGCTAGGGGGGATTTGGGAGAAAAAGGGCCTCCAGCAGCAAGGGTTAATCCGAGTTGCTTGTGGGGTGTCACGACCCGACTCCCCTAGCTCGATATTGTCCGCTTTGGGCCCCCCCTCTCTGGCCTTCACGGTTTTGTTTCTGGGAGCTCACGACCAACTTTCCAATGGGTCACCCATCCTGGGATTGCTCTAGCCCCCAACTCGCTTAACTTCGGAGTTCCTACTACTTCGAAGCCAGTGAGCTCCCAAAAGGCCTCGTGCTAGGAAGAAAAGTGCCCAAACATTTAAGCACTTCACCTTTCCCTCCCCGAGCGATGTGGGATTGCTCACCGTTCTTGTTTCCCCAAGACACGGGTCTTACAATCCACCCCCCTTGGGGCCCAGCGTCCTTGCTGGCACATTTCCGGTCGGGGTCCGGCTCTGATACCATTCTGTCACGACCCGACTCCCCTAGCACGATATTGTCCGCTTTGGGCCCCCCCTCTCTGGCCCTCACGGTTTTGTTTCTGGGAGCTCACGACCAACTTTCCAGTCGGTCACCCATCCTGGGATTGCTCTAGCCCCCAACTCGCTTAACTTCAGAGTTCCTACTACTATGAAGCCAGTGAGCTCCCAAAAGGCCTCGTGCTAGGAAGAAAAGTGCCCAAACATTTAAGCACTTCACCTTTCCCTCCTCGAGCGATGTGAGATTGCTCACCGTTCTTGTTTCCCCAAGACACGGGTCTTACATGGGGGCCACGAAGAAGGGCTAGCCTGAGGGCAGGTCCAGCCTGAGATACAAAACGAGGGGGCTGACGTCAGCGATGATGTCAGCAATAATTTTTTTAAAAAAAAATAGAAAAAAATCTTTAAAAAATACAAAAAAATTCAGAATGTTTTTAAATAATACTTAGTCATATTTTTCACTTCCCACACTAAAAATCTTATCCGAAAATATTGTCCAAATTAATTATTTAAATAAACAAATTTGTGAAAAAAACAAAAAAATGAATAGTATTTGCCCTAGATTAGGGCAACTGCTGGAAACGTAAATTGCTTTTTGCAAGGGCAGCCACTATTCACGTGAATAGTGGCTGCCCTATCCCCCTTGCCATAGCTAAGGGCAATTGGTGGAATTGCTCTAAACGCAAACAACAAGTTTCCTAGTGAAGAAGAAGTGTGCCACATGAAAGCATAAAAGAAAGGAAAAAAATCTATATTGAATATCCGCATGATAATAAAATATCAAATGGGAATCAACAAATGTCTTTGTATTAAAAGAAAAAACAAACAAATTTATTTATAATTTGGATCCACATCATTGGGATCCACATCCATTGCCCCAATCGCTTCTCTCTCTGTAAAAGCCAAAAGGAGAGAGTCGGACTCCGAAACGACGGCGTATCACAAGCTCTTCTCATGTCCACTGGGCACGCTTTAATTTTTGCCACTCTATTTTAAAGAACCAAAGTCATGACAGCGAGAAAATACATAAAAGGAGGATGAGGATGAGATGACATGAACTTATCTTGCAACTCAAAAGCACCTTGGGGGCATCCTCAGCCACAAGTCTTGCAAACACCTCAAAACCATAAAATAAAAATAACAAAAATAAATTTGAATTTAAGAATAAACATTCATAACCGCTTCTCTGCATATGATTAAGCCATTCCAACTTGAAGCAGAAATCCACTTGATGTAAAATTTAATACTGTTGACTTTTAACAATTTAATACTTGAATTCAATGAAGAATAGTACATGGCTTACATGGGGCGTGACAAACTAAACAGCATCCTTAGCGACAACACAAGTCTTGCAAAGACATTTTTATCATCTTGGGCATCCTCAGCCACAAAGTCTTGCAAAGCTCAAATAAAATGAAATTTTGAATTTAGAAATCTTGGGCATACAAAGCCCTCTGCTTTATCATCTCCGCATCTTTGCCATACAACAGACATATCCCACACTTTTTCACCTCCGACTCCTCCTCCCACTCCTCACCGCAGTCAGAGTCAGAGTGATGATGAATCCTCTCACTGAGGTGAATGCTGATTTCACTATGTACGGTGAAGTCAACATTGACCTCAGTAACAAGCTTGTAAAACGCAGTGGGGCTTTCAGCTCCCTTTACAACTTCTTCAAAGACATTATTATACCACCACACAAACACCTCAGGTGAATCGCTGCCTCCGACATTCTCGAGCGGAATACACAAAGGATGGTTGACTTTATGGCTTTCGCCATTACTAGTTTTGAAGTTGTACTTGCATCCAGCAGTAATATATATAGAACGTGTATACGTATGCTGTGGAACAAAGTCAACAACAAGAGATAGAGCGAAACCCAAGAAATCTGTGCTAAACCAATCACGAGGAAGCTCAATCTTTATTGAACATCCCTCACTTTTATGGCTGAACCATTTTGGAATTTCATTCCCAAAACATCTAATGGCAACAAAAGATCTCTTGCGTAAAGCTTCCTGTACCATGGATATGGACATCATAGTTATTAAACTCATGAAAAACAAAGAGCAACTTCATCAATAGAAGTGAGTTATACAGACAGTGTGTGTGTGTGTGTGTGTGAGGTAGAGAGAGAGAGAAAGAAAGAAAGAAAGAGAGACCTTATATTGATTTGATTGATTTGCATAATAGGAATCATATGCTTCTTCAATTTTGCCTTCTTTAAACTTTGACGACGCAATTGCCATTCGCATAATTCTGAGCTGTGCATCAGCCATTATGTTGCTTCGTGCATTGTCATCCAACTTTAGGCAATTAGAAAATATATGTTTCTCATGAAGCCCTCGAGAAAATATATATTCTTCCCAACCTTGTGTGATTGCAGTGCTTGAACTTGACACTGTCTTCAGTGACATGCAACTATTTACTTCAAGATGTTGCAGCAATGGGGGGAGCTCTGGTAAAGATTCAAGGCTCCAGCAATTGCTTAGGCACAAGCGAGACAGCTGAGTAGCTTGTTTGATGCTTGCAGGTAGGCTCTTAATTTTCATCCGACGCAGATTTAAATCTTGTAATGAGGTTAAGCGAAAGAGGAAATCAGAGACAACCTCAAGGTTCTCGCAGCTGCTGAGATCTAATTTTCGAAGCGCAACTAGACTAAAAGAACCCGAGAGTTTCAGCTTACAAGTGTTGCTTGGAAGACTCTTAAGGTGTCTACAATCGCTAATATCTAAGTAAGATATTTTTTCGTGAGACCATACTGATGAAGGCAATTCCTCTATTGCTATCCGATGCAAATCTAAGAATTCAAGATTGCATGGCATCTCGGGAAGATTTTTGAGGTTTGTGCACGACCCAAGGTTAAGATAAGTAAGCTTGCTAAGATGTTGAAAATACGAAGGAATTTCAACCAAACTGCCACAGCACGACAGATTTATATGCTCAATATTTAGACTCCGAGAGAGATTTGGAACTTCAGTTAGATGTCTGCACTCAGCAAGATTGATCCATTTTAAGTTCATAGGACTCTGTAAAAAATTAAACAAGAATTAATAACTTAGCTTGCAGATTATTACTTTCTAGGCCACATGGTATACAAGAACTAAAATAAGCATATATAATATACCTGGTCTTCATTCCAAAGTTGCCCCACAAGTCTGCTCCACGTCATTTCAAGGACAACAAGATTTTGAGCAGAAAATTTTGATGGCAAAGATTTCAAAGGATATCCCTTCCAGTCAAGATATCTAAGAGAATTGGGAAGATCAAGAGAAACAATTGATGCAAGAATATGACTGACACGTAGGAATCTCAGTTGATACATCTTTTCGAAGTTTGCATCTTTCAAGTGTAGCTTTTCAATAGTCCAGTCAAAGGATATGGCTTGAACATGTCCATCTCTCTGACAATCAAGAGCAAAATATAAATGTAAATATAATATACAAAAAAAAAATTAATCAAAATTACATTTGTAGGAATAATCTGACTTGTTTATTGTAAATGTGAATAATTAAACTACCTGGTTATTTGTCAGTACTTGATAAACATCCTCTGCAATGAATAACCTACTACGTTGTTCTCGAGCAATTACCATACCCATTTCTTGCACCAAATCATGCATCTCTATCTGTCCTTCAAACCATCCTTCTTTTGAAATTGATATGAGAGACCTATCAATAAGATCATTGATTCCTGTTTCCCCAAAGAAATCACAACTATCTAACATTCTTTCTACATCATTCCTCATACGGCCTTTATGAAAACATGCTATATCAAGAAATATCTCCTTTTCAGTGTCTTCTAATCCATCGTAACTTACTCTCAACACTTTCTGGATTTCTCCGATTGGAACTCGTTTCACTTTTTTCCATTGAACTTCCCACTCTTGTTTGCTCTTGCAACGACGGAATGAGGACCCCATAACTTTAAGAGCTAATGGAATGCCCTTAATATAATCCACCACCTCTCTTGACAACTCAGTGTAATCTGTTGTCGGAGACTTATTTCCAAAAGCATGCGAATGAAAGAGCCTAAGAGCCTCATCAGAACCTAATCCATCAACGTTGAATATCTTCGCATGGTCAACTTTTTGCTCAAGTAGGCCTTTATCCCTAGCAGTTATAATGATTCGACTTCCTTGGCAAAACCGATCATCATCACCAACAAGATATTCTAGTTGTTTTCGAGCATTCACATCATCAAGAACAATGAGCGCCTTCGTACGCCTGAGCCTAATTAGAATTTCAGGAGGTATAGACGGAGTGTCGATATTTACACTTTCTTGCTTTAATATCTTACCAACAAGTTTATTTCGCAACTGATGTAGTCCATCCGTCTTTTCTGAGTTCTCCCTGACATTTGCAAGAAAACAACAAACTTCAAATTTAGAGGACTGCCTGTGAAATACAGCATCAGCAAGGGTGGTCTTGCCAATACCACCCATGCCCCAAATACCTACACAGCAAACATCCGGTGAATCCAAGCATAATAACGATTCGATTTGCTGGATGCGGCTTTTGATTCCAACCAGGCCCTTTAAATCACATGATGATTCATGAATCAATTTTGTCCAAATATCGTCCACAACTTTCTTAACTAAAGCAGCCTCAGACCTGGCATATATGATCACGGACAAACAAACAGTTAGTTAGTATGTCTGCGAAATGAAATAGTCACAAGAAGAAATCAAAATATAAGTTACAGAATTAGTTACTCTGTTTTTTCTGAATCATCAAACCCAGATAGATTGGCTGCTTTTGTCAACGCATCCCTCCACTTGTGCACCTTGTCGATATTGTCCTTGAAGCGTTTTTCATGTTGACGAAATGCAAGCGCATAATTCCCCTTTTGTTTTCGTACATCTGATGGACTGATGTCGTAAAAAATGGGTACAACCAACTGGCCTTTTTTTTCTTTGCAGTCTAGAATATGCACAAGTTCATCCAGACACCAAGTGGAAGAAGAATATTCTTTTGAGAAAATGATTACCGAAATCGTAGATCTCTCGATTGCTTCGAGGAGGGCAGGCGCAATTTCATCTCCTCTCACAAGTTTGTAATCTATGTAGGTTTCGATTTTCTGTCTACATAAAGCTTCATAAAGATGGCTGGTAAAAGTAAGGCGGGTGTCCTCACCTCTGAAGCTAATAAACACATCATACTTTTCTTGAAGAGGGGGGATATCAGTATCAACAGCAGCAACAGAAGAAGTGGAAGAAGAAGAAGATGTTAATGATCTGAAGTAGATGTAGAACAGAGTCATGATGAGTATGATGATTATGATGATTATGATGAAAACTTGAAAGAAGTCAATGGATTCCATATCTGTTTCTCTGAATGCACCAGGGGATATAATAAAAGCAAATCTGATATTTGAGATGAAAACTTGAAGAAGAAAGATAATATGATATTGTTGATGACGGATGGGTTTAATTAAGCAATTTAGAAAGAAATAGAATAGAAAGCAGTTGCTTTACAAAACAATTGCTACAAAACGATCCAGTAAAAAGACAAGTGAAACAATTAGGCAAGCACTGTCGGTGGACAAAAATTCAAGCATTCATACACTGAAGAAAGGAGAAAGGAAAGACAAAAAAGTAAAGTGAAGGAGATTTGACCAAGAACTTTCGTGCATTCAAACCAAGAAATATGGCACGCGTGATGGATCTATCGTGCACATGGGTTCTCTCGGTTGCCTCCCTCTCTCTCTCTCTCTCTCTCTCTCTTATTCTATTATATGTTTTCTCTTTCTTCTCTCGGTTGCCTCAGTCTCTCGTTTTTTCCCCTCCACATGGGCACGCGTGATGGATGTTTTTCTCTGGACCGCATTGTGGCCTGTATGAAAGTTGCTTTCTGTTGTAGTTGCAGCTTCAACATCATTTGGTCAATATATCATATACGATCATCAGTAAAGACAACTATTTTATTTTTATTTTTTAATAATTTGGCGCACTCGATTTGATTTGCTTAAAAATTATATTCAACACAAGTTGAAGTTTCATCTGTCATGCAGAGGAAGACCTAATTTGTAGGCACCACAATTAAAATAATTCGTTCACATGGGTAACACTAATTAACAAAATTTGGACGAGAAGAATTTAAAAATATCCACTTGTTTGACATTAAGGCCAATATATGCTAATTTTCTAATAAATGGAATCAAGGGAATAAGATGCTATGAACTTCAATATTTTGTCTTCACTCTCTCAATTTTTTTATATATAACTTTTACTCAATTTGAACTCGGAACTATGTGTCACTAGAACAAATTATCATCGACAAATTCTGTTTCTCATTTAAAAAAACAGAGAGTCGGGTTCTAAAATAATTTTCTGTTATTAAGGAAGAGAAAGGGTTTGATAATTAATTAAACAACTATACAATTGAAATTGTGAGATTAATGAACATACCTGGATCTCAAGTATAAGGTTGTGGCCTCTGAAGGCAAAGGCAATCCAGATCAATGTGGAGAGGGCATTAAGAACATCAAAAAAATGGATGTATTGTTTGTCGGCTTTCAAGGGGTCATAAGACACATTGGGAAGCTTGCCCTTGTCCAGAGACACAACCCAGATCAATGTGGAGTAGCCAATAGCAGAAGTGGCACCAACAAGGGACACTCCAGCAATGGAGTTCAACTTTTCTTATGCAGCCATGGATGATACTCTGAGAAAGAATCGAAGCTACGACTGTATAAACACCAAGTACCACTCTGCTGGTGTTAGGGACTTTTACAGTGCATGTTGGTCCACACACAATTTGGAAGAACATCTCTGCTGTTGACCCTCCAAGGACGATCAGAGCCACACACACACGTGCCGCCCGATAGGTATAGGATTGGGAACAAGGCTAAGAACTGTGCTAGCTTCTCAACTGAGCAAATTAAAGAAAAAGATTGCATGGTTTAGTAGAAATTGCTTCCAGATTGTCTCCTATTTCATCAAATTGCTTCCAAATTGTCTCTTATTTCATCAAAGAAGCAAGACACCATGAAAGAAGCAACTCTTCTCAGTGCGAGTAATCCACTAAAGTGTACGTACAGTGAGTTGTATACAATGTGGCCTAAGGAAAAGGACATCACTTAAATTGCTATACACACCAAAGAAACCAAGCATAAAAAAGAGAGAGAAGCTTATAAGAAATTTTGTGGATGCAGGTCGGCAAGGGATTTATAGCTCAAGTGGTTAATAGTATTTATTTCTATATTGTACCCGAGGTCCTAGGCTCGATTTCCCCTTCCTCATATATTACTTGTATTAAAAAGAAAAACAAAGTTTGTGGTCGTACACGTACACCTAGCACAAGAAGATGATGATCATGTTGTTGTTGTAGGATATGATGCATTTACGTGACTATTGGCATTAACATTTCCAATATGTCGGTCATGTGGAGGAAACATGAAGTGGTGAGCTGGACTTGTTCAGGTTAATATGCCATTCTTTCAAAGAGTATGATTGAGCACTGAACTTTTAAACCCCAAAACTTTATCATCATAATCTAGTAGCATCAAATCACAAATGTCAATATATGTTGCCATTTTGTTCTACAACATGATCCTACCAAAAATCTAGATGCCATTTATAACACTTTTAAGTTGAGCCTTTGAGAAATTACAGACAATATTGCTATCCTATTTATCCATCCATTGGCTTAGTGGGCTTCTATTTCACATCCATACAATTTGATCTCTACACCCAAATAATAGAAACTATTATGACACTGCTCTTTAAGATGTTCTAAAATACCTTGAGCTAGCAAATGTTTGCATTAACCAAGGGCAATTTTTGGTATTTTGATTGTTTCATCATTCTCCGCCTTTTGCTCTATATATAGATTATGGGCTTTGAAATAAGTTAAAATGAAAAAGGAAACAAGGAAAAGTTAAAAGAAAAAATAAAGAACAAAGAAAAGCAAAAAAAAAAATATTTAAAAATAATAAAAGAGAAAGTTGATTTGATAACGTGGGGTGCACAAAAAGAGCACCCGCGCATCGCGCGCTACTGTCGTGTATGTGATATCTGAAGGAAAGAGGGCTTTTCCACATTCACCTCCCCCCCATTCGAATAGAGTTCGAGGTCATTAGGCCCGTTTGGGATTGCTTTTTTTCGCCAAAAACCTGCTTCACTTTAAAGTTAAGCAATTTAAGGTGTTTGGTAAAAATAAAATATCCCGATTATTTTAAAAGCAGTGGCCTTTTGACAGCAGCTTTTAAAAGCAGACTCTGGGTTGCTTTTCAAAGCTGCTTTCAAAAGAAGCAGAGATGAACCTTTAATGATTTTTTTTAATTCCCAAAATATCATCATTCTTTTTAAAAAATGACACCACCTCCACTTCCACATCCAACTCCACCACTTACACCACCACATTCACTACCTCCACAACCACCGCCACCACCACCACCATCACCACCACCACCACCACCGCATCCTCCTCCTCCTCCTCATCCTCCTCCACCACCACCTCCTCCTCCTCCAAAACCACCACATCCTTCTCCTCCTCATCCTCCACCACCACCACCTCCTCCACCATCTCCACCACCACCTTATCCAAAACCTCCACATCCACCACCACCACCACCATAATGCCACTACCACCACAACCACCACCACCTCCACAATCAACACCACCACCACCTCCTCCAAAACCTCCACATCCGCCACCACCACCACCTCTGCAACCAACACCACCACCACCACCATGTTGCGACTACCACCACCACCACCACCACCTCCACAACCGCCATCCCCACTACCTCCACTCCATCACTACCACTACCACCACATGATTAGTACACAACACTTTTAAGATCCTGTCTATTTTAGTCATTATTTACAGTTACAACAATTTTATATTAAAATTTACCAAACGGTTTTGATACTACTATTTGTACTAACAGCACTTTAAAAATATTGTTTACCAAACATGGAGCTACTTTACTTTACAGCTAATTATTTTTAAAGCACAGCAGAAGCAACTTTTTTTAAAAGTGACAGCAATACCAAACTAGGCCTTAGTCAGTACGGTGAAGTCAACATTGACCTCAGTCACAAATTTGTTAAACGCAGTGGGGCTTTGAGCTCCCTCTACAACTTCTTCAAAGACATTATTATTCCACAACACAAACACCTCATACGAATCTATGCTTTCAAACCCCATAGCATCCCTGTGCAGATTACACAAAGGATGGTTGACTTCATGGCTTTCACCATTACTAGTTTTGAAGTTGTACTTGCATCCAATCTCCATATCCCATGGAGCAAAGTCAACAACAAGAGATAGAGCCAAACCCAAGAAATCTGGATAACAGTAAGTATAGCTATACTTCCCATTTGAATAACCAACGGAAGAGCTTTTACAAAATTGGTCTGCAACTTTCATCATCTAAAATTGGTGGTTGTTTACTAAACACTGAGGGAGAGAGGAAAGTGCGAAGGAGAAAGAGGGGTCGATATTGTCCTTGAAGCGTTTTTCTAGTTGACGAAATGCAAGCGCATAATTCCCCTTTTGTTTTCGTACATCTGATGGACTGATATCGTAAAAAAATGGGTACAACCAGCTGGCCTTTTTTTTCTTTGCAGTCTAGAATATGCACAAGTTCATCCAGACACCAAGTGGAAGAAGAATATTTTTTTTTGAGAAAATGATTACCGAAATCGTAGATCTCTCGATTGCTTCGAGGAGGGCAGGCGCAATTTCACCTCCTCTCACAAGCCTGTAATCTATGTAGGTTTTGATTTTCTGCCTGCATAAAGGGTCATAAAGATGGCTGGTAAAAGTAAGGCGGGTGTCCTCACCTCTGAAGCTTATAAACACATCATACTTTTCTTGAAGAGGGGGCATATCAGTATCAGCAGCAGCAGAAGATGTTAATGATCTGAAGTAGATGTAGAACAGAGTCATGATGAGTATGATGAAAACTTGAAAGAACTCAATAGATTCCATATCTGTTTCTCTGAATGCACCAGAGCTATAATTAAAGCAAATCTGATATTTGAGATGAAAACTTGAAGAAGAAAGATAATCTGATGATCCAATTAAGCAGTTAAGAAAGAAAGTGAATTGAAAGCAATGCTCTAGTTGACGTGACTTGACTATGTGCACAAAGCTACAAAACGATCCAGGAAAAAGAGAAGTGACATAATTAGGCAAGGAAATTCAAGCATTCATACACTGAAGAAAGGAAATTCAAGCATTCATGCACAACTTTTGCTTTTGAAGATAAAAAAGCACAAACGATCAGACCAAGAACTCAACTTTCGTGCATTGAAACCAAGAACTTAAGCATCCTAATGCAAAGCATTTGTGCAGTCGGAAAAGTTTATTGAAGATTTTCTTCCCCTTATAACCAGGACACGCTTTTGTCTGCAAAGGTAGAAAACTTTAACGTCATTGATGAAGCATGCGTCAAGGTGACCAGGTTTGTGACGCATAGTGATATCATCATAGTGACGTCATAATTGTGACACACGACAGGGAACAAGACTAGCATTTGTGCAATGCACCACTGGTATCTGATGCAGCGGAAGAAATACAAAAGATAATTTCAAGCAAACTTAA
The DNA here is from genome assembly GCA_020521455.1 of Prunus kanzakura. Classification (NCBI taxonomy): domain Eukaryota; kingdom Viridiplantae; phylum Streptophyta; class Magnoliopsida; order Rosales; family Rosaceae; genus Prunus; species Prunus kanzakura. The sequence continues at coordinate 489,800 of BPUM01000041.1, read as the reverse complement.
CTTCGTTGATTCAAAGAATACCCGTAATTAAAACTCTAATCTGTTAATTCTGAGAATACCCAGGAAAAGAGTAAAGAGATGAGAGAAAAATCTCAATCTTCATTCAATAACATCAACTGCCCTTTCTTATAATTTCATGCATTATTTATAGAAGTCTCTCAATCACGATGAGATAACTCCTCAGAACTCTCCTAAACCTTTCCTATCCCAACTTCCCTCTTAATGATAACTCGACATTAAATCTCCCTATAACTCACAAAGACGAAAAGACTCTCCATAACTTTATTCATGAACCTAGATAACTCCCACATACGAAGAGACATTTATTCAATGTAGGTTATTAAGACTTTCCTCATGCATGAACATGATCCCAATGGTCCATGTATGTATTTGCTAAACTTGCTGCATCAGTATCTCATATTTCTTTTTGCAATTTTTCTTGTGTTTCGCATATATATAAAAGGTATTTCATATGCCCGATTTTTCTTTTTTACTTCACTTTGTTCGAAATATTGGTTCCATTCGAGGACGTCAATAATGTCAATATAATATTGGGTAAAGTTAATTATAAGATCTTGAATTTCATGATTTTTATAATATTATAAGACAGAAATGGTTTACATACCTTGATGATTAGTCTTCTAAAGTAAACTGAGCTCTTCTCATGGCATCATTGTGATCCACATCCGTTGGCCCAATCGCTTCTCTCTCTGTAAAGAGTTTGACTCCAAAACGACGGCCAATCACAGCTCTTCTCATGTCCACTGGGCACGCTTTTCTTTTTTCAAAAACCAAAGTCATGACAGCCAGAAAATACATAAAAGGAGGATGAGGACAACATGAACCTGTCTTGCAACTCAAAAGCACCTTGGCCATCCTCAGCCACGAGTCTTGAAAACAGCTCAAATAAAAATGATATTGCACATCAAACTCAAAACCATTAAGTAATAAATAACAATAATAATAATAATAATATTGAATTTAAGGATAAACATTCATAATCGCTTGATCGATAAAGCCCTCTGCTTTATCATCTCAGCATCTTTGCAATACAACAGACATATCCCACACTTTTCCACCTCCACCTCACAGGGCTCATTAATAACACTCTTCAAGTGGAAGTGAACATTGACCTCAGTAACAAGTTCGTAAAACGCAATGGGGCTTGGAGCTCCTTCTACTACTTCTTCAAAGACATGATTATACCACCCCAGAAACACCTCATGTGAATCTCCGCTTTCAAAGAATTTTCCCGGGAGCAGATGAAACAAACGATGGTTGACTTCATGGCTTTCACCATTACTGGTTTTGAAGTTGTACTTGCATGCAATCTCCATATCCCATGGAGTAGAGCTAACAACAAGAGATATAGCGAAACCCAAGAAATCTGTGCTAAACCAATCACGAGGAAGCTCAATCTTTATTGAACATCCCTCACTTTTATGGCTGAACCAATTTGGAATTTCATTCCCAGAACATCTAATGGCAATGAAAGATCTCTTGCGAAAAGATTCCTGTACCATGGATATGGACATCACAGTTATTAAACTCGTGAAAAAAAAAAAGACAGAATGAGTAAGAAAGACAGTGTGTGCGTGCGGTCGAGAGAAAGAAAGATAGAGATAGAGACCTGCTCAGAAAGAGAGAGCATCATCATATGTTCTGAATCATGTGATGCTTGTTCAATTTTTCCTTTAATTTTGTCTTCTTTAAACTTTGAAAACGCATTTGCCATTCGCATAATTCTGAGCTGTGCATCACCCATTATGTTGCTTCGTGCATTTTGATCCAACTTTGGGCAACCAGAAAATATATATTTCTCACGAAGCCCCCGAGAAAATATATATTCGCCCCAACCTTGTGTGAGTGCAGTGCTTGAACTTGACACTGTCTTCAGTGACGTGCAACGATGTGCTTCAAGATATCGCAGCAATGGGGGGAGCTCTGGTAAAGATTCAAGGCTCTTGCAATTGCTTAGGTTCAGGCAAGACAACTGAGCAGCTTGTTTGATGCTTGCAGGTATGCTCTTAATTTTGGTCCAACTCAAATTTAACTCTTGTAATGAGGTTAAGCAAAAGAGGTCATCAGGGACAACCTCAAGGTTCTTGCAATTAGTGAGAAAAACTTTTCGAAGCGCAACTAGATTTCCAATTGATGGGGGTACTTCTTTAACCGCTGTACCTGATAACTTAAGAAACGTCAGATGTTCCATAGCCTCCGAGATTTCTGGGAAGTGTTGAAAGTTGCATGGCATCTCGGGAAGATATTTGAGCTTGTAGCACACCCCAAGGTCAAGATAAGTAAGCTTGCTAAGACGTTGAAAATACGAAGGAATTTCAACCAAACTTTGACAGCCATTCAGATTTATACGCTCAATTTTTAGACTCCGAGAAAGATTTGGGACTTCAGTTAGATCTTCGCATTTACTGAGACAGATCCATTTTAAGTTCACAGGACTCTGTAACAAAATTAAAGAGAAACGGCAAGATTATGATTACTTTCTATAGGCCACAAGTTATTCAAGAACTAAAATAAGCATATTTAATATAATATACCTCGTCTTCATTCCAAAGTTGCCCCTCAACTTTGCTGTCCTGTAGACTAAGGACAACAAGATTTTGAGCAGAAAATTTTGATGGCAAAGATTTCAAAGGATATCTGTACCAGTCAAGACATCTAAGAGAATTGGGAAAATCGAGAGAAACAATTATTGGGTACTTAAAGATACTTGAAATGGCCGACTGATGATGATAATAACCGACACGTAGCCATCTCAGTTGATACATCTTTTCAAAGTTTGCATCTTTCAAGTGTAGGTTTTCAATATCATTCCAGTCAACGGATATGGCTTGAACAGGTAGAGCTCTCTGACAATCACAAGGAAAATATAAATGTAAATATAATATACAAAAAAAGGTTTAATCAAAATTACATTTATAGGAATAACTTGGTTTGTTTATTGTAAATGTGAATAATTAAACTACCTGGTTATTTATCAACACTTGATAGACATCTTCTGAAATGAACAACCTAGTGCGTTTTTCAATACGTTGTTCTCGAGCAATTGCCCTACCCATTTCTTGCACCAAATCATGCATGTCTATCTGTACTCCTTTTGAAATTGATATAAGAGAGCTATCAATAAGATCATTGATTCCCGCTTCCCCAAAGAAATCACGACTATCTAATAATTCTTTTACATAATACCTCTCATAGCCTTTATGAAAACATGCTATATCAAGAAATATCTCCTTCTCATGTTTTCCTAATCCATCGTAACTTATTCTCAACACTCGATTGATTTCTTCGTTTGGAAATTGTTTCACTTTTTTCCATTGAACTTCCCACTCTTGTTTGCTCTTGCAACGACGGAATGAGGACCCCATAACTTTAAGAGCTAACGGATTGCCCTTAACATAATCCACCACCTCCCTTGACAACTCAGTGTGATCTGTCGTTGGAGACTTGTTTCCAAAAGCATGCGAATGAAAGAGCTCAAGAGCGTCATCAGAACCTAATCCCTCAACATTATATATCTTTTCATGGTCAACTTTTTGCTCAAGTAGGCCTTTATCTCTAGCAGTTATAATGATTCGACTTCCTTGGCAAAACCAATCATGATCACCAACAAGATATTCTAGTTGTTTTCGAGCATTCACATCATCAAGAACAATGAGCGCCTTCGTACGCCTGAGCCTAATTAGAATTTCAGGAGGTATAGACGGAGTGTCGATATTTACACTTTCTTGCTTTAATATCTTACCAACAAGTTTATTTCGCAACTGATGTAGTCCATCCGTCTTTTCTGAGTTCTCCCTGACATTTGCAAGAAAACAACAAACTTCAAATTTAGAGGACTGCCTGTGAAATACAGCATCAGCAAGGGTGGTCTTGCCAATACCACCCATGCCCCAAATACCTACACAGCAAACATCCGGTGAATCCAAGCATAATAACGATTCGATTTGCTGGATGCGGCTTTTGATTCCAACCAGGCCCTTTAAATCACATGATGATTCATGAATCAATTTTGTCCAAATATCGTCCACAACTTTCTTAACTAAAGCAGCCTCAGACCTGGCATATATGATCACGGACAAACAAACAGTTAGTTAGTATGTCTGCGAAATGAAATAGTCACAAGAAGAAATCAAAATATAAGTTACAGAATTAGTTACTCTGTTTTTTCTGAATCATCAAACCCAGATAGATTGGCTGCTTTTGTCAACGCATCCCTCCACTTGTGCACCTTGTCGATATTGTCCTTGAAGCGTTTTTCATGTTGACGAAATGCAAGCGCATAATTCCCCTTTTGTTTTCGTACATCTGATGGACTGATGTCGTAAAAAATGGGTACAACCAACTGGCCTTTTTTTTCTTTGCAGTCTAGAATATGCACAAGTTCATCCAGACACCAAGTGGAAGAAGAATATTCTTTTGAGAAAATGATTACCGAAATCGTAGATCTCTCGATTGCTTCAAGGAGGGCAGGCGCAATTTCGTCTCCTCTCACAAGCCTGTAATCTATGTAGGTTTCGATTTTCTGCCTACATAAAGCATCATAAAGATGGCTGGTAAAAGTAAGGCGGGTGTCCTCACCTCTGAAGCTAATAAACACATCATACTTTTCTTGAAGAGGGGGAATATCAGTATCAACAGCAGCAACCGAAGTGGAAGAAGAAGAAGAAGAAGACGTTAATGATCTGAAGTAGATGTAGAACAGAGTCATGATGAATATGATGATTAGGATGAAAACTTGAAAGAACTCAATGGAGTCCATATCTGTTCCTCTGAATGCACCAGGAGCTAAAATCAAAGCAATCTGATACTTGAGATGAAATCTTGATGATGGACCTGAGGGTTTAATTAAGTTGCACCCGAGGGTCCAATTAAGCGGTTTAGAAAGAAAGAGAATAGAAAGCAATTGCTCTAGTTGAGACTCGACTATGCGCACAAAGCTACCAAATTATTGCTACAAAAGGATCCAGAAAAAAGACAAGTGAAATAATTAGGCAAGCACTGTCGGTGGACAAAAATTCAAGCATTCACACACTGACGAAAGGAAAGGGCACATGGGAGTGGCAGCACAATGGACCCCCTTATACTCGCTTTACGTACAAACTTTTGCTTTTGAAGATAAAAAAAGCACAAACGATCAATAGAGATTAAGAGATAAAAAAGTAAAGCGAAGGAGATTTGACCAAGAACTTTCGTGCATTCAAACCAGGAAAATAAAGCATCCTGGAAATTAATAACTCCCTTGAGCCATCTGTCAACAGAAGAGAAACCCCTCATATCGACTTTGTAGTTCAAAGGGGCACTCTGTCATGTCTCTCAATGTTTGCAATTGTGCAACATCTGATAATCTCCAGAGTACAAGGTTGTACATACGGTTCAATCAATTCTAGATTCCAAGAATAAGACTCCTTATCCATAATCTCAGAAACTAACTGAGAGGCTAATGGAGGAACAGTTTGCCTAATTTTGATAACCCCTTCATGGGGAGGAGGAAGCCAAATATCCTTCCAAATATTCGTATTTTTTCCATAAAAAATCTGGCAGCAAGAGTCTTTGATCAAAGCTATGGAGTTCAAGTTGGGAAATTTGGCCACAATAAGCACTCTGTACCAGTGAATGGACCACACCCATTATTTGTCAATTAGCTTAGTGGGCTTTTAATTTACACCCATACAATTTGATCTCTACACCGAAAATAACAAAGCCTATTATGAAAATTATATTCTATCTTTAAGACGTCGTAAAATACTTTAATCTAGCAAATATTGTGCTTTTCAAAATATGATATTCATTTCTTTGTTCAGATTTTATAACCTTATGTAGGCCCAGGAGGAAAATGAAGTGGATGATGTGGAGATTGCCCAATCAGATTATTTCACATACCAAATTGTTGGGTGGATTAAGAAGCTGCAGTTAGATTTTTGAGACATAGATGTTGTGCATTCTCCTTGACTATGTGGAAACATTTCACTACAAATATCAATCACTATCTTTAAACATCAAAAAACCAAAACAAAACTACATATGCTAGCTAGGGCAGCTAGCTAGAGTTACAATTCTGGACGCAACAAATATATCATATATTTGACATTGATTTTCAATCACTGAGGCTTGAAGAAGCTAACCTTAATACCAGTATCAATCACAACATAAAGACCAGCCGCAGTCAACATAACACTTAAAATCATCCCCACAACCCCAAGCACCCAGTTAACTCCCCAACTTATGCCGTACTTCTTAGGCTTCTTCATCTTGATCCACATGAAACATGGATACGCCAATGTCACAGGCAATGAAATCCCTCCTAGCAAACCAGCCACGCTTCCCAGGAAGGGGATGGCCACAGCCATGAAGTAGCATCCATAAGTAAACATGCATCTCACAATGGCCCTCAGCCACCATGGAGCTGGCTTCTTGAACCTCCTAGTGTAATGTGACTCCATCTCGTCGAACATCGGCATGCCATAGATTTGGAAGGAGCTCAATGCATTGACTATGACAAACAAACTTGCTAGCCCTAAGATGAATTGGGACGTGTCCTGCGCATGGAAGCTGAACAAGGCCACAAACATGCCTCCTTGTGCCGGTATCTACGAACGAGAAAATATATTAGTTTTGTCGCAATTAAATGTTCTCTTATCAGATATCTAACATATTTTATATTATCATAATGTTAATTCAGACTACGTTCAAACATTCAAATAATAGTCCGAATTAATAATCTGAAAATATAACGTTTGCTTAGGGTATGGTGTACCTTTTGACCGTATGCCCAATAGCCTACTATTGCAAGGGGGAAAAGGCACATTGCTATGAGTGTGTAGGAAATTTGGACACCCCTCCACATGGGCACGCGTGATGGATGTTTTTCACTGGACGGCATTGTGGCCTGTAATGAAGGGAAAACCTCTGTTAGTGGGGAAAATATACACAATTAGTCAGAAGCTTTGTATTGAAGTTGCTTTCTGTTGTAGTTGCAGCTTCAACATCATTTGGTCAAAGTCAACATATCATATATGATCATCAGTAAAGACAAACTATTTTATTTTTATTTTTTAATAATTTGGCGCGCTCGATTTGATTTGCTTAAAAACTATATTCAACACAAGTTGAAGTTTCATCTGTCATTTGTAGGCACCACAATTAAAATATAATTCGTTCACATGGGTACACTAATTAACAAGATTTGGACCAAAAGAATTTAAAAATATCCACTTGTTTGACATTAAGGCCAATATATGCTAATTTTCTAATAAATTGAATCAAGGGAATAAGATGCTATGAACTTCAATATTTTGTCTTCACTATCTAAATTATATATATATAACTTTTATTTAATTTGAACTCTGAACTATGTTCCACTAGACCAAATTATCATCCACAAATCTTGTTTCTCATTTAAAAAAATAGAGAGTCGGGTTCTAAAATAAGTTTCTGTTATTAAGGAAGAGAATGGGTTTGATAATTAATTAAACAACTATACAATTGAAATTGTGAGATTAATCAACATACCTGGATCTCAAGTATAAGGTTGTGGCCTCTGAAGGCAAAGGCAATCATTCCAAGGGCATTAAGAACATCAAAAAAATGGATGTATTGTTTGTCGGCTTTCACGGGGTCATAAGACACATTGGGAAGCTTGCCCTTGTCCAGAGACACAACCCAGATCAATGTGGAGTAGCCAATAGCAGAAATGGCACCAACAAGAGACACTCCGGCAATGGAGTTCAAGTTAGGCAGCTGAGAAAGAATCGAAGCTACGACTGTAAACACCAAGTACCACTCTGCTGGTGTTAAGGACTTTACAGTGCATGTTGGTCCACACACAATTTGGAAGAACATCTTTGCTGTTGACCCTCCAAGGACGATCAGAGCCACACACGTGCCGCCCGATAGGTACAGGATTGGGAACAAGGCTAAGAACTGCGCTGGCTTCTCACCTGAGCAAATTGAAGAAAAAGATTGCATGGTTTAGTAGAAATTGCTTCCAAATTGTCTCCTATTTCATCCTTTTTTTTAGTTAAATGGGCATGTTTGGGATTGTTTCCGAAAATATTAAAAACCCTCTAAGATGCGTTTGACATAAATAGACAAAAGTGTTTTTGGAAGTTACAAAAGCATGCTTTCTGGAGAAGAATTTCTAGTTTGAAACTTTTTGAAAAAACAGTGCAAGGTAATTAAGTAAAAGCGTTTTTGCATAATCACTTCCAAACATGGCTTTTGGGTATTTTAGCTTAAACATAAAGTCTTACCAAAACTTGCATTGCAAAGTTGAATGTATCTGCAATATCGTAGGCCTGTTTCAGCAGATTCATGAAGCTGGACCAGCAAGTATAAAGTGTAAAGTTGCCATATGAATGCCAAAGTCATGCATATAATCCCCCATGTCCTGCAGTAACCAAAACAAATTAACGAAAAGAAAAAAGAGAAGAAAAAAAAAGCTCAGAATATAATTAAATATACTGAAAAATAAATTAACAAGATTTTTTAAATTAATAACATATTAATGGTGACTTACCACCCAAGTGTGATGAAGGCAACAGGAAGAATAAGGGCTTGAATTCCAATGCCAGAACAAAGAGTATGGAAGGCAGCATAGTAAGCGTTGCCATTTCTAGACTCAGTAATTGGAAGCCAAGCATCTTGAGGGTCAAGCCTTGTGAGTTTGAGAGCCCTCCTAACAGGGCTCCCTATTGGAGTCATGAACCGTGGGGTACGAGATTTTGGGGTTAAAGCTTTGGGGGTTTTTAGTGTTATCTGGTCACCGCCACCGCCACCGCCACCACCACTACCATCACCATTGACAGCTGTGGTTGGAGCTGGGATCTGGAGAGGTGGCACCCTAGCCACAGATGCCGCCCGTGACATAGACGCCGGAGGATCTTCTATGGTGGCCGCCGGGGGCAGTGTTATTGGGGCAGGGGTTATCTCTTCAATTACTTCAGACATTTTATTATTTCTTACCACCAGCTAGCTCTTCTAGCTCCTCCTCCCTTAAATTTCTCACAAGAAGTATAGCCACTCACATTAATTAGTACTATATAGTCTATTTATAGACCTCTGTGCAATGACTCATTAGATAAATTCTGGCACTAATTTATCATAAAACTCAGTACAAGTTTTTTGACCTTATACTAATTTATATTTGGGTACTAATCATTGCTCATCCATTGGAAAACAGATAGGACAGAAGTGTTCATATGGTGGAGCAACCTTATTATTCAAACTACATGTTGGCGGCCATAGTTTATCAATTATATAATTAGGTAGATTTCACTGTTGTTGGGTCATGACATGCTGTTTTTAAGTTTGGATCAACGTTTAAAGCTGCTGGACTTGATTATCATATAATAAATTTGGCCTTATCCCTTTTGTTATTCTCTTGACTTTGGACCAAGTCCATGTTTCATTCGTTTGGTTAATTGACTTGGAAAAAGAAGGCATTAATCTCTCTGGGTCCCTAGCTAATGTAAGCCATATGGTATATGGCTACTTGCTTTGAGTTGTTATCATCTACTTTGCTAACCAACAATAATGTTCCTAGCTTACATGATTTATTTAAGCAACATGGAGAAGCGATGCGTGAAAATGAATTAATACATGTGATGCGTGAAAATGTAGAAACGATGATTGAAGATTTGGTATAAAATTAGGGACCTTTTTATAATAAGGGCAAATGGGCATATAAAATTATAGGAAAAATTTAAGGAATCTATAACATAATTAAGAAACTTAATAATAGTTCGGCCCATTGTCACATTATTCTGTGTCCTATGTGTATAGCTATGATCCACAAGTGCTTAATCTAGAGAACTGTTATTGACACTCTAAAAATGTATTTATAAGAAAGCCGCAAAGTAATTATTAGAACATAGATATCAATACCGAGGTTTCTTGGCACTTTTTTTAGTTTCTTACATGTATTTTTTTGGGACATATAGGTACTAAAGTCATTACCTAAGAAAATTAGTTGAATATTCACATCACCTTGATTAGGTTTTCTAGCTAACGTAAATCAGACTAACACACATCATTTTCCTAAGAACAGTCTGCTTATCAACCTCCTACCAGTTCCAGAGTTGATGAAACGACCTTAACCACCTCTCTAATAATCTAATTAGTGCTAAACACACTTTTCTTTCTCTTTCTTGCATTTTGTCAATGCATGTCTCAGTGGAAACCCATAATAACTTTGTTAAGTACATCCAAATGTTGAGATCAAGATTGTGTCAACTTTCATTTTTCTCTGACCAGATTTTTCACCGCTTTATTTATTTATTTTTATTGAGCTAAAGTATCGCGTGCATATATAAGAGTATGGAATTAGTAAATTTAGATTTGGATTTGGAGTCTTAGTCGACCTAATCACGGAATGCAATTAAGAAAGGAAATTAATTATCCAAAGAAGTCTATTTAGGTTTCAATTTAGAGAAGTGACCGTCTATAACACGTGTTATTAATCAACTCGCATTATTCACCCATTTTATAATACGTGTATTAAATACCATATGTCAATTGCCGCTACACTAAAAAATACTCCAAGTTAGACAGTCTACTTTAACTAGTCTTAGTCTGGTCCTCTACATAAACAACTATCATACCTTTGGTAATTAAAGTACTAAAAAGAATTCTCGTATTCACAGAGAAAAGTCATTTCTTCTTCGTATGTTATCTTCATATTATATATAGTTTTAGTAGCGGAGCATTTACTCCATATCCATAGAAGGAAAGTTCCATTCTCTCTTCTCATAGAGACAGATCCGCTGCCCATTACTGGCAATATTGATATTGTCCTTAACTTAAGTACCCTCATATATGACAGGTGTGAGCTTTTATACAAAGGTCTCAATACTATTAATAGTGGAACCATTCATTATATATTATATTTTGCTTGATGAAATTGCTAATGTGGAATTTCATATTCTTCAACACTCGTATATTCTCTCTCAAATTCTCAAGTTGTTTGTGCAAACTAAAGTGTCATAGTCTGAAGTTTCGTATATGATGCCCAAGACAGAAAAACTGGTTAATTAATTAAAATATTGAGCAAACAATTTTACTAGAAATATAGATGATAGCTTGGACGATATTCCAAATTGAAATTACAGTCAAACTGTTGAATATTCAATAGATTAGAGCAACACGCTTGGTTTTCTTATTTATTTGTTTTCACAAATTCGGTTTTCACATGTAAGATACTTTGTTTAATTTGTTCTTCAGAATAAAAATAAATAAAAAAATCTTTGTTTAACTTGTTAAATTAGAACCAGGTGACGCTAGAGAAAGAAAGTTCTATATTGCCGGCTACATAAGCTCAATCATACGACACCAGACTGTATAGCTAGCCCACATAATTATTTATTGCACTGCAAGTGGTCACAATATAAATTAATAGGGCAGCCCTAGTTGCAGGCCAAATTAGATGCTTCAGAAAACGACGTGTAGTCATCACAGGCTTGATATTTAGGCAATCTTTTTTTTTGGGGGGGGGGGGGGGGGGGGGGGTGGGGGTGGGGGGTCTGAATATTTAGGAGGCCAACTTTTCTGTATATGTTGTTGAGTCTGTGACCTGTTGTGAAAGAAGGATCTTCAGTTGACCCTAATTCTTCGGAATTAGAATAATAGGAAGGAAATAAAGCATATTGAAGAAATCAATGGCGGTCGTGTCCATGATAATTAAAGACTCAGAATATTTGAACGACGGCCATTGTTATGCACCTATGGCTCACGAAGGTGTTCTTGTGATATTTGGGATTAATCAAAGCCTTTTATTATTTTGGTGCAGAGGGAATCAAAAGTCTTCGGCATGTGAACAAACCCCAACTAATCAATTCCTATTGGTTTAGATTCTTGTTACTCCAGCCTCAACCAATTTCATTAGTTTAATTATTTAGGACTCTTCCTTCCTCAAATATGATGCTTGTAATCGAGACAGATTTTAAGCCCCTTTGATTAATAAAATTTTTCTCGTACCGACAAGAGTTCTAAAAAAAAAAAATATGTGTACAACTATTCGTACTGATTTTACCGTTATATACAATAATTTCTCGGTTAATGATGATAAGTATCGGACCCAAATGAAGTTGTACGAATCACCTAATCGGAAAGCAATCCGGGCAAAAACAAAAACACACAAATGAAAAGCTTCATTCCAAATATATAGGACGCACTTCTAAGAACTTTGTTCTAGCTAAAGACCCTCGAGCTTCAGTCCACAGTCTCCTACCAAAGACCCGACAAAACCACTTCTCTCTATATAAGCCAAAACAAAGAAGAGATGAAAAGAAATGTTGCGCCAATGTTGTGTTGGCTTGGGGGGAGACCAAGCCAAATGCGTTTGGTTGCACATTCGGATTACATGATGTGTAAAACTATATTTTTATTTTATGAATATTCTAGCCCAACTTTTTCCTTCACCACCACAACTACGATTTTCATTCTGGCAATCGTTTTCATGGATGGCTTCATGGAGAGGATTGCATGGGTGAGAATAGTTGTGGTGATAAATGGTGAAAGCATGCTCCTGTAGCATGCACAGTGATTGTAGAAGTTGATCATCATGTCCCTTCATTCTCCTCCATATTCCTTCGTCTTCATTATCTCTCCAAAGCAAATTGAAAACCACCATTTTAGGGAATTACAAAAACTCTTTGTTTAGTTAAGCATTTATTCTTAATTAATTAAGATGGTATTTTTTTCAAGGTTAAATTAATTACAAAGTGGAGAGAATAAAAATATCATAAATAAGTATGACATCATACATCATATAATAAATGATAGAAATCTCGCATTAAAAAATCAGCGAAATCTTACAACTAAACAAAAAATATCAAAGTAACGATAATAGGTCCCAACATTGAATGCTTTCCCGGCATTCTTTATGCTTCGATCTAATAGAATTCACAACTTGTTGGTTGGACATCGCCTTCCATATTCCATGACTAGCCAACACAAGGAACTCTATGTCGTCATCTATCATCTCTACCACCAAATAAGGTTCACATTTTATATACTTATTTATCATTGTCGCGCCAAATGCCCTCGATAAATGAAAAAACTCTTGAAGATTAAAAATTGTCTTTACGCTAGCTACCACTTTTCTTCACTACAGCGTCTCTTTCCATTTTGTTGTTCAGATTGTGATCAATAGATAGTTGTTTAGCCATACCATTCTTACAACAAATTATTGCTCGAGAATCCCCGACATTTGCTACCACTAGCTTCAGTCGACCATGGAAGTTCATTAATATTGCTGTAACTGCAGTAGAAGATGACAACCCCCAAAAACTTTGTAATTTCATGACCCTGGTAGCCATCAAAAATTGCAAATAGTCCTACCTCGTACTGAGCAATGTTCCTAATCTCTGCGACAACATAGTCTTCCATAAAATGCCCGTGGTCTCCCTTTACCAAGTGGGAGCCATGTGTTACACTTAGATTATATGAGTCATGTGTTCAGTAAGGTGCTTTGCTGCTTTATAGGCATTCTTTACTTTTCTTATGGAATCTACAACTTGTTGATTGGACATCACCATCCATGTTCCATGATTTGCCAACACAAGAAACTCTATATCATCATCTATCATCTCCACCACCAAATAAGGTTATGAAGTTATATATTTTTTGAACATCTTGGCACCAAATGCCCTATGTTGTCTTACTATCACTTCTCTTCTCTAATGATTGTCTTTCTATTCTATTGTTCAAGCTATGATCAACAGATAATTGTTTAGCCATTCCATTCTTGCAATAGATAACGGCCCGAGAGTTCCCAACCAACATTAGCTATTACCAACTTCCGCTGGCCACGGCGGTTCACTACTATTGCTATAACTGCAGTTGAAGATGATAAATCCTTAAAACCATGGTTTGAATTTGATTGCTCTAGAATGAAGGTATCGGTTATAAGATATGCTCCAATCACTGCACTTGTCATGCTGTAGAAGAAATCAGGCTCTGTCGTCATATTATTAAATAGATGAGGTTGCAAGTATGCAGGAATTTCATTTGAGAGACGGTACCGGTAACATTAGAGTTTGGTTAAAGCACCAGCTTAAATTTGTAGCAATTGGTATGCTATGAAATTGATATAATTCATAGTTAAGCGGCTTTTTTCCTTTTTTGAGAGGGACTTGCCTTAGCTTTTGATAGAGTTTATTCACTATATATGTATGTGTTCTTTGAGTTGGAAAAGCTAATTGCAATGATGGGATTATCGTAATTAATTAAGTAAAAGTTTATTTGATACTTGAGGTGACTTTTGGTGTTGTATTTCCGCTATGTATGATTTTATTGAAATGATTAAATTATTTACTTTAAAAAAAAAAAAAACTTGACTGGGTGACTGCATTGTCCCGTATTCAGTCAAACAACACACATATCATTTAGTTACACTGTCAAGGTGCCATATGAATTCGAACCTGAGAAAAAGTAAAATTATGCTTATCTTTTGTTTGATGAAAAGCTATGTTTTGTTAAACCTCACTTGAAAATGGTTGAGCGTGTTTGGATCTTGGTTACTGAATTTTGGCTTCCTCAAGCCCACATTACCATTGGAGGACTTTTTATCTGTTTAGGGCCTTGAAAAAAAAAGAGACACAGAAAATGTCAATAAACTCTCTTAATACGTGGACCTCTAGGAAAGGCTTATCCTCTCTCTTCTCTCCAACGTATATAAACGCCCATTTGAAATTCAGAGCGCAAAGACATTTGCAGGGACAGCCATGGAAAGCTTGAAGCTTCCACAGTCTTTATTCAGTAGCCATGGAGGGAAAGCTATTGTTCCACTTCCCACCTCAAGCTTATTGCCCAAGTCGACTTTCCTCATCTACCCAAATCGCAAATTGGCCCCGTCCACTGGTACTTTCTTCTCCAACTCTCCTGCTTTACTCTTTTGCTTCCAACTCTTAGCTTTGCAGAGCAATTACTGAGCTATTAGCTGTTATTTGGTTCTTGGAAGAAAACCCAATAGACACTTGACGCCAATTTTGAATTCCTTACTTGTAGCTTGGTCTGTGTTTCTATTAGCTCTTTTACAATGGAGTTTTTTTTCATCATATTTTTTTTTCTCCCATTTTTCTGGGTCCAAGTTTGTCTTTTGATATTCAACCTCAAATTTGCTGTATGTCACCAAAATCTATTTATTATTTGATGTAAAATTTCGTTTGCACCCACTTAAGTTTTGTATGAACTTTGTTTTATTGAAATCTTCCCATTGGATTCTACTGTTTGGTGTCGTACAAAATCCCCTAATCATTCTAGGGTTTTCTGTGGTCCCAAATTAGCTTTTATCAGATATCCGGACTTATGACATTCGTTTCGGATGCTATACAACCGAAGTCCTTTTCTACATAAGGATTTGAGTGCCAATATATTACCTTTTCCGGAGCCTATAATATGCCTGA
Organism: Prunus kanzakura; assembly: GCA_020521455.1. Taxonomy (NCBI): domain Eukaryota; kingdom Viridiplantae; phylum Streptophyta; class Magnoliopsida; order Rosales; family Rosaceae; genus Prunus; species Prunus kanzakura. Next base: position 474,378 of record BPUM01000041.1, on the reverse strand, counting down.
AAGTTGTAAAAAGAAAACAATTATTGTTCATCAATAATAAGAGTTCTCACTAAGTTCAGATAATAGTGGTGCTACATTTCACTAAGTTGATTTCTTATTATTGCATGATGCCAATTTGATTTACCCTTTTTTGTACTTAGGAAATTACTTTCCTATTGTAACCATTTTCAGGGTTTACCCATTGGTACTATAAATACCTCCATATTGGAGAAGAATATACATCTGAAAATTATTCCCGTACACTTTGTTCCTGCACTGCACTAGTTTCTGAACATTGATTTTCTTGGCAATTTTTTTCAGATTTTGTTACCACAGCAACTGTGGCCCTCTTGTCTGCCAATATCTTTCCCTGCAGGCACTGTGTTGCAAAACAAATTCGGAGCATGCAGTTTACCACTAGAAGTACATCAGGTAGCTGTGGCTAATTGTATGAATTTTGATTTAAGAGTTTATTGTTTTATCTTCATAGGATATTGTTTTTACTGCATTGCTTTTCAGCATCTGTACAGTCTACAGCTGATGAATTGATGGAGGGTAAGTCCAAGGATCTCCCTGTGAGCGGGGATTCCATACGCCGTCGGTTTATCGATTTTTATGCTTCCCGTGGTCACAAAGTTCTTCCAAGTGCTTCTCTTGTACCAGATGATCCCACAGTTCTACTGACAATTGCAGGAATGCTCCAATTTAAGCCCATATTCCTTGGTCAGGTATGACACAGACTTTATAGAAACCTGTCATGATGATGCGGTTAAAGAGAATATCTAGATTTCCTAATGGTACTCAGTGATCCTGTTCAGGTTCCCAGACAAGTCCCCCGTGCTACAACTGCACAAAGATGCATACGTACAAATGATGTGGAGAATGTGGGCCGAACAAGTCGACATCATACATTCTTTGAGATGCTTGGAAATTTCAGTTTTGGAGATTACTTCAAGAAAGAAGCAATCCAATGGGCATGGGAGCTTTCAACTGTAGAGTATGCAAGAGTTTATGTTGTTTATCAATCATTCATTAATGTGAATTCATAAGTTCTGGTTATTGTTTGAAGCATGGTCGCTGTTCTCATTAAAACAATCATTCTAAGAATGGTACTTAGGAAATTCTCCATATAGATACGGCATCCATGCTGCTGTTTGCATACGAAAGCTCCAAAGAATCTTATCTGAACTCCTTCTTAAAAAAATAATCTTTCTTATTTGAATCTTAGGAAATTCTCTATAAGAAAAGCCCAGTCTTTTATGAAACTACAACTTTCCTTCCTGTTTTTACATACTTTTATTCATTTATCCGTCTCAGTATCAGTTACTTTTTTATTAATTTATACTCTTGCTATTCATGAAAACATAACATCTGCACACCTGTTTTTTCATTCAGATTTGGGTTACCAGCTGACAGATTATGGATTAGTGTCTTTGAAGATGATAATGAAGCTTTTGAAATCTGGCATGATGAGGTTGGCCAAAAATGAGGTCACCAATAATTGCTCTTTGTTTAATGTACATTTATCTTGTTAGGTGTTTTCTGCTCATCATTTTCTCTTTATTAGCTATACTTCCATGTACATTATGCATGTATCTTAAAGTGCTTTTTCCCCCCAACATGATGTGATAAATCTCCTTGTGATTGTGAACATTTCATTGTTTCTGGTGGGTATTTTCACATGGTTTAAAAAAAAACCTTTATGCCTATATCCTGTATCTTCTTATGAGAAGGACATCCTTCTGTGTCTTTGCAATATGCTCTTAGCATCCCAACCACAGATATCATATGAGACTTTATGTTTTTTCTCCTCTACTAACTGTTCAAGTGTATCTCTAGTTCTATAACTGATGTTAAGTAAAATAGTGTAAGAATGGAATGTAACATATCATGGCTTTTGCTTCAGATGGGTGTTCCTGTTGAGCGTATAAAGAGAATGGGTGAAGATGACAACTTTTGGACTAGTGGCGTTACTGGTCCTTGTGGTCCATGCTCTGAGATTTATTATGATTTCCATCCTGAGAGGGGATATTCTGATACTGTATGTATATGGTTTTCAAAATTTTATTTAAGAGGGGAGAAGGTTACAGCAAATGCTTTTTCCTTTTTTCACATTTCGGATTAATTTAATTTTCAGGATCTCAATGATGATACCAGGTTTATAGAGTTTTACAATTTAGTTTTTATGGAATTCAACAAGAAGGATGATGGTTCGCTTGAACCCTTGAAACAGAAGAATATAGATACTGGGCTTGGCCTGGAGCGTATGGCTCGCATCCTTCAGAAGGTATCAATTTCATTTGCCAGTTTTACAAGATAATGAATTTAAATTTCTATGCAAAATTAGTACTTCCACAAGAAAACTTACGGAGCTTGTTGTCAAGCACAGCATGCATTGATTGCAACACAAGTATCATATGAGTTTGTTCAATAATTATTAATTAAGTAATGTTTTTCTTGCAGGTTTCGAACAACTATGAAACTGACTTGATCTATCCAATTATAGAAAAGACCTCAGAATTGGCAAAAGTACCATACGGCCTAGCTGATGATCATTCAAAATTGAACCTCAAAGTATGCCCTTCTTTAAGAAACTTCAATTTCTGTTAAATTTGTATTTCAACCAACACGTTGGAAGGATTGTTCATGTAAGTTTTTCTATTTCAGATTATTGGAGATCATTTGCGTGCAATTGTATATCTCATATCGGATGGTGTTGTTCCATCAAATATTGGGAGAGGTTATGTTGTTCGACGGCTTATTAGAAGGGCTGTTCGTACTGGTAGGATGCTGGGTATAAAGGGGGACGGTCAGGGGAACCTTGAAGGAGCATTTTTACCTGTCATTGCAGGGAAAGTAATAGAGTTGAGCGCCCACATAAATCCGGATGTAAAAGATAGAACACCTCGCATTCTTGAAGAGTTGAAAAGGGAAGAACTTAAATTTGTGCAGACATTGGAGAGAGGAGAAAAATATCTTGACCAAATGCTAGTTGAGGCATTATTAAGTGCAAAAGTAAGAGGGACGGTACCCCGCTTGTCAGGAAAAGATGCATTTCTTTTGTATGATACATATGGGTTTCCTGTCGAAATAACAGCAGAGGTGGCTGAAGAGCGTGGTGTAAGTATAGATATGACTGGTTTTGATATTGAAATGGAAAACCAAAGGCGTCAATCCCAGGCTGCACACAGTGCTGTTAAACTTGCTATGGGAAATAGTGCAGATCTTACAAAAGATGTTCCAGACACCAAATTTCTTGGATACGAAACCCTTTCAGCAACAGCCATGGTGGAAAGTCTTATAGTGAATGGGAACCCTGTCCCACAGGTTTCTGAGGGAAGTGAAGTAGAAGTATTGCTGAACAGGACACCATTTTATGCAGAATCAGGTGGTCAAATTGGAGATCATGGATTTTTATATGTCCCACAAGGTGAAAACCAACATAAGGCTGTTATGGAGATAATAGATGTCCAAAAATCTATGGGTAACATATTTGTTCATAAGGGTACAATCAGAGAGGGAGTTCTAGAAGTTGGCAGAGAAGTGGAAGCAGCAGTGGATGCAAAACTAAGGCAGCGGGCTAAGGTACGAACATATAGAAGCTATCTATAGATTCTGATATCTATTTATTCATGCTCACAAGCTGAATTAATTGTAACTAGAAAAGTCAAAATATATGTATCTATTACACGGTATTCACTAATCAATTAGAATGTATTTTGTCAAACTCTGCAGGTTCATCATACCGCTACTCACTTGCTGCAATCTGCACTTAAGAAAGTTATAGGTCAGGAAACATCACAAGCTGGTTCGTTGGTGGCTTTTGAGCGTCTAAGATTTGATTTCAACTTCCATCGACCACTTATTGACGATGAGCTTGCAGAAATTGAAAGGCTAGTTAATAAATGGGTTGGAGATGCAACACCACTTCAAACTAAAGTGATGCCTCTTGCTGATGCCAAGGGAGCAGGGGCTATAGCAATGTTTGGAGAAAAATATGGTGAAGAGGTATGCATGTCTTTGGATTATGACCATTGTTGTAACTTCTATATGTTACTACTTTTTCGCAAATACCAAATCTGCTTCAAACCTTCTATTGATCCCAAAAGCAATTTGTTTACTTTAACACACTTGAACATTAAATTGGTTGGGGAGTTTTTCACTTAATTAAGACCTGCTGTAGGTACGGGTTGTAGAGGTTCCTGGCGTATCCATGGAACTTTGTGGTGGGACCCATGTGAGCAATACTTCTGAAATACGTGGCTTCAAAATAATTTCAGAACAGGGTATTGCATCTGGAATCAGGCGTATAGAAGCAGTGGCAGGTGATGCCTTTATTGAATATGTCAATGCCAGAGATTATCATATGAAACAGCTATGTTCCACCCTCAAAGTATGTTTTTTTTTTACTATTTTGCATCTGCTACTTATTTAATTTAGTTTCCACTGTGGCTTGTGGTTACAGGTTTTTGTTTTTGTTCTCTCTTTTTCAATTTTCAAATGCTGTTTGAATGAATGGAACTAGGATTTTTATTGTGTAATGTTGCCTTTGTGAAGGTGAAAGCTGAAGAAGTAACAACCAGAGTAGAAAATCTCTTAGAGGAGTTACGGATAACGAGAAATGAAGCTTCTACCTTGCGTGAAAAAGCAGCAGTTTACAAAGCATCAATAATGGCAACCAAAGCGATTTCTGTGGGAACTTCAGGAAAATTTAGGTACAAATCTGCCAACATGTTTACTTGGGCGTTGTAACTATATCTCCATTTATCAAATAAGCACCATCTTTCTCAGGGAGTTTAACTAGTCCTTATCTGAATCACCTACCTATAAATGATAAGAAACTCATAATTTAAGTCCTGAAGTCTGCATTATAGCCCAAGAAATCTCATAACTCTGAGAAAGTATTAACTGAGTTCTATTTTTACACGATCCTCATCTTATATTTTAACCTATTTGGTTTTGCACCAACATGTAATAGTGCCTTGTATTATTTGCTTATATGTTCTTGCTCTTAATACTGAACATACCTTCTTTTTTCTGAATTTTTTTTTATTAATTTTGGTTGTTGCTATCACAGAGTACTAGTTGAATCCATGGAAGATACTGATGCTGATTCACTAAAAAAAGCAGCCGAATATCTGATAGAGACACTAGAAGATCCAGCAGCTGTAATTCTGGGCTCTTGTCCAGGTGCTGACAAGGTAAGTTTGGTTGCTGCATTCACCCCAGGGGTTGTTCAATTGGGAATACAAGCAGGGAAGTTCATAGGACCTATAGCTAAGTTGTGCGGTGGTGGAGGGGGCGGAAGACCCAACTTTGCTCAGGCAGGAGGGAGGAAGCCTGAGAATTTGTCCAATGCACTTGAAAAGGCTCAGTCCGAGATCATCTCAGTCCTCTCTGAAAAGGCAAAGTGATAACTGTGAAGAGTTTCTCATGTTGACTTGCAAGATCACAGAGGAGAAGGCAATGATCCTTGTTTTGAGTTGATAAACAATACATCTAATTGGTATGGGAAGGGGAAGAAGTAAATATTGTAGAGCTTGAATAGGAAAGAAGTCATTAGATCAAACTATTCAATTCCAATTATAAGTTACACATTTGCTTATAGGTAATAAAAAGATTTGAGTCTCATTTTGTTTACTTAGCTAAGCCACCCGTTTAATTATGTACTTTTTATTTCATCAGTAATGAACAAAAATAACCAGGACATCCAAACGCCAACTCGTAGTCCAGTGGTACTTCTCAAAAGAAGTCTCTCGACTTCCCCATTTCCGTTAATAAAAGATAATGGTCCAAATGTTTTTTTTTCCTATATAAACCCTCCACTTTCAAATTCCAATTCTGTTCCCAATCATCCAATATCATGGTTGATTGTCTCGTGCAGGATATGAACATTTGCATGGACCAAGAAGGTTTTTCAGATCATGTAATTAAAACAAGTTGTGCACGAAGTTATTAATGCTGCATTATCATACAGGACACATGACTTAATTTTCATTATTTTTGGATTTGTTTGAGATTTGGCAAGAGGTTTAACGGACAACCAGCTAATTATATATAATTGGAACCTAAATGGCATATTGTTTTAGTTCAATTTCTTGCAACCATCTGATTTGCATTTGATGACCTTCAGCGATTTACTCCACATGGGGCAAATTAATCCGCAACTTTGCTTGATTTTCTTCACATGGTTTATGATTTTGCAAAGTTGTGTAAAAAAATTACAAGGAAATTAGAAGCATCATTTTCTTTTGTTGTTTTGGTAAATTAGAAGCACCACAGCTGGAAGCTGGAAACAAGAGCTTTCAATTGATGGTGGTGGACAGTGAGAATCCATCGTTGCAGAGTTGTGGTAGGTGATGAAATAATGATAAATGATGATGCAAAATGCAGCTGTTTCTTGAAAAGGATAGTTTTCAATGCTGTCAAGCTTTTGACTAAGAAAAAAATAAAGCATTACGCGGAGAAAGGAATTCAAGAAAAGAACACATCTTTTTTATTTTTGTCCTAGGATTAATTTATGGTGTTATTATTCAAAGTGGTCGGAAATTGAAATTAAACCCTAACATTATCATACCGTGTAACTAATTCACTTATATTATAATAATATGTCACCGACGTAACTGTGTAACGATGTCTTAGAATATAATTTTTCTAAAACTGGGTACCACATCCAAGACACATCAATGAACAATGTGATTCTCAGTTTCCATCAGCATTTAATCAAGGGATCAACAAAAAAGAAAGGTCGCCCTAATTGCCTTGCTGTATAATATATAATTCAATTAACCTTAGCTGTGGTGCGTTTGGTCATATATTCATTTCTTGCTTGACAAGTGGGAGTTGCGTTGCGTCCACCCAAACTTGTTCTTATCTTTCCACTCACACTCATACAGCAGCAATCATCATATCCATTCACCAAACTTATCATCTTCTCACACGTATATTTCCCCATTTCTCTATTTCCTTTTTCCCTTTTTTTTTCTTTTCTAAATTTTCAGATAAAAATTTCCTTTTTGTTTCTTATTAATTAGGGCCATGCATGCACACACGGCAGCATCTCTAAGATCATCGAAAATGCCAAGCTTTCTTAATTGCATCAACTTCTTGTTTCATTTGAGACATTTGTATTCTAAACCCATCCAAAAAGAGACCCCAACATGTTATTAAAGAACCCATAAAAAGTTTTCTTTTTCTTTGTTATAAGCTATGCAAGAAATTTTATATGAATATATGCGTGTTGGAAAAGAGGGCTTTTTCACACACTATTAATGCGTTATGAGAGTTTGAATATGAGACTACTAATTTACCAGTCAAAATCATTTTCTTTGGACTAGAGCCCGTTGACCAAATACAAGAAAATTATATATTATACACACACATTTGAATTTAATTAGTAGTTTATACCATATATCCTCTTCTTCCCAATTCTAAAAAATTATGAGACTTGTCCTCAAAGTGCAAAAAGTTTGTCCCCTCACTAACCACAGGGTTCCACAATGTGCAGCCTGCAGAATTGACACGTAAGTACATAGGCAGCACCAGTCTCATGTTTACACAGTGCCGGAGAAAAAAACTCAAAAAGAGTCGGTGACAGACAAAACCCATAATCTTCCACTTTTCTTTGTCCAGCATTTCAGCAATTGCCTGTCTCTTTCCTTCTTGTTATTATAGCTTTCCCACAATATCCCAAAACCCCACATAATCACTTACAGCAAACAAAACCAAACCCATACAAAATAAAAAAATATAAGTCCAAAGTTTTTTATTTTCAGCACATGCTGACCTGTCCTCCACACAGTCCACAGTCCACCCTCCCTTTTCTCCAATCTTTTGAACTCTATATATTGCCCATGGCTTTCCCTTCCTTTTACTATAACTTTCTGCAACTAATTCTGATCAGCAAAATCAAAACTCCAAAATGGCTTTGTTTCTTTGCTTCCTCTTCTTCTTTCTCATCTCCTCTGCCTCTGCTTGTGACCGCTGTACTTACCAATCCAAGGCAGCCTATTTCTCCACGGCCTCTGCACTTTCATGTAAGATCATCAGTTTCTTAATCTCCTTACCCTTGATTTAATTTCTTTGTTTGATTAAAACCCAGTTGATGTTTTTGGAATAAATCAGTGGGTTAATTTTGTTTTTTGGATTTTATGCAGCTGGGGCTTGTGGGTATGGTTCCTTGGCCTTGGGACTTGGTGGAGGGCACCTTGCAGCTGGTGTGCCTTCCCTTTACAAAGATGGAGCTGGCTGTGGTGCATGCTTCCAGGTACTTTATTTTCTTCTTTAATTTGTTGGCTGAAATTTTTATGCCATACATTGTATTGATTTGGTTTTGCTTGCAGATAAGATGCAAGAACACGACTCTTTGCACAAAACAAGGGACCAGAATTACTTTGACTGATCTCAATAAAAGTAATCAGACAGATTTTGTTCTCAGCAGCAGAGCTTTCATGGCCATGGCTCAAAAGGGTTTGGGCCAAGACATTTTGAGACGCGGCATTGTCGATGTGGAATATAAGAGGTAAGCGTATGCAAAAGTTTTAATTAGAAACTTCATTAAAAAAAAAAAATTATCAAAACTCACACGCCAAAATTAGAATTTAAAAGTAAATTAAATTGGTCCTTTTTTTTTCAGAAATTAATAAAGCTTTTGTTGCACCGACCATATTATAAAAAATAAAAAAAATCATTTGTGTTGTGGACCAACGTTTAAATACTAGGTCCCTCCAGACCAAAAAAAAATCCCAATCACATTAATGCTAGTAACGGTCAAAAATGTACCCAAAAAGAAAATAAAACTATACTGTTTCTGTTCTGATTATTTTTTCATTTTGTGTGTGACAGGGTACCATGTGAATACAAAAACCAAAATCTCGCCTTGCGTGTGGAAGAATCGAGCCAAAAGCCACATTACTTAGCAATCAAAATTCTGTATCAAGGTGGTCAGACAGAAATAGTAGCCATTGATGTTGCTCAGGTTGGTTCTTCAAATTGGAGTTTCCTGACTCGAAACAATGGGGCAATCTGGGACACGAGTAGGGTTCCGGCAGGGGGCCTACAGTTCCGGTTCTTGGTGACTGCCGGGTTCGATGGGAAGACGGTTTGGGCACAGAATGTGCTCCCTGCTGACTGGAAACCTGGGATGATATATGACACAAAAGTTCAAATCAGTGACATTGCAAAAGAGGGTTGCTCTCCTTGCGATGATGGGAACTGGAAATGAGCTTTAAAGTTGGATGTTTTGTCCCTGCTTCTCTGAATACACATAATATAGTTCAGCATACACTAAAATCAATTCGTTTGTAACATTAGAGTTAGGAGTTTAGGCGTATTTTATGTGTTTTGAGATTTATTTGTCAAATTTTGTTACTTTGCAACTCTTGTAATGTAATATGTAACATGTAAATTTCGTGTTACTTATATTTGGGCCTTATGTTCATTGCCAACCCACATCCCAATTGCTTTGGACATACGAAGAGTTTGACCAACAAAAGATGCAAAGATTATTAATTGTGAAAGGAAACAAAAAAAAGATGCAAAATCTTGATGAACTTCCCGGTACATCATGCATGGGATTGGCTATGGACCACACTGCTATTCCCTGAGTCTCACGGTCCATGTATCATGTCGATCAATTTCATTCAAATTCCTTGAGTAGTGCCTGTGAATGATTTTGCCACTGATAACCCTAGAATCCTTGATAGTAAAGCATAAAAATACAATGTAAATGATTATAAGAAGTTTTGCGGATCCATATCTTCAAATTAATGACACATTCAACTCAATTCCAGACGACATATCTTCAAAATATACCTAAAATGTATTTTAGTCACGAGTTTTCAATTTCATCAATTTTATCACTAAGTTGTTGTTAATAATCTAAGATCTGAATCCTTTGTGTCGGTTTTATATTTAAAAATATTAAAATATTAATTACTTCATTTAAAACTGATATGTTAAAATTTAATAATAAAATAAGATAATTTAAAAGAAACCCCATGATCGACAACAACCTAGCACCACACCTCTCACCGCCCCAGTCCCACCACAACCCTTTTCCACCGCCAACTGCCACCCCCAATTTGTGGCCACCATTTCCTCCCCATCTCTCTACTCTGATTTCTCCTCCCCATGGTCCAAATAAACATTGAAAAAACTGCCAACCCGACCTGCCACCTTCGATCCCAGCCACAACCATCCCAATAGAGTACCCAGAAACCAAAAATCCCATACCCAGTCACCACTTGAGATTCACAAGCACCCAAACCAAAATCTCCAACACAAGGAATATATATATATATATATATATATATAAACAGCAAACACAAAATAAAACTATGAGAAGAGGAATAAATATATATATATATATATAAACTGCTGCCTGCCTCCAAACATCATTGAATTCTTAATTACATGTATACCAATTCTCTACAAAACCCAAAAAGAGTCAAATTTGCTTAATTATAAATTTTAAAAAATATTCCACGTAAGTAATTATATCGAGGGAGTTACTCCCACTCTAACCTACATCTCTCTTCTTTTGCTGGGTTTTCAATTTCTCATATTTTTATATATCTTTAAATTTACCTAATTAAAAGAAATTACATATTCAAAAACTGATGAAAGTTGCTTCTTGTGACAGATTTGTTGAAATTGAAAACTCGGGACTAAATATTTAACACTTAATAAAATAATCAAATTTAGTTTACACCAATATCCCAAATCAAAGTAGAAGAAAACCATAAGTAAGATACAAAATGTTGACACATATCAGACTTTCGATTATATATAGTCACAATTCATACATTTTCTTGCTGCGAAGATTGAGTGGCTCTTTCCTCATGTAGTTCACATGAGAACTAAAGGGAGAATTGGACAACTTCATCATGTCGTACTTAGAGTTGGGCCTTTTTCAGGGCATTTTTTTTATAGTTGGGCCTCCTTCTGGGCAATGCTTTCACAGTTGAGCCCAAATTTTATCAGCTTGCCAAGTGGCATATTATATTATTATTATTATATGAGGAACAAAACATAAAGAATATACTTTTTAATATTATATATGTAACACTTATACATGTCACAAAACATGCCTATGAAAGTCAGAGGCCAAATTGAAAGAGACAAGAAATTGAAAACTGTGTGATATGAGACAGTTCTAAATCGATGGATAGGCTTAAAGTTAAAGTTAGGTAAGGAAGGTCAATTGATTGGTATTTATATTATTAATTTATCTAATGTTTAAGCAGAGGTAGGTAGCCAAATTAATCAATATTTATATGGGCATCTTTGAACCAGATAGGAATTGACCCTAGTCAACATGCTAATTCCTCCTAATTCTACATGTCATTTTCTCCTTTATCAACTTTCATAAACTAGTACTATATTCATCTTAATAGTCAAATCAAAGTCCTAAACGTCTCTCGTATATATGTCGAACTCCCGTAATTATGAACGAAAAAATCATTATTTTTCATGCGGAGAATCCTTGATCCGAGTTTTTTGTATGTGTTAATTGAATCATTTGAGCATATTAGCATATATATTATGTCCATATGGCTCGATTTGTAGATCACAAATTTGTAGTGTTCATGGCAATAAAAGGGTTGGGTTGGGATGTATACTTTGGTGCAAAAAGCTAGCCATCTTTTCAAGTTGATGTTCCTAGTTTGAAAAGTTGGGTACGTAAACTGCAAAGGCCACTCCACACACCATCATTCAGAGCCATCCCTCTCTGTCTCATTCACTAAAGCGCCCATCTTCTAGGAACATCATAAACATACAGAGAATAGTTGGTTCATGTCCCAAAAAGAGAGGGAATTTGACTGGAGCAAACAGCAAATTGTTGAAATTGAATGTTAGTCTTCAACTGTTTCACGGGACCAAACTCCTTGAATAAGACTCCAATCCAACCATAGAACACTGGAAGGCCCTACTCACTTTGAATATAAAACTCAGTTTTGAACTTTGAATATTGGTGCATGTAGCATTTCTATTTTGATGATGTAGTTTCTTTGTTTTTGTCACTCTTAGCTTTGTGGGTATATAGTGCAAACAGTTCCAAAAATTGCCCACCCATGTGAGACAAACTGTGAAATTAGATCATCTTGCATCAACAGTATGCATTAAACGACTATGAAATCCTACTGTTTTACATCAACGGATGAAACTTATTCAATGCGCATTAAATGATTGTAAGATCAGACTGTCTTGCATCAGCGGATGAAACTTACTCACAATGCATCAAACGGTTGAAACTCACTCACTTGTGTATGAAGAAACTACATTTGTATTTTTGATAAACAACTTATTTTTAATCTAACGTGTGCAAAATGAGAAGGAGTTGGAATGAAGTTAGCCATATGGATTAGAGTATCAGACATTCCTTGACAGGCAGTGATTTGATGGATTTGAATTGGGCGCCGCACATTGCACAATACCTGCGCTAGAATGAAATAGGCATGAATAGGCAATAGCTGCCTGCCTGCAAGTTAATCACACACAGTACGTCAACTAGGTAGAGAGAAAAGTGTTTGGCGGTAATTAGGGTTGATTGTATGGACAACTTTTGAAGAGCTCACTTCCCAGGGTTGATAAAGTGCTTCTTGAAAAGCACACTCATTATGGACGATTTAACGGCTGAAAGAAGTTTGCTGGTTTTGCTCTACAATCCAATCCCCACAACCACAACCCACGCGGCCTATGTTTTGCCTATGCCTCTTCTACAACTCTAGCTACTCAGATGGAATTAATCTCCACTTTCCTTATCTTCTTTAAAAAGAAAAAAGAACGGTAAGTAGCACTTAAATGAAGTGTAAATAACAAAACCTACCTTGTAACCTTCAATTTTGTAATCATGGGGCATAAATAAGCACAACAACCTTAGTATTTGATCTGGAGTGCATTGGTTTTATGATAAAGAAAGTTTGAGACAGTGGTTTATTCTTATTTAAAAGTTTGACATATTATTTATATGTTAGAGCATTTCCAGCAGTCAAACCCTTGCCATGGCAAGGGCGGGGCTAGGGCTGACACTATTTACATAAATAGTGGCTGCCCTTGCCATATTAAGCTATGTGTGTTTCCAGCAGTCAAACCCTTGCCATGGCAACTACTATTCATTTTTTTGTTTTTTTCACAATTTTTTTTACTTAAACAATTATTTTGGATAATATTTTTGGGTTCCTATATGTCAATACTATTCATATCGGATAAGATTTTCAATTTCAAATTTAAGATACATTTCAAAACTTGAATAATAGTAGAAAGAAGAATAAAATGTATGAGGATTTGGTGTTAAAGTGAAGAGTATTGTTTGGTATTTATAGAAAAAAAAATTTCAGTATTCTTTTAGTATTTTTTAAAAAAAATTTTGATTTTTTTCATTTTTTTATTGCACAAAAATTGACTGCCGTTGGATTTGAGGAAAAATTCTGATCAGACAGCCCGGAATGCTTGTAAATCACTAACGAGATAACTTATGTCTATATGTGGTTCTGATTGATTCATTTCTAATTTACTTTTTTTAGGAGCATATATCCCAATTCAAATTCACACGACTAATACAAACACCAAAATGCTTGTAAATCAACAAGGAAGAGCAACACCAACAACTCTCACAACTCAGCTACCCCAAAAGATTACAAAACGCCATGAGGAAGAACAAGTTCCAAGCTCCATAGGTAGCAACTAAAAACTGAAAGGAGAATAAAGGAAGGCATTAAATTCAACCGAGCTATGGCTAAAGAGAAGGTAGACTTACACACATTTGATTGATAGACATAGGAAAGAGGAGTGGGCGACGCTGCAGAAATAAAATTATTGCGCCGCACTGCGTTGGCAAATGCCACCATGCCCTTGGCCTATCTCTTTTCACACTGCAAAACCCATAAATAAAACGCCATCTCTCGACATTATTATATCGAGCAGATGGTGTATGCATCTACAGCCTTCACTGTGGTCTCGTCATTTGATTGTATATGTTGCAATTAGTAAAACTTGGTTGCAACAGGGATCTCATTGTTTTGTTATTCACGATTAATAATGTTATGACACGTGAAAAAGCAATTACGTGTGTCATAACGTAGCGTTATTGATCAAGAATATCAAAACGAGTGCTATCCATTTTGTGGAAGTGTTTCTCGAGCAGTAATCATGCTGCCGACCATGGCAATTGCTATCAGATATATTTTGGCACATTAATGTTTTCTTGTGTGCATGCCCTATAAATGCGCCGTGGCACATGTTATTGAAACTTGATTGATATTTCATCCTCTATTATAGTACTACAGCCGACCCTGTAACCAGCATTATTGTCCCGTGAAACCAACATGACCCTGCAAAAGGACCACCGAATTATAAACCTCAAAAATAATCTTATGAGTCATACACCATACACCGTTTTCGAGAAATTATTGTATGGTACTGTAAAATGACAACGACATACACTTAAGATCTTCCATTTTTAGAATATAATATCAATAAATATACACTACTGCACTATAATTACTCCCCAATCTCACCCATCCCGACCCAATTACGTAAGTTAATGAGTTTAGGATTTAGGGTTATATATGAACCATCATGATCTTGATGATTATTACAAAGAGAGTGTAGTACATATTCATATAGTAACATAAGTTAGTGAGTTTAGGGTTCTAACCATTGATTATGATGATTATCATCAGAAAGTTATTACCTCATAATCATAAAAGGACTCTAGGTTTAGTATGTAATAGAATGTGAAGCATGTATGCTATTTCCTAGTAAGCAACCATTATCTTATGCATAATGCATGCAATAATGATGTTAATGCCTGCCATCAAGTCTTATTTTATTGTGTGGCAGATAACTATTTGTTTCATGCGAGAAAGGTGGTTGCGTAGAGCAGTCGAACTTTATAATCATGTAAGAACTTTTTTGAGTTACCTCATATGGAGTTGGAGCTTTTCTCCTTTCAAGCAAAGCTGGTTGGTAAAAAATTGATTTTTTAGAGCACGATTCTTAAACCATGTTTAAATCGTTGATCGACAATGCCACATTAATTGAATGTTGCTGTAATCTAGTATTTTCGAAGTACTTTGAGAAAAATTATAAAAGTTACAGAAAGGATTAAAAGACGCAATGAATGATTGATGAGAATAACTCTACATTTTCTTTACAGTTAAGGTTGGAGCCCACACATGTAAACCCTATTCATTTATTCTTTTGTTTTGTTTATAGAGGAGAGAAAGGCAGAATTAAGATAAAGAAGAGGAATTGGGAAAATAAGAAAACTACAAAATAAATTGCAAGATGTTGATATTTGATATCAATGAAACGTGCACCCAACCTAAATCTCAATCCAGATAAATTGGATTGTGAATTTCTCATCCCATCGTACATAATTTGTAGTCGGTGCAAATCATGAAGAATGAGTTAATATTATCTCAGAACGCATTCTCATGTGTTGATAATTACAAATGTGATATAAGTTGGTATTTCCTTTGTTAGTTTAACCTAAAAAACCCATAAAATGAAGATTTTTATTAATACAAAAAATATCATAATTAAATCTAATCGAAATTACAAAAAGGGAGATTCGAACTTGGACACAGAGTGTAGAGTGTTAAATTTCAGAGAGACTGGCCATTTGCCCACTACTAGCAATATCGATATTGTCCCCAACTTAATCATCTACAAAACCTAATAGATGTGGGGTTTTATCACAAAAGATCTCGGTATAATTAGTAGTAGAATCATTCATTATATGTTATATTTTATTTTATCAAGTTTCCGATGTGAGACTTTATTCTTCAACATTCGCTTTAATAAATTTGGCTAAATCTATATCTGTAAAACTACTTGTAAAAGTGAACAATATCTTCGTAACAATATCTTCATTCTTGGTGTTTCCCACTATGAATCCCACTTATGTTTAAAAAGTTAGATTAGTAAAACAAGCTCCTTCACTAAATACATCCTAAATTTGTTAATTAGCTATGATTTTTTCACTTAACTGGCCTAACTCCTCCTATAAAACTCAAGTTGAGCCATGCCAAGAAGCCAAAAAGCGAAGAAACCAAAAAACCAATATTTTAGTGTTGTTGATCTTTGATTTGATGAGAGGGGCTCTGCACGTGTAAATACGCACCCAGTTATGATTGCGTGCATTAAAAACGACACAGACAGAAAGAGAGAAAGAGAGAGAGAGAAAGAGAGACGGGCTACGCCACCGTGCAAAAATGAGATTTTTCTTCTTTTTTCTTTGTAAATGGGTGCTTAAGTTACCAGCTAAGGCACGAAACCGGCAAGCCTCCCCCATGACTGTAAGACACGTGTCAACATCGGTGAGGAACGGTCTCTGAATGGCGCACAGACTTCCCACCGTGTCTTTTTGCTTTGCCCTTTTGTCTCACTTCGTCTCTATCCGTTTGACAGAACAGAAGCACAGTATTCCTTTTCTTCCTTCTCTCTTTTTTCATTTTTCAAAATTTTAATTTATTTATTTTACAATTTTAAAAATGCAATTCTGCTTTTCGGGGTCCTACCCGTTTAGTCATGTAGTCATATTTGTGTGGAGTCTATAGCTCTATATATAGTGGTTGGTTCTTCTTACTTGGTACTCTGCTTCCTCCATATTTGTGTCACTTTGGCCAAAGTCTAAGGCAAAAAAACCCAACAAAATTGAAAATCTCAAAAGCTTTGGACATGGAAGAGAAAGTTGGGAGATCAAGATTCAAGAGGGTTTGTGTGTTTTGTGGCAGCAGTACTGGAAAGAGGAACTGCTACAAAGATGCTGCCATTGAATTAGCCCAAGAGCTGGTACTTCTTCATTGGCCCTCCAAAAGTCCAAAATTTTCAACTTTTAATTTATTGGTATGTTATTATTTTGTGTTCTGAGCTTTTGGGTTATGTCAAGGTGTCAAGAAGGCTGGACCTTGTCTATGGAGGTGGTAGCATTGGGCTCATGGGTCTGGTTTCTCAGGCTGTTCATCGTGGTGGAGGGAATGTTCTTGGGTACAATCAGCCGTCTTTCACTTTTTCTTGGGTTTTGTCATATGTTTTTTGTTCTTAATTTCTTTTTTCATATACACATGACCAATATTTTTTTGTTTCTTCTTTGTGTTTGGTTCACATTGGACAGGATCATACCAAGGACGCTAATGGGCAAAGAGGTACATAATCTGTCAATCTTTCAAATGGGTTTTCTCCTTCCTTTTTTGTTTGTGGAAATCTCTTTTCTTTTTTGTAGTATTGGTTCAAAGTTAAGTCCTTTTTGCCTTCAAGTATGTATGGTGCCTCTCAAAATGTATGCATGTGTGGTATTGAGCCTCACAGATAACAGGTGAAACAGTTGGAGAGGTAAGGCCAGTAGCCGACATGCACCAAAGGAAGGCAGAAATGGCCCGCCATTCTGATTGTTTCATAGCCCTACCAGGTCCCCCCCCCCCCTCTCTACCGATAAAGTTGTAGTCTTTTACTCTTTTATTTGATTAAGTTAATCAATTCGGTTTTTTTATTTATAAAGTCTATTGCTTTGGTTTCATCAGGTGGATATGGAACTTTGGAGGAGTTGCTAGAAGTGATCACTTGGGCACAGCTTGGTATCCATGACAAACCTGTAAGACCATATGAAAAAACCCACCAGCAAAACAGTGATGAGCAATCAAAGTCTTGTCCTTGAAGTTTGAAACTTTATTCTATGCCAACAATTTTTGCAGGTGGGTTTGCTCAATGTTGATGGCTACTACAACTACCTTCTCACTTTTATTGACAAAGCCGTGGATGATGGCTTTATCAAGCCTTCTCAGCGCCACATCATAGTCTCTGCCCCCAATGCCAAAGAGCTTGTTCAAAAACTTGAGGTTTGTGTGTTTGTTTGTGACTTGTATGAGCGTGACTTCAAATTATTTTCATTTCTGTCAAACACTTTGTGTGCAGATTTCCATGATTTTGAAGCTCAAAAATGGAAAAATAGACTGTCGAGTGATTAGGAAAAGAATCTTGATCAAATTACCATTTTGGTGCTTCAGTTCCTTTTGGATTTGGTGGGTTGTAAATGATGGCTCTTTTGCATTTTTGGTTTTTTGGGGTTTTAGGAGTACGTGCCTGTGCATGATGGAGCCATAGCCAAAGCAAGATGGGAGGTTGAGCAACAACAGCAGCAGCAGCAACAGGTGGGGTTCAATGGAGCAGCTACTTTGCAGACTGAGATAGCTTTGTAAAGAGTAGACAAATGAAAAAAAGGATGAAAGTTAGGGAAAAAAGGTGGTTTAGGCTCCTTGCTTTGCTTTTTGGCTGTCTGATTTTGGTCATAACAAGACCAGCCATACCATAATGGTATGACAAGGTTTGATTGACAAGGAGATAAAAAGGAAAAACGAACACTGACTGGTCCAAAATCTTTTCTTTTGTATGTTTTAAATTAGTTTATCAAAAAGAAAGGGCCTATCTTTATCTTCAAGTCTGCATTATCATTAAGCTTTTATTTTGTGATCTTTGGATTTTATGCGCAAAGATTATACAGAAAGAAAGAACAAGAAGCAAGGTCCAAAAAATAGCAGCACCAGGAGCAGCTTTATTCTCTCTATTTTTATTGCTCTCTAGGGCATGCATGCCATTACTGGTGGTGTTATAATTTCCTCTTTTTTGTTTCTTTTTTTCTTCAATTTTCTCTGCAAGTTTTAAGGTACTGTGGTGGTGGTGAGGCTGTGACGATGATTTAAACATTTTGCATCATTTGGGGACCTTGAGTTAGATGGGGCCCACATGGGTTTAGAGAGGAGGTGTAGGTCCCTTTTGGCCAACCTTGTGTTTGGTTTGGGTTGGGTTTTGATTAGTGACCAGACTGTACTACCCTACAGCTTTTTTATTTGTTGTTTATAACTTTTTCAATCTTTTGGTCGTTCTATGTTATACTTTTTCAGATGTTACCTTTTAGAGTCCTCGTTTGGGAAAAAAAAAAAAAGTTTAGAAAATCTTTCCCTTTATTGTTGGTATAAAACAAAAGCTGGTAATATTGTAATCAAAATGAAAATTGGGTGCCAATGAGAGTTGGTTGAGTTCGTAAGAATTGTTTTCTTCGTTACTCAGGTCTGGATTCAAGTTTTATTACCGACAATCTCTCTTTATGAGAATAATCTGTAAAAACTAAAAAAGACTAAAGTAGGCCTTGATATACCCCGGTCTTGAGATTGGGTAGCCTCCCCTCCCCCAACTTTTCTTTAATAGAAAACAAGAAAAGGGGTAATAAGATATTTTGTTTATTTATTAATTCATCTTCTTTACCCAAATCATAAGTATCTTTAAAATCAACTTTGGAGCATAAAGGGTATTTTGTGACGTCCTATATACGTGATGTGTGTGGTACCTTTTAGATTTGTTGACTGCCTGATGCAATCAGCATATCTCGCAAGAGCTTTATTGTTATTAAACATTTTTCATTCTATCTCACATGTCTCTTATCATTTGATTCAATAAAATATCATACAATAAAAAACAAAACCTTATACATTTGTCGTAATCACTCCTCACTCATCAATAAGTGAAGCCTCGTTTTCAATTATCAACTGCATTTTTAAAATTTCAGAAAAGCTGCGAATTCAGAGAAAAAATCCCAGCAAAGCAATCACCCTCAACACATATATTCAGCTCCTCTTAATTTGGTTCTCAGTTCTATATAGAAGCAGCTGCAATATATAATTCTGAGGCCGGAAGTTCTTTGTTCTTCAGATTCTTCATTAGCAAAATCTAGTTTCATGTCTTTTAAGAAAAGCTTCATATTATAATTATGCACTATGCGATCATGTCATATAAAACACTCACCTACAAAACATAGATGAAAATGGTCACACATCCAAATAGGAAGATAAACTACTACACTATCCAACCATTTGCTTTCTGCAAAATTTTTATGTGCCTTCAAATGCGGTAGGCAAGTCCAATCCATTGATGCACTTGATTGATGTCACAAACGTCTGGCACTTTTACTGGGAGAATGATATCTTTGGCATCTATGATCACCTTGACCTCCTCATTCTTCCTTCAATTTATGAATGCTATCATCAAGGGAGGAAGCTCAAGTCCGGGATAATCTCAAGTCCTCGCAAATACCTTTGTCTATAGCAAGTTGTGTCCCTTCACATAATTAAGGCAATCCAATCACCAATTCATCAACACGAAATCCTTCAGCTTGCTGATGAACCTATCTGCGCATAAATATGCAATAATACAACAGAACATGTTTTGCACCTTTATGCTAGGAAAAGAGAGAAAAAAAAATACGTAAAACCATTATGCACTTACCCTCATATCGTCTCAAACATCGGGTGATGCTATTGCAGTACTTCAAACTGGATCCGATCGTAAATCGGCATGTTCTTTACATTAGTGAAAGTAGCATGCCCTTTAAAAGTTATGTTGTTCCTATTTCCTTTCTTAACTTGCTCAACCATGGTATCTGTAAATTAAGTTCCTGTTTCCAAGTCCAATTTGAAGAAAACACGTAAGGCTTTCATCCAAACTAAAATTCACAATTTAAACACACAATCATCCTTAATTACAGCCATGATTCCAACAAGAAACTACCAAATCAAGATCCACATCAACAACAGTACACTTTTACTCAGAAAAAACCCCGTAACTAGCAAACAGCTACTATCACAAAATAGCTCAATAAGAACATACCATATGGAAAAAAACAATGAATAGAAAGAATCTAAGAAATGCACAGTTATGAAAAATGATAAATTATAGCTATTTGGGTGTTGATTGAGTGAATCTACAACAGTTTTCAAAAACTTATAGCTTTGGGTTAGAATTTTTTCAGGTCCTCAAAGTCTATTTATATTGATGGCTCACGTGTTAAAACCCAACTAACAATCTTATCTGTATATAGTAATTTGTAGAATCATTTCTGAGTTTAAACAATCATCATCAACAACATCAACAGAAAACATTAATGGATGAGATGAACAACACGACCACTACAGAAATGAGAATTCAGAGACAAAGAAGACAACTTTATTAACAGCACTACTATCCAAATATGAACCATTCTCAGAAAGTTCCAACAACGACAAGATCAAGCCTCAAAAACTCAACTTGGAACCAATTAACGTCAAAAATCCCTAATATGACTTGTACCCAGATGAAAGTTTTCATCTTTTTGCTCTCCTGATGACAGAAATTAATATCAGACTCAAATTTTGTGCTAATGCAGAGGCCAACATTTTGTTGTCTCTTCTTTCCCAAATTTGTCTCAAAAAGCAAACAAGAAAATTCATGAAAAATTGGAGAAGAAACGGCATGACTTACCGGCGGCGATAACCAATTTTCCTTCGCCGCCAATGGTGTCGAGTTGAGAGCCGAAGACTGGGTGACGGCAGGAGACGTTGGGAGTATTGACTTGAGAATGTTGAAGGTGGGAGACTCGAACGCGGGTTTATTTAAATTACGATACTGCCCTCGTACAAATTACTTCAACAGAAAAAAATAGGGGCTAAATTACCAAAAAGGCCTGTGTCAATATCAACGGCATGGCGGTATTCCTGAGTGAGAAAATCACATGGAAGGATATTTTTTGAAATTATCAAGAATGTTTTCTTACCCCCAAAAAACAAGTACAAAGAATGTTTTGAGTGAACAAAAATATAGTAAATTTTGGATCATTTACATTTTAGTAAAATTGAGTGTGCTATCCTCGATCAATATAATGTTATGTTATGTTGAAGTGTTATCATGCGTATCATAATGTTATTGACCGGGAATAGCATATCCCTGTTTCATAGAAGTCTTTCTTGTTTTAGTGAGTGTTAATAGAATTGCTCAAACGAATCTTCACTTATTTATTTATTTCTCCTTGTGATTCTTCGCCGGAAACTTCACTTTTTGTGATTGTTCAAATGCATATATAAAGCTTGAGCACGGTTTACCAAAACGAGTATGCTAAAGGGTTGATGCTTGGGGGATGATGGGTTTAGTTAGTAAGTGGCTGTCCTTTCCTTTGCCATATGTTGTGTGCAGCTGCTCTGCTCTCACAGTCTGGTCCTCCTCCTGATGTCCCTTGCCAAGGGCAAATGATGATGCACAGAACAGAATAGAGTGATGCTCTTGCAAAAGCTTTGTCTCAGCTCAAGGCAGTCTGGAGGAGAGAGAGAGAGTATTGATCATCAACCCGCAAGAGCAGGGTGCATGGTGGCTCTAGCAGAAAGTGAGGGGACCATTATATAACTACTCACTACACCATTTATCAAGAATTGTGAAATCTGAATAGTAGTACTCTTAGAATAGTAGTACTCTTACTTAGATATTGTAAAAATGAATGCAACCAACCTTCATTAACTTTTATTTTCTGATTAAGCAAAATTGTTTGAAGCAAGACCAACGACAAAACTATTTGCACCATATTTATATATTGATCGAGATTGATGAAGACATCTCTAATAAATATGGCATTATTTCCACAAATTGTTGGCATTATTTCCACATACATGTTGGCAGCTAGTTACGATTTGAGAATGCAATTGGCCTTTGTTCTCTCTTTTTTTTGGGGTTCAATTTTGATACATCACATGCGATTGGAAAATAGTCATATGCTTTCCATTATCCCATGTGATTGGAAAATAGTCATATGCTTTCATTATTCCCTTTCATTAGAGTAGTTCCACCGGTTTGGATTGTCAGGGAAAAAGGTCCCCGAGGGCGATCACATTAGCTCTAACGCTAGCTTGACATCAACGAAGAAAAAAATAAAATAAAAAATCAAAAAATTCAGAATTTTTTTATTTATAAATACCTAGCAATTTATTTATTTATTAATCTCATACATATAAATAAAATTAATCTCACGTGAATGGTAATTGCCTTTGGGGTTGCCATGATAATGGGTGGAAAAGCAAAAGAAAATTGCTAAGGCATATACTATTCATGTGAACAATAACTATCCTTGCTTGCTTTTGCCCCTTGTCATGGAAAGGAAGTGAAAATGCTCTTAGTGATATATAGAACTGGTCAATTATACTAGAGACACAAACCTATACCAGCTTTCAGATATCGAAAGGTTTACGTGTTGATCAAGATTGATGAAGACATCTTTGATAAATGTGACATTATTTCCACAAATCGCTGGGGGATAATTACAATTTGTGAATGCAATTGGCCTTCGTTCTATCTCTTTGTTTGTTCAATTTTGATAGGCCACATGCAATAGTCCCATGCTTTCAATTATTCCCTTTTACCAAAAATAAATAGAATCAGACAATTTTCTCATTTGTGCGAACAAATAAAATTCAAAGTGGACTCAAAATAAAAACAAATGAATCACTGTCACATTAATTTAGTGTACAAAAATTAATTTAATAAGTTGCTATCTCAAAACCCAAATGATGCTCTTCTCTCTATAATCATGATTCATGAATAGTCTAATAGTCTAAGGATCTCGGTGCCAAATACATAGCAATTGCTAGAACAAAGACATCAATCTTTGATCAAGCCTTAGTGCTCTGGTTCTAATGGCATGGGACTTGACTTCATATATGGATGACAACTTTCTAGAGCTTTGCATCCAATTAGTAGTCGGGTTTTCATTATGAAACCTTGGAAAAGAATACAACATGTTACGACCATACGGAACAAAAACGAGTAAGAAAAGAACATTTGGTTCCCATTCTGAAAACAAGAAAATTTAAGGGATTGTAATGATGGTCCAAAATTATTCCCAAACCCCAATTGCGCCGGAACAATAGCTTCACTAGTATCTAGATTTTGATGCCAATCAACCTCCCATTTTAAAGCTTGACTTAATAATTCCACACACACGACTGACTTCTGTTCGGGGCTGCAACTTTTTTGCAGTCTTTTTTGTAGCTGGCATGAATGGGGTTCACTACCTCT
Organism: Prunus kanzakura; assembly: GCA_020521455.1. Taxonomy (NCBI): domain Eukaryota; kingdom Viridiplantae; phylum Streptophyta; class Magnoliopsida; order Rosales; family Rosaceae; genus Prunus; species Prunus kanzakura. Next base: position 450,528 of record BPUM01000041.1, on the reverse strand, counting down.
AAGTGCTAGGAGAGACCTGAAACTCTGAAGCTTTATTTCTAGTGCGGCCCTAACAAGTAGAGAACTAGAAGAACAAAACAACCACATAACTCTTGATGAAGAGAAAGAAGTAAAAAAAAGAGAGTTCGACGCTCACTTTATTTGAATACTCAAATCAAACTCACAATCTGATTTGCAACTCCCCCAAAAATAAATCCCAATACATCGTGTTTAAAGAAAAAAGCAAGGGTTTCTTATCCCAAAGTTCCATGAATGAAGAAGCCAATGCATCTGCATCATGAATATACACGCGATCCCCGATCATCATGCGAGAAAGAATACATTAGGAAATTTTGGTTCTATTATTTGATGTGAAACATGATTGGATTGAATTTCAAGTACATTAGGAAAGCTTAAAGTACTGCTCCAAAGACTCAGAAAGTTTCCAGGAAATAACAGAGAAAGCTACGGGCAAATAAATGGTAATTAAATTTGTAACTTTATTTATTTATTTTCTGCTTAAAGCTAAAAGTAAAAAAAAAAGGTCTCAAAGCATAGGGTAGGGGCACTACAAGAAGTGAAGAGACCTTAGGAAGGACATGGATGTTGGTGAGGCTTATCGTTTACTTATAAAACGAGAAGACTTGAAGTCTTTAGAGAAGACTTCCAAGTCAAATTCCCATAAAAACGAAGCCACCAAAGAAAAGAAGAATGAAAATACAAGTTTTATTCTAAAAGAAAGCTTTGTTTAATTATGAGTTAATAATTTGGTATGGAAAAGAAGGCTGTAAACAACGCGGAGTTGCTTTGAATTAACACACTTTGGAAACTCATACTTGTTTGCTTTTTGTTTGTGGTCAAGTCTCTGTCAATGGCCACATAGTTATCTTAGACTTTTTGGTATGAAGATTGAAGGTCACCAATTATAATTGATCAATTAGGTGCAAATTTGCCTAAATAATTCAATATTTTGTTAATTAATTAGCACTTGATTTGGCCACAACAAAGAAAAAAAACTTGTTTTTAATGATTAACATCTAAGGCCCTGTCATGTCAAGTCAACCCACCTCAGGTAGCTCCCTTCTCAAACAATTTAAAGTTGGACACTGCTTCCCTCATTTCATGTAAGGAGACATTCCTACAACTTGCAAAAATAATTTAAAATCACAGTTTGACATATATGCAAAAATAATGTTTCAAAAACATAAAAAGAAAAATCTCTACACACATGTCAAACTGTGATTGGTAAGAACGTAGGAGCTCCTACTTCCAGGAAAGGAGGTAAGTATTTTTCTTTAAAATTTGAGAATGGTTTGGCTCCTTCAAACTAAGAAGAAGCTCCTCCTCAAAACAAATGGACTTTTGACTTAAGGAATTCAAAAGAAAAGAAGTTAAAGGAATTTAAGAAGGGTCAAAATTCCATTTGTTTGAAGGATGAGCTACTCCTCAATTTTAAGGAGCCAATTTTGTTCCATTTTTAATCGAGCTAAATCGAAAAAATTCCATTTGCTTGCACTCCCTCGAAATATACTTTTTTATTTTAATATGATTTAAGTTAGGAATAGATCCCAGATTTTTCTGATATAAATTAACTTAGAGTTGGAAGAATTGAATATTCTTGTCGATCAAAAATAAAAAACTATTAATATTCTTGCAACAATTTTATTAGCATGGCTTGACTCTTTAAAATTGAGGAGGAGCACCTCCTTAAAAGTTTAAAATCAATGGGATTTTGACAATTGTCAAATTCAAGCAAAATTGACAAAATATTAAAAATAAGAAGGAAAAAAAAAAGAAATTTGACAAGTGTTAAAATGTCTTTTTTTTTCTTTTCCGTTCAATTATATGGTACCATGTCTAATACAACTTGCATGAAGGATTTACAACGGTTCTGGTTGGATCATAAGTTGCTTTCTCATTTTGATGTTATGTTTTGTGTTAGAACTTAGATGTTTTTGTTATGGTTGGAAGTGGTTCTACCCTCTCTAACAACTAATGTTCTAGCCCATGCCTTAAGTTTTTGTTATGGTTGGATGTGAAACTTATATGTTTGTCTCTTTTTTTCGATTGATATGTCTCTCCGTATAAGAGGGTGTAAGCTTGATATATATTGTTAGTCCATTTTCTAACAGATAAGCTTTTGAAATTAGCGGTTGTCTAATGATGATTGAGGTACTTCTCTGATTTTTGTCATCTGTATACATATTTTTTGATATGTTGTTAATAAGTTATTGATGTAAAAGTGGTTTCAATATTGTAAGATTTTTTATTTCTATGATATGAAATTATGGCATATACTATTTATAAACTTTGCGTCCAGAGTTCTCTCTGTTCCAAATGCTGCATGCAAAGCACCTAATTTTTCTGTGTCCATGTGAAAGGAAAGGAGGAGGAAACTCAACAAGCGTCGGGATATCCAAATTAACTAGAAGGTTATGGTGTTGGTGACATTTTGTATTTGATTCTATGCATCAAGAGGAGACTCAAGCAAAAATTAGACTTGCTCAAACTGATACTAAAAAGATTGAATGGACCATGGACTAGCTGACCCCCCTTTGAACATTGAAGCTCTGTATCTTTCTTCATTCATAATTTGCTTGCAAAAAAAATCAATATTTTGTGGTAGAAAATTTGCTTGGAAAATTGCTCCATTCTGCCCGGAATTTCCAAGTAAAAGTCCAAAATCCCAAGAAAATGGAAGTCAAGCAAAATGGCAAAGACTTAAAAGAATCGTTGTCACCATCTCTGATGACTTTACAAAACCGCGTGGGTTCCACCATGTTTGTGGGGGCCCCAAGTCCCATATAACTCCAATTTTCTAAAGACTGGTGATTGCAGACTCAGTCCAATGGGTCCCACAGCTTCTCCATCAGACCAACATATAAAATCATGAAGAGTCCATATGGCTATGCACTCCAATCCCGCCCCTTATAAATACAATCTGTGGAGAGTGTATACGTCTCAAGTGCAACCAACCAACATTAATAGAGAGCTAAGTAGAAAGCAGAAGCAGAAGGCAGAAAGCAGAAAGCAGAAGGCAGAAAGCAGAAAGCAGAAGCAGAAGCCACACTATTTATAGTCACCAACATTTTCAATGGCAGCCAACACTGAGGATCAAGAACAAATGACCCCAGAATTTGAACTTCCAGGATTTAGATTCCACCCGACAGAAGAAGAACTTCTTGAGTTCTACCTCAAGAGCGTGGTTTTTGGAAAGAGACAGCGTTTTGACATAATTGGTTTTCTCAATATCTACCACCATGACCCTTGGGAATTGCCTGGTAAACTTTCATTACTTGGTTTAGTTAAGTTACATGCATGGTTTTATTTGCTTAATTAATTATAATGGTGTTGTTAATTAATGGTTGTTTGATTAATTACTTGTAGGGTTGTCGAAGATTGGAGAAAGAGAGTGGTATTTTTTTGTGCCAAGGGACAGGAAGCATGGCAGTGGAGGAAGACCTAACAGAACCACTGAAAATGGGTTCTGGAAAGCCACTGGCTCTGACCGCAAAATTGTGAGCCTCTCAGATCCAAAGAGGATCATTGGGCTCAGAAAGACTCTTGTTTTTTACAAAGGCAGAGCCCCAAGAGGAACCAAGACTGATTGGGTCATGAACGAGTATCGTTTGCCTGATAACTGCCACTATCTCAAGGTAATGGTTGGCAATTTTATTTTTTCTGGTAATGTTTCGATTCGATCTGTGTCAGTCCTCGAACCTAATACATGCTGACTTTTAATTAAATCACAAAGTCTTAACAAAAAGTTAATTCTCTTTTGCAAAGTTTCAAAAACTATAGGGGAAGAAGCAAAGTCTTGTAATTAAGTCTAAGCATTATCAAGGAGTCTCCAAGAAAAACGAGTCTTAAGCATCTATCTCCATACACTTAAATATATCTTGGGAAGTTTCCATGAAAATTCTTAAATTTGGTCCTACGGGTTTATTTTCCTTGTCATTGAGTGCACACAGTGTTTGTATTTGCTTGGTGAATAATTGGCGGGTGATACCTCATTATTTTATGATAAGTATCATATATTACGTGTGAGAGTCCGGCGCAGTGTCTCAGGCGCACACAATAAATTTTGACACTATTGGCCGATATAAACAACAATTACCCTCAATTAATTTTGGCGCAATTAGTTTGATCTTATTTATTTTCACATCTAATTCGGGTCTCAGTTAGACCCGGCAATATTGCACACAACCCGTTAACACAACACGAATTCGCATCAAATTATCAGTATATTTGGGTTGAGCTTAATGGGTCGGGTTGAAAACGGGTGAACCCGTTAGCCACCCGTTAAGCTAACGGGTCGTGTCGGGTCAATTCGCGAATATTTGCATCCACCCGTTAAGGAGGGTAATTTTTTTAATTTTATAAAAAATATTTTTAAAAAAAATCTCATATCCCCAACATTATGCCTTTTTTTATATTCTTTCTTCTTTCCCTTATCTCTCTCTCTATCTCTCTCTTTTTAATATTATTTTTCCTTCATTCCACTTCCTCTCTTCATCGACTTTCTCATCTCCCCCTCTTTTTTTTTTTTTCTCTTCTCTACATCTCTCAATCTCTCACTTTTTACCTTTTCTTCTCCCCTTTCGTAAATTGCCCAGCTCTCCCCTCCATTTTTTTCTTCTCTTCTTCTCTCCCTCTCTGTCATTTCATTTTTTTATTATAAATATATATAAATAATCTAATCAACCAACTATTTTGCTTCTCTTGTTTTATCATTATGCAAGACTAATCCTGAACTTGTAAATTTTTGGATGGTGTTTATGAAAGATGAAAATTGGGAGAAAAAGGGTAGAGATAAGGGGTTGCTGACTCATTTTGGGGGATAGTTTTTTTTTTTTGGTTTGTTTATTCTTAAAGGGTCGTGTCGGGTCATTCGCGAATTGTAACGGGTCGTATTTGGGTCTGGTATTTCTTACCCGTTAGCTTAACAGGTCGTGTCGTGTCAACCCGTTAAATTAACGGGTTAACACGAACACGACCCAAAACCCGTTCAAACGACCCGTTTGCCAGGTCTAGTCTCAGTTGTTAATTACACTACTAAAATGACATAACTTAATAGATGGGTGTCACCTGAAATTTGATGACTAATCTTTGATTATGTAGTTTGATATATAGGTCAGTTCGCATTTAATTGGATATTGATCTAATGGCATTTTTCTTGAATTTGTAAATGCAGGACATAGTGCTATGCAAGATATATAGGAAGGCAACTTCCTTGAAAGTCCTAGAGCAAAGGGCAGCAATGGAGGAAGAGATAAAGAACATTCATGCTTCTCCAAACACATCATCTCCTCCAACATCAATGGAGACCATCTCATTTTGCAGCAAACCACAGGAAGATCTGACTCTACAAATGCCCAAAAACTATGTGGTATTGAAGCAAGAAATGGAAGATGCATCACTAACAGAAGCAAAAGAGCCAAAGGAAGAGAAGGCAATGGAGATCAAAGGGTCTCCTCCTCCTCCTACATACATATTGCCAGAGCTCCAAGTGCCAAGATTGAGCATGGACTGGACCCAAGACACATTTTGGACCCAAATGAATAGCCCTTGGCTTCAAAGCCTGACCCCTTTGCCCAACCTTCTCAACTTCTAAATTCTAATGAATTAGTTTGATGTGTAGGGTCAAATAAAGTTTGGTCCTGTAGATAAATTTGGCTTACAGCTTAGGCGTTATCTCATCCCTCACTGAGAGATGCTTATAACTACTGTCAATGTTCCAAGTGTTTGACGTTCTCGTTAAGGAACAGCTTTTAGCTTTTTTGTTTCTGTTTTTTTTCTTTCATTCTTGGGTTTTTTTTTCCCCTCTCCAGAGAGAGAGCAATGAGTATCTTATCCGTATACATAGATATACATTTTCTGTAATGGACCTAATGGGTAGGTAGGAGAGGTGTCATGGACAAATGGGTCTGAAAATTTAGTAATGGAGGGTTTATTTTGTTTCACTTTGAGCTTCTCTGATTTTTCTCCTTTGAATATGGGCTTAAAGTCCGGTTGCTTATAACAAGTTTTGCTTTTGGTTTTGGGCCCAACAAAGAAAGATCATCAAAATTCAAATTACAGTTAAGATTTTAAGTGGGGCTTTGCCTTGATCCAAAATTGCAAACCAATTCCAACTTCAGCCTCTTAATTATAGGTACAAAATTGGAAATTATTGACAAAAGAAGTTTTGAGCTGGGTGTCCAAATAACATTTTCCATGTTTGTCAGCATTCAAAATCTAATCACTCCAAATTGATTAATCTAATTCAATCCAATTTGGCCGGTTTCTACAATTTTTCAAATAAAAAAAATTTACCATAACGTGCATGAAGTTTGTTTTTTGATTTTTGAATACAATGATAATCTAAACTTCAAGGAAAATGGGAATTTTTCACACACGCAATACTAAGAGCAGTTCCACTGGTTTGGATTGCTAGGGCAAAAGGCCACCTGGGTTGCAAAAGCACACTCCACCAATCAAATTGAGCCCGGACAAATGCTGCGCTCCACCAAGACTGGGCAGGCCGGAAGGTTAGAACAGCCCAAGTTGAAGCCTGAGGGCTCTGACGCCAGCATGATGTCAATGAAGAAAAAAATCCAAAAAATTCGGAATTTTTTTTTCTAAATACCTAGCAATTTTTATTTATTTATTAATCTCATACATATAAATAAAATTAATTTCATGTGAATAGTAATTGCCATTGGGTGAAAAAAAAAAAATTGCTAGGGCAAATACTATTCATTTGAACAGTAACCATCCTTACTTGCCCTTGCCTAACTCCACGGTGCTATGGAGGTTTCAACCAAAAATAAAAAGTGTCTTGGGGATAAGACCACTAGTATGCAAGGCAAAATTCTTTTTCATTGGACTACACCTTCTTGGCATACATGAAGTTAAATGAAAAGCTCATTATTATTTCATTTCTCAGAGTTGTAATTATTTTCAGGCAATTGAATAACATTGAGATCAGACCCAAAAGGTTTCTGGTTGTAGCAGTCAAGGTTGTTGCCATAGCCAACTCCAAGCAAGTCACAGTACCTCTTATAAAACCCAATGCGATCCTCCACCTTAGCGTTCCAGCCTTTACCGCATTCAAGTCCACCGTTAATGATGTTTGTAGTGACCCCGTAACCGGGAACCCGACCGGCTGACTTGTCGGCTCCAGACGGGTTCCATCTCCCGGTGATCACATCATGGCATGAGGGCTTGGGTGACTGAGGGGTCATCCAGAACCAGAGTGCTGTCTTGAATGAAATAACAGGGTCTGTAGCAACTAGGTCCGGGTTGTTCAACAGGTCCGCCCCTATTGCTTTTCCACACCGCCCATAGTTGTAGTTCCTATAGTCCAAATACACATAATTATTCTAGCTACATAATTCATGATAATATAAATTTCCGTATCACCGCCGTTTGTATACAATCATGTACCTATTTTAGATAAACGAACACATAATTGTATACAACCAGTTACATTTAAGATTTTCTGATAACTTAAACGATAAAGAATTTAATTAGATGTACTTAATTACCAAGAAAGTTGAATTGGACCACGGCCATAATACTGCTTACCAGCAGCACATGGATAATTAGGATCCCAGGCACAATAAGATCCAGGGTTTTGTTCCTTGAGATAGCAATACCCCCAAGAGTATGGTCCATCAGGTGCACTTGCCCAACCCCCTGGACATTTACATATAATCATCATGCAAAGTAAGTAATTTAGTAGAGACAAATAAAATAAATGAATCGGATTACAAAAAAATAAAGGGTAGTTAATTACAGTGTTACATATAGTTTGTATGAAATGAAAATGGTAGCAATTTGTACCAAAAAATTGACCCTGATCACTAATTTGGGATAAATCAATCCCTTGTGTGTATTTCTGATATGGTAAATTGATAATAAATTTTTAAAACTAATTGAATTACTGACCTGTAGTTTCATGTGAAGTTTGGGCTAAGAAAGCAGCAATTTCCCTTTTTTGGGTGGCAGCATCTCCAGTTTTAGCAAAGTTAGGGAAGGACTTGGCAGCTGCAATGAAAGCATCATAGGTATAAAACCCCTTAGCTGGGCAACCACCATCATTCCTATGCTTAAGCATCTGATTAAAAGTGTTACGTGACACAAGGCTCCCAATGTCACCGCCACCACCGCCACCGCCACCGCCACATTGGCTTTGGCAACCAGTGCTGCAGTAATCAGGTGCCGTGCCACAACACCCATACTTGCTGCAGCATTGCCCTCCTGGACACAGAGCACCCCCTGCTTGCCTCCCACACTGCTCTGCTGTGCCTCCTTGGATGGAGGACAACAACAAAAGAGAAACAAATGCCAAAAGAAAGCACCACATTGTTGTGTCAATTTGTTTGTGATATTTGGTTGAGTTTATAAAAGGATCAGTGGATGCATGGGTGTATATATAGGGTGGAGGAACAGAGGAATTAAGAGGCTTTTTTTCTTTTCTTTTTGGGTAGTTTCATGAATTATCCAAGTCTTTTCGTGCATTTAGTCAATATTGGTGGGAAGAACAGATTCTCTGATCTTATCTAGTAAATATAGACATAAAGTACACATAATTTCAGGAATTGAGTAGTATAAGAATTTCAGAATTAGGTTTCGATGCCTTTGCACTTGGACAACTTTAATTACCTATTGATCCAAGTTCCTGCTCTATAAAATGCACTAGCTAGTGTTACAAACTAAAAACCAAAACAAATTTTAATAAAAGTGTGTTTGGAGAGAACTTTAATGATAATGAATTGATGTCCAAAACGAACGTGTGAATTATAGTATTATCCTTATCTTGGACACAACTTAGGACTATGAAAATGACTTCGTGCTTGTCTGCTTGCAAATAAGTTGTATGTTTGTTTCTAATTAAGCAAAATTAAGGAACATGATTTCATTTCGTCTTGGCTGACAGAAATCAAATCATCTTTTTTACTTTTTCCATCTTATTAATTGCACTTTCCGGCTTAGGATCCGGGTCAAACCCAATATTTGCATAGCTCCTTTTGAATTTCCACGTCTTTGATTCAGAGTGTAATTTGCAAAGACAAAAGTGGGCAAATGATAACATTTGTTTATTTATACAAGCAATAAAAGACAAAAGTGGGCAAATGATAACATTTGTTTATTTATACAAGCAATAAAAGGAGAGAGGGGATTCAAACTTAAACTTCGAATGCAAAAATAACTGTTCTAATTACTTGAAGTACAAGTTTTTAAGGACAAACAATGACATTAAAGAAGTATAAAATAAGCTTGAAGGTTGGAAATGAAGAAACACTAGTGTGCAACGGGGATATCATTGTTTTGCTATGCTCGACTAATCAGGTTATGCCGCGCGTAATAATTTATCCATTTGACATAGCGTGATTGGCTGGAGATAGCAAAACAGTGCCCCATCTCCCACCCCAATATCCATTTTTCATATAAGTTTATCCATTTTTCATATAAGTTTTTCCATTGGAAATGCCCCATCTCCCACCCCAATGTCATAATGAGTGACATCATTTGTTAAGCATATGATTTGGCATATACTTGGGAATCATTCCATATTATACCTATATTCTCTAACAAAATCGCAAAATCTCACTTGGGTTTTGAGTGGATTTGGGCTTTCTTTATCAAGATGAACAGATAATCGTGTTTCAGCCCGTTTGCAACTTGGTTTGGCCCTTTTCATGGAGGTTCACCAAATTTTTTTGAAGATGGTTTACCTGTTGAAATCTTCAAACTCCTAAGGTTGATTATTGTGCGAGAGGCAGACAAAAACAACAAAGATAAGTTTAGTATGCGTTTTCCATGATGTGGAGGAACAGCATGAGATTGGTAATTGATTCTATTGTCCCTGCAACAGAAAACTAGCCAGCACTGTTTCCATTGCTTAACACGTATATAATCTCTGTTCATATTTTAATGTAAATGCCATTCAACTTTGGTGAGTGAATGTGAATGTGATAATTTTTCTCGACACAAGAAGAATCTTGACAGCTCTGAACTCTGATATTAAATCTTGATGATTATTAAATTAATATTTATTTCTCTAACTACTTTTATGATGAACGTGACTTAAACTTAAGAATTCAATCTTGAAAAACAGAGAAATTTTTTCATTATTGTTGTGGAATAAGTTTATCAATTTACTCAATAGATTGTATCAATTTGATATCAAAGGATGTATTTGTAGTATACACATGTATGTTTTTCATGTACAGAATCGAAAAAGCTAATATCTCTTTAGTGGTTAAGGATGTTGAGGAGGGAGACTCTTGTTTTGATCAATTGCCTAAATAGGCACTCAACTCCTTCTTCTTGGTCTTGAATGCATGACTCCAGCTTCTCGAGCTGGTTCTGTGCATTTTCAACACTTTTGTTTTGAGTTTTGCTTGTCTTGTGTCCAATGAGTGAGTTCAATGCAGCGTCCACTTGTGCAAATTCATTGGCTTCTGTTTCTTCCTCACAAGCAACTTTTTTGGAGTGCATCATCTTGGAGACCAATGACCAGCTCCTTGGCTGTGATTTTGGTCCAGAGATGAAGGACAGCAGTGACTCAAACACTGCAAGAGTGACTGCTTCAACTTCTCTCAACTTGTTAACAATGGCAATAGACTCATTGTCCTGGTTTGGGGAAGAGAAGGTGGATCTGTTTTCGATTCCCTTGAGATTCTTCATAGCCTTTTGGATTGTCTTTTTCACCATCTTCCTGGAGGTTAAGTATTTCCTAACCTCACTGGTGAGTGCTCCAGATTCACCTCCTCGTGTTCTTCGTATGATAGATTGAAGATCCTGTACGCATTCCTTGGTTTGCAAGATAGCATCCTTGGCGCTGCTGCAAACATCCAAGAGCCTGAGAGAGCCATCTAATAGCTCATTAGTCCATTTCTCATTCTGCTCTTTGGCCAAGGCTTGTTGTGTGAGAGGCAACTGAAGCAACTTATCAACACAATCATGCAAGTCTTGGAGGCCACTTAGTTTGCGGCATATTGATGATGAAGATGTGGAGGCGGCCTCAGAAGACCTCAGTCTACACAAATGTTTGTCAACTTCTTGAACGATAGGGTGTGGCCTTGAAGGGAAGCTGTTAGAGCGAGTGTGGAAAGCCATTTCTTCTTTGTGTGTTGTGAGAAGATAGAACAGAAGATTTAGAAACTTTTGATTGATGTACAATTCAGAGTGCTTAATATATAGTATTGATTGAAGAGGGGGACATGGAATCTCATCCACTTCAATCATCAGTGAGAGGTAACATGATTTCAATTTGGATCTATATGTTCCCTAGGCAATGTTTATGCAGTGTCCCTTCCCACCCCATCATTCCAACTCATGAATTGATTAATTTAGCACATTAAAATGTTACAACCATTTAATCAATCATAATTAATATACGATCCCACGAGTGGCGTTGACGTCCCTGTTTACACAAATACGTGTTGAGGCAAAAACCATTTAACTGAATTATGCTGATCAACGCATATGATTAGTTTAATTCATCTTGTTTGCAGGTCCTTCATTCACATGATTGTTTGCCAAGGAGGAGGCATGATCTGCAAATATGCAATATTCTGCATTAAAATGCCACCGTCCATTGTGTTTCTATAATGTTGAAAAAGGGTGAGTTGCTGGTTAATTAGCAAACAGAAAGAAAAGCAGCATAATTTTCATTATAGTCGGAAGGGTGTGAGATCTGTGTTTACTGTTTCCTGGGAGAAAATTGTGTATGTCAATGTTTGAACTGATGTTACTATTTTTCACCAACCAGCGTTACCAATAACAAGGTCTTGAGGATCCTCTAGCATCCACAAGAATCAAGCAACACTACAAACTTTCTTTTAGTCTCCTTTGAATGTGAAGTGTTTATTATTGGTTATCTTCCTTGAGAGAAATAGAATCTTCAACACTCAACTCCCTAAATCGCCACTTAAAAGTATAGACAAAATTCTGAGCTTATTCAAGATCTGATCTTAAGAGGCAAAGCGAGTGCAACTTGTCCCACATTGCTTGGTTCATATCACACACTACGCTTTATAAACCCTGCACGAGGTGTTTGTACCGCCGAGCTCTGTAACGCAAGCTTGTAACCCGAGTGGGGGCTTTGAGGTGCTGGAACATTGGCTAAGTATTAGCGGGTCGGGTTCAGGTTGGCTATCTACTGGCCCGCCCATTCCAAGCCAAGAGTTGAACCCTGTGGCTCGAGCGAAGGCTCTGGGTCACTTGTTTTCTAGAGCGGAGGGAACTGCCTAAGGCTGGCTTAACAGAGCAACGACTACCTCCCGCTCTTGGCAGTGGAAGGATAACGGGTCGGTGGTCACTTGTATCCATCATGGCTCGCTAGGCTGTCTCAATTGAACCAAAACCGTTTTTTTGCTCTGGTTTTCGATACTCCTCTGAGTTTACCTCAGATTTGAGAGTTAACTCATCTTCTCTTGTAATTAGACCAAGTATAGATGATAGATGATAAGAGATGGAAATGGTAGAATTTTTGTTTCAATGGTTACGAAAACGAATGCGAATAATAATAATTGACAATTAAGCAAATGAGTAATCATTTTGTATCCAGAGGATGATATATATACACGTGTGTTTTTCATGTACAAAATCGAAAAAGCTAATATATATATCTAGTGGTTTAGGATGTTGAGGAGGGTGACTCTTGTTTTAATCAACTGCCTAAATAGGCAGTCAAGTTGTTCTTCCTGATCTTGAATGCATGACTCCAGATTGTCAAGCTGGTTGTCTGCATTCTTGTGGTCAGATTTGCTTGTCTTAAAGAATGATTGCAGTCTGCAGAGCAGTCCACTTGGGCAAATTCATTTGCTTCTGTTTCTTCCTCACAAGCTACTCTTTTGGTGTGAATAATCTTGGAAACCAATAACCAGCTGCTTGACACTCGCAGGTTGGTATGCAAAATTTTTCTTTGGGTGTGGTTTTGGCCACTTCTCATTTCACCTCGCCGATGGTTTTTACCCTAAACCCGGCTATACCCTTTTGATTGGGCGCTATGCGTTCCTTTTTTTTGTTCAACGAATAGTATAGCTGAGCGGCGATATGTGGGATTTTTTTAAAAATACAGTATAGCCGAACGGCTGTACTGGGGTCTTTTTTATTTTTTATTTTTTATAAATAGTATAGCCGCACGGCCCTTGTCTAAACCCTAAACATAACTCCATCGTCATCCTCGTTTCTATCTCTCTCGCCTCATAGCACCATCATCATCCTCGCCTCTCTCTCTCTCTCTCTCTCCAGCGCCCGCCTAGACCACCTAGCCCGCCTAGCCCGCCTAGCGCCCGCCTAGCGCCCGCCTAGCCCCGCCTAGCCCGCCTAGCGCCCGCCTAGCCCCGCCTAGCCCGCCTAGCGCCCGCCTAGCCCCCGCCTAGCCCGCCTAGGCCATTTATTCAACTCTATTCAATGCTTTTTATGAAATAGCTTTTCAGGTGACCATAATTGCTCAAGGGGATGAGAAACTAGATCCCTTTAGATTTACCATATCCTTGTGGATTGCCTTCTTCACCATCTTCCTTGAGGTCAAGTATTTCCTGACCTCAGTTGTGAGTGCTTCAGATTCACCTCCTCGCCTTCTTCGCATGATCGATTGAAGGTCCTGTACGCATTCCTTGGTTTGCAACAGGGCATCCTTGGTACTGCTACAAACATCCAAGAGCCTGAGAGAACCATCTAACAGCTCATTAGTCGATTTCTCATTCTGCTCTTGGGCCAAGCCTTGTTGAGTGAGGGGCAACTGAAGCAACCTATCAACATAATTATGCAAGTCTTGAAGGCCAGTTAGTTTGTGGCTGATTGATGTTGATGATGTGGAGGTGGCCTCATAAGACCTCCATCTACACAAATGTTCATCAACTTCTTGAACGATCGGGTGTGGCCTTGAAGGGAAGCTGTTTGAGCGAGTGTGGAAAGCCATTTCTTCTGTGTGTTGTGAGTAGAAACTGTTCTGTAATAAAATGGAGAATGTAAGACAGTGTCATGTATTGCTTTTCATGTACAAAATTGAAAAGCTAATATCTAATGGTTTAAGATGTTGAGAAGTGTTAGCTTAAAAGAGAAGAGGGTTGGTAAATAGTTGGTAGCGTTTTAGGATAATAGCTTGACTTGGAAAGGAAAACTTTTTGAAAAGTAACAAAGTAATTTTATTTGATTGAAATAAGAAGGTACAAGACTTAATTGGGGTTGGATAGAAGCTTGTTGGCTGGCTGTAGCTTTTCTCACTTGATTGATACATATGGGCTGCTAATGGCATATATATAGACTAGCTGAACCGACTTAAACTTGGCAAATATCTAGTGAAGTCGGTTATTGCATAGCAACCGACTTCTCAAACTGATTTCCAGCCACTAGTTATACTATAAGTCTAGAATAGTCTAGTTACAATACATTAAATAATTAATAGGATGTTTCTAGTGTAGAGCTCAACTTTAACTTGTCTATTTTCACTCAATCTTTCTTGATTTTTCTAGATTATTCAAGACATTTCTATATTATTCTAGTACAAATGTGCATTACTTTTTAACAAGAAGAAAGACTCTGGTTTTGATGAGTTGCCTAAATAAGCACTCAAGTTGTTCTTCATGATCTTGAATGCATGACTCCAGAATTGTCAAGATGGCTTTGGGGATGAGATTTGCTTCTCTTGTGTCCAATAAGTGGTTTCAATGCAGCATCCACCTTTGCAAACTCATACTTCTGTTTCTTCCTCACAAGCTACTGTTTTTGACTGCATCATCTTGGAGATCAATGACCAGCTGCTTGGCTGTGATTTTGGCCCTGAGATGAAGGAAAGAAGGAATACAAACACCGCGAAAGTGACTGCTTCAACATCTCTCAACTTGCTAACAATGGAAATAGTCTCATTGATCCCATGAGATTTCCCATAGCCTTGTCGATTGCCTTCTTCACCATCTTCCTTGAGGTCAAGTATTTCCTGACCTGGTGAGTGCTCCAGATTCACCTCCTCGCGTTCTTCGCATGATTGGTTGAAGGTCCTGTACGCATTCCTTGGTTTGCAACAGGGCATCCTTGGCACGTTACAAACATCCAATAGCCTGAGAGAGCCATCTAATAGCTCATTATTTTCTATTTTTCATTCTGCTCTTGTGCCAAGGCTTGTTGAGTGAGGGGCAACTGAAGCAACCTATCAACAGAGCCATGCAAGTCTTGGAGGCCACTTAGTTCGTGGCTGATGGATGAGGAGGATGTGGAGGTGGCCTCAGAAGATCTCAATCTACACAAATGTTCATCAACTTCTTGAACGATTGGGTGTGGCCTTGAGTTGAAGCTGTTGGAGCGAGTGTGGCAAGGCATTTCTTCTTGTTGTGTATTTTGAGAAGATAGAATAGAAGACCTTGAAAGAAGTGGTTAATGTAATATCTTTTCCATTGTGTTTGCTTAATATATAGTGTTGGTTGAGGAGGGGAACATGGAATCTCATCCTCTTCAATCATATCAGTGAGAAGGGTAACATGATTTGAATTGGATCCCAACTCATGAACTCATTAATTTAGCTCATAACTAACATATTGGAAAGAGTTCAATAAACTAAAATGCTTAACCTTAATGCATAAACTCAATTATATGCTGATCAAGTTCATATTATTTTTCAGGTCCTTGGCATGATTATTAAGCAAGTAGCAGGCAAGATTTGCAATCTGTATTTTTCAATGATCATGTGCAATTGCGTTATGCTTCCATGATGTTGAAAAATGGTTCGTAGCTAGCGGACTTTATGAATTGGACTGCTCCCCAAACATTTTATTTCGAATTAATAAGCAAAGCAAAAGTGGATTGGCTGCCTACTGGAGAGATTGACAGAAGTAAATGTATAGGTTTTGAATTAAATCTGTACAGGTTATGGAAAATCGCAAAAAACTAAAAAAGGTGGTGGTCAGGTGAAGAGCGAACCTAGGCCTAGCGTGATCAACAACTGCTCTGATAAGCCACCATGGTTGCCACTGTAGAGTAGCCCACGAGCAACCGTGCCGAGAGCACTGTGCCATAGGTTGTCCATGTCTTACACTAAGTTCCAAATTCCACCTTTAATGCCCCCATGTTGGGTCACAAAGCTCACATTATTAAGCTCGTCAAACAAAGTTTTAGGAGTTAACAATATTAAGTGCATAACACAATGAGCATTAGACAAATTTTAGGGAGGATTTGGAAAAATACAACTCTAACCATGCTCCATATCCACCTCCTAAAAAAGGGAGACCACTAGGAGCTCCTAAATCTGAGGAGAGAGAAAGGACCCTAGTGGCTCCCTATAATTTAATGCTGCTTTATTTAATGAGTATTTCAAACCTTTAATTAATGTTAATATTATTTTTTAATAGAGATGGACCAATTAAAAAAGAGTTATAGCATTTATGACTCCCTAAACTAGAGAGCATGATTGAAGTTTAAATTTTATAGAGAGCTCTTAAAATAACTTTTTTATGTTTTTAGCTAAAATTTAACTAAAAAATAGAGAGCATGATTGTGGATGCTCTTAGACATTAGTTGTTGATTATTCATCTACCTAGAGATATTTGATTTGCTTGCAAAAATCCCACGTGATCTCAATCATAATTTCAGAAACTCCTTTGAATGTTTTGAGATTATCCCACGTGAGGATGAAACTTTTGCATTAATAGTTTAAATATTCTTGGCCTCTACAAATTTGTTTCGGGTCAAACACTGACTTTCTAAAAAAAATTATTTTTTCCTTTTTTGTGTAATTTTTCTTAATCTTGGAGATCTGTTAGGAAGATGTTCTCTGAATTAACTTTAATTGACGCCATGGATAGCATGATAATAATTGGAATATTTACAAAGCAGATTGGGCATGAATTTGATATTTGATAGATGATGTATTTGCATGCAAGGTATGTTTTGTTATGTTCAAAATCGAAAAGCTAATACATATAAAAACGAAAAAAAAGAGAGGAATTGGGTTGGCATCGTGGGTTGTGGGAGGAGGGAGGTAAAAAGGTGGTGGTCATTGGTCAAGTCAAGAGCGGGTCTCAGTCGGCCCAGAGTGAGATCAGATGCCGTTATGTATGCCACAGCTGCTCTGATAAGTCAACTGCCTTTCCACAATGCTGGCAACCAGCCAACTGAGATTAGCCGTCAACTTGGGAGCATCTTTGTAGAAGCCTACTATAACCATAGGGGAAACACCGGCACTGGACCTGTTAGTCGCGTCTTAACAAGACCTTCCCACATTCCACCTTTAATGCCCCCACGTTGGGTCACAAGCCCATGTTACTAGGCTCGGCAATCAAAATTTTAGGAGTTAACAATATAAGTAGTTAACAAGGGTTATGTTTTTTCAATGTGGGATTACTGGTTTTTAAATATAGAAGGAGAAAAGGACTCTATATTAATTACAAAACAATCTTCCTTCCGCATTGGTTAAAAGGATGATTATACCAAGGGGAACACGCCAAATTGTATCCTGTTTGTCCTTCCAACAGAAGGAAGCCGTAGCCTTAAGGTTCATCCAAAGGTCCAAAATTTCTTTTGGTATTATGTTTTCTACTGAAAGTTGTTGATTATTTATGAGTGGTTGTATGTGACTTTGGACACCAATGACCAGCTGCTTGTCTGTGACTTTGGCCCGGAGATGAAGGACGAAAGTGATTCAAACACTGGAAGAGTGACTGCTTCTACTTTCTCTCAACTTGCTAACAATATGGATGGTCTCATGATCCTAGTTGAGGAAAGAGAAAGTTGATCTGTTTTCTATTGCCTTAAGATTCTTCATAGCCTTGTGGATTTTCTTTTTCACCATGTTCCTCGAGGTCAAGTATTTGTTAACCTCACTTGTGACTCCAGTTTCTCACCTCCTTCCACACAAATGTTCATCGACTTCTTGAACGGGTGTGGCCTTGAGGGGAAGCTGTTGGAGCGGATGTGGAAAGCCATTTCTTCTTGTTGTGTCTTGGGAGAAGATAGAATATAAGACCTTGAAGAATGGCTAATGTTCTTTTCAATATGTGTCTGCTTAACATATAGGGTAGGTTGAGTTGGGGGACATGGAATCCTGAGAGAGGTAACATGATTTGAATTTGATATCAGAGGATGTATTTGTATACAAATAGGATGTTGAAGAGGGAGACTCTTGTTTTGATCAATTTGCCCAAATAAATAGGCATTCAACTCCTTCCTCCCGATCTTGAATTAATGGATGGCACTAGCTTGATGTTACACAAATTAAATTTTAATGTGATAAAAAAAAGAAAAAAAAAAGGTAAGTTAAATAAATAAAAATGATTAAAATTCAAGTTAAAAATAAAACTTGTAAAAAGGTGGCGGTCAGAGGTCAAGAGTGGACCACCTCGGCCTGGCCCTATAAGTTCGTAGTGGGCGGGCTCAGCTGCTCTGATAAGCCAAACTGCTTTTCCACAAATAAGCCTCTAGCACAGGGCACCACAAATTCTTGGGCACTGGTGTCTTTGTAGAAAGCTACTTTTGTGGTTGGGCCACTAAGTAGTGCAATTAAATAATGGGCTGAACTTAGGGCACTGGGCCGTAGGTTTTCTACTTGATAAGACCATATTCACATTCCACCTTTAATGCCCCCACATTGGATCACAAGCCCACGTTATTAGGCTCGGCAATCAAAATTTTAGGAGTTAACAATGTTAAGTACTTCACAAGTATTATACTTCTCCAATGTGGGATTTACTGTTTTTTCAAGAGAGAAATCTTTTTTAGTGTTTCTACTATCTTTATTCTCAATATTAAAGAAAGGTAAAATTCAAATCCCGTCGTCTACACATGGATACTTGTTGATTAAAAAAAAAGGAAGATGATATTGCAGCAAGCAAGCAAGATCATATCGTAATTAAGCTCAAACCCTTATTTAGGCAAAATAGCATGGTAATTGCAGGAATTCAGGATTAGTAATAGTTAACCATATAGGCACCAAAATTTACTGATATTTTAAACAAGAACAAGTGAGTACGTAGTAACAATTTAAGCGAAGGCGTCTATCCCAAGGTCCAAAATTTATCCAAGTACGCAACACAACCGTATTGCCTTTCGTGTATAGACATCCCTCTTGGTCTTATGTTTACTGCTCAAGGCGTGTGAGACTCAAATCCTCCATTCAATGGCATTAGTTTTTGAAAATGTACTATCTTCGTTGAAATATTTGATATGATAATCCCATGTGATTTCAATCATAATTTCGAAAACTATTGTGAATTTGTTGACAGTATTCCACGTCAAGGATGAAAGTTTTGCATTCATAGTTTCAATATTCTTGGGCCTTTCCACCGACTATAAATTTGTTTCGAGTTTAACACACTGACAAAACCAAGTTAAGGGCTACCATGGGCTCTAGCCCACGTAGCCTTTTCTGAAAATTAAAATATATTGAATTTTGGGTGACAAATATGGATGCCCAGCTAATTAAAGTTGCTGAATGATTGCTAAAGCTCATCTTATGGATCGTCTTCCTCATTGTCATTGAAATGGAAACCAATAGCACCTCCCATACTTGCATATCAAGTCTGTCTGGCCAAACACTCATGGTGCTTGATGAGTATCTTGTTAATGCAAATAAGCTTATAGTCTGGAATGCGTTGTATGATAAAGCAACATGCATTTCATCTAGGAAAAAAGAACATGAAAATGCCAACGGTTGAAAAATCACTAGGCGGTAGGCCGGCAGCAGACGGGGCCTAGCGCCTATAGGAGAAATCAGAACCTAGGCGTTTCTTTTTTATTATTATTATTATTTTGTATTATAACTTATAAATTTATACCAAAATCATGCAAAATAAAATGGTATATAAATTAGAGGCCTAAATTAGAAAGTACCATAATTGATATAAAACATGGGGAAAAAGTTAAGCATAAAGCATGTAATAATACTCTATTATTCAATTAACATATTAGTAAAAAATATTACATTGCAATTTTTGGGTATAGACCGAAAGGGTTTTGTTTGTTGGGCCCATAACTCCTACCCATCAAAACGATACGGATAGCTTAATAACTCCAACCCAACAAAACGACGCGTACAGCGTATTCCATTAGGTTATCTTCTTCGCGTTTATCACCTGGTGCTGCCGCCGCAAGCTCGTGGAGCAGATCCAGCCAAATCTTCTTCGCTTAGTTTACCACATGGTGCCGCCTAAGGCGCTTGGAAATGAAGGATCCGCCCAGGCGCCCAGACCCGCCCAGGCAGCGCCTAGGCGGCCGCCTAGGCCGATTTTTCGAACACTAGCAGCATATGCATGTGTATGATATTTAAAAACCAATTGGTAGGAAATGGAAGGTGATGAATGATTCTGACAAAGACAATGTACCACATGAATATAAATTAATGCAAAAATATTTCCTGGGCAGAGTGATGCAGAACTCGTCACCGGGGACGGGATGCAGGCAGAGCTCGAATGCTGGATAGAAGAGCTAGCTATTCCGTTCCATTAATATATATATATATATATATAGAGAGAGAGAGAGAGAGAGAGAGAGAGAGAGAGAGAGAGAGAGAGAGAGAGAGAGAGAGAGAGAGAGAGATGGTACAGTACCACTCGTGTTCTGCATATTTTATGGTTGATTGTGCAATGCATCCCATGACATTGTTACCGAATTGAAATCCATGATATCTATGTTTTGACTGCCATATTTGACTGTTCAACTTCTTTTTCCTGAAAATTATTCTCTCAAACAATTTATTATAATGTTATGTCTTACCAAATTGTGAATAATTATATAAAATTGTGAGAATGTGAAGGTAAAAAGTCCGACATTGGAAAGTTGAAAAACCTAACAAGGGCTTATAAGGAGTTGGGCTACTCCCCTAATTGCCAATTGGTTTTGGGGTGGAATCTCAACTTCCTTCATGGTATCATGAGCCAGGTTAGCCCACGTGTGAAAGCCCAAGGGTCACACGTGCTCCACGTCACCCAATATGTGTTGTTCACGTGCTAGGCTTGAAAATTCGCCACACGTGCGGGGGCGTGTGTGAGAATGTGAAGGTAAAAAGTCCGACATTGGAAAGTTGAAAAACTTAACAAGGGCTTATAAGGAGTTGGGCTACTCCCCTAATTGCCAATTGGTTTTGGGGTGGAATCTCAACTTCCTTCAAAAATTATCTGCCATATTGATTCCCATAGATATTGTCATTGTAGGCTCAAGCGATTATGCGTCCTGCCAGTGAAAACTCATCGGTCAAACCTCTTGTCATTGTAGGCTCCATCATGGCTCGCTAGACTGTCCCAAATAGACCAATGTTACTTTTCGATACTCCTCTGAGTTTACTTAGAGTCAGAGTTAATTCATCGTCTCTTGCAAATAGACCAAGTATAGATGATAAGAGGATCAATATATAGGATGAAATGGTGGAATTTTTGTTTCAATGGTTACCAAAACGAATGCTAATAATAATAATTGACAATTAAGCAAATGAGTATTATTTTGTATCCAGAGGATGATTTGTATACATGTGTGTTTTTCATGTACAAAATCGAAAAAGCTAATATATATATTTAGTGGTTTAGGAAGTTGAGGAGGGTGACTCTTCTTTTAATCAACTGCGCCTAAATAGGCAGTCAAGTTGTTCTTCCTGATCTTGAATGCATGACTCCAGATTGTCAAGCTGGTTGTCTGCATTCTTGTGGCCAGATTTGCTTGTCTTAAAGAATGATTGCAGAGCAGCATCCACTTGGGCAAATTCATTTGCTTCCGTTTCTTCCTCACAATTAAGCTACTCTTTTGGTGCGAATAATCTTGGAAACCAATAACCAGCTGCTGCTCGGATTTGAATTTGGACCAGAGATGAAGGACAGGAGTGATTCAAACACCGAGAGAGTGACTGCCTCGATATCTCTCAACGTGCTAACAATATTAAGTACATAACACTTATTATATTTTTCCAATGTGGGATCTACAGTTTTTTCAAGAGAGGAGAGGGAAAAGAATAGAACTCTATTATGAGCAGTTCGGTAATTTTCTTGTATAGAATTAAAGGCCTTTGGAGAATTTATTGTGTATGCTTCATGCAAAGTATAATCACAACCGTATGCCGAGTTTAGACATCCTTCTTGGTATAATGTTTACTGCTCAAAGCGTGTGGGAGTCAAATACTCCTTTGAATGCTATTAGACATTAGTTGTTGATTATTCATCTCCCTTGAGATATTTGATTTGCTTGCAAAAATCCCATGTGATCTCAATCATAATTTCAGAAACTCCTTTGAATTTTTTGAGATTATCCCACGTGAGGATGAAACTTTTGTATTAATAGTTTAAATATTCTTGGCCTCTACAAATTTGTTTCGGGTCAAACACTGACTTTCTAAAAAAAATTATTTTAATTTTTCTTAATCTTGGTCTCAATCCATTAGGAAGATGTTCTCTGAGTAAACTTTAACTGACGCCATGGATAGCATGATAATAATTGGAATATTTACAAAGCAGATTGGGCATGAATTTGATATCTGATAGATGATGTATTTGCATGCAAGGTATGTTTTTTTATGTTCAAAATCGAAAAGCTAATATACATATATATATATATATATATATATATATATATATATATATATATATATATATATATATATTAAAAAGGAGGAATTGGGTTGGCATCGTGAGTTGTTGGAGGGAGGTAAAAAGGTGGTGGTCATTGGTCAAGTCAAGAGCAGATCTCAGTCGGCCCAGAGTGAGATCAGATGCGATTATGTCTGCCAAAGCTGCTCTGATAAGTGTACAGCCTTTCCACAATGATGCCAACCAGCCAACTTGGAGATTAGCTGTCAACTTGGGAACCAAATACGTGGCCCTCAGCATCTTTGTAGAAGCCTAGTAACGATAGGGGAAACACCGGCATTGGACCAGTTTGTCGCGTCTTAACAAGACCTTCCCACATTCCACCTTTAATGCCCCCACGTTGGGTCACAAGCCCACGTTACTAGGCTCGGCAATCAAAATTTTAGGAGTTAACAATATTAAGTAGTTAACAAGGATTATGTTTTTTCAACGTGGGATTACTATTTTTTAAAGATTGAAGGAGAAAAGGACTTTATATTTAATACAAAACAATCTTCATTCCGCATTGGTTGAAAGGATGATTATACCAAGGGGAACATGCCAAATTGTATCCTGTTTGTCCTTCCAACAGAAGGAAGCCCTAGCCTTAAGGTCATCCAAAGGTCCAAAATTTCTTTTGGTATTATGTTTTCTACTGAAAGTTGTTGATTATTTATGAGTGGTTGTATGTGACTTTGGACACCAATGACCAGCTGCTTGTCTGTGACTTTGGCCCGGAGATGAAGGATGGAAGTGATTCAAACACTGGAAGAGTGACTGCTTCTACTTTCTCTCAACTTGCTAACAATGGCAATGGTCTCATGATCCTAGTTGAGGGAAGATAATAACGTTGATCTGTTTTCACCATCTTCCTCGAGGTCAAGTCTATCTTGTTTTTTACATTATGAAAAATGATACCGAATCATACCGGTCCCGTTTGGGGCCGGTATGGTTTGAACATTTTTTGAAAACCCCTTATCCCGTCCCGTCCCATCCCGATGCTTATATCCGGGATTGACATTGGGATGACCTCCATCCCGTGTCATCCCATACCGTGCCTAGGCCTACTTCTTTGTATATTGAATTTTGGGTGACAGATCTGAATGCCCGACTAATTGAGTTGCTGAATGATTGTTAAGTTCAGCTCATCTTACGGATCGTCTTCCTTATTGTAGTCAAAATGGAAACCAATAGCACCTCCCATACCTGCATATCAAGTCTATCTTGTTAATGAGTATCTTGTTAATGCACGCAAGCTTATTGTTTGGAATGCGTTGTATGATAAAGCAACATGCATTTCATCTAGGAAAAAAGAACATGAAAAAGCCAATGTTCGAAAAATCGCTAGGCGGTAGACCGAGAGCAGACGGAGCCTAGTGCCTATAGGAGTAATTAGAGCCTAAACGTTTCTTTTTATTATTATTATTTATAATTATTTTGTATTATAAATTATAAATTATAAATTTATACCAAAATCATGCGAAATAAAATGATATATAAATTAGAGCCCTAAATTAGAAAGTACCATAATTGAAATAAAACATGGTGAAAAAGTTAAGCATAAAGCATATAATAATACTCTATTATTCAATTAACATATTAGTTAAAAATATTACATTGCAATTTTTGGGTATAGACCGAAAGGGTTTTGTTTGTTGGGCCCATAACTCCTACCCATAAAAACGACACGTATAGCTTAATAACTCCTACCCAACAAAACGACGCGTACAACGTATTCCATTAGGTCATCTTCTTCGCGTTTACCACCCGGTGCTGCCGCCGCAAGCTCGTGGAGCAGATCCAGCCAAATCTCGTCTTATAGATTACCACATGGTGCCGCCTAAAGCTCTCGGAAATGAAGGATCCGCCCAGGCCGCGCCTAGGAGCCGCCTAGGCGGCCGCCTAGGCCGATTTTTCGAACACTAGCAGCATATGCATGTGTATGATATTTAAAAACCAGTTGGTAGGAAATGGAAGGTGATGAATGATTCTGACACAGACAATGTACCACATGAATATAAATTAATGCAAAAATATTTCCTGGGCAGAGTGATACGTACAGAACTCGTCACCGGGGACGGGAGGCAGGCAGAGTTGGAATGCTGGATAAAAGAGCTCGCTATTCCGTTTCATTAATATATATATATATATATATATAGAGAGAGAGAGAGAGAGAGAGAGAGAGAGAGAGAGAGAGAGAGAGAGAGAGAGAGAGAGAGAGAGAGAGAGAGAGATGGTACAATACCACTCGTGTTCTGCATATTTTATGGTTGATTGTGCAATGCATCCGATGACATTGTTACCGAATTGAAGATACTCATGCTATATATTATAAGTAAAATATAGGTGCTGATGGGGTTGTGATCCGGTGGTGGGGAGACGATGCATAAACATCGCTGATATAGTTTTTAGATCCAGATCGAAATCACGTTGTGACTGATTCAGCTGTGAAGAGGATGAGTTGCTCTTGTCTCCCGAACCGTGTGATATATATTGAGCAGATGCCAAAGGGAAG
Organism: Prunus kanzakura; assembly: GCA_020521455.1. NCBI lineage: Eukaryota > Viridiplantae > Streptophyta > Magnoliopsida > Rosales > Rosaceae > Prunus > Prunus kanzakura. Next base: position 425,499 of record BPUM01000041.1, on the reverse strand, counting down.
GAAAGCAAACTGAAACACCAAATTGAACATTCAACTGCAAAGTACAAGAATTGTTGTGTCTGCATATACATGTGAGCTATGCAATGGACCTGCAATATTATAATATGGCATATATAAATGTATTTCATGAAGAAAAGCACAGGAAAATTCAAATGCTTGTAACAAAGTTCTGAGTCTGGCACTGACAATATGTAACCACATGATTTTAATTGATTTCTTAATGTAAAATATTGTGTTAGTTGATCATTTCCATTGAATTTATATATTTTCGAGGCAGAGTTATAGAGAACTCGTCTCCATGGAGGCAGGCAAGTAGGGCTGGAATGCTGGATAGAAGAGTTATTGCCTTACTGTTATACATGTTGAATATGATACAATACCACTCGTGTACTACATATTCTGTGGTTTGTTGTGTAGTTTATCAGATATTGTTACCCCTTTGAAAGATGCTCATCTTATATTAGATTTAAAACAGGGTTGGGTGATCGGTGGGTGATCAGCTGGTGCGGAGACAATGCACAAACATCATTGATATAATTTTTCGATCCAGATCGAAATCGCAGTGCCACTCATTGAGTTGTTAGGCAGCTGAGTTGCTCGTCTCCCCTACCATGTAATATATTTTGAGCAGATGACAGAGGGAAAGAGGGCAGACTTATACACCCAATTGAACATTCAATTGCAAGTACATCTCACCTTCTCTTTTCCCATAGAAGAAATGGCTGCCTCTCCCTTAAACTCAAAATCACATATCCATGCTCGCTCTAACAGCTTGCCTTCAACATCACACCCTTTTGTTACAGAATTTGAGGAGAACTTGTGCAGATTAAAGGCTTCAGAAACTGTCTCTTCATCATCATCCTCATCCATAAGTCACAAACTAACTAGACTTCAGGATTTGCGTGATTGTGTTGAAAATTTTCTCCTTTTTCCACTCACTCAACAAGCCTTGGCGCAGGAGTGTGGAGACAAATGGATCAATGAACTACTTACTAGGTGGATCTTTGAGGCTCCTGGATGTGTGTGGCATTAAGGATGCCCTTTCGCAAACAAAGGAATGCATGCATGAACTTCAATCAATTATGCGAAGAAGACGAGGAGGTGACATGAGCTTCATAAGTGAGGTTAGAAAATACCTTACCTCTAGGAAGGATGTCAAGAAGGCCATGAACAATGCCTTAAAGGTCAGGGAAAGTAACTGCACAGACAAAAACCACGAGACTCCGGCTGTGGTCAATGTGTTGAAAGAGTTAGATGCGGTCACTGTTGCTTTGTTTGAATCCTTGTTGTCCTTTATAGCTGGTTCAAAATCAAAATCAAGCAGTTGGTCAGTTGTTTCCAAGCTGGTGCAGCCCAAAAGAGTAGCTTGTGAGGGCGAGGAAGTTGCGAATACAAATGAACTTGAGAAGGTGGATGCTGCATTGCAATCCCTTCTTAGTCACAAGTCAAAAAAATCTGATAACACAATGCAAGTCGAGGATGTGCAAATTTGGCTCCAGGATTTGGAGGCAAACATTCAAGACATTGAAGAAGGACTTGAGTGCCTATTGAGGCGCTTAATCAAAACCAGAGTTTCCCTTCTCAACCTATTCAGCCATTAGGCCTAGGCATGAAAATCATCATGCAGTATAGACGAATTTTGTAGAGATTAAACAAACATACTTGTATATTCAAGAGATATATGCTTATTTTCTTTTCAGATTCAAAAGTAATATGCCCCTTTGACACAACATATCTGCTCTCTGTCTTTGCTTTTTCCATCTTTTTTTAATTTCAATACCAATGCCATTATAGAAAAACTCAAAGCTAATTCAACCAAGTGCCTGTTTTTGATCAATACTTAGATTTCAACCATAAGCATCAGAATATGAGGCTAGCTTCTGCCAAATTTCGTGTAATTTAATTCGTCTTATCGTTGTCAAGATTCCATTTGTCTCAAACTGTGATTAAACACGGATAACAATTCTTAAGATTCACATGGTAGCTCCACAGAAGTAATTAAGAATGTTAAGTTTAACACAATGTGCATGGTAGATCTTTAAACCTCCACATGTCTTCTTCTCTTTGTAGGGGACATGATTGCTCCAACAAGCCTAAATTATTTCCTTGCATCATTCAAAGACAAAAAGATCATGGCGTTTGCAGTTCTTGCTTCCTCTGAACACTCAAAATTTGATGGATTTAACAAAATTAATGTTATAATTAAGCGTTGTGTTTGCCTGTACATGTCAGCTATGCAATGGAAGTTGGAACTCGAACATATGGCAAGCTGGAAACTTTCTGATAATTTGTTTAATAATGAGGAGATCAAATAACAAGAAAAGAAGTTTGAATACAATAACCAGCTAAGGTGCTGGAAGTGCATCCCAAAATTGGGACCACTTAAATCATCAAGCACTCATCAAAACCCAACATGAGAGAGAGAGAGAGAGAGAGAGAGAGAGAGAGAGGCAAATATACAACAACAAATTTCTGGCTATTGAAAAAGAAAAGAAAAAAGCAAATCATCCGATTTGGGTTTTCATTCATTTTAAGTTTTAACCCCATAACACCTAATTTCATCGAATTAGAACAATATCAAAACACAAGAAATTAATACATACGTACCACATTTGGGAACTTCTGTATGTTTTCTCAAGTTGGGAATTGGAATTTATATCTTGGGTAAATTACTCAAATGGTCCTCAAAATTTGTACCCAATTTACATTTTGGACTCTAAACTAAATTATTCGTTCAAATGGTCCACCAACTCTTTATTAATCGGCGTTTTGGTCCTACCATTACATTTTCTGTTAAATTTAGTCATGTGAGTAGCACATACTACATTTGTGGGGGTAAATAAGACTTTTGACCTATGTATCACTCCTTTATCACCACTTTATCACCTATGTATCACCACTTTATCACCTATTTGGGGAACATAGGACAGTTATGGATGATTTTACCCTTACATTTGACGGCAACATTAACATAATTTAACGGTAGGATCAATGGAGCGATTAATATAGAGTTGATGGATCATTTGAACGAATAATTTAATTGAGGGACCAAATTGTAAATCGAGTATAAGTTTGAGGACCATTTAAGTAATTTACCGTTATATCTTTGATCACCCTCCCCAATTTGTCCATCAAAATAGAGAGATCGAAGACTGACAAAATGGGCACTGACTTGAACTCAATCAACACAGCCATAATCTTCCACACTTGAGCCCGAAGGACCCAAATGGTTTTTTTGCTTACTTTACACCTTCTTAGTCTAATGACTTCTATTTTATTTTCTTATACAATCGACAATTTTTTTTTTTATACAAACGATATTCAATTTTAATCTTTGGAAAAAAAATATTCAACTTTAATCTAAACTAAATTACAAGGTGGGGGATTCGAACTAGGGTGCCAAGTGGGGAGCTGTCGCGTGGGGAGCATATTCGCTTTAACCAATTTGGCTAAACCCACTAAACAAAGAAAATTGAGATAAATACTCTTAACCACTCCACAAGCTCTTGACTACGCATTTCATGTTAACGAAGTAATATGGGGCATTATCAAGTTGATTACCAAAAGCAGTCATTTGTCATATTCGAAAATATGTGACAAACCCTCCTTTATGAAAAAATGGAATAAAATACTACAAATTGATGAGAGCAGAGCAGCCCAGATAAAAACAAGCATTGCTTTGCTGTATCATCAAGGAAGTCACACGTGACACTGAGCATTGACAGGTGATTACAATTAGTTAATTAAGGTAAAATGTTGCCCTACAATTAATCTCACACAGCATTATGGTACCATTGTGGATTAAAGTATGCACGTGTGCAAGTGTGAAGCAGCCTCCTCTTGTCTTCCAGAGAGGCAGGGGTTGCCTAACCAAGAGGCTTCATCTTTGTATTTGTCTGCAAATTAAATTAAATTAAAGACCACACCACATTACAATGCAAATTTGAGTTTGCATGAATTATTTAAGCCAGCCCCCCTCGTGCAGTCACATCACTAACACATGAACCAAATATCAGTGGTTAAAGGCTTTGGAGATACATTGAGATATGGACAAGCTAAAATAATTGTGTAATGAGTTGGAGTTTGTGTTGGTGTTAGGGAGCATTGCATGAACATCGCTGAGATGGTGTTTTTTATCCAAATCCAAATCATGCTATAAGCTCCCATTGATTTGTGTGCGATGATAAGATAAGATGCTCTCTGTCTCCTCCTCTTTGAGGCTTTGCTCCATTATATATAATGTAGAGTAGGTGTTGAAGGAAAGGAAAGCAAAAAGCCAAGTTTGAAATTGCTAACAAATCTGAACAATATTTCAAGGCCATCATCTCTCTCTCTCTATCTCTCTCTTTTCCTAGCAAAGAAGAAAAAAAATGGCTTCTGCCTCGGCTTTAAACCCGAAATCCAACTACCATATTCGGTCGATCAGCCTACCTTCGAAACCACACCCTCTATTTCAGCAATGTGAAGATCATTTGTTGAGAATAGCAGCTTCTGATGCCTCCTCTTCATCCTCATATTCGTCATCTTCCATAAGCCAGAAATTGAGTGGCCTCTTGGATTTGCATAACTGTCTCCATGAGTTGTTTCAATTGCCTCTCACCCAAGAAGCCTTTGTCCGGGAGCGAAATGAGAAGTGGGTGGATGAGCTTTTGGATGGCTCTCTTAGGCTCTTGGATGTATGTACAGCAGCCAAGGATGCCTTGATACACACAAAGGAGTGCGCACGCGAAATCCAGTCAATCATGCGCAGAAGAAGGGGAGGCAAAAGCGGGTTCACAAATGAGGTTAGGAAATACTTAGCCTCAAGGAAGGTGGTCAAGAAGGCAGTCTGCAAGGCCCTGGGGACTTTAAGAAGTTCTCAGAAAAAATCCACCTTCTCATCCACCAACAAAGACAATGTAACTGTGGCTTTGATTGGTGTGCTGAGAGAGGTTGAAGCTGTCTCTCTCACAGTGTTTGAGTCCCTTTTGTCCTTCATCTCTGGAGCAAAGTCAGCATCAAAGATGAAAGGCTGGTCTTTTGTTTCCAAGCTGATGCTCACCAAAAAAGTTGGTTGTGAGGAAGACAAAACAGAAATAAATGAATTTGCTGATGTAGATGCTGCATTGAGCTCCCTTGTGTGTCAAGAAACAAGCAACTCTGATGGCATCGTCGACTGTGAGAACGTGCAGAGTGAGCTGCAACAATTGGAAATGTGTAGTCAGGATCTAGAAGAAGGGCTCGAGTGTCTTTTCCGGCGTTTAATCAAGAATAGAGTTTCCCTCCTCAACACCCTGAGCAACTAATTGTGAATTTTGCTGCAGTATCATGAACATCCAGGATTTTTGTTGCCCTAGATGCTAGGTTTTATGTACATATAAATGAATATACATGTATTGTCTTTTGTAATACAAAATGGTGAATACTCTTTGGCTTAAATTGCGTCTACTTTTTCTCTCTTCATAATCATTTATTTTCGGGTCCAACAAGGTCCGTTCATCATACTGATCATTAATTCCTGCAAGCTCTGAGATTAACTAGCATTCTTTTGATTACCTTCTAAATTTTCCAATTATGATCCTATATGCAAGGTATCAATTAAGACATTTAATGGAAAGGGGAACTTCCTTATTGTCCAATTACAAGATGAATAAGTCTTTAATTTTTCACCCCTTCAACAAAAAAGCTATTTTAACTATATAGAAGTTAGTTTTGCTCTGTCAACTGGGAGTCTTGAGAGGTAAATTTATAGGAGTTTTCAAAATTATGATTGAGATCACATGGGATTTCTGAAAGCAGATTATATCAAATGTCAAGGCTGTCAAGATTCTAATTGTCCCAAGAGAGATCATCAATAATCAACATCAATTAAGGCTATTCAAAGGAGGACTTCATTCTCACATGCTCTAAGCACTGAGCATATGCTGGCTGTCCTTCTGTTAGGGGGACAACAGGATAGCTTGGCAGGCTAGCTCTGCATCTCATGCTATTTTTTTTTTCAACAAAACAGAGATTAAAAACACGTTTTCGAGAAGAAGATAAAAAAAGAGAGACTAAAAATAGGTGAAGTCTAAGATATGAAGTTGCTTGCTTCTTGCTATACAATCTTTTTGAAATCCTTAAAATCCATATGATCTTTATATCAGCCAAAGTTTTTATTTAAATATTGTTTTTTCATGTAGTCATGGAGTGAGTGTGGAACTTATTTAAATTGTTGGTTATTGAAAAGTGTTTACAATTTGTGCAAGTTGGGCCATAATTGAGACATTTGGATTGGAGAAAAAGGCATCATCACATTCAATTCAAAAGGAAAAAGGTTTTTGTGCCTAGTGGAAATATACAACCACCACAACCAGATAGGCAGATAGCAGGAACTTCACATAAGCTTCACAGTCTGGTTTGTTACTAATGTAAACTACAGTACAGCTTAATGTCAATTAATTAATGCTTTACACGAAGCTTCATCTGCGCCGTATTTCTCGATCTAATATCCAGGATTACAGCGGCGATTAGCATAAAAAAAACGTATTTATTTTCACGTGCAAACGTGTCACACACCATTATTGCTGCTGCATGAAACAGAAGAGAGAAAAAAAAAAACAGGTGCAAGTACAGATGGGGAAGACACTAAATAATAGGTATTGCCTTTTCGTGGATATGAGGAAAAGGTGTCAATCCACTCGTGCCCTTGTTTATTTTATCACCATTGCTCAAAATATAATATAGCATGGCGTCAATATGGAGCATTATCTTAAGGTTAAGAAACTTTAGTCGTATGATTTTATATGTAAAAATAATTGGAAATGAGTTGAGATGCCAGTGATGGGGAGACATTGCTCAGATAACACTTGGCCAAATCAAAACAATCTTGTATGGGAAAAGGTAGATAAATTTTTTTGTTCCCCTTGGAGTCTTCTGTAGATTAGGCAGATGCAGCCTGCAGGCATGCCGCAGAACGATGGAAGAAAGGTAAATCACCAGAATGTATACATTCAACCCAGAAACCTTCTCTTCTCTGGATAGAAAGGGAAATGGCTGCCACAAATTAAAATTTTCTTGCTCGCTCTTTGTCTAACGTGGATTAAAGTTAAAAATTCAATGGGACTAACTAATGACAATCACATGGCAGACTCAGATCTCAAACCCTTCTAATTATAATGGCAATTGTACTGGTTTTCTTTCTGATTAGGGAACAGTCTAATTTGTCTAGCCTGCCAAAAAACCTTTTTTAATTTTTCAGAAACACAATGCATGGTCATAAAACTAATGCATCTTGCAGATCTTGCCTGCTCTCTGCTTAACAATCATGTCTAGGACCTGCAAAATAAGATGAATTAACTAATCCCATAAATTGATCAGCATGACTGAGTTTTGTATGTTTAAGGCTTAAGCATAAAATAAGGATGGCTCTCACCTCTCCATGTATAATGGGAAAAAGAGTTGATGCCACTCGTGCAATCTCATATTTAATTTACAGATCTCTCTGTCCAATATGTTCATCATGACTGAATGGTTGTTACATTATGAAAGCATACAATGAGATTTTATATGCAAAATGAGTTGGTGTGCTGGTGGGAGAAGAGACATTGCATAAACATTTCCTAGGGGCCTTATAGATCCAAATCGAAATCATGTTATCTCTCACTGATGATTGAAGTGGATGAGATTCCATGTCCCCTTCCTCAACCAACACTATATATTAGGCAGATGCATATGGAAAGGAACACATCAATCTCAATTGTACATTAACAACAAGCTCTTCTCTTCTTTCTTCTCACAAGACACAAAAAGGAAATGGCTTTCCACACTCGCTCTAACAGCTTCCCTTCAAGGCCACACCCAGTCGTTCAAGAAATTGATGACCATTTGTGTAGATTGAGGTCTTCTGAGGCCACCTCCACATCATCATCATCATCAATCAGCCACAAACTGAGTGGCCTCCAAAACTTGCATGATTGTGTTGATAGGTTGCTTCAGTTGCCCCTCACTCAACAAGCCTTGGCACAAGAGCAGAATGAGAAATGGACTAATGAGCTATTAGATGGCTCTCTGAGGCTCTTCGATATTTGTAGCGCTGCCAAGGATGCCTTGTTGCAAACCAAGGAATGCGTACAGGACCTTCAATCAATCCTGCGAAGAACAAGGGGAGGTGAATGTGGAGTACTCACAACTGAGGTCAGGAAATACTTGACCTCTAGGAAGATGGTGAAAAAGGCAATCCACAAGGCTATAGGAAATGTCAAGAGATCGAGTTTCTCATCCCTCAACAAGAACAATGAGACCATTGCCATTGTTAGCACGTTGAGAGATGTTGAAGCAGTCACTTTCACTGTGTTTGAGTCCCATCTTTCTTTCATCTCCGGTCCAAAATCACAGCCAAGCAGGTGGTCATTGGTCTCCAAGATGATGCAATCAAAAAAAGTAGCTTGTGAGGAAGAAACAGAAGAAAATGAGTTTACAAAGGTAGATGGTGTATTGAAATCACTCATTGGATGCAAGACAAACAAATCTCATCCCCAAAGCCATCTTGACAATCTTGAGTCATGCATTCAAGATAAGGAAGAACAACTTGAGTGTCTATTTAGGCAACTCATCAAAACTAGAGTCTCTCTTCTCAACACATTAAACCATTAGATATTAGTTTTTCAGTTTTGTGTATGAAAAGCAGTACATGTGTACAAATATATGATAGAGTTCTATTCTTTTTCCTCTCCTCTCTTGAAAAAACTGTATATCCCACATTGGAAAAATATAATAAGTGTTATGCACTTAATATTGTTAACTCCTAAAACTTTGTTTGCCGAGCTTAATAATGTGAGCTTGTGACCCATCATGGGGACATTAAAGGTGGAATTTGGAACTTAGTGTAAGACATGGACAACCTATGGCACAGTGCTCTCGGCACAGTTGCTCGTGGGCTACTCTACAGTGGCAACCATGGTGGCTTATCAGAGCAGCTGTCGATCACGCTAGGCCTAGGTTCGCTCTTCACCTGACCGCCACCTTTTTTAGTTTTTTGCGATTTTCCATAACCTGTACAGATTTAATTCAAAACCTACAGATTTACTTCTGTCAACCAATCCACTTTTGCTTTGCTTATTAATTCGAAATAAAATGTTTGGGGAGCAGTCCAATTCATAAAGTCTGCTTACTACGAACCATTTTTCAACATCATGGAAGCATAACGCAATTGCACATGATCATTGAAAAATACAGATTGCAAATCTTGCCTGCTACTTGCTTAATAATCATGCCAAGGACCTGAAAAATAATATGAACTTGATCAGCATATAATTGAGTTTATGCATTAAGGTTAAGCATTTTAGTTTATTGAACTCTTTCCAATATGTTAGTTATGAGCTAAATTAATGAGCCCATGAGTTGGGATCCAATTCAAATCATGTTACCCTTCTCACTGATATGATTGAAGAGGATGAGATTCCAGGTCCCCCTCCTCAACCAACACTATATATTAAGCAAACACAATGGAAAAGATATTACATTAACCACTTCTTTCAAGGTCTTCTATTCTATCTTCTCAAAATACACAACAAGGAGAAATGGCTTGCCACACTCGCTCCAACAGCTTCAACTGAAGGCCACACCCAATCGTTCAAGAAGTTCATGAACATTTGTGTAGATTGAGATCTTCTGAGGCTACCTCCACATCCTCCTCATCAATCAGCCACGAACTAAGTGGCCTCCAAGACTTGCATGGCTCTGTTGATAGGTTGCTTCAGTTGCCTGCCCCTCACTCAACAAGCCTTGGCACAAGAGCAGAATGAAAAATAGAAAATAATGAGCTATTAGATGGCTCTCTATTGGATGTTTGTAACGTGCCAAGGATGCCCTGTTGCAAACCAAGGAATGCATACAGGACCTTCAACCAATCATGCGAAGAACGCGAGGAGGTGAATCTGGAGCACTCACCAGTTCAGGAAATACTTGACCTCAAGGAAGATGGTGAAGAAGGCAATCCACAAGGTTATGGGAAATATCACGGGATCAATGAGACTATTTCCATTGTTAGCAAGTTGAGAGATGTTGAAGTAGTCACTTTCGCGGTGTTTGTATCCCTTCTTTCCTTCATCTCAGGGCCAAAATCACAGCCAAGTAGCTGGTCATTGGTCTCCAAGATGATGCAGTCAAAAACAGTAGCTTGTGAGGAAGAAACAGAAGTATGAGTTTGCAAAAGTGGATGCTGAATTGAAATCACTTATTGGACACAAGAGAAGCAAATCTCATCCCCAAAGCCATCTTGACAATCTGGAGTCATGCATTCAAGATCATGAAGAACAACTTGAGTGCTTATTTAGGCAACTCATCAAAACCAGAGTCTTTCTTCTCAACATCTTAAACCATTAGATATTAGCTTTTCAATTTTGTACATGAAAAGCAATACATGACACTGTCTTACATTCTCCATTTTATTACAGAACAGTTTCTTCTCACAACACACAAAGAAGAAATGGCTTTCCACACTCGCTCTAACAGCTTCCCTTCAAGGCCACACCCGATCGTTCAAGAAGTTGATGAACATTTGTGTAGATGGAGGTCTTCTGAGGCCACCTCCACATCATCAACATCAATCAGCCACAAACTAACTGGCCTTCAAGACTTGCATAATTATGTTGATAGGTTGCTTCAGTTGCCCCTCACTCAACAAGGCTTGGCCCAAGAGCAGAATGAGAAATCGACTAATGAGCTATTAGATGGTTCTCTCAGGCTCTTGGATGTTTGTAGCAGTACCAAGGATGCCCTGTTGCAAACCAAGGAATGCGTACAGGACCTTCAATCGATCATGCGAAGAAGGCGAGGAGGTGAATCTGAAGCACTCACAACTGAGGTCAGGAAATACTTGACCTCAAGGAAGATGGTGAAGAAGGCAATCCACAAGGATATGGTAAATCTAAAGGGATCTAGTTTCTCATCCCCTTGAGCAATTATGGTCACCTGAAAGGCTATTTCATAAAAAGCATTGAATGGAGTTGAATAAATGGCCTAGGCAGGTGCTAGGCGGGGGCTAGGCGGGCGCTAGGCGGGCTAGGCGGGGCTAGGCGGGGCTAGGCGGCCTAGGCGGCCTAGGCGGGGGCTAGGCGGCCTAGGCGGTCTAGGCGGGGCTAGGCGGTCTAGGCGGGCGCTGGAGAGAGAGAGAGAGAGAGAGAGAGAGAGAGAGAGAGAGACGAGGATGATGATGGTGCTATGAGGCGAGGGAGATAGAAACGAGGATGACGATGGAGTCATGTTTAGGGTTTAGACAAGGGCCGTGCGGCTATACTATTTATAAAAAATAAAAAATAATAAAGACCCCGGTAAAGCCGTTCGGCTATACTGTTTTTAAAAAAATATCCCACATATCGCCGCGCAGCTATACTATTCGTTGAAAAAAAATAAGGAACGCATAGCACCCAATCAAAGGGGTATAGCCGGGTTTAGGGTAAAAACCATCGGCGAGGTGAAATGAGAAGTGGCCAAAACCACACCCAAAGAAAAATTTTGCATACCAACCTGCGAGTGTCAAGCAGCTGGTTATTGGTTTCCAAGATTATTCACACCAAAAGAGTAGCTTGTGAGGAAGAAACAGAAGCAAATGAATTTGCCCAAGTGGACTGCTCTGCAGACTGCAATCATTCTTTAAGACAAGCAAATCTGACCACAAGAATGCAGACAACCAGCTTGACAATCTGGAGTCATGCATTCAAGATCAGGAAGAACAACTTGACTGCCTATTTAGGCAGTTGATTAAAACAAGAGTCACCCTCCTCAACATCCTAAACCACTAGATATATATATTAGCTTTTTCGATTTTGTACATGAAAAACACACGTGTATATAAATCATCCTCCGGATACAAAATGATTACTCATTTGCTTAATTGTCAATTATTATTATTCGCATTCGTTTTCGGAACCATTGAAACAAAAATTCTACCATTTCCATCTCTTATCATCTATCATCTATACTTGGTCTAATTACAAGAGAAGATAAGTTAACTCTCAAATCTGAGGTAAACTCAGAGGAGTATCGAAAACCAAAGCAAAGAAAAGGTTTTGGTTCAGAAAACAACTGACCCAGAGCCTTCGCTCGAGCCACAGGGTTCAACTCTTTGCTTGGAATGGGCGGGCCAGTAGATAGCCAACTGAACCCGACCCGCTAATACTTAGCCAATGTTCCAGCCCCTCAAAGCCCCCACTCGGGTTACAAGCTTGCGTTACAGATAGGGGTGCAAGTTGGATTGGAAAATCCGATTCAGACCGATTCCGGTCCGAAGATTTCCAAAAAAATCCAACTCCGACAAATCCGAATTCCGTAAACACCGAAATCCGAAATTTCCCAAAAAAATCGGATCGGATTCGGAATGTACATGGAACTTCCGATATTTCCGAAATTTCCGATCCGAAATGTTCCGAAATGTTCCGAACTCATTCCGATCCGATAATTCTGATATATTCCTAATATATTCCGATTTCAAACATTCCGAATATTTGAAATGCATTCCGATCGGAAAATTCCGATTTAATCCGAAATATTTTGAATTAATCCTACAAAAGTTTATACAACAATCAATATATTTAATTTATATGCTCAACATTTAGTGAATTCCCACAATTTTTATATATGCACAACATTTAGTGAATTCCCACAATTTTTATACATGCACAACATTTAGTGAATTCCCACAATTTTTAATTGGTCCATAGTTTTGTCACAACCAACCAAAGACACAAGTTTTCTTTGATATTATTGGCAAACATTATATATACATGTATAATGAAAATTTGGAGAGGTGAGTGTTGATTTTTGTTCAAATAAATACTATTACTGTAACATTACCCCTCTTTAAATAACATCATAGAACTTCCCATCACACATGAATGTATGATATTTCTAGTTAATAATTACACCAATAGATCTATATGCTTTGAGATTCATTATTTTAGGTCATGACTTGCAACTGATTTCTTCTTTCTTGACTTCTATTCCTTCCATTCCATATATATTTTTCATATCCTGTAGCAGATACAACTTGTATCACTCTTGTACAGTCAAAGGTTTAAGGAGAGGCATTTTCTGACTAGAACTAGCACTCTTATGTTCCTTCCATTTTCTGTAGGTTGACATATTCGTGATTTCAGCAATGGTGTTGCAAAACATGATGTATTGAGTAGCTCACTTCTAGTGATGAGTTGAATTTGAATGTATTATGGATCTATGTTAAATGTTGTAGTTTTCATTTTCTGTTTTTATTGTGGACTAGTTTAAATTTGAACATTATGTCATTTGAATGTAAACATTGGAATTCTTATGAAAATTTTTTTTCTTTTTGGTTGGCTTAATCATGATTCACAAGAAAATTTCAAAAATTGATTTCAGAAATTTTTATCCGAAAATGCCGAAATTATTATCCGAAAATTCCGCATCGGAATAGAGTTAGTACATTCCGAAATTTCGGAATCGGAATCGGAAGTAAAAGATAATTCCGAAAAATTTCGGAACGGAATTCGGAATAGTGGTTTCCGATCCGTTCCGGCCGAAAAACACCCCTAGTTACAGAGCTCGGCGGTACAAACACCTCGTGCAGGGTTTATAAAGCGTAGTGTGTGATATGAACCAAGCAATGTGGGACAGGTTGCACTCGCTTTGCCTCTTAAGATCAGATCTTGAATAAGCTCAGAATTTCGTCTATACTTTTAAGTGGCGATTTAGGGAGTTGAGTGTTGAAGATTCTATTTCTCTCAAGGAAGGTAACCAATAATAAACACTTCACATTCAAAGGAGACTAAAAGAAAGTTTGTAGTGTTGCTTATTTTGTTTACAACGATTCTTGTGGATGCTAGAGGATCCTCAAGACCTTGTTCTTGGTAACACTGGTTGGTGAAAAATAGTAACATCAGTTCAAACATTGACATAAACAATTTTCTCCCAGGAAACAGTAAACACAGATTAAAGTAAACATAAACATGGCAGACTCAGATCTCACAACCTTCTGATTATAATGAAAATTGTGCTGCTTTTCTTTCTGTTTGCTAATTAACCAGCAACTCACCCTTTTTCAACATTATAGAAACACAATGGACGGTGACATTTTAATGCAGAATATTGCATATTTGCAGATCATGCCTCCTCCTTGGCAAACAATCATGTGAATGAAGGACCTGCAAAACAAGATGAATTAAACTAATCATATGCGTTGATCAGCATAATTCAGTTAAATGGTTTTTGCCTCTCCATGTATTTGTGTAAACAGGGACGTCAACGCCACTCGTGGGATCGTATATTAATTATGATTGATTAAATGGTTGTAGCATTTTAATGTGCTAAATTAATCAATTCATGAGTTGGAATGATGGGGTGGGAAGGGACACTGCATAAACGTTGCCTAGGGAACATATAGATCCAAATCGAAATCATGTTACCTCTCACTGATGATTGAAGTGGATGAGATTCCATGTCCCCCTCTTCAATCAACACTATATATTAAGCACTCTGAATTGTACATCAATCAAAAGTTTCTAAGTCTTCTGTTCTATCTTCTCACAACACACAAAGAAGAAATGGCTTTCCACACTCGCTCTAACAGCTTCCCTTCAAGGCCACACCCTATCGTTCAAGAAGTTGACGAACATTTGTGTAGACTGAGGTCTTCTGAGGCCGCCTCCACATCTTCATCATCAATATGCCACAAACTAAGTGGCCTCCAAGACTTGCATGATTGTGTTGATAAGTTGCTTCAGTTGCCTCTCACACAGCAAGCCCTGGCCAAAGAGCAGAACAAGAAATGGACTAATGAGCTATTAGATGGCTCTCTCAGACTCTTGGATGTTTGCAGCAGCGCCAAGGATGCTATCTTGCAAACCAAGGAATGCGTACAGGATAGCACAAAACTGAAATGGTATACAAGAAACCCCTCAAATATTACACTCTGTCGAGGACAAAGATTGGTTGTTTGAAGCAGAACAGGTTCAAGGTGACTTAACCTGCATGGTGCTCATTGACAGTTTGGCAGCATCCACAGGGACATAAGTCCCCGCCAATATCTTTGTTAGTAGAGGAGTCAGGGGTACTGCCCCAAGAGTTGTGCATACCGTCATTACAATAGACAGAGGAACATCCCCTTGAGCAATTAAGGTCACCTAAAAGGCTATTTCATAAAAAGCATTGAATGGAGTTGAATAAATGGCCTAGGCGGGGGCTAGGCGGGAGCTAGGCGGGGTAGGTGGTCTAGGCGGTCTAGGCAGGCGCTGGAGAGAGAGAGAGAGAGAGAAACGAGGATGACGATGGAGTTATGTTTTAGGGTTTAGACAAGGGCCGTGCGGCTATACTATTTATAAAAAAAAACAAAAAATAAAAAGGACCATAGTAAAGCCGTTCGGCTATACTGTTTTTTTAAAAATCCAGTGTATAGTCGTGCGGCTATACTATTTGTTAAAAAAAAAAAAGGAATGCCTAACGCCCAATCAAAAGGGTATAGCCGCCCGGCTATCCTAGTTTTTAATAATTAAAAAACCGTAGTATAGCCGTTTGGCTATACGATTTATTTTTAAAAAAAACATTCTATTTGCATTAGTTTATTCTTTATAGATACTAATTTGCTAGTTTCGATATATATACTTTATAGATTTAAATTTTTGAATAAATATTATTTTTAATAAATAGCATATGAAAATGGGGTGTATAATAAGTGAATTTTATGTGTATTATTGAAAATTTTGTAAAAAATCAAGTCTATTAAACATGAAAAATACATACGTACGTGTAAAATACGAGTATTAAACATAGAAATGCTAAAAAATTTATACGGCTAATAACTTTGGAAAAGTAAAAACTCAAAAGGGTACAATAGAGACTTGTGTAAAGGCCTAATAGTAATGGAAAATGCTCTAAGCTATCGATAAACAAAAATTGGGGAAAAAAGATAGGAATAGCATCCATGTAAAGCGTATAGCCGCGCAGCTATACTACTTATAAAATACTCTGTATTTTTATATATTTAAAAAAAGGCTATACTCTTTATTTTTATATATTAAAAAATCCCGAGTATAGCCGCTCGGCTATACTATTTTCAGTAAAAGAGTTCAAATCTGGCTCAAAACTAAGCACCACAAGATGTGCTAGAGTAAAATAGGATGTGTGACCTCAAACAACATCGTTTTAGACTATTAGTTAACAATATCTTCACATAAAAAATAAAACAGAGAATCTAAACTCCATAAGTATGCCAGGAAACTTAGAAAAGGCTTTTACTGTCACTTAACATCAACTGTAAGAGGCTTAATGGAGCCAAAAGGATACATATCTCTAAGGACACCCAAACTGCTGCTGCCCATTGTATTCATACTCACAGCAAATATTGCCGGGTTAGGGAAAACTTCGAAAGGGTGCTATAGTTGTCACTTAACCTCAACTGTAGGGGTCTCCTTGGAGTTAGAAGGATCTACATATATCTCCAAAAGAATGCCAGACTGCTTCCCATTATATTCATAATCACAACAAACAATGAGTGACACATGACGTAATTTTTATCGATGAATCCGACTTTAGAGTATTTTAAGCCGTCATAGGCAAAATTAGCGCAAAATTGGGGTTCTAGTGACGAAATAGGGTTTGAATTTGGGGATTTTGGTGAATTAGGGTTTTCAATTTAAGGGAATTGGATAGATAGGTGAACTCCTTGACAAAAATAAAAGATAGATAGGTGAACTAGGGTTTCAATTTGGGGGGAATCGGTATTAGATAGTGGGTTGGTCGTTTGAAAGATATTTGTGCCAAATTGACAGTTTCACCTCTCAAATTGATGAAATCTGATGGAATGACTGAACTGGCATGAATGAGATAGTTGGATTACCAAAATGGCATGAAAATTTGTTAGTATCAAACCAAAATAAAACTCGGGTATAAGTTTAAGGGCCATCACGGTTTACCCTTAGGGAAATAATAAAATCACTTGAACAGCTCCCAATGTAAAGTCTAATTGTATAGTTGATCGATTAATATATCAAATTGTGAGTGCTCAGAGGAGGCAAGCTATGCATATGCCACTCGTTAATTAGTCATAATGAATGAGCAAGCACTCTAACAAATTCAATCGGATAATGATTTAGTTTCATTTAAAATAACATAAATTAATTTAGAGTAAATTGTCGTACACGACCCCGAACTAGGATCCCATTTGAACTTAATCCCCCGAACTAAAAAGTAAGCAAATTTAACAACTGAATTAGGGCCAGTTTGGCATTGCTGTGCTGTGAAAATAATCGCTATCAGATTTGCTGTGAGAGAAATCAGTTGTGAGAGAACACAATTTGGCGTTTGGTAAACTTTTTGTTAGTAGTGTTGTTGGTATGGATTCCCATATAATCAAAAAATAATTACTGCATAATCATTAAATCCAACACCTCTTTGAAACTGATTCATGTATAATCAGAAAATGAAAGCACCTTATTAGCTGCTTTCCCAAATAGCTTTCTCTCACAGCAATTTTTAACAATAAGTGATTTTCTCATAGTTTACCAAACGGGTTGGGCTTCCTAAAATTTTTAAAAAATCACTTATCACCCCAAATAAGCAATACCAAACGGGCACTTAATTAAATGGCAAATGTTAATTTGTGTGAATTTCATCCAATTTTCCATTAATTATAAGGATAAACTTGTAATTTTGAGTAAAATAAATCAAACAAAAAGGAAATAATTAATAATTAATAAGAAAATTAGAATAACATTTTAAAAAAATAATAATTTATATATAAAAAAAATGATAATTCTTCGGAATTTTACGACGATGATGACAATGACAAAGAAGATGGTGATGGCAATGATGGATCTGGGTAGGGGGTGCTGATTGGGAGCGTGGTACAGTTTAAAATATTCTATTTAAATAGTATAGCCGCGCGGCTCTACTGTAGATATTTTATTTATATAGTATAGCCGCGCGGCTATACGTTTAATGTATTCTATTTATATAGTATAGCCGCGCGGCTACACCGTTTAACATGTTCTATTTATAGAGTATAGCCGCGCGGCTATAAGTTTGAACATATTCTATTTCTTTACCTATCTGAGAGTTTTAGTCCAACCAAATTCTCTCTCTCTCTCAAATTCCAAGAAAATGGCGAAAGGTGAAGGCAGGGTGTTGTTGGTATTGGGGGATTACGTGGAAGACTACGAGGCGATGGTTCCATTTCAAGCACTGCAGGCATATGGAGTGTCCGTTGATGCCGTCTGTCCTGGCAAGAAAGCTGGTGATATCTGCCGCACAGCCATTCATCAACTTTCTCCTGCTCACCAGGTCACCCACCTCTGCTTCTTTTGCCTTTTCCTTTTTCTATTTTTAATGAAAATCGTTTTCTTTAGCCTCATTACATCACTTGAGCACTGTCAATTGGTCTTTTCCATGCTCTGTAATTAAGCACACTCAATTAGATTGAAGATTGAATGCTTACTTCACTTGAATTTGTAAACCCAAAACAAGAAATTTGTCTCAAAGATTGAAGTGCTTACAATTCTCACATATGGGATTATGTTGCCTCCTCTAAAATTTGGAATATGTTGGGACTGGAAATAGTTTGTCACGTTTATGAACGAACATCACGCTTTCAAGTTTAGTTTTTTGCATCAGCCAATCGTTGGTAGCCTTAATTATAGACAAAATGAATAAGTTTTATTGTTGATTAGAGCCACTCTATTAGATTGACAAATAGCAATCCGTAGGTTATAGTTCTAGGTTGTGTGGACAGCGAGAAGCTCAAACAAGAACACATTGTTAGGAGTTTTGTTAGAGTGCTTGCTCATTCTTTATGAGCTAGAGAACCAACCTGTATTGAGCTTGAGTTCTGGGGACAAGACAGCGTCAACAAATTCTTGGCTCCGACGTCACTGCGTACACCATATTCAATAAACAAAATTGCATTAGTGCCCTCATCTCTAAGTGAAAATAATCTGATAATGGGCTACCTAGGTTTGCTGAATCGTGATCTGTGTTTAATTTACAAATCTCCAAATGCTACATGTCTTTCTGGTCCCCCTTTGTTTTGTTTTAATATGTTTTTTGGTTTTCTGTTTTTTTTTCTTTGGTTGCAGACTTATTCTGAATCACGTGGTCACAATTTCACACTCAATGCAACATTTGATGACATTGAATTTAACAAATATGATGGATTAATAATACCAGGAGGACGGGCACCTGAATATCTTTCTTTGGATGCGTCGGTTTTAGAATTGGTGAGAACGTTTTCTCACTCCGGAAAGCCAATTGCTTCGGTTTTCCATGGGCAACTTGTCCTAGCAGCTGCAGGCTCGGTTAAAGGTAGGAAGTGTACGGCCTTCCCAGCTATCAGACCTGTACTTGTTGCTGCAGGTGCTTATTGGGTGGAACCCGAGACCTTGTTGGGGTGTGTTGTTGATGGTAGTATAATTAATGGGGCTACATATGAAGGCCATCCTGAGTTAATTAGGCTTTTTGTGAAGGCACTATGAGGTAACATAACTGGTTCAGATAGGAGGATCCTGTTTCTCTGTGAGGTAAGTTTTATTTTCCTTCATAGTGCAATGAGAAATATGAAATTGTGATGCTGATCAATATCGAGTATATATATAGTATCGAGATTTGCCCTTTTACAGATACTTCTGAAAGATAGTGAAAATAACCTAAATAGGCTTTACCAGATTTGCCACAATTCTGCTGTGATAAGGTTCCATCATTCATTCCTATGTGTTTTTTCAATGTTTTGGTGGTATGATTCATTGGTCTGCCTACCTGGGTCCGTTGCCCATTAGAATACTTGTTTGTCAGGTCATTTGTGTGAGTTGTGAACTTGTGAAAGTAAATCCAAACATGTGTACTGGTCATCTTTCAAGTTGTTTGAATTATGGATTCTAAACATGATACATAGACAAGTACATCCTTTATGAATTTTAAAAGACTTCTTTACTATAATTTTCCGGAAAGTTGACTACTGAAGAATTTCAATTTCCCCCTTCCCCCAAAACTGAATACCTCCAATACCCAAGCCAATTAGGTCTCCAAATTCGAAATGCTACTACTGCCCTAGACCCATAAATTAGTTGCTGTCAGATTTCATAAGAACCTATTTTCTTGAAACCAGTTGTTTGTTTTCCCTTTAAAACCAAATTCTTTGAAGCATACCTAAACTTCTCTACCTACAACGCCAAAAGTTATACAACTTGACAAACCTTAAAGCCCACCACGTTTTGGAAGCTGCTTATTTTACAGTGATAAGATGGTCCATAAATCCAGATTGGCTACTTGTCAAACCTTAAAGCCCACCAAATTCAAAATATTATTTTACTTGTCAATATCAATAGTGATAAGATGGTCCATAAATCAAGTTTGGCTACGTGTTATAATTCACTGTAAATCTAGTAAACCCCTTGACAAGAACGTTAAAGCTGCATGTTGTTTATTTATTAACTAATTGTTATCTACGTATTATTCTAATCAATGATCAAAATTTTATATATCAAAATTTTATATTTCTCACGGTTACTAAGCATCATTCACTTTCTCTCCCTCAACACTTGTAGGACTTCATGGAAGATTATGAGGTAATTGTGCCTTTTCAGTCTCTTCAAGCTCTAGGATGCCATGTTGATGCAGTTTGCCCCAGAGAAGAAAGCTGGTGAAATCTGTGCAACTGCGTCCATGATTTTGAAGGTGACCAAACATACAGTGAGAAGCCGGGCCATAATTTCACTTTAACAGCTGACTTTGAAGCTCTATATGTCAAGTTATGATGTTCTTGTAATCCCTGGAGGTCGAGCCCCAGAATATTTGGCATTGGATGAGAAAGTTATTGCATTAGTGAAGCAAATTGTGGAAGCCAGGAAACCAATTGAATCCATCTGCCACGGGCAGCAGATTTTAGCTGCTGCTGGTGTTCTACAGGTAAGGTTACTCCCTTTAAGCAAGGCTACGCCTTTGTTTCCAAAAAATTGATCCGAATTTCAATTTGGTCCATATTCTTTAAGTTTCTCAATCAAATCCGACTATTTCCATATCGTTTCAATTTGGTGCATCGTCAAACATGGTATTGATATTGTTAAAAATATTACTGACTTTCTATAATTCCATGTGATGCCACCAAAGGAATTGCTCCAATAATTGGGTTCAACTGAAACAAAGTGAAGCTGTAATCCCTGTTTAGGTGACAGTGTAGTTTTATTGTATCTATCGCTCATCTTTTTATAGGGATGGGTCCCATGTTGTTGGGATGAGTCCCATGCTGTCCAGAAGTCCAATAAGTTGATTTCTGAAACTAAAAGTTGAAAGTGTACAAAATGCAGAAACAATAATATAAAGTTAATTTGTTAGGCACATAAACAAGGACTCAAAATCCTCATTAACAATCCAAAATCATATAACAAAATCGAGATTAGAAATTTTGGAATTTTAAAGTCCAAGCATGATATGGTAGATATGGGAGATGCTACAATGAGGGGGATCTGAGTGGGGGGTTTGAGTGAGGGGTTCAATCCAATCATCCAACCATCCAATCATTAAAAAAGTTTTAAGTTCAAACTTTGCTTTATATTATTGGATAGTGGTATTGAACCCTTCACCCACAACCCCTCATTATAGCATTTCCGTGGTAGATATACATTTATAATGTAGATTACATAACTTCTTTCGCTTTTTAACATCAACTAAAATGCTAGAGTAAAATTAATTTTTTGTGTGGGAAGTTTAACCAAAACGACAATATATAGATAATCTGTGGATTTATTTGTTCTTTTACTCATTGTCAATGTAGTTGATTGTAAATTTAAATGTCTGTTC
This sequence comes from Prunus kanzakura, assembly GCA_020521455.1. NCBI lineage: Eukaryota > Viridiplantae > Streptophyta > Magnoliopsida > Rosales > Rosaceae > Prunus > Prunus kanzakura. The sequence continues at coordinate 403,725 of BPUM01000041.1, read as the reverse complement.
TGTTGTGGGTGTTGATTAGCAAGCTTGCCAGTTGGTGCATGAACATTTGTGTTGTAATATAAAAGTCAGAAGGTGTGTACTATAATGCAGAATTTTCAAAAGGAATATATGCAGTAAAAATCTATGCTAGATGGAATGGTTTAAGAATGGGGTAAAACAAGAAATTACCTAGTAAGGAAAACCAAAAGGCTTGGCTGAGCTAGGCTGTTTCAGTTTTTCAGAAGGTGTTAGGAAGAGTTGGGAGTATCATCAATTTTGTAAGAGGGTTGATTTAGTGAGTGAGTATTTTATGACAAGTTAAAAAAGAAATCACCTTGAAGTTGTAATCTGTTTGCCTTTTGTTGATTCTTTTGATTGAGGGTTGATTTACTTATTTTCACATTATGAACTTTTTAAAATCATGTCCTAATTGTTGTTAACTGGCTAAATTTTAGGGAAAGAAATGTACTACGTATCCAGCGGTTAAGCTTAATGTGGTTTTGTCGGGAGCAACATGGCTGGAACCTGATCCAATAGATCGTTGCTTCAAGGATGGAAATTTGGTTACTGGAGCAGCGTGGCCGGGCCACCCAGAGTTCATTTCTCAGTTGATGACATTGCTTGATATTCAAGTATCATTCTAGTTGTTGTTTACCGGGTCAGCTGCTTGCATGTACTATATGTAATTCATGAAAGAATAAGGCATGTATGTTGTGTTATGTTAAGGTGACGTTTGTATATATGAGGGAACAAGTGACACTCTGGTTTTGATATGTATATGCCATGTTCCATGCAAGTTTGGTTGTGGATGAACAGTAAGAAAAGAGAACTAGCCAACAAAACCCAAACAAAAGGTTAAAAAGTAAAGTTAGAAGCACAAAAGCTGGAAACAAAATAAAAGAAAAGAAGAAAGAACAGTGCATACGCACCATGAGAACTTAACCGAAAACCTGCAAATGTAAACTTAAAACAAAAATAAGAACAAAACTACACAAAATTGAGTGTAGAAGAACCTAATTAGAAAACTTAAAAAACAAACTGAAACGAGACAACAACTAAAAAGACCATGATAAAACGAAAGCAAAACAAGAAGTAACCATAAAAAGAAACAAAAGCCTACTAAAACCAAAATGCAGAAAAAACAAAGAAAACTAAAGACACAAATCCACAAAACAAGAAAAATAAACACAATGGCACAACAAAAGGATAACAAAAGTAATAAAGAAAACACCATAACATGGCCAACAAGGCAAAACTTACCTGGTGCTGTAGTAACCATCAAACCATAAGAAACTACTCCAAACGTATCTGTTAACTTTGAAAACACCCAATAAAACCGTTAGTAACTGCTCCCAACTTTGGAACTGCAATGCTTGTAGAGGATCAAATGAACCTCCAAAAACTGCTCCCAACTTTGGAACTGCCAAGGCTTGTATCGGGGCAAAAACCATGCAACAGAAAGGGAGGCTCCAAAAAGGAGGCCACAACAAAGCAACTCTAACAGTAAAATATGAAGAAATGTGCATAACAAAATCCCATACCACTAATGGAAGAGGAACCAATTAGATGACGTATGATCATCGACAATTACAAGCAACAAAAATATCGTACGTAAAGAACATTCATGCGAAAATAAAACTTTTAGATGTTATGCTGCCCAAACAAGGACTTAGGGGGGACCAATAATATCCTCTTACGTGAAACAAGAGCAAGAAATAAGAAACACAATTGTGAAATCAAAACCAAATGAAAAAGAATAATACGTTAATGGTCAATGACCAAAGCAAACATGATAGAGTGGTCGCAGACAGAATCTCCTCAATTTTCCATCAAAGACAATTCCCACGGGAGCCACCACACATAGAGATCATGGCGATCTGCAAATCGCAGATCTACTTGTGAGTGTGGCGATCCGACTGTGCCAGAGACAGAGAAACATAGAAAACAGAGAGTAAGAGAAACTGAAAAACTGAAACAGCACTTCAATTCATCTCCTTATATTGACGTTCTTAATCAAAGTTGCGATACTAAAACCCAAAACCAAAGGGTGGAATAGTTCTGCAGTTGGTGGAATTGGGAAGGCAATGGGTGGTTCCCGAGAGGATAAGTATGTGTCGAAACTTCTCTGGGTAATCTATTGTTGTTCGGAAATCTTCTTTTCAAGTTAAATCCTTGAACACACTCACTCATATTGTTAATATTACTGAATAAATGCCTAGGCGGGCGCTAGGCGGGCTAGGCAGCCGCTAGGTGGGCTAGGCGGGCTAGGAGGTTGCTAGGCGGTCACTAGGCGGTCTAGGCGATCGCTAGGTGAGTGCTAGGCGGTCTAGGCAGGCGCTAGGCGGTCTACGCAGGTGCTAGCGCTTAGAAAAAAAAAGCCATTTTGGAATCTCCAAGGTCAGGGACGAGATGACGATGGTGCTATGAGAGAGAGAGAGAGAGAGAGAGAGAGAGAGACATGAGGATTGAAGAAGAGAGGTCGCCGGTTATGTTTGAGCAGGAGAGAGGGGCTAGAAGACGGCTCGTGTTCGAATGAATTCAAGGAGATCCATTCTGTCTCGTAGTCATTATATTCTATTTATAGCGTATAGCCGCACGGCTATACCTTTTCTATTCATTCAATATAGCCGCGCGGCTATACTCGGCTATACTCTTTATTAATTCTATTTATGCGCCACATGTCAAAACAAGTCTATTTTTATAAAAAGAAAAATTAAAACACCGAGTATATATATTGTGGGATCCTTTTTTTCTTTTAAATTTTTTCACCGATTTTCGTTTATCAATAAGAGTAGTTTATAACATTATCCATTACTATCTGGCTTGGATAAGAACCGATCAAAGTAGTTAATGGCAAGGTATGGTATGAAAGGGTCAAGGTTGCAAGAATATTGTGCCTCGTAAATTATGACAAGTTTAGACCAATATGTAAGAAGAGAGAAATTAAATGAAGAAACAGAGCTCACAAGTATTCTTTTCTATTTCATTTTTTACCTATAAAACAAGAGAAATGGGTTATGAGGCAAAGAGATTTTGAGCAGCTTAAGGAATTTTGTGAGGGCACGTGGTCAGATTCTGAGGCAAAGAGATTCTGAAGACCAAACTCATCCATTTTCTCTGCTTGGTTTTGTGTTTCAAGTGAAATTGTTTATGAAGTCTAAGTACAAATAGAGGAGATCAAGGAGAGGACATTGGAGATGTATGTCTTCACCTTCACTCCCCTTAGTAGTAGATAAAAAGAGTATTTCTTTAAAAGATATTCCTAGTTGAAACCATCTATTTTCTATTTGTACATGTATAATCTTGTACCGCACATGAGAAAAAACACTAATTGTATTTGCATATCTATGACAACATTCACATGTGTCGTTAATTTTTTGAATAGGACTATCTGTTAACCAATCTAATAAGAATTTCTATCGTTATGTGACCATTTCCAAATAATGCAAAGGATTCCAAAATTATAGAACACTACTCAAGTGCCCAAGAATCATATCCATACTGAAGTTGGTTTTATCTCAGCAGCAAGGTGAAGATCATACATGAAATATCACCACATAAAACTAACAAGAACGGTAGAATCATTCTCAATACATTGTTAACTGCCTATTTAACTAAGGATGTTCATTTTTTTTTTCAAAAAAAAGACTAATGATATTCCTTTGCACTGTTAAGGGCCAGCTTCTCAATTTCACTCTCAGGTTGCCTTTTTTTATCCAAAGATGAAGTCTTTCACACAACCTTCAGCAGACTCTGTCGCCCTCTTAATCTGCCATCACAACTTTGTGCCATTATCCTTCGAAACACTTGACGTAAACCAAGTACAGAAATTATTCAACAAAACCGATATGTATCAAAAGAACCTATGACAATCGCCAATTACCAATGAAGAAATTGAAAATTTTCTAAGACAGGAAAAAGGAACACGAACACAGAGAAGAATCTCAGCTCAGCTAAAGGCATCCTGCCTTATAATATAGACGGTGAGACAAAACGTGCTTTACGTTAAACAATCTAGTCTTTAACTACCTAATAATACCTCAGCACTAATCTTAGCCATAATCTGTTTCAAAGGCCAAGATGCTATCCTTACAGACAGAAACAACAAATTTTTAAAAAATACAATCAACAGCACCTCTAGCAGGCAAGGTACTTTGCAATAACGAACCTTTCATGTCTGCACCTATTTCTAAATTCTAACTCGGAAAATTTGTCACTATTCCATTGAGCATCATATAGTTCTAGTTTCATGAACACTCCTACAAGCAGTCCAGTACACAAACTGGTTCACATTATCATTTTGATAATGAGATATGGCAACAGGAGAGACGTCGTATGACAAAATCAGTTCAAATCACATAACCCAAATTTGGTCCACAACTAGCAACTCAAGTTCAAGCCCAAAATCTAAAGACCCCAAAATTTTGAACTAAAAGTGCAAACAAGAAGAGAAAATTGTAATCGCAAGAGTAATTTTCATTTTCTCCCTACCATTTCTTAACAAGATCCAATAGTAATTTTACAGAAATAAATCACCTGAAGAGCAAAGAACATACAGGGTCGAGAGCATTGGGCCCAAAGCCATAATCAGCAGCCAAAGAGTAAAAGTACAGACTTTGACACTTGTTCAAATCTGAACTTGAGGGTTGAGGTCTTTTAAGAGTCATTACATATAGTTATTTTTGCCCTGTCTATATATTGAGAGGAAAACAAATCTGAACTTGTATTAACCACTTGAGCTACAAGCCTTTTGAATATATATTGTTTCTCACATTACTTATTTCCCCAAATCACAATTTGGCACATTTGTAAAAATAATTTTATCAACAACACAAAGAAAAATATTTGAACACCTATCAAACTGAATTTGGCAGGAAAATAGGAGGCAAATTCCCACCATAAAATCTTGAAATACTTAGCCAAATAATTGGTAAGCACAACAATGGCCATGTTGCATTACTTTCCAAAATGCCTATAGACCATTTACTATTCAAAACCAGATAATAAGAAACTGAAAAGGAAAATGCAAGGGCTGTATATCTCAGTAGCATACTGGCAAATCATGTTAATGAATCACAAAACTGCAACTCAATCAGTTTAATCAGCTAGTTTCCCTCCAGCATTCATGGGTAAATAGAAATCTCATATACCTGTAATGCATCATGTATGCTGCTGCCACTGGTTTGACTAAAAAGGAAGCGGAGCGGATGAGCCTTGGCTTGGCTATCTTCTTGTCCTCTTCAAGAGAGATTAGTGAAAGATTGGCTGGGTTCTCGATCATCAGATTAGCTACCAGATATCCTGAGATGCTCCAGGTCTGGTACTTCCTCTCTTGCTTCCCGATTTATCTCCTTGCCTTGCCATCATAGTATTCTGGCCACCCGTCTTTTGAGAGCCGCTGCTTCACCTGTTCAATTGCTCTCTTAGCAGTCTGAGGCCTCCCCGTCTTGATACATGCTGCAGTAAGCAACCACAGCAGTGCTACAAGACAGATGCAACAACATTAACCAATTGTTTTAGAACAAACACATAAGTCAGAATTCTGTGAACAAGCATCAAAATATCATGAATAGAACAACCATTTGGCATGCTTTCCCAAGTTACATTCAGAAATGTATCCCACAACATTTATATACCAGAAGATTTCGATTGGAAAAGTGGTTACCAGAAGATTATTTTAAATAAAGACGTTTAAAATAAAAGATACTATGTCTACTCATGGTAAGTAGTACTTGTAGCCTAGTTTACTAAATAAAAACAACAACTAGCCTACTCATGTAAAGTGGGTACTAATGTTCATGAAATGTCATTGAAAGGTCTCAGTCAAATAGAACTAGCACAAGGCTTCAAGTAGAAAAATAGAACTGCAAATTGTAATATCAAGCAATAGACACAGGGGACATTATCTGAAAGATTTACAAATCAACGGAAACTAACAAAACCAGCCTTGAGCCACCGATATTTAAGCAAAAACCTTTATACTTTAATGGTGAAAATGACTACTGGAGGTGCTAAAATGAATAAACATAGCAAGTAACAGAGACAAATCAAAACAAGACATGAACAAAAAGAACAGAAAAGATAAAGAGCTAATGCAAATAGCACATTGTGATAACACCATCTCCATGAGACTTACTTGGCCAAGAGCCACCATTGTGAAAACTCCATGAAACTTCTCTGGGTTATCTATTGTTGTTCGGAAATCTTCTTTACCAGTTAAATCCTTCAACACACTCACTCATATTGTTAATATTACTGAATAAATGGCCTAGGCGGGTGCTAGGCGGGCTAGGCTGGGGCTAGGCGGGCGCAAGGCGGTCTAGGCGGGCGCTAGCGCCTAGAAAAGAAATAAGCCATTTTGGAATCTCCAAGGTCAGGGACGAGATGACGATGGTGCTATGAGCGAGAGAGAGATGAGGATTGAAGAAGAGAGGTCGCCCGTTATGTCTGAGCGAGAGAGAGGGGCTAGAAGACGGCTCGTGTTCGAATTAAATCAAGGAGATCCATTCTATCTCGTAGTCATTATATTGTATTTATAGCGTATAGCCGCATGGCTATACTGTTAGATATTCTATTTTTTAAAAAAAATTAAAATATATAGTGGGAGGGATCCTTTTTTTTTCTTTTAAATATTTTCCATGATTTTCGTTCATCGATAAGAGTAGTTTATAACATTATCCACTACTATTAGGCCATTACCCGAGTCTTTATTGTCCCCATTTAATTTTTTACTTTTCCATAATTATTACCAGTTTAAAGAATTTAGCACTTTTACGTTTAATACTATATTATACACGTACATATGTATTTTTCAATAATACATCCATGTTCTGTAAAGACTCGGTAAAATTCACATTTTTTTAAAAAGTAAACGTACAATATTCGTATTATAAATCTACGTAAGTATTTCTTATGTTTAATACATGTATTTTTTACAAAATTTTCAATAAGACACAAATTTCACGTATTATACAACATATTATTGAATAAAAATAATATATATTAAATTATTATACAGTGGCCGATTAATATTTACTTTGAATATGTTGAAACTTGCAAATTAATATCTTTAGAGTATAAACTAATGCAACAAAGATGGTGTTTTTTTCATAATTTTTTTATTTATTAAATTGTATAACAGCGCGGCTATACCTTTTAAATATAATGTTCACTCGAATTACGAGCCGAAAACCGGCTGAAACTTTAAGCGATAAAACGAGTTCCAAAACTCAAAAATCGATCATAACCAACTCAACCAAAAGCTAAGTCACATTGAAAGGATGAGAAAACATACATGGATCGACAAATTTGGTGGCCGGAATCATCGGAAATGACGACGGAAAGTTTTGACAAAATCGGAACTTTTTCAAGCTACCGCGGGCGAAGGAGTGACTGGGCTCATCGGAGAAAGGGAGGAACATGTAGAGGAGGTTGAGATGGTTCTAATGCAAGTGGTCTCGCAGCCAACGGTGGCCGGATGGAGGAGATGTTGCTAAAATTTGAATATGGTTTGAATATGTTAGGTTGAATTTTATTCTTCTCCATAAAGAGGTATATATAAGAGTTTACTTGAGTGCTTTACAAAGAATTAGATACAGTAAAGTATTAGGAAAGTATCTCCTAATTATACAATGATTTGACAACTATATAAAATAGGAAAATAAATCCCTTAATTAATCAAGGAAATAAATCTCCTTGATTAATTAGGAGACTCACTTCAACACTCCTCCTCAAGTTGGTGCATATACGTCACAAATGCCCAACTTGGTAAGTGAGTCATGAATACTATGCCACAAACAGCTTTGGTTAAGATATCTACCAGTTGATCTTCTGATTTTGCAAATGGTAGGTGGATGATCTTCTTCTCAATTTTTTCTTTGATAAAATGTCTATCCACCTCAACATGTTTGGTTCGATCATGTTGAACTGGATTATGGGCAATATCAATGGCTGACTTGTTGTCACAATGCAACTCCATTGGCTTTTCTGGCTTGAAGCCCAATTATATCAAGAGTCTTCTGATCCACAGGGGAGGGGTACCATTAGCATTAGACACCACCGACGGAGTGGATGATTTGTGATTAATAAGTTAGTCATGATCAAATGTCATGTGATTCGTAGCACCCGAGTCGATAATCCATTCGGAATTTTGAGAGGACGTATGAAAAGTAGTACCTTTGGTGGGGTTGATAGAAGCATAAGTCCAGGTAGCCCGATCAGCAGGATTGATCGCATGCTTCTGTGAGTCTGCAATAAGGGGGAGAATCGTAGGGATTCCTGATATCGCAACAAAAGTAAAATGTGATATGAGAATGTGAGGGATTTTGATTTGAGGAATTTGATGTAGGAATTGGATTTGAGAGGTATGTGTATAAGATCTGAGGGTATGGGAATTTGATTTGAGGAATTTGATGTATGATGTAAGAATTGGATTTGAGAGGTATGTGTATAAGATTTGAGGGTATGTGTTTAAGGATTTTGATAAGAGGATTCTAGGACTTCAACTAATTCACACAGACACAACTTCTCTTTACTCCACCTTACCCCTTGAAGAAAAGGGGTCGTCGGAGTCAAGAAATAAGCAATTTCTTCATGGAAATACATCAAGGTAATGGGGCAAGCAACACATTTGAGAGAGAGCTATAGGAAATAGGAAAGAGAAACATATCCCTTTTCACTCCCCTTCCCCCCCTTTAAGAGGAGGGGAGGAGAGCACTTAAATTGCAAGAAGAACGCAAGCACAGGTTACAAGAGAACTAGGCTCTGATACCATGCTAAAATATAAATATGGGTTTGAATATGTTAGGTTGAATTTTATTCTTCTCCATAAGGAGGTATATATAAGAGTTTACTTGAGTGCTTTATAAGGAATTAGATACAGTAAAGGATTAGGAAAGTATCTCCTAATTATACAATGATTTGACAACTATATAAAATAGGAAAGTAAATCCCTTAATTAATCAAGGAAATAAATCTCCTTGATTAATTAGGAGACTCACTTCAACAGATGTCGTCGGCCAAAGATTGGTGGCTGTTTTGGTCGTGAGAGAGAGAGAGACTACGGGAGGGAGAGAGAGAAATGAGGGAGAAAAGAAAAGAAAAATCTGGGTTTTAAAAAAACTGACTTCGAAATATTTATGGTTATGCCATTGGGCTTCCATGGATCATAATTTTTTCGTTATAACTCCGATTTGAGCCCACTACGTGTCTACGGATGCATATCGACGTGATCTACAACATGGTGCCATTCAATTCCCCAAAATCTTTTCCGAACCAAAAGTCAACTTTAAGCCCATTAAAATATTCTCGGGGTAAAATTGTCCTTTACTTTAATAATTTAATAATTAAATAATAATTTAGGATCGGGTTATTACATCCATTATCTATAATTATCTGCGTTTAATCATCTTCTGAATTTTGGGTTGATGAATTTTTTATTCTGTTTGATGGGTTATTTATGCATGGGAAAAGAGATCATCCCATTTTAGTTTTACAATTTTATTTAACTATCATCAGTATTGCAAATTTAAAAAGATGGACAAAAAGCCATCACACAGAGCTGATATGTTTTGTGTCAAAGCAGTATATTACTTTTGAATCTGAAGAGAAAATAAATAAATATATATATATACAAGTATGTTTGTTTGATCTCTACAAAATTGGATGCCTGTTTTACTACATGATGATTTTCATGCCTAATGGTTGAATATGTTGAGAAGAGAGACTCTGGCTTTGATCAAGCGCCTAAACAAGCACTCAAGTCCTTCTTCAATGTCTTGAATGTTTGCCTCCAATTCTTGGAGCAAATTTTGCACATTCTCGGCTTGCACTGCACAACCAGATTTGCTTGACTTGTGACTGATAAGGGAGTGCAATGCAGCATCCACCTTCTTAAGTTCATTCGTATCGGCAGCTTCCTCACCCTCACAAGCTACTCTTTTTGGCTGGCCTACCAAAAGAAGGATGAAATTAAAGACACGTGTCAAATTAAAGGTGACAGCAGATCATAATCTTTCGTTTTTTGCCACCTAACTTTTTGGTTAATTTTGATGTGACATGGGTATTATCAAACTCTAGGATCGTTTTCTGAAATATTTTTATTAAAAAAAAGAGAGGATCCAAATCCTTGATGGTTTGTACTTTGTAGTCCGGGGCTTGTTCTTCTAGTACTTGTCGACATCACTCATCTATCTCTGGTCATTAATAGTTTCAATTATTGCTGAATTATATTAGTAAATATAATTTTTCCAATTACTCAACAGAAAAAATATATATTAGTAAATAACACAAAGATCCTAAGTTGGCTATTTTTTCTTGTTTTTTGTTAAACATTTACTAGTATAAGAGGAGGCGAACAAGTTAGAGTTGAAAGAAAATCGATTAGCTCATAATTTCATGAATGATTAACAACCGTTGATTAATATAAATTTTATATTTATTAATGGTAACTACAAGACACTACCGTTAATAAAGCTTATAGGAGAAAAACAAAAAATGTGACCAACAAAGTGACAAGAAATAAATCTAAAATGTTGGAGCCAACCAACTAATTAATTACCTGTCCGAAGACTTTATAAAAAGCTATGAGCTGATCACATGACTTTCAAGTCCCTAGTCATTTCATTAAACACATGATGGCAAGTGTAGAAGAGAAAGGCTCTGCAGATGGAAGAGAAGATCACACACAAGATGGGACTGTGGATCTCAAAGGTAGACCCATTTTACGATCAAAGACTGGGAGATAGAGAGCTTGTTCCTTCATTATAGGTATGTAATGTACTCCATAGTTTTTGTTCTTCAAATATTTTAAAGGCCCCTTAGCTAGGAGCAAAACGTGCATATATCCCGGAGGTATACATCTGTTTGTAAGTTTATTTCTCTTTTCACGTAACTTGTTGTGTAAGGAGATAATTAGATTGAGCATGTGTTAAAAAGTAAGTATCGTGATCAAAATCATCCCCCGTTTTACCATGACGAATCAATATGTATGATTTTGTTGTTGCTGTTGGGTGTGTTTGATTAATTTGTAGGGTATGAAGTGTTTGAGAGGATGGCATACTATGGAATTGCATATCAAACTTGGTGATTTATTTGACAACGAAGCTCCATGAAGGCACTGTAACCTCTGCCAACAATGTTACCAACTGGGTTGGGACTGTGTGGATGACACCTCTGTTGGGAGCTTATATTGCAGATGCTCATCTTGGCCGCTACTGGACTTTTGTTATTGCTTCTGCCATATATCTTGTGGTACGAATTAATTCAATTCCAAGCACTTAATAAATTATATCCACATGCATATACATAATTTATAATTTCTCATTATAGAACTTGCATGCCAATAAATATGCACAAGTATATATGGATCATTAATTGTTGAACAAACCACAAGCATTATATATAAGTGATAATTTTCTGCTTAAATGTGATCACATCTCACCTTAGTGACATGCAAGCTCATTAAGGGTTTTTTTTATGCTAAAAGGTTTTGGCCGCTAGCATATGCATTCACATATAATTTATAAGAATGAACCTAGTTGGTATCGGAAAAGGTGATGATTTTGGCACTTTAAAATCACCCTTAACTTATCTCATGCACTCCTCATTTGTGAGTAATAGAAGAGCGTGTGAGGTGAGATTTGAAGTGTCAAAATCATTCCCAAACGGATATCATGATTGCCTTCTTGCTATGTTTTTCCAAGATAATGTATTTCTCATTGTATATTTTGGGATATAATTGGTAGTTTGATCACACATCACAAGCCTCCTCATGCACTTGCCTGCCTCTTTAACTTTTCCTATCCAGTAGGTTGGGTAAGGAGAAAGGAAAAGAGGAAATAGGAAGGAGTCGAGGTAGGGGTATTTTGGGAATAATGGAGAGTCAATGGAGAATGAAACAGCGCCAGAAGAGGAAAACAAAAATCTCCAATTGGATCAGAATTGATAGAGTTCATACGTACATACATTAGAAGGCTGCATCCATTGGAAGTTTGGCAAATGCATGACTCACAAGAATGAAGCATGAGTTGAAATTAGTCCCACATTAGAAAACTGGAGTCCATTGAAGGTCTTTATAAGACTTACTCTAAATAACAAAATAGCTTGGATAGGGCTATGCAAGTAGTCCAATTGAGTGGCTTGTGGGTTTGGGACTTTGGATTAATGCCTTATTAATTAACCAAAAGATGGACAAACCTAATCCGACAAACCTTTACCAGCAAACACCTATGCCGACGAAATTTTGTCAGGAGAGGTTTTAAAAAATATATATATATATAAACTTAGTATCTTTAGGTCAATAAATTTTTATTTTTTCGAAATTTCTTTCTAGTAATTAATTTAATTACTTTCATTAGTAATTCTTTTCTAACTATTATTTCTCTAGTGAATAATTAGTATCAAATATTTTAATTAATAGCATAAATGACATTACTAAATAAATAGTATTTAGACTAGTCTAGAGCATTATCTATTATGTTTAGGCCATTACCAAGGTATAGCTATTGTCCCCTTTTGATTTTTTACTTTTCCAGAGTTATTACACGTATAAAGAATTTAGCATTTTCCCATTTAATCCTCATATTATACACGTACATACGTATTTTTCAAAGAATACTTCCGATTTTTGCATACGTCTTCAAGAGTCGGTATAATGAAAGAAAACGTACAATACGTGTATTTTAATGATTATTTAATATCAAAGAACTAAAAACGGAAGTCCACAAAATAATTCAAAAAAAAAATTAATTACTATTTACCAAGTAATTTACGAAATCAGTAAAATATTTAAACATTGGCTAAAGAAATAATAATTAAAATATAATCACTAATTAAAGTAATTAAAAAAAGGCTAAGGTATTACTTAATCACATGCATTAAATGAAAGAAGTTGGCCAAAAAACACAAGTGAAGAAACTAATTTTATAATTGGAAAACTCAAAAAAAAAAAAAAAAAAAAAAAAAAAGCCATACAACCTCTCCTGACGAAATTACCTATACCGACGAACTTTCGTCGCGACAAACCTAATCCGACAAACCTTTGCCGGCAAACACCTATGCCGACGAAATTTTGTCGGGAGAGGTTTTAAACAAATAAATAAATATAAACTTAGTATCTTTAGGTCAATAAATTTTTATTTTTTCAAAATTTCTTTCTAGTAATTAATTTAATTACTTTCATTAGTAATTCTTTTCTAACTATTATTTCTCTAGTGAATAATTAGTATCAAATATTTTAATTAATAGCATAAATGATATTACTAAATAAATAGTATTTAGACTAGTCTAGAGCATTATCTATTATGTTTAGGCCATTACCAAGGTATAGCTATTGTCCCCTTTTGATTTTTTACTTTTCCAGAGTTATTACACATATAAAGAATTTAGCATTTTCCCATTTAATCCTCATATTATACACGTACATACGTATTTTTCAAAGAATACTTCCGATTTTTGTATACGTCTTCAAGAGTCGGTATAACGAAAGAAAACGTACAATACGCGTATTTTTATGATTATTTAATACCAAAGAACTAAAAACGGAAGTCCACAAAATAATTCAAAAAAACAATTAATTACTATTTACCAAGTAATTTACGAAATCAGTAAAATATTTAAACATTCGCCAAAGAAATAATAATTAAAATATAATCACTAATTAAAGTAATTAAAAAAAGGCTAAGGTATTACTTAATCACATGCATTAAATGAAAGAAGTTGGCCAAAAAACACAAGTGAAGAAACTAATTTTATAATTGGAAAACTCAAAAAAAAAAAAAAAAAAAAAAAAGCCAAACAACCTCTCCCGACGAAATTACCTATACCGACGAACTTTAGTCGCGAGAAACCTAATCCGACAAACCTTTGCCGGCAAACACCTATGCTGACGACATTTTGTTGAGAGAGGTTTTAAAAAAATAAATAAATATAAACTTAGTATCTTTAGGTCAATAAATTTTTATTTTTTCAAAATTTCTTTCTAGTAATTAATTTAATTACTTTCATTAGTAATTCTTTTCTAACTATTATTTCTCTAGTGAATAATTAGCATCAAATATTTTAATTAATAGCATAAATGATATTACTAAATGAATAGTATTTAGACTAGTCTAGAGCATTATCTATTATGTTTAGGCCATTACCAAGGTATAGCTATTGTCCCCTTTTGATTTTTTACTTTTCCAGAGTTATTACACGTATAAAGAATTTAGCATTTTCCCATTTAATCCTCATATTATACACGTACATACGTATTTTTCAAAGAATACGTCCGATTTTTGTATACGTCTTCAAGAGTCGGTATAATGAAAGAAAACGTACAATACACGTATTTTTATGATTATTTAATATCAAAGAACTAAAAACGGAAGTCCACAAAATAATTCAAAAAAACAATTAATTACTATTTACCAAGTAATTTACGAAATCAATAAAATATTTAAACATTCGCTAAAGAAATAATAATTAAAATATAATCACTAATTAAAGTAATTAAAAAAAGGCTAAGGTATTACTTAATCACATGCATTAAATGAAAGAAGTTGGCCAAAAAACACAAGTGAAAAAACTAATTTTATAATTGGAAAACTCAAAAAAAAAAAAAAACAAAGCCAAACAACCTCTCCCGATGAAATTACCTATACCGACGAAATTTCGTCGTGAGAAACCTAATCCGACAAACCTTTGCCGGCAAACACCTATGCCGACGAAATTTTGTCGGGAGAGGTTTTAAAAAAAAAATTAAATATAAACTTAGTATCTTTAGGTCAATAAATTTTTATTTTTTCAAAATTTCTTTCTAGTAATTAATTTAATTACTTTCATTAGTAATTCTTTTCTAACTATTATTTCTCTAGTGAATAATTAGTATCAAATATTTTAATTAATAGCATAAATGATCTTACTAAATAAATAGTATTTAGACTAGTCTAGAGCATTATCTATTATGTTTAGGCCATTACCAAGGTATAGCTATTGTCCCCTTTTGATTTTTTACTTTTCCAGAGTTATTACACATATAAAGAATTTAGCATTTTCCCATTTAATCCTCATATTATACACGTGCATACGTATTTTTCAAAGAATACTTCCGATTTTTGTATACGTCTTCAAGAGTCGGTATAATGAAAGAAAACGTACAATACGCGTATTTTAATGATTATTTAATATTAAAGAACTAAAAACGGAAGTCCACAAAATAATTCAAAAAAACAATTAATTACTATTTACCAAGTAATTTACGAAATCAGTAAAATATTTAAACATTCGCTAAAGAAATAATAATTAAAATATAATCACTAATTAAAGTAATTAAAAAAAGGCTAAGGTATTACTTAATCACATGCATTAAATGAAAGAAGTTGGCCAAAAAACACAAGTGAAGAAACTAATTTTATAATTGGAAAACTCAAAAAAAAAAAAAAAGCCAAACAACCTCTCCTGACGAAATTACCTATACCGACGAACTTTCGTCGCGAGAAACCTAATCTGACAAACCTTTGCCGGCAAACACCTATGCCGACGAAATTTTGTCGGGAGAAGTTTTAAAAAAAAAAATTAAATATAAACTTAGTATCTTTAGGTCAATAAATTTTTATTTTTTCAAAATTTCTTTCTAGTAATTAATTTAATTACTTTCATTAGTAATTCTTTTCTAACTATTATTTCTCTAGTGAATAATTAGTATCAAATATTTTAATTAATAGCATAAATGATCTTACTAAATAAATAGTATTTAGACTAGTCTAGAGCATTATCTATTATGTTTAGGCCATTACCAAGGTATAGCTATTGTCCCCTTTTGATTTTTTACTTTTCCAGAGTTATTACACGTATAAAGAATTTAGCATTTTCCCATTTAATCCTCATATTATACACGTATATACGTATTTTTCAAAGAATACTTCTGATTTTTGTATACGTCTTCAAGAGTCGGTATAATGAAAGAAAACGTACAATACGCGTATTTTTATGATTATTTAATATCAAAGAACTAAAAACGGAAGTCCACAAAATAATTCAAAAAAACAATTAATTACTATTTACCAAGTAATTTACGAAATCAGTAAAATATTTAAACATTCGCTAAAGAAATAATAATTAACATATAATCACTAATTAAAGTAATTAAAAAAAGGCTAAGGTATTACTTAATCACATGCATTAAATGAAAGAAGTTGGCCAAAAAACACAAGTGAAGAAACTAATTTTATAATTGGAAAACTCAAAAAAAAAAAAAAAAAAAAAAAAAAAAAGCCAAACAACCTCTCCCGACGAAATTACCTATACCGACGAACTTTCGTCGCGAGAAACCTCATACGACAAACCTTTGCAGGCAAACACCTATGCCGAAGAAATTTTGTCGGGAGAGGTTTAAAAAAAAAAATTAAATATAAACTTAGTATCTTTTGGTCAATAAATTTTTATTTTTTCAAAATTTCTTTCTAGTAATTAATTTAATTACTTTCATTAGTAATTCTTTTCTAACTATTATTTCTCTAGTGAATAATTAGTATCAAATATTTTAATTAATAGCATAAATGATATTACTAAATAAATAGTATTTAGACTAGTCTAGAGCATTATCTATTATGTTTAGGCCATTACCAAGGTATAGCTATTGTCCCCTTTTGATTTTTTACTTTTCCAGAGTTATTACACGTATAAAGAATTTAGCATTTTCCCATTTAATCCTCATATTATACACGTATATACGTATTTTTCAAAGAATACTTCCGATTTTTGTATACGTCTTCAAGAGTCGGTATAATGAAAGAAAACGTACAATACGCGTATTTTTATGATTATTTAATATCAAAGAACTAAAAACGGAAGTCCACAAAATAATTAAAAAAACAATTAATTACTATTTACCAAGTAATTTACGAAATCAGTAAAATATTTAAACATTCGCTAAAGAACTAATAATTAAAATATAATCACTAATTAAAGTAATTAAAAAAAGGCTAAGGTATTACTTAATCACATGCATTAAATGAAAGAAGTTGGCCAAAAAACACAAGTGAAGAAACTAATTTTATAATTGGAAAACTCAACCAAAAAAAAAAAAAAAAGCCAAACTACCTCTCCTGACGAAATTACGTATACCGACGAACTTTCGTCGCGACAAACCTAATCCGACAAACCTTTGCCGGCAAACACCTATGCCGATGAAATTTTGTTGGGAGAGGTTTTAAAAAAAATAAATAAATATAAACTTAGTATCTTTAGGTCAATAAATTTTTATTTTTTCAAAATTTCTTTCTAGTAATTAATTTAATTACTTTCATTAGTAATTCTTTTCTAACTATTATTTCTCTAGTGAATAATTAGTATCAAATATTTTAATTAATAGCATAAATGATATTACTAAATAAATAGTATTTAGACTAGCCTAGAGCATTATCTATTATGTTTAGGCCATTACCAAGGTATAGCTATTGTCCCCTTTTGATTTTTTACTTTTCCAGAGTTATTACACGTATAAAGAATTTAGCATTTTCCCATTTAATCCTCATATTATACACATACATACGTATTTTTCAAAGAATACTTCCGATTTTTGTATACGTCTTCAAGAGTCGGTATAATGAAAGAAAACGTACAATACGCGTATTTTTATGATTATTTAATATCAAAGAACTAAAAACGGAAGTCCACAAAATAATTCAAAAAAACAATTAATTACTATTTACCAAGTAATTTACGAAATCAGTAAAATATTTAAACATTCGCTAAAGAAATAATAATTAAAATATAATCACTAATTAAAGTAATTAAAAAAAGGCTAAGGTATTAATTAATCACATGCATTAAATGAAAGAAGTTGGCCAAAAAACACAAGTGAAGAAACTAATTTTATAATTGGAAAACTCAAAAAAAAAAACAAAAACAAAACAAAGCCAAACAACCTCTCCCGACGAAATTACCTATACCGATGAACTTTTGTCACGAGAAGCCTAATCCGACAAACCTTTGCCGGCAAACACCTATGCCGACGAAATTTTGTCTGGAGAGGTTTAAAATAAATAAATAAATATAAACTTAGTATCTTTAGGTCAATAAATTTTTATTTTTTCAAAATTTCTTTCTAGTAATTAATTTAATTACTTTCATTAGTAATTCTTTTCTAACTATTATTTCTCTAGTGAATAATTAGTATCAAATATTTTAATTAATAGCATAAATGATATTACTAAATAAATAGTATTTAGACTAGTCTAGAGCATTATCTATTATGTTTAGGCCATTACCATGGTATAGCTATTGTCCCGTTTTGACTTTTTACTTTTTCAGAGTTATTACACGTATGAAGAATTTAGCATTTTCCCATTTAATCCTCATATTATACACGTACATACGTATTTTTCAAAGAATACTTCCGATTTTCGTATACGTCTTCAAGAGTCGGTATAATGAAAGAAAACATACAATACGCGTATTTTAATTATTATTTAATATCAAAGAACTAAAAACGGAAGTCCACAAAATAATTCAAAAAAACAATTAATTACTATTTACCAAGTAATTTACGAAATCAGTAAAATATTTAAACATTCGCATACAAGGCGTTTGATCAAAACCAGAGTTTCCCTCCTCAACATCCTCAACCACTAGATTAGGATATTCAGATAGTACTGGATGATTCATCCAAAATTGTTTTGGCTCATACTTGTACATTAATGAGATATACATGTACAATATACTTTCTCGGATAATTAATCAATACTTTTCTTTCCACAATTTACTTCAATTACAGGTTTTTTTTTTTTAATAAAACTTAATAACATCAAAACCTGTAGCATTTGCTGGTAAAACTCACAAGTTTCCTGAACAGGGTAAACGGAATTTGAATCTGTCCTTGTATAATAATCTCCAAGAAAATACTCAAAAACAGATAACCAATCCCTGGGGCTAATTAATTTATGACACTCACATGGCAAACTCAGATATCACACCCAATAACAATAATTGTGCTGGTTTTCGTGGTGTTTGGGGAACAGTCCAGTTCTTCAAGTCTGCTACATAGCATTTTTCTACAATATGGAAACACAATGCATGGTCATAAATTAGTGGTTATTGCAGATCTTGCCTGCTCGTAGAGCAACAATCATGAAATTAAGACGAATTAACTAATCACTTACATTAATCATAATCAGCATAATAGAGTTTGTAGCATATGAGAAGGATGGCTAGGATGCATGGTTTTTCCCTCACCACGTATTATTAGACGGAGTCAATGCTGCTCGTGCAATCACATATAATATATTAATATATATATATATATATATATATATATATATATATTTATGTCCAATTGTTAATAGGGATTTTGAGCAGACCCTGAGATTTTAAATGCAAAATGAATCAGCTCATGAGTTGTTGTGCTGGTGTGGGAAGAGACATTGTATAAACATTGCCTAGGGAAAATATATATCCAAATCGAAATCATGTTACTGCTGGCTGGTGATTGCAGTGGACGCGATACCATGTCCTGTCCACTTCCTTGACCAACACTATATATTAAGCAGATGCATATGGAAATGAACACATCAATCTCAATTGTGCATTAACTACAAGGTCTTCTCTTCTATCCTCTCACAACACACAAACAAGAAATGGCTTTCCACACTCGCTCTAACAGCTTCCCCTCTAGGCCACACCCGGTCCTTCAAGAAGTTGATGAACTCTTGTGCAGATTGAGATCTTCTGAGGCCACCTCTGCATCTTCATCTTCAATAAGCCACAAACTAAGTGGCCTCCAAGACTTGCACGATTGTGTTGATAGATTGCTTCAGTTGCCCCTCACTCAACAAGCCTTAGCACAAGTGCAGAATGAGAAATGGGCTAATGAGCTACTAGATGGCTCTCTCAGACTCTTGGATGTTTCGAGCAGTGCCAAGGATGCCATCTTGCAAACTAAGGAATGCGTACAGGATCTTCAATCGATCATAAGAAGGAGAGGAGGTGAAACTGGTCTTACAAGTGAGGTTAGGAAATACTTATCCTCTAGGAAGATGGTGAAAAAGGCAATCCAAAAGGCTATGAAGAATCTCAAGGGAACCGAAAACAGATCCACATTTTCTTCCCTCAACAAGGACGATGAGACATTTTCCGTTGTTAGCAAGTTGAGAGAAGTTGAAGCAATCACCCTCGCAGTGTTTGAGTCACTTCTTTCCTTCATATCCGGGCCAAAATCACAGCCCAGCAGCTGGTCACTAGTCTCCAAGATGATGCAGTCAAAGAAAGTGGCTTGTGAGGAAGCAACAGAAATAAATGAATTTGCAGAGGTGGATGCTGCATTGAACTCACTCATTAGACACAAGGCAAGCAAGCCTAGTGCTGATGATGCCCACAATCAACTTGACCAACTGGAGTCATGCATTCAAGACCAAGAAGAAGGACTTGAGTGCCTATTTAGGCAAATGATCAAAACAAGAGTCTCCCTCCTCAACATCCTAAACCACTAGACGTATATTAGCTTTTTCGATTTTGTACATGAAAGACATACATGTGTATACAAATGCATCCTCTGATATCAAATTCATATACATAATGATATACTTTTTCCCTTGAATCGCCACTTATCTTTTCTCTTATTTCAAACGCGTTCCTTTCCGAAGCTCATATGGTTAATTAATGCAAGTACTGAAGATGACTTTCTACTTAGTCTTAGAAATTAATTCACAAAAGAACTTTTTCCTCCAATTACAATTTGAAAAAGAATTAGCTGTAATTTCTCAATCGTACACAAGGCTGAGTGGTACTTCACACGAGTTATAACAATGTATGATTGAGGTCACATGGGATATTTGTGCAAATTATACCAAATGTCAAGGCTGTCAAGATTCTGTTTGTCTCACTCTCAAGTAAGATAATCAATATTCAACAGTTGATTACATTCAAAGGAGGACTTGATCCTCACATAAACACATGCTTGCTGAATACAATTTTGGTTACAGAAACATCCTCTGATCTCAAATTAATACAATTCTGGTTAAATTGCGCTTAATATAGCATTCAATTTGGTGCCGATCCTAATCCTGAATTCCATCAATATTTACTGCAACTTTATTGCACTAGTTGCGTTGTAAATGTTCTAATTTTCATGCTATCTAAGGCGTCAATTAAGGCAGAAAACATCGTCCTAGGAGAAGAGTTCAAAGATTTGAACAAACAGAGACCAAGCTTAAGAAAAATTACAAAGAATAAAACAAAAATTAAACAGCTATAATGTAATGTGAGTGTTCAAAGCAAGCACTGAGATCATATGGGATTTATGCAAGCAAAGCATATCAAATATCTCAAGGGCAGATACTCAATAATCAACAACTAATGGCATTCAAAGGAGGACTTGACTCTCACATTCTTGAAGCAGTGAACATAAGACCTCATGATGGAGTTTTATTCCTTTCCTCCTTCTATCCTGAAAAAACAGTAAATCCCACATTGAAAGAACATAATGCTTGTCAAGTACTTAATATAGTTACGTCATAAAATTTAGTTTGCCGAGCCTAGTAACGCGGGCTTGTGACCCAACGTGGGGGCATTAAAGGTGGAATGTGGAAAGTTCTTGTCAGGACACGGACAACCTACGGCCCAATATGTTCTCGGTTGGTGGCCTTAGATACACAAGTCTAAGCTCGCCGTATGTTTCCAGAAGGACTACATTGGGCTCCTATAGTCTCTTTAGGCTGCCCGGTTGACGTCTTTGCCCAGGACGGCATTAAGGATGTTGGCTTATCAGAGCAGCAGTGGTGAACATGACGGCATCCAGAACTATCAGAACTTACTGGGCCGAGGAGGTCCGCCGCTCTTGACCAGACCGCCACCTTTTTAGCCAATTCCTCTTTTATTCTTTTTCAAGTTTTATTTCTAAATGGAATTTTCTGTTTTAATCATTTTTATTTATTTAGTTTCCTTTATAAATAAAAGACCACCCAATAGCCAATAACTTATTTGATACTGTACCAAGTATTTGAAATACGGAACAAAAATACCATTCAGGCAATATTTTAGAAAGTGAGCGCTGAACCCGAAAGAAATACCACAGTGATGCAAACATCCAAGATACCCTCAACAAATTCACAGGACTCTCTGAACTTATGATTGAGGTCGCCTTCTCAACATCCTCAAACCAAAAGTATGTTGAAAACCAGAATTTCAAGGTGTTTGATGATTCATCCAAAAGTATTTTGGCTCATACTTGTACATGAATGAGATATACATTTGTTATATACTCTCTCAGATACTCAATCAAATACTCTTAGAGCTCAAGTGTTTAAACACTTAATTGGGGGCTTTCAAGTCTAATTTTATCCAGGGAAACAATCAAAAACAGATTAACATTAACAAATCAATGGGACTAATTAGTTCATTATTACTCCAATGGTAGACTCAGATCTCACTCCCAGTAACGATAATTCTGCCGGTTTTCGTTTCGTTTGGGGGACAAACAGTCCAGATCACCAAGTCTGTTTCATACCATTTTTCTCCAATACTTATTAATACTAGTTGCAGATCTTGCCTCCTCCTTGCCCAGCAATCATATCAAGGACCTGCAAAATACGATGAATTAACCAATTATCTACTCTTGATCTGCATAATTGACTTTAATAATCATATAACACTATGGCTAGGAAGGATGCATGGTTTCGTTTGGTCGACACAGGGTTATTAGGTTAATGCCACTCGTGCAACAGCATACTCTGAGATTTTTATATGCAAATGAGTTGGTATGCTGGTGTGGGAAGAGACATTGCACAAACATTGCCTTGGGAACATATAGATCCAAATCAAAATAATGTTATCTCTGGCTGGTGATTGAAGAGGATGAGATTCCATGTCTCCTTCTTCAACCAACACTATATATTAAGCAGATGCAGATGGAGAGGAACACATCAGTTTGAATTGTACATTTAACCTTTTCTTTCAAGGTCATCTATTCTCTCTCTCACAAGACCAAAAAAGAAATGGCTTTCCACACTCGCTCTAACAGCTTCCCTTCAAGGCCACACCCGATCGTTCAAGAAGTTGATGAACATTTGTGTAGATTGAGGTCTTCTGAGGTCACCTCCACATCATCATCAATCAGCCACAAACTAACTGGCCTTCAAGAATTGCATAGTTGTGTTGATAGGTTGCTTCAGTTGCCCCTTGCTCAACAAGCCTTGGCCCAAGAGCAGAATGAGAAATCGACTAATGAGCTATTAGATGGCTCTCTGAGGATCTTGGATGGTTGCAGCAGTGCCAAGGATGCTCTGTTGCAAACCAAGGAATGCGTGCAGGACCTTCAATCAATCATGCGAAGAAGAAGGGGAAGTGAATCCGGAGCACTCACAACTGAGGTCAGGAAATACTTGACCTCTAGGAAGATGGTGAAGAAGGCAATCCACAAGGCTATGAGAAATCTCAAGGGATCCAGTTTCTCATCCCTTAACAATGACAATGAGACTATTGCCTTTGTTAGCACGTTGAGAGACGTCGAGGCAGTCACTCTCTCAGTGTTCGAATCACTCCTGTCTTTCATCTCTGGCCCAAAGTCAAAGCCAAGCGGCAGCTGGTCATTGGTTTCCAAGTTTATTCACACCAAAAGAGTAGCTTGTGAGGAAGAAACAGAAGCAAATGTATTTGCACAAGTGGATGCTGCTCTGCAATCATTCATTAAGACAAGCAAATCTGACCACAAAAATGCAGACAACCAGCTCGACAATCTCGAGTCATGCATTCAAGATCAGGAAGAACAACTTGAGTGCCTTTTTAGGCAGTTGATCAAAACAAGAGTCTCCCTCCTCAACATCTTAAACCACTAGACATTCGCTTTTTCGATTCTGTACATGCAAAACATACATGTGTATACAAATACATCCTCTGGATATCAAATTGATTATACAAAAGGATTTACTCATTTTTTTAATTGTCAACTATTCTTCTTCTTTTGTCAAAAGCATTCATTTTCGGAACAGATCATAAATTCTTGCAACTACTGCAACAAACATTTTACCATTTATGTTCTATATAACCACATATGATCTATGTTTTTGGCATCAATCTTGGAAATTAATGGAACAAAAAAAAGAACCTTACCCTAGTCTAATTACAAGATGAAAAATTGATTTAACTCTAACTCCCCAAAGTCAAACCTGAGGTAAACTCACAGGAGTATCAAAAACTATCATTGTCACACATGGGATTTAAGCCAATTATATAAAATGTCAAAGCTGTCAAGATTCCAATTGTCTCAAGAGAGAGAGTAAATAATCAACAATCAATGGCATGAAATGGAGGACTTGATTCTCCCACGCTTCAGCAGTAAACATATGCCGACTGTCTCGGTTAGGGGGACAATTAGAGACTAAAAAAGGGATTAAGTCTATGATCATATGGCCTTACTTGCTTCATGCAATACAATCATTTGGAAAGCTTAAAATTATAGATCAGGCTTGCTGCTTCCTTAACAATCATGTCAAGGACCTGCAAAATAAGATTAACTAATCACATACATAAATAAGCATATAAAACTGCTGGACATGGGGTCATGTCCACTCGTGCTATCACATAAATAATTAATTGATCTCTTTCCAATATGTTAATTATGATTGAGTGATTGTAACATTATGTAAGGAAACTCTGAGATTTTATATGCTAAATCAATCGGTTCATGAGTTGGAATGCTGGTGTGGGAAGAGACAATGCATAAACATCGCCGATGGAGCATATAGATCCACATCGAAATCATGTTACCTCTCACTGATGATTGTAGTGGATGAGATTCCATGTCCCCCTCCTCAACCTACACTATATATTAAGCAGATGCATATGGAAAGAACCCATCAGTTCTGAATTAGACATCAACCACAACTACAAAGTCTTCTGTTCTATCTTCAAACAACACAGAAAAAAGAAATGGCTTTCCATACTCGCTCTAACAGCTTCCCTTCAAGGCCACACCCAATCGTTCAAGAAGTTGAAGAACATTTGTGTAGATTGAGGTCTTCTGAGGCCACCTCCACGTCTTCATCATCATCAATAAGCCACAAACTAAGTGGCCTCCAAGAATTGCATGACTGGGTTGACAGGTTGCTTCAGTTGCCCCTCGCTCAACTGGCCTTAGCCCAAGAGCAGAATGAGAAATGGGCTAATGAGATATTAGATGGCTCTCTGAGACTCTTAGATGTTTGCAGCAGTGCCAAGGATGTCATCCTGCAAACCAAGGAATGCGTACAGGATCTTCAATCGATTATACGAAGGCGGCGAGGAGGTGAAACTGGAGCTCTTACAAGTTAGGTAAGGAAATACTTAACCTCTAGGAAGATGGTGAAAAAGACAATCAACAAGGCTATGGGTAGTTTGAAGGCAATAGCAAACAAATCCGCTTTCTCTTCCCTCAACAAGGATCATGAGAAGTAGAAGCAGTCACTCTTGCAGTGTTTGAGTCACTTTTGTCCTCCGTCTCTGGGCCAAAATCAAAGACAAGTAGCTGGTCATTGGTCTCCAAGATAATGCAATCAAAAAAAGTTGCTTGTGAGGAAGAAGCAGAAGCAAATGAGTTTGCACAAGTGGATGCTGCATTGAACTCTCTCATTGGACACAAGACAAGCAAATCTCAACACCAAAATGTCGATAATGTGCAGAACCAGCTTAACAAGCTGCAGTCTTGCATTCGGGACCAGGAAGAAGGACTTGAGTGCCTTTATAGGCAATTGATCAAAACAAGAGTCTCTCTTCTCAACATCTTAAACCAGTAGATATATATATAGCTTTTCAATTTTTAACATGGAAAGCAATACATGTATACAAATACCACTTCTGATATGAAATGGATATATAAACAACGATATACTCCCTTTTTCTTACTTCATTCAAATGCATTCTTTTCCAAACCTCATATGGTTAATCGATACAAGCAGTACCCTAATAATTTCAAAGAAGAAACTAAAATAGAAGCAGAGTTCCCCACAAAGCATAACTTTCCCATCATCCCAATCAGGCAAAAAAAATATTAAAGAAAAACCTGATTTTGATTTTGGCATTGTAACTTCCCAAATCGGAGGAAGAAAATTGCAAAAAGGTTTGGTTCAATTGGGACAGTCTAGCGGGCCAAGGTGGAACCAAGCGACACCGACTCGTTATCCTTCCACTGCCAAGAGCGGGAGGTAATCGTTGCTCTGTGAAGCCAGCCTTACGCGGTTCCCTCCTCTCTAGGAGCCAAGAGACCCAGAGCCTTCGCTCGAGCCACATGGTTCAACCCCTGGCTTGGAATGGGCGAGCCAGAAGATAGTCGACCCGGATCCGACCAGCTAATACTGAGCCAATGTTCGAGACCTCAAAGCCCCCACTCGGGTTATAAGCTTGCGTTACAAAGCTCGGCGATAGAACCTCCTCGTGTAGGGTTTATAAAGCGTAGTGTCTGATATCGACCAAGCGATGTGGGATAACTTGCACCCGCTGTTATCTTCAGATAATGACTTGAGTTTTAAGGTCTATTTGGAAGCTCAGAATTTCATCAATACTTGATCAATTTGTATGTTTCAGTGACAATTTAGGGAGTTGAATATGATCACAAGACTTTCAAGATTTCATTTATCTCAAGGCAGATAACCATCAATAAACACTTCAAATTCAAAGGAGACTAAAACAAAAGTCTATGGTAAAACTCACTGAAGCATTTTAGAGGATCTTCAGAAGACATTGTTAACGCTGGGTGGTGAAAAATAGTAAACATCAGGTAAAGATTAACCCACACTTTTGTTTTGTAAAAACACTCCTTGGAGGTGGTTTAATTTACTTGTATTTTTTTAAGGTAAAATTTAAAGTAACATCAGAGAAAGCTTCCTTTTTTCTGGTAAAACTCACTGAAGCATTTTATTTCAGCTGCCTAATTTCATATCTGCATGTTATTTCTGAGTTAAGTAAGAAAAATCTCTGAGCCCAACAGAAGTTTTCAAAACAATAAAATGGATTATCTCCCAGGAAATATTAAACACAGATTAAAGTAAAAAAAAATTAATGAGACTAATTAATTATGCTGGTTATAGTGAAAATTATGTTGGTTTTCTTTCAGTTTGGGGAACATTGCAATTCATCTATATATGATAGAAACATTGCAATTCTTTCTGGTTTGCTAAATAACCAACAAATTTCCATTTTCCTACATTATAGAAACACAACGGATGGTGACTTTTTAATGCAAAATATTGCAGATTTGCAGATCATGCCTCCTCCTTGGCAAACAATCATGTGAAGGACCTGCAAAACAAGAGGAATTAACTAATCACATATGTTGATCACCATAATTGAGTTAAATGGTTTTTGCCTCCCCACGTATTTGTGGAAACAAGGACGTCAATGCCACTCGTGGTATCGTATATTAATTATGATTAAATGGTTGTTGCATTATAATGTGCTAAACTAATAACTTCATGAGTTGGAATGCTGGTGTGGGAGGAGACAATTCATAAACATTACCTAGGGAACATATAGATCCATTCGAAATCATGTTACCTCTCTCACTGATGATTGAAGTGGATGAGATTCCATGTCCCCTCCTCAATCAACACTATATATTAAGCACTCTGAATTGTACATCAACCACAACTTTCTAAGTCTTCTGTTCTATCTTTTCTCAATACACAAAGAAGAAATGGCTCTCCACACTCGCTCTAACAGCTTCCCTTCAAGGCCACACCCGATCGTTCAAGAAGTTGACGAACGTTTGTGTAGACTGAGGTCTTCTGAGGCCACCTCAACATCTTCGTCATCAATAAGCCACAAACTAAGCGGTCTCCAAGATTTGCATAATTGTGTTGACAGGTTGCTTCAGCTGCCCCTCACTCAACAAGCCTTAGCACAAGAGCAGAATGAGAAATGGGCTAATGAGCTATTAGATGGCTCTTTCAGACTCTTGGATGTTTCAAGCAGCGCCAAGGATGCTATCTTGCAAACCAAGGAATGCGTACAAGATCTTCAATCAATCATACGAAGAACACGAGGAGGTGAATCTGCAGCACTCACCGGTGAGGTCAGGAAATACTTAACCTCCAAGAAGACGGTGAAAAAGGCAATCCAAAAGGCTATGAAGAATCTTAAGGGATCCAATTTCCCATCCCTCAACAAGGACCATGAGTCAATTGACATTGTTAACAAGTTGAGAGAAGTTGAAGCAGTCACTCTTGCAGTGTTTGAGTCACTTCTTTCCTTCATCTCTGGGCCAAAATCACAGCCAAGCAGCTGGTCCTTGGTCTCCAAGATGATGCACTCAAAAAAAGTTGCCTGTGAAGAAGAAACAGAAGCAAATGAATTTGCACAAGTGGATGCTGCATTGAACTCTCTCATTGGACACAAGACAAGCAAATTGCAAAACAAAAGTGTCGATAATGCTCAGAACCAGCTCGAGCAGCTGGAGTCATGCATTCAAGACAAGAAGAAGGAGTTGAATGCCTATTTAGGCAAATTATCAAAACAAGAGTCTCCCTCCTCAACATCCTAAACCACTAGATACATATATCTTAGATTTTTCGATTTTGTACATGAAAAACATATTTGTATACAAATACATCCTCCGAGATCAAATTCAGATACATAATGATGATATACTCTTTTGCTCAAATTATCAACTAGTCTCATCCTTCTACGAAAGCATTCACTTTGGGAACTGATCATGAATTCTTGTAGTACTGAAACTAACACGATTTTCGTTCTCTATATTCCGATTATCATCCTGTGCAGGGAAAAAATGAACTTACCCTTACTGTCTAATTACAAGATAATGAAAAGTGAATTAACTCTAATTTCCCGAAATCAAATCTGAGAGGTAAACTCACAGGAGTATGTAAAACTATCATTGTTGTCACATGGGATTTGAGCAGATTATATCAAATGTCAAGGCTGTCAAGATTCCAATTGTCTCAAGAGAGACAAAAAATAATCAACGATCGATGGCATTCAAAAGAAGACTTGACTTTCTTTAAGCAGTAAGCATATGCTGACTGTCTCTGTTAGAGGAACTATTAGAGACTAAAAAAGGTTTTGTCTATGATCATATGGTCTTGCTTGCTATACAATCATTTATTTTTATTTCTTTCTAGTAAACTTGCCAGCATATCATTGAATGAAGAATTTCTGGTAAAACTCTGTGACCACTGAACAAACAAATTCCAGTTATCTCTCAGGGAATAATCAAACACAGATTAAAATTAACGAACTGTTGTAACTAATTAACGACACTAACACAGCAGATGCGCATCTCAGATCCAAGAATGACAATTATGCTGGATGTCGTTCTGCTTGGGAACAGTCCAATTCATCGAGTCTGATACACACCATTTTTCTACATTTTGGAAACACTGAGGCTATAAAAAATAAAGATTGCAGATCTTGCCTGCTGCTTGCTTAACAATATCATGCCAAGGAGCTGCAAAAATAAGATGCATTAACTAATCACTCACATACATGAATCATCATAATTGAGTCTATGCATAAGGCATAGAAGTGGCTGGACACAGGGCCATTGGCACTCATGCTTAATTTTTAATTTATGGATTGCTGTCCAATATGTTAATTATGATCGAGTGATTGTAACATTATATAGAGATAGTATGAGGTTTTATATCCTAAATTAATCAGTTCATGAGTTGGAATGCTGGTGTGGGAAGAAACCTTGCATAAACATTGCCGAGGGAACATATAGATCCAAATCGAAATCATGTTACCTCTCACCGATGATTGAAGTGGATGAGTTTCCATGTCCCCTTCCTCAACCAACACTATATATTAAGCAGATGCATATGGAGAGGAACAAATCAATCTCAATTGTACATTAACTACAAGGTCTTATATTCTATCTTCTCACAATGCACCAAGAAGAAATGGCTTTGCATACTCGCTCTAACAGCTTCCCCTCTAGGCCACACCCGATCATTGAAGAAGTTTATGAACTTTTGTGTAGATTGAGGTCTTCTGAGGCCACCTCCACATCTTCATCATCAATATGCAACAAACTAAGTGGCCTCCAAGACTTGCATGATTCTGTTGATAGGTTTCTTCAGTTGCCCCTCACTCAACAAGCCTTAGCCCAAGAGAAGAATGAGAAATGGACTAATGAGTTGTTAGATGGCTCACTCCGGCGGCTGGATGTTTGTGGCACTGCCAAAGATGCCTTGTTGCAAACCAAGGAATGCGTCCAGAACCTTCAATCCATCATGCGAAGAAGGCGGGGAGGTGAAACTGGAGCTCTTACAAGTGAGGTTGGGAAATACTTAACCTCCAGGAAGATGGTGAAAAAGACAATCGAAAAGGCTATGAAGAATCTCAAGGGAACCGAAAACAGATCCACCTTCTCTTCCCTCAACAACGACAGTGAGACTATTTCCATTGTGAGCAAGTTGAGAGATGTTGAAGCAGTCACTCTCACAGTGTTCGAATCACTGCTGTCCTTTATCTCCAGCCCAAAATCACAGCCAAACAGCAGCTGGTCATTGGTCTCCAAGATGATGCAATCAAAAAAAGTAGTTTGTGAGGAAGAAACAGAAGTAAATGAATTTGCAGAGGTGGATGCTTCATTACAGTCACTCATTGGACACAAGACAAGCAAATCACATTCCCAAAGTGCACTTAATGCACACAACCAGTTGGAGAAGCTGGACGCATGCATTCAAGATCAGGAAGACGGACTTGAGCGCCTATTTAGGCAAATGATCAAAACAAGAGTCTCCCTCCTCAACATCCTAAACCACTAGATATTAGCTCTTTCGATTTTGTACATGAAAAACATTACATGTGCATACAAATACATCCTCTGATATTAAATTAATTATACAGAATGATATGCTCATTTGCTTAAATTCTCAACTAGTCTCTTTCTTTCTTCAAAAGCATTCACTTTGGGAACTGATCTTGAATTCTTGCAACTACTGAAACTAACACGATTTCCGATCTGACTATCATCCTTGGGTCTCTGCATTCCGATTATCATCCTATGCATGGCTTCGATCTAGAAAACTAATTGAAAAATGAACTTATCCCTATTGTCTAATTACAAGATCAAAAGATGAATTTACTCTAATTTCCCAAAGTCAAACCTGAGAGGGGTAAATTCACAGGAGCATTTGAAATTATGATTGTCACATGGGATTTGCGCAAATCATGTCAAATATCAAGGCTGTCAAGATTCCAATTGTCTCAAGAGAGATAATAAATAATCAACAATCAATGGCATTCAAAAGGACTTGATTCTCAGAAGGTTTAAGCAGTAAACAATGCTGTCTGTCCCTCTAACAGAGGGACAAATAGGGACTACTAAAAAGATTTAAGTCTGTGATCATATTGTCTTGCAATACAATCATTTAGAAAACCCATACAATTCATATGATTTTTCAGTCAAAACTTTTGTTTAAATAATGTTTTTACGTGCAAATTTTGTCACATACAATACCATTGTTGCCATTGCATGAACAGAAAAGAAAAAGAATGTATAAAACTATAAATACACATGGGAAAGACACCAAGGAAAATTTATCTCCTGTTCTTGTATCTGTTTATCAGCATTGTTCAATATATTAAGTTCCATCTACAAGCCTGAGTAAAGCGCTTTCGCCGGTGCACGACAAACATGACACCATTGTCATGGTCAGCATATTAAGACGGGTTGGAGTCACTTAAATTATATCCACCATTTCTAAATCACAACGATAGTATGTAGCTGTCTTTGGTTTCTAAATTGTACAAGACCAGTGAGGCAGTGAGAGAGAGAGGGAGAGAAGCACACATTCACTAGTGCAACAAAAGATATCGATGTTTCTGTATAAATACATTCTCAATGGTAAAGACAATTTTGATTCCCAGCTCAGATTTTATACAAATTTTCATTGGCCTCAACAACAACTGTCAATTGGTAGTGGTGAATAATGGACTATCACTTATTACATAGTTGAACTTCATGATCCCCTGCCTCCTCGTTGCCGCTTTTCTTCTAGTGCAGTTGCTTCATTTAACATGTCGGTGGCGTCCTTGTGCATGTCTAGCTTGGCTAGAGCAACTGACTGCATGTAGAAGGCCGTGGGCCAGTCTGGATAAACACATTGTGCTTGCATTGCATCTCGAAGAGCAGCATCAGGTTGCTCATTTAACAGATAGCATAAACTGCGTCGTGCAAAAACAGTTGGGGACACCATAGTTCCAACATCTATGAACTGCACGCGAAAAACCCAAAAGGAACCACTTAAGTGAACATCACTACTTCAGACCCAGTTACTTCAAGATTATAACTTGATGAGCCCATCGTAACACATAACAACAAAAACAAAATGCTTCGAATAGCCATCCTAAATCTAATCAACAAAAGACTACTAAGACTACATCAGCAGTAATTTGATTCAAAAAGGTTGAGCAAGAAAATAAATATGGTAACACTTACAGTTGAGGGCATAATATTATGACATAATCTACTGGTGGAAGGTTCCAAGTGAAACGTTCAGTCAATTTCTTGACATATTTCCAGCCAAAAAGATTTACCATTATATATAAATTAAAAGGCACACACGGGCTACAAATTTATACCTGGGAGTAACAATCAATGGCAGTTTTAAAATCTTTGTCACGAAATGCAAAGTCCCCTCGCTTCCTTGCCTCCAGCATGTCTCTCATTTGTTGAGTCCACTCTTGGAAAGATAACTGAACCCATCCAAATTCAAAAAGATCTCTTAGCACAAATTGAATGAACAGGGATATGCAAGACCTCTAGTACCACTCAACTACCTCATTGGTTCCTTCATCATCTCGGTAGTGCGTCATAACCAAGATCTGATGGATTGCTGTAAGGTCCATCCGAGAACAAGCCTCGCCCATTGCAGAAAGGGGACGTTGCGGGGTTGCAGGGGCTTCCTCATGCTTTGGAATTCCAAGCATGACATAAGATGGGACCTGCAATCCAGACCTTTGTTATTAGCTTCTTAATGTGAAGTAGAGCTCCTTTATCATCTTAAGAGCACATCCATCGATTACAAAACATATTTGACCTCATATTAGGTCCACAGACAAACATAGTTTTGGCCATGTAAG
This sequence comes from Prunus kanzakura, assembly GCA_020521455.1. NCBI lineage: Eukaryota > Viridiplantae > Streptophyta > Magnoliopsida > Rosales > Rosaceae > Prunus > Prunus kanzakura. Next base: position 370,692 of record BPUM01000041.1, on the reverse strand, counting down.
AATATGTGGATGCCAGGGAAATGCCCTAAGGAGGTTAAAGGCATCCGCCATGGCAAGAATGCCAGCCACAGCAATTTTATTTTTTTAATAGGGCGAAGGGATCTTCAACTTTGAAGAGAAACAAAAGCCACAGCATTCAACACAATCCATGTGCGCATGCATCATTTTCCACTCCATGGATCTCCATCATTTTCAGATACAGTGTAAGGAGGTTCCTTTTGCACCCATCCAGCCATATTGAGCCATCAAAAACAGCTTATGCCAGGGAATTACAAATTACAAGTGCAAAATCAAGAACAAGGTACACTTAGAGTATGCACTGAGAAAAAGAATAATAGTTTTGTTCATAAACTAGACTATTTCATAATCCAATTAGAGAAAGTATCTTACTTCAGGTTTAGTCTGCAGTGGAGCAAGTGTCGCAACAAGGTCCTTCGTATTAGGCCGCTCTCTGGGTTCATATTGGAGACATTGAGAGGCAAGATTAACAACCACGGTTGCTTCCTCTGTAGAAAATTTCCCCTCCAAATGTGAATCCATTAAGAGAATGATATTTTTCCCCCGTATCATATCAAGAGCCTGTTTACATGAATATACATCAAATATATACTAGACTATGTTCCGTTTATAAAAAAAACAGACCAGCACTGAACAAATCTCATGTGATCATCTTGTATGATGGTTAACTCTAGATAATAAAACAACTTAAACTTCTAGCATGATGGAAAGTATTGTTATAATTCAAAAAGTCACGAAAAATCTTCTCATGTAATGAAATTAAAAGTAAATTGAAATTCACAATTCCAAGAAGAGATTTATGTGAACTAAGATAACCATGAAAATAGTTTTTAGACGAAGTGAAGGGAGTGTTTTTGCATAACATCAAGATGGGTGAATTGCATGGAGACAGAATGAAATTATATAAAACAGGGATGTTGTTCAATATTATTTGTCCACTAAGATGTGGAGGTTATGAAGAAAACTGTTTCGCAAATCCAGCATGCTGAAGAGCTTGAATACTCAAAGATATATCTGCGTATCTTATTCGAACAATCAAATTAGTATAAACAGATCCACTAAAGAATATTTGTAATTAATTAATTTCAACTTTGAGTGACAACTACTAGTTGACACAATCCAAGAGGACTATAGCATCAAGATACATTTGCTCTAAAACGCATAAAGCATGTTATATAGCAGCGCACTTACATGACTTGGAGGGATGTGCTTTCCACTTAGCAGATCTAGAAGGACAGTGCCAAAGCTATAAATAACACTCTCTGGAGTGACCCTTCCTACAATGTAAATTAAAAGACAACTGAAGGCATATCTCATGCAGGAAAACTCCTTTAGATAGGAAAACTACAATACTAACTAGACAATGATCAAACAGATAGGTGATATTTAGACTAGAGATGTTATTACCATTTCTTAAATACTCAGGCGGCGTGTAGGCAAGATTCGTACTATAACTCTTCCCATCCCTACTATTTCTCATCAAGCCAAAACAGGAAAGACGAGGATCACCATCCTACAGGTCACATTCAAATACTAGAATATCACCCTTAATATTAATGGACACTGAAGTAACTGAAAATACATATATTTTCAACTATGAGAATCAAATTTGAGAAAGGAATACCTCGTCAAAGAGAACCCTATAAGCATTCAAATCGTGGTATAATGGACGGCCCTCAGTACTACAATAATCTAAAGCTTCAGCAATATAAAGACCCACTCTTAAACGCATAGCCCACTCAATGGTTTGATTCTCCCCTGTCAAGAACAAGCCGAGACCAAAAATTTAATCTTAGATATAACAGAATGCAGCCACTAATTTCTCAATTTGGAGGCACAAAACCCAAAAGTAAAATTGATCTCCTATGCAAAACTCAGGAAATTAACAGTACGAAGACAAGCACAATACAGTCACATTAAATAGAAAACTATAGCAAAAACCACCTCGCCGCACCTTCCCCAAATGAAAGGCAATATAAAACATCATCTAGGATTAGCAAAACTACTAGATAACAACATGCATAAATAGACCAGCTAAGATAAATGGCATAACTTGTCATGTTGTAGAAAACTAATGTCAATGCAATCTTACATTTCAATGTTTGATTGTTTAAGGACTATGTACTTAGAGATACTTCACAAAAGTATCACTGAGAAATCTTAGAAGCTAAGCTAAAAAGCAGCATTCTTGATACACCAGTTAAAGTATAAAGTGGGGGGGAAAAAGGAAAAGAAAGGTGTTGACACATACAATGAAACAAATGCTTAGCTAAAGTATCAGTAGGCATGTACTCAGCAACAAGCAGCCTCTCATCACCATCACAGCAATACCCAATTAAATTCGCAAGCCTCCGATGCCTCAGCTTCCCAACACCCCAAGCTTCCTCCTACAAAAGCAAAAGCCCAGAAATTGAAAAACCCACAAAGTATTTCACATACCCACTTCACAAAACGATTGAAAACCACCAAAACGACCAAAAGTCCCAAACCCAATGAAGCCCAAAGCATAAACAAGCTTACCGCAAACTGCTTGGGATCAGGCCAAGCCATCTTGGTGAACTTCTTGACGGCGATCCAACGGCGGTTCTGCAGCCGCCCTTTGTAGACAAGGTTAGGGGCTTTCTCACCGCTCTCTGAGACTATGAAGTCGGAGCTGAAGTTGTTGGTGGCGGCTTTGAGGTCCGAGAAGGAGAATTCGGAGAAGGGTGGAGCTCCGCCGGTTTCCGGGTCGGATCCGGGAGATGGGTTCGGGTGGTGGGTCGGAGTCCGGCTGTTGTTGGCATGTGCTTGGGTTTGGAGCTTCTCTGGTTGCTTCTCTGAAACCTTTGATTCACAGCAACCCATGACTTGGTTTGTGTGTTTGTGTGCTTCAGCAGCTTCTTGGAGTTGGAAGAAGAAAAAACTAGAGGAAAACCATGAGCTGGTTCCTGGCTGACTCCTCAGCTTGAGTGCCTAGTGGGTTAAGAGAGACTTGAAGAGAGAGAGAGAGAGGAGACAGTTTTGTATGTGCTCTCTCTGTCACAGCTTCCTGGCAGTTTAATGCTAAAGGTTGAGCTTATGGTAATTAAAGCATTTCTAGTTGCTACAGTTTTATTAGTTAACCTTCTTTTCTTTCTTTCCATTTTTCCACTAAACACTTTTGGTCATTTGGTTTTCAATTTTCCTACAAGCAAAAGAATTTCATCAGTTCCTTTTTTGACAAAAAGAAGAAAAAAATATAGGAATGCAACACGTATCTCGTTTTACATCAATCATCACCATTTTAGTACTAATCTTGTCTGAACAATTCTTTTCCTAAATGTTGTAATTTATCAAGTTTTATCACATTAATATCATTAGTTTGTGAAATTCTATTTAGGATTATAAGATTCTGTCATCTATCTATATGTGTGTATTTTTATATATAATTTTTCTCTATGCATTTCATACGTGTAATATTGACCGAGAGAGAAACCGAATAGATAAGCTCGGATGCGAAAATAAATGCTCTTAACCAACTTGTGCTACACAGTCCTTACCTTTTACTTTTCTTTTCCTTAAACCCCACAAGAATTTCCCCTTTGAAATTAGATTTGGAAGGTTTATGCTTTCAATTAAATTATGCTCAACTGGGGTAGTTTATTATCATCACAAAGTAAAGACAGAAGAAAACATGGTTAAACAAATACCAAGTTTCCTGGTGCAGTTGACCACAAAATAAAATATAAGGCACGCACACAGTAAACAGGCAGATTGCAGAATCAAAGCAAACCCTTCCTCCTCAGTTTCTCCCTTTTAATAATAGTATGTGTTTGGAACAAACACAGAATCTCATGACCTGTTATTTTGCATCATAATTGACCTACGGATTGATTTGTATAAGAAAAGCCAACTGATTTTTCCCAGTACTTAAGTTGTCTTGTTCTTTAGCTTTCCTTGTAGTACTTCATCATGACAAGATACCGGAAATTGTTTGGTTGTTGCATTTTGTTTTCTTTAATGCATATAATCTTGATGTGTATTAACTTTTTTTTAAGTGTGGCCTATCCAATTAAAAAAGCATATATTCTCTTCTCATAAAGGTCCAATTTTTCTTTGTGGAGACAAATCATTATATGCCACTTACTGTGTTCTAACAGTTGCATTCATTCATTGTACGCAGGTACCATTCAATAATGTTATGCCAAAAAGTTCGAAATCACAACCGACGTCTTTTTTTTCAGTTTTTTTAATACATACGATAGTCTAAACTATAAAGAGAGAGGAGTTTCTCACTGTGTCAAAATATTATGATAGTACGAATCTAAGACCACTCGTGTGCAAGTCAATGCCATTTTCTACTCAACTCAACCATGTTGGCTTTTTTGGTTTGGTGTCACCAACATTGTAAGTTTTGCCAGCATAGGCTTGGTCTTGATTAAATGTACCCCAAAAAAACAATAAATAAATAAATCCTTGGTTATCATAAAAATGCTGATTATAATGCACATAATTTTAACTCATTGGGTGGAAACTCAAGACTGCCAGCAAAGTTTGTAGCCAAATCAAATCTATCTGCAGATTCTGCACAGATACCAAAGAGGAGGAAAAAAAATTAGAGTGAAACTATGTCAATCATTTGTTTGGTGGATGATGAAAATGAATATTTTTCAAGACCTGGTGAAATTGAGAAAAAGACTGGTTGGAGTGGTAGTTGTTGGTTCCCAATTCCCATTCGTCCATTGCTTTTAATACCACTCGCAAAAAGAGAATAAGTCTGGCAATCGAAGAACTATAAAAAATTGTTATTTACCCATGATAGTCACAACTTTTATTCTCATACTCTCTACTTGTACAAAAACCCATTTTATATTTCATATATGGTGATTTGGAATTGGGAAATGTGATTTTAGCCTAGCTTTTTTTACAATTTGTAGAGGACAAAATAACAAAAAATGTTGCATGAGCAATTGACCATAATATTATAAGAACAGTGATAAAGTATGAGTGACTAATCATAACATTTAAAGTTATGAGAGCAATATTTAGCGTGAGCGAGTGACAGTAGCATTCTTTAATGTTTTATATTCAGTGACCATAACATTGTAAAAGCAATGTTAAAGTGTAAGTTTTAGCATTCTTTAACGAGCCATGATAAGCAGAAAAACTTACTTGCAATGAGAATAATACTGTTTTGCTGTAACATTCTAAGACTCATGATTCATTGACCATAACATTGTAAAAGCGGCATTAAAGCGTAAGCGACTAAGCTTAACATTCTTTAATGAGAGATATTAAGGCATGACCGACTGATCATAATACTCTTCAAAGCTTATGTAAAAATGGTCAAGTGGCCAACCTATGGTTCTCGTTTGAAGGAAAGAGGCACCCTAAGATGGCTGCCTAAATGTCGTGTGGACTATGGACCAATAGATGGGACTTTTGGGGCAAAGTCATGCTTTATTGGATGAAGACGAATCATAAGCCTATAGACGGATCCCCATTCAGAGATCAACATAAACGTGTTTAACTGAATTGGGCTTGGCATGATATCTTTTGGACTTTTCAACACATATAAAAACCCAAGAAAGTGAATTCCATTCAACAATTCAACTGTCAAGAAGCAATGAATTTTGTCAACTCTCAAAGTTCAGTCGGTTCAAAGGTTTTTTTCACAGTTTTCTGCTGAATCACGGAAGCATGACTGCTGGAATCAAAGTGACCTAATCATAAACATTAAAATATATATATATATATATATTCCAAAATCCAAACGTAGTTTTTGCTCTACAGAGTCTACAGGATGTAAACCTCAATAATTGAAGAGACTAAACTAAAGTCACATTTCCACACTTCACTTCACAGCTTTTCACTTTGCATCCACATTCAAACACTCCATGAAACGTCGCCGTTTAACAGAACTTTTATTTGGTTCATTTTCTTATTAAAGGTGCTGTCACTTTGTTCAATTGCCAAAGGTTGTCTGTACAATAATTGATATAAATGAAATACTGAAAAAGAAAGAACAAGGAAAGAATAAATTTTATACAAATATCCAATTATTTTTGGGCATAGAGACAGGACTTGCGTCACTCCAAGCACCCCATACAGAATACACTGAAACTCATCATCATCACAAAACTGAAAAGGACAGCCGCTTACTTGAATTATTTTGGCCGACTTGTGCAAAGTCTTGGTACTTTATGATTTGTGAAAGTAGCTCTCTTCTTGCCCTTCTTTCCATGTCTCTCTCATATGCTGCCAAATTGCAATATTTAGCTCAAGAAAGGAGCCCCACTCCATAGAAAGTAGATCTCGTTGATTCACGGAGCAGTAAGAATTGTTCATAATGTCATTCTACAAGCAATCATCGATTCAGCGAACACTTCGGCCAGAAGCAGCTTTAAAATCATTTCTGTTGTCAGGCAGTGGACCAAGTTGATTCATAATCAGCAATAACTTATCTGGTGGTTGCCCCTCGCCTTTGCTTGTGTGCATTGTTGTTCATTGTCTTTGCTTGTATAAATATTCAGCCGTTGTCGTCAATCAACTGTACTGGTTGTCTCCTTTAATTAAAACTGCAGAGCCAGCCCAGATAAATATCTTGCACTGTAAATGGAAGCCTCAAGCATGGCTTACTGCTGAGCTATTACAGATGATCCTGATTAGTCTTCTCTCAGCAACAATAACTAGCCTAGCAGACAATGAAATGGCAGCCGACAGATGGAGGAAAAGCTTGCTCCAAGGAATAAATTCTTGAGCTCTATGGTAATCGACCCTCAAAGAACTAGAGAGCTTCCATTCATTCGCCTTGACAGCTGAAAGTGCAGATAATAAACCAAGTCATCAATGCAAAAGGGATAGTTATAACTCCGTCTAACAACAGACCCTATGAAACCCTCTCTTGCTCTCTCGCAAGCCTATCTTCTTCGTTACGTTGCAAAAGCTCCTCGTAAGCTTTTGTGGAGTTATCGGTGAACTTTTCCATGGCCTCAAAAATGCGTTGCAGACTAGCCTGTAAAGTACTATTTCTAGTGTCACTCTGATATACAATCTGTCCAGTAACTGAGAGAGTGTCAACATCCCCTGATACTAGCACAATTTTCTTGTCTAGTGCCTGAATTTCCTTCTGTAATTTTTGGTCCTTTCTATCCAAATTCTTAACTTTTTTCTCTAGATCCTTGTGTGCTACCATCCTCTGGCGCATTTCAAGCTTATCTTGTTCCCAAACCTGTAAGACACTCGTGGTGAAGACACGCATAGTTTCAACCACCTCTCTTTCTGATATTCTCTCCAAAGCTTGTGACCATTGGTTACAGATCACAAAAACAGGAGGCGCACCTATCCTACCAGGTGAAAAAGGAACTATTCCATCTGGTGTTTCTTCAGGTTCATACAGAAGACATTTTAGAAGCCAATTGTTCAAAGCTCTCACATAACCCTTTTGAGCACTAATCCAAGTAGAGAATCTGAAAGTCCAGTTAATAAGCTCATGCTCAAGCTGCGATGTAGCATCAAGATGAGCATCATCATGCCTTTTTCCAGATCCAATAGGACCTAAACCTCTGGCTTCTCTAATCACTTGGCACTGAGTACGATGACAATCAAGCATGCATTTCCACATCCGGGTTAACCTGAACAAAAGAAAAGGAAAAATAATTAACCATAATGTCACACAGATGACATACACTATGTCGTCCACAATGTATACACTTCCAAGTGACCGATCATTGAGAAAATAAAAGCATAAATGATAAATATAAGCCTCCCCAATATCGCCATCACCTAGCCAATCTTCCCTAATGCAAAATGAGGTTCATGGATTACTATAAGTACTTGTAGTCTTATTAGGAGCCTTCTATTAAGGTAGGTGTTCTTTAAGACACCACTATATGAAGTAAAAACTTCCAATATGAGACGTACCCAATTTCATATTTTTGGTACAAGTTATATAATTTTAGATTTGTCACAAGGGTTTTAGGAAGCCCTACATGAGGATCTCAAATGTGATACACCAACTGACAAATATTATAAGGAAATTGTGATCATGCTTTTTCCCTTCTTCTAATTTTCCCCAGGCTCCTTCTAGCGTAATTACTTCTATTTTTTAGTCACCAAGCCTAATACTTATTAGTCACGTGCCATTCTTAGTCTTGAAGAAATCTAGCACAACAAATACAAGAAGGAATACCAATGGACCTCACCAATTCCATGGAGCTGACTGTTTTTGGGTAAATCGGGATTAGCAAATAAAAAGGTCCATTAAAAAGATTAAGAGATCACATTACCTGTAACATCGTGATATCAATAAAATTGATTATGATATTTCGAATTTGAAATTATTAGTTATAAGTTATATCTAAGCTTAGCACAAGATATGTGGTCAATGACAATGAAAAGTAATCATATGAACAAAAAAAAGTATCCAGAAAAGAACTCAAATTAAAAATAAAATAAAAACAGCCTGAAATTTTAAGCTAAAACCCCATACAAATATACTAAAGAAGAGAAACTATTAATAGCGTGGGTTGTGAGTGAAACAAATAACAAAACTTGCAAACAAGCGCTGCAGAACTAGGAAGATTGATAACATACCCTTGAATTAATTCATTCAGTTGTGGCCATAATTCTTCATCCCTAATCTTATTTATGGTCACAGATATTTTGTCAACAACTTGAATTGCAATTCTGATTTTTGTGGACAGACTCCTTATTAAAGTTCGAGTTGTATCAACTTTGTGAGCCTCCGCTCCCTTTTCATCTAAACGTTTAAGCTTACGGACCTTTCTGTCATGGATTACCCGCATCTTTTCCTCAGACTGAAAAATTATAAGAATAGAAACCCATCAGTCACAACTGACAAAGACACAAATTAGGAAGGGCAAAAAACTTGAATACACCCAGTGCTTTAAACTTTAGGATAGTAAGCAAGGCAAGAGTATGTCACCAAAAGAACTAGTCAAACTCATGTAATGGTTAATGCTTGAATAAAAAAGAAAACTTTTCTGTTACTTATTCAGATAGACCCATGTTGGATACAGATTAGCCAAGTTTTAGCCAGTGAATCATGATGTATGTCTGAGAGAACATCAAAATATCAATAAAGAGGCTCTTCTGAAGGCAAACATGCACTGGTCAGACTTCAAATAAAGAAGATGCTTTCATAGAGATCTAGATCGAAGGGGTGAAAGAAATTAAATATTTGAAATTTCACATTCAACCAAAATAGAAAGTAAGAGATTTATTATGAAAAAGGAAAGTAAAATACATTTGAACAAACGGTCAAGGAACATTCGTCTGGCGCAGCATAATTTAAAAAATTTGATTTGTTAAGAAACCCAGATGGCTCAGAAATTTCAAAGCCACAAAAATGAGCAAATAAACATGCAGCTAGTAACAGGAACGGAGGACGCAACATACCTTTACTTCATTATAGAGTTTCTTCTCCCAAAGATACAGCTTGGCTAAGGTAGAAGAGAGATTTTTGGACCTCATCATCATTTCTTCATCAAACCCCAATTGAGCAGGACCAGCTATTTCAGAGGCCGATGGCTCAGCACTCTTAGAAGTAGAAGGTTGCGAAGACACTAACGACATCATCTTGGAAGAAACTGATCATAAAGACCCACACAACACAAAAGTCAAATCTCTGCTAAATAGAGTTCAAATTCAACAACATAAAATCCTGATCTATAAACTTCCCATTTTAGGAAACTAAAACTACTACACACCAAAAGCATAAAAGTTTAAAACTTCCCAGATAGATCAAGATTCAAGCAAGCAAATTTGTAGCAATCTATCCATTAAAAGGTGTATAATCCCATACCCACCATGTTTTCGATTATGTGGAAGCCTTCCCACCTCGAGCATCTTGGCAATTTCGTTCCCGGACTCGGAAGCTCTCTGAAACTGAACCTCAATCTCTCGAGCTACTTCAAAAGCATCCCGAGACCCCGGTCGAACTTTAGGTGCACCGCCGCCATTGCCACGGTCCTCGCGCCTCTCGTCCTCATCCACAACCTTCTTCTCCACCACATGGACCTCATACTCAGCCCCACCACCATCGGTCTCCACGCTCGGCCTCGCTTGATAAAGCGAGGAAGGCTGCGTTTCAGCTAACTCATCGTCCACAACAGCCTTGGAATGCTTCCCGCCATCGACCACATGCTTGTGATCTCTCTGCACCTCCTTCACCACCTCCTGCTGGTACTCTTCGTCTTCCAAATCGGGAATTCCCTCTTCGTCTCTCACTTCCTTCGAGTCTCGGCTCGGCGTGTAGGCCGAGTAGTACTTGTCGTAAGTCTCGAACGGGTTCAAAAACTCCCAAGCCGAAGCTCTCGGCGGCGATGGCGGAGGCGGAGGCGGCTTCGCAGAGGTGGAAGCCGAAGCCGGCGACGACGATATGGCTCCGTAAGGCGGCGGCGGAGATGAATTACCATAATACCCCCCACCCCCGCCACCGTAATTGTTGTACCCACCATAATAGGGGTAAGGATTAGCAGTGTTGTTCGGATTAGGATTTGAATTAGGATATCCATAATACGAATTTGAAGAAGAAGAAGATTCACCCATGTGATACACGGTCTCTGGGCTCATGGGTTTCTGCTGATACACCACAGACGGTGTCGCTTTGTTCCTCATGTAATTCATGCGCATGTACCCATCTGGGTACGAGCTAAAACCCTCCTGGAAACCCTCCTGGCCGTTGCCCATGTAATCAATATGGCTGCCAGGGTGAGTATTGTGCAGCGGCGACGAGTGGTCCGAGTGGTGGAGCGAGCCCAAGTCGTCGTCGTCGGAATCGGAGTGAAAGTGAAGATGGGAGCCTGAATTTGAATGAGAGTGGTGCGGCGGCGACGATTTGGTGCCCCCTTTTCGGACAGGAGGGAGGTTGAGGTGGGGAGAAGGAGGTGACCCGGATGAATTGCCCACCTCCTGTTCGATGAATTTATGCAGAGAGTGGCCGATGTCTCTGAGGGAGTGAATATAAGCGAAGTGGGCTTCTGCCAGAGCATAGCGCTGGTGAATCGCCTCGTCGAGGTAGCCGCAGCGCTCTCGGCATAAAGCCACGGCCGGAAGATCGTCAAGCTTGGAGCTCGTGCAGCCCATCAGGCTCGAAAAAGAAGACAACTTTAAGAGTGTATGGGGAAAGAGACGTGTTGGGTTAAGGCGAGATCAGCTGAAACATGACGGTGGGATTGGGATTCTCTGATAGTTGTTGGGTTTGCCTGTTTGTTTCTCGGGAAAATTTCAGAGCTTAGGGTTTGTGCGGAGGAAGATAAGAGAAAAGGAAAAGGAAAAAAGGAGGACAAAGGAGGGGAGAAGGGAATCTTTGCCAGCGCGGAGTTTGTCGTCGGCTTGTAGCAGAGAGACACAGAAAGCAAAGAGAGAGAGAGAGAGTGAGTGAACAGTGTGTTTGTGTTTATGTGAGAGAAAGAGAGTGAGAGGCTATGTATGGTGGCATTGTGCGTCGGTGTGTATCAGTTTTAAAACTATTTTTTTAGTATTTTTATATATTTTTATATATTTTATGGGTGTACTTTTTAGGCAATATCTTTTAGTTTAAAATTTTTAATTTGGGTAACAACCAGATTAGTTGAAGATTGAGACGAGGGTTTCCTAAAGTTTCAGATTGTTTATGGTTAGAGAAGCACATAATTGGAAATTCCCAGTTCTAATTTGAAATAGGGAAAGCAAGGAGTTTGTAACTCAAGTTTTTAACAATAGTTACTCTGGATCGGAGATTCTGTGTTCGAATCATATCGATAGTATATAAAAATTAGAAATTTATAATAAAAAAATTCAAATTTGGGATGGTTGTGGTTTGGAGGTTTGGGTTCGGGTTTGGGAAAGGTCTCTAAAAATATTCTATTTCTGGGGGCTCAGAATTGGACCAAAAGCTACAAGGACTGAGAGACAAAACGAGACTTGTATGGGGTGTTTGGTTTGACGGAAAGTTTGACGCTGCAGCCTCTACATTTTCTCGCGGGTACTATTCCAGAAATACCCTTGTAGTTTCTCAATTGACGTAATCATTGACCAGAGTTTTTACCGTGGACTTGAATTTTTTTTAACAGTTTTAGACGGCCCTAGTGTTGCTTCTGGCAACGTTCAAATGCAGTCATAAACCCTCTATTAAATTGTGCAAATTTAATTATGATTAATCTTAATGATTTCAATTAATTTTGGGATACCGTTTGTTGGACTAATTTTTCAGTTACAAATTAGGCCATTACTAGTTGAATCATCTGGCCGTTGTTTTCTTCTTTCTCTATAATTAACTGGCCATTTGTTTCCAAATCCTTCAGATTAGGTTGTCATGACACAATTTTTGTGATACGTACTTTTTATTTAAATGAGATCTGCATAAGAATTGCATGACTGCCTCTTGGAATAACATGCTATTTAGGAGGCCGGTTCAGGAGCGGACATCTACAATAACCGGCTGTGAGATAGCCGATCGTCCAGCCTCTCACAGTCCGCAGTCCGCACTTTATTATTTTCGTATAGATTAGTGGGTTGAAAGAGTGTTACCAAATGTGTGAAATACAGTCCTATGTACACTACAACTCATAAATTAATGGAGATAGCCTGAAAGAGTTAAAGAAACAGAGAAGAAAGAAAAAGTGAATAAAAATAAAATTGTGAGCTGGGTTGGCATCTCAGAGATAGCAGCATCGTTCACACAAAAGGCTAGGCTAGGAAGGTTAGCTAAAGGTGAAAAGAAGACTGGGACCATATAAACAATGAATTCCAATTTCATTCAAGGCTCATGAAACCTTGTGCTTTGTACCAATGTGTCAAAGCAACAAATAACCAAAACTCAGCACTCCAAAAGAGAACCCAATTTGCAAGCCAGTGTCTAACCAGCAACAATTTCCCTCTTTTTTTTAATCATCTTTTTTCCAAATTCAATGACCTTGTGGTACTTGATAAACAGTACTTGTATTTAGAACTAAATTAAAAGATTAATTGTGTTTAGATGTGTTTAGTAATGTCCACAAAAAGTACATAAACCAGCACTTTACTCAGATTTCATAATTGTTAAGGGAGAGTATATGATGCTTCTATTTTGAATGTTATGTCCCTCTCAAAGATCAGGAGGACTTGGATTTCATTTCCAAAAGAGTGTGGTGGTTGAAACTTCAAGAGGGTAGTTTTTGTGTTGTGTTAACTTTTGTTTACTATCAAATGTAAATAGATTCTAAAGCTTAAATTTTCTTTTTATGTCTTGTTTTTTGAGTAACTTTTGTTTACATCGTGTGGTTAGTGCACCCTCCAATAGACGTAGGATCTGTGGAATATTTCAAATACAGCCAACCACATATCATAAAAAGCAATGCAGTAAGTTGGACTTATAAAAATGTATCCTTGTTTTTCCTTTTAATCCTTTCCTAAAAATCTGTTTTCCGTCTAATAATCTTTCTTCACTTAGAAGAATCTTCTTTTTTTGGTTTTGTTTTTCCTTTTTAAATTCAAAACCCCCCTGACAAAAGTTTCCATCAGAATGTTTATAATTCCTTACTATAAATGCTTGCATTGCATATGCATGCTGGATATGCTATACAAGGAAAACCCTTTTCCAAGGAGAAGAAGAGGAATAAAATTTTGCCAAATTTTGGTTGTACCTAATTGGAATTGGGAGGTGAAAAGTTGTGGTCTAGTTGAGAATACTATAAAAAATCAAATATAATAATCTCATAATTAATCATTCTGATTCTGCAACAACAAGAAACTGCTCACAGAGACTACTATAAAAGGTAAAGACTCTGTCACTGTGGGAGCCAAAACCCAAATATTATATAATATAAAATATATGTATTTTTGTATGAGTAAAATTACTTCAAAACGTGGGCATTTTGGTAAAATCATTGAGTCTAATTTTTAGACTTCGAAATAATTAAGCAAAACGGTGTTTGGTCTCTATTTATATTTCTAGGGTTTTAAGGATTGAGAAAGAAAAAAAAATTATATGTCAAAGACGATTTCATAAAGTCACAATCATGCATTGACCTCCTTCTTCGTATTTCTTGCAAATAAAATAGTGTCAAGCAGACGTGTTCAACTGGGTCAATACCAATCTGTATTGGAGTCTTCCTAGAGAAATCCAGAAGCAACCTTCCTTGGACTTGGACGCATTGTTCTCCAATTGGCTTCCCCACAGACCACGAAGTCTTTCCCATCATTTTCCTTGTCTTTCCCAACCCAGTTTATGTGCTCCAAATTTGAACAAGAATCCCAAAGCTAACAAGTATGGTAGGAGAAAGTATGGTAGGAGAAAGTCGTTACACGTTAGTTACATTATTAGACTACGTGTAAATTGAAGTAGTAGTCTAATCTAACAACATAACATATCAGATTATCTAGCGAAAAAACGTTACTTCGAGACAATGATTCTGGTTAGATAATACCAATATTTTTCTTTGTTTTCAAGGATAGCAACTTAATTAAACAGCTTGGTTATACCTTTTCTTCTCAAGGACCAAAAGCTCTTTGATTTGGTATATTCAAATTTCAACCCACGAGTGCACGTGGGGGAGGGTTGGTCTAAGACAGAAACTATAAAGTATAAGGCCAAGACATTGGCCTAAAATACCCATGCTGACCATGCACAATAATCCCAATTTAGTAATGTACATTATGTGTTTATGTATAATTTGAGTGCCATACATCATTATTCATCGTGAAAGGTGATTCCATTCCATGTCAGATTTATAAATTTTTATGTATAAAAAAAGAAGAAGGAAAAAAGATGATTCCATGCATTAAATTATTTGTAGGAAATTATTTATAAAAATCCTAATGAGACACCATGTGGCATTTTTTTTTTGGGTGCGGTGACCTGTCTTCCCTTTTTATGAATCCTATTTTAAATATAATCTTGATCTACATATAAAAAAGAATTAAAAAAAAATTATATCATACATCATACTTGAATCTTGATCTAGAATTTAATGTATTATAATTATGTAGTGGTAGCATTTTTTTTTTCTTGTAGTTTAATCATGTACTTCCTAGTGAGCACAATGAACAGGTTAAAGTGGCCAACTAGCGATGATGGAAGGTTGCTCAAAACCCAGTTGGCTTGGAATTTGGTTATCAAAAGTTCATCTCATTTCGTTCATGATTGGAAGATCGAGTGCAACCATCTGCATTTCAAAATAATAAGCTTCCATCCGAGACTTATTTTAAAATGCAAATAACATTTCTTATATTAAACAAGCCAACTCTAAAGAAAAGAAAAGAGTACTACTATATTTATCGAAACAAATTCCAAATTTTGTGTGGCTATGTAATGTGATTGTACCTTATTTTGTTTTGAGTGTTTGGATTGTATGGCTGGATACAAATCATGAATGGCGATGAGCATAATCTTGCATCGAAACCACAATAATCTATAGCTTAAAAATAGGTAGTACGTTACTAATTAAACCGATTGTTTCGAGATAAAATCTTATTAAGTTAAAGTATAGTCTCAAATAATTGAATAAGAGGAAACAAGAAATGAACTGTAGGGTGCTTCAATCTTGTCAGGGATAACCCATTTGCCCAACCAAGTGTGGTCTTCACACTTTTTTTTACAAACATATGGCCAGTCGACTCGCCTGAACTTTACGTCCCTATCAATCAAAATGAATGATCAAATGATGCAACCTTAGAACGTGGTTTTTCAAAATGCCATCCAATGTGGGGAATTGACACTGTTTTAGAATAAAAATATAAAATATAAAGAATCTTAGGTCCTATTTTTCTAAGCTTGTATGATTATTTGCTTAATTTTCCTCATCTTTTTGGTTCATATAGTCGTAGACATAATCGAGATGGAGATGGAAAAAATTGCAGAAAGCTATAGCCTAGAGATATCCATTATATTCAAAAGTTGTTGAACATAAAGAGTTTTGAAAGTAAGAGCAATTTATCAGAGGAAGGAAGCTCCTTGTAATAATTTTTTTTATGGTGGTTTATCTACTGCTTCTAGTTTATTCTTGTTTTCTTCTTCAAGTTTCCAAAAGTTAAAAGTACAATAGGGGTAGATGGGACGGGGAGCAATGCAACATCATTGATCCACAAACATTGAAGTTGCTTATTAGAAATTGGGAAAGAGATGGTTATTTACACGCTTAGTCAAGGAAAGAGAACCGTAGAAAATGTCATTTCAATTTTTACGGTAAACTTTCTACATCATGTTGTGTTGTCTGATTATGAATATGAATTATTAATCAAATATAGCTCATATACTCATTGCTTTCTCCCGAACGTAAATTCTTTGTCTTAATTATTAATTTGAAGTCGCATCTTAGCTCCTTTCTTTTTTCTTTTCCCCTTTTGGGTTTAGTAACTAGCTAATTGAGAATAATGAGCTTGAAAGCTTAAATCTCTGAGACAGAACATTAATGAAAAGCTTGGCTCTTTATAACTAAAGTGCTTATGTGGGGACTATGATCTACATGTTCGTGCAGGATACTACCAGAATTTAATTCCACTTGAGCAACCCAATATTTCCAGCCCCACCTTGTTATTATTCGATTTAAGTACCTAATCTTAATATGTTCTTGCTGCTAATGGACCACTAAGTACATAGGATAATTTTTTCTTATTGATTTTTTTTCCTAGCTTAGCTACGCAATGAAGCAGAATGATGATGACAAGAGATTAACTAGGACTATCTCTTTTCTATTCAATAGATTTACCATTCAGTTGTCAATACAGGGAACAATTTTCCAGCCATGATTGTGCAGTAAACATGCATACATGTGAAGAATATAGTCAGAACCGGCTCTCAGATTTTGAGAAATTTTGTGCGAAATTTAAGACAAACAATATATATCATTTAAAATTTGGAGTCAAGTTTGAAACATGTGCGGTGACACCACTTGCACAGTCTCAGGTACCGACTCTAAATAAAGTGTAAAGAAAAAGATAAAAAAGCCAACATGAACATTACGAATCTTAACAATTGATAAATGTGAAATTAACAATGCATTAACGGTCAGAATCCACCTATGTGTGAGCGACTGATTGACGGTAACTTTTGTTTCAACCGAGGTAGTTCCGTCTCAAACTTAATTCACCATGTTGGCGTGCATATAATGTATCTTTTGGGATTAATTTCTTTGCTTTGGCCCCTAGTTACCTTAGTCCCCACTTCAAGACAAAGTAAAGAGAGGAGGGGGTCAAAGGCCATGATTGCGGAATTGTACCAACCAAGAATTAACAGCGCCATAGCATTATGATGACATACTACTATAGGTGTCGTTTTCACGTACTAACGCCATAATACCACGTCGTTTTCACTCACTTGCGCAATGTTTCAAAGCTTTACGTATCCAGTCCAGGGTTTTCTTTCCAGTCCAGTTTTGTTGAGATCCGACAGTTCGAAGCTTTACATCTCTCAACTATCACAAACTCCAAAATCACTTCTTCTCGCAACCAAACAAAAGCCTTGTTGTGAGCCATTACCAAAACCCACAACCCATTCCAAACATCCACTCTTTTCACAACTCCAACACGAACACTGAATTCCTTCCTACGTACCACCTACCAGATTGGATTAAGCTTCTTTATTGGTTGGGGGGGGGGGGGGGGGGGGGGGCTGCAAATTAGTTCTTCTCTACCACCGTCGGCATACAATTATGTGCATTTTTCTCTGACTATGTGTCTATCTATGTCATCGTACATGTTAGATCACGTAATATGAGAGATTAGACATGTGATTCTATAGTAACGACATGTGGTAGCCTTTTGACTCGTGGGTTTCTTCATGGGGTTAGGGCTCTGCATATTGGTTCCATTCACATCCCCTATCATGATCGTCCTATAAGGGTTTCGCATTTAAATCTTTCTATTTTCTTATTCATATAATATGGGGATTGATTCAATGGTAAAGCTAGTCCATTAGGCTTGGTCAAAAATGGGGTCTTAATTTCAATATTTCATGGCAAGATCATTGCAGTGCACACCGTTTTTAATGGATTTGACATGAAACATAAAACAAAACAAATAAACATTTTAATCAAATTTATGTTTGAGACCAAAATAATAAATAAATCCAATTAAGTCGAAGTGTCTAGTTTTAATTGCATTTAATCATATTGAAATTCAGAAGAAAAAAAAGAATCAATTGAATGGATTGGATTGGATCTTTACGTTCTATGTTATTTCCTCAAGCAATCGATATTAATGTTAGATACATATATACTGGCAAGGTTGAGGATGAAATAGTATTTCTTGGTATGTATTGTATTCGTATAGTATTGCATTTGCCATGACTCGCATATACGGAGCATGAGAAGGAGCAAAGTCAACTTCTTTCAGCTACTGAATCTTCTCTCTGGAGTTGTTGCCATGGGTATGGGAAGATGGCTGGAGTGGAGTTGATGCACAGTTGGAAGGGCCCTTTTGTCACTACAAAAAAAATATGCTTTTCACGACGAAAAAATTCGCCCGGAAAAATTTATCCAGACAATAATTTGTTGGGAAAGAACAACTTTCGCCGAGAAAGATCTACCCCCAAACAATTTGCTGGGAAAAACTTATTTCGGAAAAATTTCGCCGGAAAAGATATATCCCAGTAAATTTTGCTGGAAAAGATCTATCCTCACCAATTTGTCGGGACAGATCTATCCCAACAAAATTTCACCGGAATAGATCCAGTTTTGCCGGGAGAGATAAAAATTTGCCGGGAAAATCTTGAGGCAAGAAAGAAGCTAGGCTTCACCCAATCTTCCAATCAAAATCTTACGCTCCATACTCTTAAAAGGTTGGGAATTTCAAGAAACAATCCCTATAAAATTAATCTACGCCGACAAAATTCGCCGGAAAGCACACCGTTGTTGATAAAAGTAAAAGGTGCCAATGAAAGTATCTATCTTTACGTGAATGATAACAGAGAAAAGTGTCAGCACAATTACTTGTTCATGCTCATTACAAAATACATTCACACTGAAATAAAGTGGTAAACCGTGAATTGCGAAAGAGATAGAGAGCATGATTGGCTTGGCTCCTTCCATGCAAAAATTAATTCGGTGGACGCAGCAAGCAACACTAGTTGAAATTTTAAAGCACATTTGCAGAAATATCCTCAAACTTACATTGAATAACAGTAGAAAGCCCCCCAATTAGATGGTATTGGCAATTAAGCCAAGCTATAGAAAACATTTTCATTTTCTTCTCTCTCTCTCTCTCTCCTCTGCATTACAAAAAGAATCCAATGTGGTAGCAGAGCACATACTGGAATTATTGGCTCATCACACATCTGCAGCAGACAAACATAGGCAAAAGGGTTGGTACTTAATAATATTTATATGCTTTTTGTCCTTTAGTTTAATTATGCATGCTTAGTTTTGAAGGATCAAATCATCCATTGATGTGTGATGGATTTTGTTGATCATTTACGCAATAATTACCTGCCTTAATCCTCTGGCAATCATCATCAATAATATTGAACCCGAGGCTATATCTGTAATTATATATAATTATTCAAAAGGTTCTGTCTCCAATTCGAGTACTCCAATCCAACCCTACTAATGTCTTTTTGTGGTGTACTGGTTGTACATACCACGTGCCATGAACGTGGACAAAAAGTTATTACAAGTACAGTAAAATTTGGCTTCCAAAAATGTTTATATTTTTAAAATATAGCTTCGTGTATACGAACCGAGCTTAATATTAAAACATGAAACAAAAGTGCAACGGTCGGATATCTCACCTCTCAGTCTCCAGTTCAGCCTTTGATCATATGTAAAAGTGTTTTCGTTTTGTAAAGTATTTAGCACGTTATATTGTCAGACTGCTAATCTACACTATTTCTAAAATTTAACTCTGATTAAGGCTATAAGGAAAGGGGATTCGGGAGAGAAAGTAGAAGAGGGAAGGAGAATTTATCCAAGGGATAGGAGGAGAGTGTTAAATTTTCAAGATTATTTATAATCTTCTCTTCTTTTTTTTTTAATTGGTTGAAAATAAGCGATAGTATATTAATGATGAGCAAACAAAAGTACAAAGTAACTATGTGGTGAATATGGGTAAATCTTCTCCAATGACCAAACACAACAATATGTTAAATTCATATGGTGAGAATCACGCACAAAATAAACTATCATGATGACGACATCGTTTCATGGTGATTGTGTCTACATCACAAAATAAACTAACAATCTTGAGGGAAAATGGAGGAAAGGAGAGGGGAGGAGGTGGGAAAGGAGGCCGCCAACCCCCAAAAGGGCCGACGGCTAAGACTTTTTTCCTTAGGATTTTCTGGATGATTAATCTTCTTTTAAATAGATAAATTAGAATAAAATTGGTATTTCGGTGCTATGTTTGATGAATATATGATTGGTTAGGCAAATGGAATTACCATAACTTTGGTCATCTGCATGACATTAATAACCCAACATCTTTTGTCTAACATCAGCAATGATTTGACAAGCTTTCAAGATCTTGAACATTTATAGCAGATGCCAAAGAGCATTTCAAAGAAAGTGAAAAAAGTTGACCAATTTGAACACTGTGAAATGAAATGCTTCGTTTTGAAACTACCACACTCTCTTCTGGGTTGACATTATTTTTTTGAGTCACCCTTTTCTACAACAATCCCTTCAATTTCAGTGGCCTTCTGTGTGGCATTTCCCTATACATATACATGCATATGGGGAGCAGAGTTTTACAGAGATACAGTACATTGCAGATCAGTTTGTAAGCACATGACGAAGTATTATCCTCCTGTCTTCTTCCTTCATGTGAAAATTAAATAAGAAAAAAGCTACCTGTGATTTGATGAAAAGTGACTCAGCTGATTCAGAGAGTCAACAATCACTTTCACTTTCTCTCTGAAACCCCTCACATTCGTTCACGTTGGGGAGGCAAACTGCCATGAAATCTTGTTGAAGAACAGAAGAATGTTAGGCCCTTTGCCACTTTTAAGGTCTTCTCATTTGTTTAATCAAAACATATATCTAATCTTTAAAAACACAAAGTTTGAAGTCAAATAAAGGATCAAGTGAGAATATGCACACTGCCCTACCAATCTTTAAAGCCTAGTGTTGGGGAACTTTGTGCAGGGGTTTCTGATTGAGGATCTCCTTTAAAATTTCTTCCACTCAGCACACACATTCATAGTGAAGAAGTATAAATCATGATGTTCTTATAGAAATATGGGAAAGTTCAAGAACAACTGTAGAACCCCAAACTCCAAAATCCATGTAAACTACTAGGAGGATGTGAGGGGGTGACAATTCTCATGACACTGGCAGTGCTACACCTACTGCACTTGAAATTGTGGATCTAATAGTAAAAGGACACTTAATGGGCTTAGCTGGACCCATTAGACACATCACATAAAACTTAAAAGAAGGCAAATGGGGACCATTTCTGCATCCCAATTATACAAAATAATGATCTCAAATAATACTAAGATTTTCAACTAGCCTAGGCTATTTTGCCCTATTTTGCCCAAAATTAAACTGAGCACATCAATTATTTGTACCATCTTTGGGCTTAGGAATTTATCTAGAAATTCTTAATGATCGGTTTAGATGTTACAAATCTTTCGTAAAGTGACAGGTACCGTCTAGTTCAAATGATGAAAGCGATTTGAGATAAAATTTACAATCTGATTGAATTGTGTGCTTGGTTTTGTACTTAATTAGCAAAGGGATTTTGTTAATTTTTTGTTGCAGTCAATTTTGGTTTCTATAATCTGTGATTGTTGGGTAGCTACCTGGAAATTGTAATAAGAATCATTTTCGAGATTTCTGGACAAAAACAGACAACCATATGGAGCAGGGGAATGAGTCCCATCCTAGTGGTTTATTCACTCCAAAACTCCAAAAGAGAAAAAGGGGAAATAAGGAAAAGACAGCCAAAAAGAAAATGACCCAACTCTATAATTGCTTGTCCTTTGCTTTATACATACTACTTGAGAATTGAGAATGATTTGTATAGGTGAGACAGAAACGGTAAGAAGTGAAAACAAAAAGAAAATATTTGTGTATAATGCACATTCATAATTGTAATGATAATAAGAGTGAGTGACATTCCACCTTTACAAAATCATTATTATTTTTGATGGATTTGCCAGATTACATCCAATTAATTTTTGTAAATTGATTCTCTTGTTCCTTTATTTCTCTAAACGTTGTGTGTTTTTAAATACGTAACATTAACTTGATCCGTTTCTTAACCCTAATTCGTGAATTTTTTATTGGAAATTGGTGTAATGTCACAATATGTTGTCACACCTACATATTTAAGGTGGCCAAAAAAACTTTGGTTTTTGTAGGACTACATCAGAGGCAGTAGATTGGTTGTCTAACTGAAAAAAAGGCTCATGGCCCTCTTTATCTTTTTGTTCTTTGACCAGTAGATAGGTTGAGATGGAAAACATAAAAGTTCAAAGGAACACAAGCACGCACGCCCACATGCAAGCAATAGAAGAAGAAACAGCACCAGTAAGAAACAAAACCCAAATGAAAATAATTCGAACACCATTAACTTCTCACAGAAGTGGAAAAAATTAAAAACCACAATGCACTACTGACACAGGTACGTTGTTTTTTTTTTTGAACCACTCAAGAATTAATGGTGGGTGTGATGAGGAAGGTAACCTTTCAAAGGTGGGTGCTTTGATGGATTTATGATTGGCCCCCTTCCAAGCTAAAACCTGCAACTCTCAAATACCATCAATTAGCTATCCACTTCTCAAAAGAAAAAAAAACACCCAAATCATCTTTTCAGTCCATATATACTCATGGATTGTCTTCCAGTGGCGCCTACATGGCTTGTGTTTTGAAACGCACTTCTGTCATCTCCAAAACTTTACAAAGTTTGAAGATTGTTTGCAGAACACAGAGATGGGAGCTACTTCCATGCACCTCTGTTTCAATCATTGTATGACAATCCATGAAATGGTATTTTGAGATGATGACTTAAAGGGATAATTTCTTTAGGGTTCTTCAAATATAGGCCATGTCACGTGTAGAAACGAACGCTCTTAATCACTCAAGTTACAAGTACAAATGAATATTTATAAAAAATAAATAAATTTTAAAAAGTTTCTTTGTCTTCCTTGAGGGCTTGAAATTTGAAATTGTGAGTACAAAGGTGGGGGAAAAGACATGTTACATGTGACAAAAGTTTAACTTATTTGAGAAATTAACTAGACTACTAGTGACTCAAATCAAAACTCCTATGAAAAGCAACTTTGATAATACAAGGATAGTTTAGATTGGCCCACCTTGTAATAATCACTCTCTAACTTTTAATGTTATGTAGAATAGGGAGGAGCGTAGAGATTCCTCAACCACCACCTAAATTGCCACTTTTAGCCTACACTCACTCTCTTCTCTATCTATCATTGAAAGATAGAAGTAGGGCAAAAACCAGTAACAGAGTCAACACTAGACTCAAATCTTCACTGGGGTCTTGCTCTCAGGTTCCTCAAATTTCGCCATTTTTTTTTTCATCCTTGGTTCTATTTTCTCCAATATATACTTTCACAAACACCAGCAGCCAAAGTAAGTGTTTGCGTATTTAGAGAAAACCAAGGGATATGCGTGAGCCCATAAAAACATTGGGCAGATCTTGCATTAAGTAGCAAGGTATGAGCATGGCCTTTGGACCCATTTTGTGAAAATAATCCAAACACATAATAGTATTGGGTCTAAACTATCTGAGAGAAAGAAACTGGGCCTCATAGTTCTTAGGGAGATATTGCAATTTATGATTGATGATCATGAAATCAGAGGTATTCTATTTTCATTTGGCTAAAAGGAAAAGCTTACATCTTGATGTTACAACAAAGTAGGCCACGAACACTATGATTTGAGATACAGAAATTTGAAAGCATCTCATCCAAATTTTTGCCCTCTAATTGAGTACATAAAGAAGCAAAAATATGGAGATGCTACAAGAACTATGCGAACAATAGAACACAAAAGAAGGAAAGGGGATGCAGGAAAAAAACCAATTCAAGTGTAATATCTCTGCATGAGTGTTATCAGGTATCATCAGACTTGTCGATACATACATGGCTTCATTTACAATTATACAATGCTCCTTTTTCAAAAGTAAATGTCAGATTGCTTAGATTGTGCTTTGAGATCTTTCAACTTCTTCAAAATGTTGGTGAAGTAGTCCTGCAGATATTTCTCGAGTGTGACTATGTCTTTTCCGTCAACACCAAGAAGACTAAATGTCTCGTTCATTGGAACAGAGAAAACAGTATCACTTGAAAGAACCTACAAATTCCAAAGAGATTCTATTCAGGCTCCAAATGTTCCAAACCAACTATTACAAAACTGCAGTGCAAAAGCCATCAAGAATAAAACAACTTGCTTTCACATAAATAAATGTCAAAAGGCAAAACATAAGAGCTTACCTCTGAAAATGCCAATCTATCAGCAACATCATTTGTCCACTCAAAAAGCCTAGTCAGCTGACGGGTTACCCTCAAGACAGAGACTGGGACTGTAGTTACATTTGCCTCTTGCCCCGCAAACCTTTCACACAATGTTATTACCTAAAAGCAAAAGGCACTTTAAGAAAACCCTGCACCTTGTTTCATAGAAATAGCTCAAAAAATTATCTTCTATTCTCTATTTCTTAAGAATATAAATGAGTGCTGCTAATATAAATAGATCATAGGGTGTACTCAATTAATTTTAAGGTTCGTTTAGCATCACTCATTTATATTTATCCCAAGTTTTGGGATTGATACGTAATCTTTTGGTCAATTTGGTAATAATGGGGTGACGTACTAACACTGTTGGAGGAAAGAACAATTATATACTGTACAAATTAGAGGAGGAAAGAACAATAAAGGGTCTGATGGTGGTAAATATTCTTACTCACCTCTTGGGTTGTCCATGCTCGAGGGCCAGCAAATGTGAGAAGCTTCCCATTGACTTTCTCATTTCTTAAAGCTACAAAGGTCAGGCGAGCTACATCCTAATACAAAATGAATGCATTCAGACACCATGTGTAGAGGTAATATAAAATGTGGATTCAATCATCACGGAAACAATCTAGCATATAACCAACCTGAGTGTCCATGTACGCAATTCTTGTGGGGGCATCTGTTCCCCAAACTGATTTCTCTTCTAATATAGGTACCGCATACTGCCCAATAATCCCCTGAGAAGTGAAAAAGAAAAGAAAAACTTCTGCACTTAGTACTAACATCAAAATAGATATTCACAACCGAACACAAGAAACCATAACTATGGGACAATACGGTACATGATTATGATTGTTTTTATGAAATCATGTCCCTGGCTAGATTCTCTTCAGAGCATATGGACAATTCTCCATGTATATACATATACCGTTTCAGGGTGTGTGTGTGCTTGTATGCATGCCTGTGTCTGTCAAGTAATTGAATGATATTTAGACATGCTACTTGTTATCACTCTATCTAAATTAACTGTTCTTTCTGATAAAGAAAGTGAATGGGGGTTGGAGGAGTATCATATGAGAGTAATAAGAAGATAAGGAAATTGATTTGAAACATCAAGCTGACAGGTGAAGCACAAACTTGGTTATTCCAGTAACAAGATTGTAAAAGAGGAAGTCCAAGTTTCAGTTTGAGTGACACTTACTTGCATGAATCCACATAAACGAATTATAACGTGATTTAGGCCTGAATCCTGGAGAAACTTTTCAGTGCAATACTTGATCTCCATAAGGGGAACTTCGGGATGCTTGTCACAGTTGTGGATGGAATAGAATACAAATTTTTGGATTCCCATTGCTTTTGCACATTGTATAAGAGCAACTTTTCCTTCCCAATCTACCTAAACATAAAAAATGGTCAGAGAAGAACAAAAATACTGGACACGTTATTAAGTCTGATCATATTTTCTGCAATGGGTAAAATAGCCCTGATAACCTTGAAATGGAATATGTATACAAGAATCTCTCAACAACTTTCTGGATTCACTGGGACCATTTATTGAACGGTTACACCTTTTAAAATTTTTCTTTTTCAGTTTCTTCATTGAACAAGGATAAACACAAAACACAACTTATTGCTGAAAAAATAAAACAGAAGCAAGTCCATATGACAATGTCACAACACTGTAAAGCAAGTAGGAAAGGAGCAGTAGACAATGACATCCTTTGATCGAATGTAATGAACTAACTGCTCATCCTCTGACCAACGGTAGCCTCAAAAGATGATCTACAGTTGGGAATTAATTTCTAGGCTGATTTAATCTGTTTCTATTGACAAGCAAAGAAACAATTAACTGTAGAAACTTACCGTTTTGATGGGCTCCTCCGGACGGCCAGTGGCACAATCAATGACAGTATGAATACCAACCAAAGTTGCAGGTATGGTCTCTGGTTTGCTAAGGTCTGCCTGTTCATCACAATTTTACATCACACATTCAGCAACAAAGTACTTGAATTTCAAAGTAGCAAAACAAATTGTCAAACCAAATATCTCTGATAGTAAGAAAAACCAAGAACCCAAATAGAACTTAAACTATAAACAAGAATTTAGACTGAAAATTTAGAATTGAAGGGAAGTTGTATTTACATTGACAACAGTAGCACCCCAATCTCTGAGGAAGTCAGCAGGGGCTGGTCTAGGCCTAACCAGGCACCTAACATCATAGCCTTCATCTAATGCTCTTCTCACAATCTGCCTACCCAAAGTCCCAGTGGCACCAACCACTAGAATACTGGTTGGCCTCACAGGTGTCCCTGGAGCAAGATTCACAGCCCCAACCCCTGCCCTGGCCGTACATCTCACTGAACGCCGCGTATTAGTCCCTGCACACACAAAATAAAAAATGGGTTCTTTTCAATTTTGTAAAAAGAGCGGCAAAAATAAAAGCTCGCCCAGTAGAAGTACGAAGATGACGAACCTATGCTGGTGGAGAAGGAAGAAGAAGAAGATGATGAAGAAGGAAGGAGATGGTCGGGAGCTAAAGTACGGCACCATGAGAATGAGCTCTGATAGGCCGCCGTTTTGGAGTCATTGTGATGACGGAGTTTGCCGGGTGTTGCCAGCTGGGTGGGAAGCCTCCAAGCCATTGCTGCCATCTTTTTGAAGCTCTCTCTGCGTCCCTGTGGCTGACTGGCAGACTCGTTTTCTTCTACAGAGAGAGAAGGGGCAATGGATCCCAATGGTGCCACGTCCTTCTCCAAAGTGGATTAGGATTTTCTACAACGTGTCACAGCTTTTGGTGGACTCGATCCGACCAGACGGCCCATAAGCAAAGGTTTTTGTTACTAGGCCGGTTCAAGCTAAAGCCCAATGTTGGAGACGACGGACTTGGTTGAGAGAGAGAGAGAGGGAGAAGTTCTTTGCGTTAAGAAAGTCACTAGGAAACTTGTTGTTTGCGTTAAGAAAGTCACTTTTGCTTCACCGCTTTTGATGAGTGATGAAGATTATCACCATAGTAACAAAGTGATTTAATCTAAACTTGAGTCTTTCTTATCTTTCTTTTTATATAATACTAAATAGTGGACGGTGGAATGACACTAGAAGGATGCTTTATTTCTTGGTTTGAATGCACGAAAGTTCTATTGATTTTCCTGGATCGTTTGTGCATATATTTTATTGAAAGATACTTGATCGAACAATGGCAAATGATTGAGACAAAGGAGTTTGGGAGAAGGGAGGGGCCATTGTGTTGAGAGCAGAAGTTTGTACGTAACGCATGTCAAGAGGGGCCATTGTGTTGCCAGTTCCATATGCCCTTTTCTTTCTTCAGCGTGTCAAGAGGGGTAATTATTTTACTTTTATTTTTCCATGGCTGATCGTTTTGTTTGTAGCTTTGTGCGCATAGCCAAGTCAAGTCAACTAGAACAATTGCTAAACTAAAATCTGATCTAGCTTAGTCTCTGCAAGCAACTGCTTTCTACCCCTCTCTCTCTCTCTCTCTCTCTCTCTCTTGCTTAATTGGCTCCTCAGCTGCAACTTAATTAATCCCATCCATCACCTTTCCTTTCTTCTTCTTCTACTTTCAAAGCACGCCTTTCCTTTCTTCAGTTTGTGAATGATTGAATTTTTGTCCACCGACAGTGCTTGTCAAGTCACTTCAACTAGAACAGTTGTTTTGTAGCTTAGTCTGTGCAAGCAACTGATTTCTATTCATCTAAATACTCACAAACATAATTATAGCTCTGGTGCATTCAGAGAAAGAGAGAGATACGGAGTGCATTGAGTTCTTTCAAGTTTTCATCATGTCCTTCGGATCATTAACATCTTCTTCTTCTTCTTCTGCTGCTGCTGCTGCTGATATTGATATCCCCCATCTTCAAGAAAAGTATGATGTGTTTCTTAGTTTCAGAGGTGAGGACACACGCGCCACTTTTACCAGCCATCTTCAGAAGGCTTTACTTCGGAAGTACATTGAGACCTTCATGGATCGCAGGCTCGAGAGAGGAGATGAAATTGGTCCTGCCCATCTAGAAGCAATCAAGGAAACAATCTAGCATAGTCAACCTGGGTATTCAATTCTTGTGGGGGCATCTGTTCACCAAACTGATTTCTCTTCTAATATAGGTACCGCATACTACTGCCCAATGAGAAGTGAAAAAAGAAAAGATAAACTTTTTCACTTTGTACTAACATCAAGATAGATATTCACAACCAAACACAAGAAACCATAATTATAATTATTCTATGAAATCATGTCCCTGGCTAGATTCCCTTCAAAGCACATGCACAATTCTCCATGTCTATGCATATACCTTTTCTGGGGTGTGTGTGCTTGTATGCATCCCTGTGTCTGTCAAGTAACTGAATGATATTTCAGAATGCTTGTCCCATTGTATAAGAGCAAATTTCCCTTCCCTATCTACCTAAACATAAAAATACTGGATACATTACAACGTCTGGTAATCGTTTCTGCAATGAATAAAATAGATTTCATTTGGTTGTTTCTGCGCCTTCACTGTCTACTTGGTTGTTTAATATATGCAATCATCCTCTTATAAACATTAATTATTGGAACTGGATGGTAATGTCTACACTGGCGGAAATTAAAGAAATGTAAACACGTAGACTATCTTGATCTTTGCAATATAAAAAATGTATGGTAGGTAATGGAATCCAGAGCAAGACGACATAAGGGTCACACAACACATCTTTTTCACAGGTTTTATTTATTTATTCATTTTTGTTAATAGCAAGTTGTTTTTAAAATAAGGACAAATTACAAAACACCCTCAAATTATCAAGTTCATATATATTTTTGGGGATATTTCTAATTACATACACAATCATGGAAAACCAACAATTTACTCCATTCGTTACATAATCCGTATCCATTTTTTTTAATGACATGGACTTCCACTTGGACAAAAAATAGTTTTTATTTTATTTTAATTGTTTTACTTTTTTTTCATTTTAATATTATTTTTTTCAATCGACATGACACAATATAAGCGAGTTCACGTGAGACCTTTGATTATCACCTCATCATTTAACAGAACATTTGACGGAATGATGACATATGTGTGAAAATGGTAGAAAGTCAAACTTTGAGTGCGAAGTTGATACGAAAAAAACTTTAGGTAGCAAAGTCTAAATTTCGGGAAACTTTTGGATAGTAAAGTGAAATTTATCCTAATTTTATTATAGAAAGAAACTCAATTTTAAGTCTCCTCCCATTCCATCCCATGTACCAAAAAATAATTGTAAAAAAAAAAACTCAATTCCATTTGAAATTCGATACCTGTGCATATATTTGCTTACTCCCACATACTCAGACCAATTTCAAGGTACAAAAGGTCGAGTCTGCTCCGAGCAAAAAATTGAAAACAAAATTGATGTTGTTAGAAAATGTTGCGTTAAATTAGTATTTTATTATTATACAAGTGATAATTTAACGTACTTATTTGGGTTATTTGCAACATAAAAAAAGTGTATAGTGGGTAATGGAATCCTGCAAGACGACACAAGAGTCCAACGATGCCCTGAGAAGTGAAAAAGAAAAAAACAAGGGCAAACATATATAAGAACACAACTTATTGCTCAAAAGAAAGAAAGCAGAATCAAAAGCAAGTCCATATGGCAATGTAATTTTGTAAAGCAAGTAGGAAAGGAGCAGTAGACAATGATATCCAATTATCCAATTATCCAATTTAATGAACTAATTCCTCATCCTATGATCAATGGTAGCTTCAAAAGATGATCTACAGTTGGAAATTAATTTCTAGGCTGATTAATCTGTTTCTTTTCATTAAAGTCATTCAAATATGGTGTACTTAGTTACTTTTACATTTTGATTTAAATATTATGGTGTACTTAGATCGATCATAGGGCATACTCAGTTAGTTTTAGAATTCATTTAACAACACCCTTTTTAAAAATCTAAATTAGATACATCGACTTTTAAATTTCATTCAAATTCATCAAAAATATGGACCGAATACACCCCTAAACTTTGGGTGATTAATAAGACAAAATTTAAATAAATAAAAAGAAGTTGTGGTGGTTATACTTATAACGTGTAAATTGGGGCCATATGCATCTTCTTCCTACATGGACCAAACAAGAAAATACATAAGCAAAACTTTGGGGATAAGTTTTAGACATCGAACTCATATGAATAGTCCATCCTAATTCTCCATGTCTATGCATATACCTTTTCTGGGGTGTGTGTACTTCTATGCATGCCTGTGTCTGTCAAGTAACTGAATGATATTTCAGAATGCTTGTCCCATTGTATAATAAGAGCAAATTTCCCTTCCCTATCTACCTAAACATAAAAATACTGGATACATTACAAAGTCTGGTAATCGTTTCTGCAATGAATAAAATAGATTTCATTTGGTTGTTTCTGCGCCTTCACTGTCTACTTGGTTGTTTAATATATGCAATCATCATCTTATAAACATTAATTATTGCAACTGGATGGTAATGTCTATACTGGCGGAAATTAAAGAAATGTAAACACGTAGACTATCTTGATCTTTGCGATATAAAAAATGTATGGTAGGTAATGGAATCCAGAGCAGGACGACATAAGAGTCACACAACACATCTTTTTCACAGGTTTTATTTATTTATTCATTTTTGTTAATAGCAAGTTGTTTTTCCGTTCTGCTTCTAGTACGATTAATATCTCAGCAGCTTCTTTCTTGATCTGGAAGTAGAAGTGAACTCAAAAGCGCGTTGAACTGAAGAAAAATTCCAGCTCAAAAGCGAAAGTCTGTGCTGCCATTCCCACCTAGATCTCATCCTGGAACTCAAAAGCCGTTCTGCTTTTAGTACGATTGCCAAAACATGATATAGCTATAAGCTCTACCACTTCCTTCTAGATCTCATCCTGAGGTCTTCATATTCATACAATTATTTCTTTCTGAATATTTGCTGATAAGGCGATTAATATCTCTGCAGCTTCTTTCTTGATCTGGAGGTACTGTCTCTCTCTAACTTAATTATTAGCTCTCTTATACTTGTTTCTGGAGATTTTTTGGACCTAGCGTTATTTGCATATATGCATGTTTTGACAGGTTTGCAGGTTTTGGATAGGGATATGGATTCTTCTTCTTCTTCTTCTCTTCCTTTTCCTGCTCCCCTTCAAGAAAAGTACGATGTGTTTCTTAGTTTCAGAGGTGAGGACACACGCGATGGTTTTACCAGCTATCTTCACGCGGCTTTACGTCGGAAGAACATTGAGACCTACATAGATTACAGACTTGAGAAAGGAGACGACATTGGACCTGCCCTTCTGGAAGCAATCGAGAAATCGAAAATTGCACTAGTCATTTTCTCAAAAGACTATGCTTCTTCCACATGGTGTTTGAAAGAACTTGTGCATATACTTGGATGCAAGAAAAGCCATGGACAGATTGTTATACCCATTTTTTATCGCATAGATCCATCACATGTACGAAATCAGCAGGGAACTTATGCACTTGCATTTGCTAAACTTGAAGAACGTTTCAAGGACAGTATGGATGATTCGGTTCTCAAGTGGAAGGTAGCTTTGGAGGAAGCAGCCAATATTTCTGGGTTTCATGATTCAAGCAAAACAGGGTACACTAAATCTCTAGCTTGTATCAATTTCTACTTGTTATCATTTGATGCATACTTACTATTGTTTGTCTTTCATAATGATATTTGCCAGGACGGAGGCCGATTTCGTTGAGGAAGTTGCTCAAGATGTTTTGACCAAATTGAATCGCAAATCGTCAAGTGATTTAAAGGGTCTGGTTGGAATTGAAAAGAAAATTGAGAAAATTGAGTCGTTGTTATGCTTGGATTCACCAGGTGTTTGCTGTGTAGGTATTTGGGGCATGGGTGGTATTGGCAAGACCACCCTTGCTGACGCTGTATTTTACAGGCATTCCTGTAAATTTGATGCTTGTTGTTTTCTCGCAAATGTCAGGGAGAAATCAGAAAAAACGGATGGACTAAATGACTTGCGAAATAAACTTGTTGGTGAGATATTAAAGCAAAAAGATGTAAATATCGACACTCCGTCTATACCACCTCATATTCAAGATAGGCTCAGGCGTACAAAGGCGCTCATTGTTCTTGATGATGTGAATGCTCGAGAACAACTAGAAGTTCTTGTTGGCGATCATGATCGGTTTTGCCAAGGAAGTCGAATCATTATAACTGCTAGAGATAAAGGCCTACTTGAGCAAAAAGTTGACCATGCGAAGATATTCAACGTTGACGAATTAGGTTCTGATGACGCTCTTCAGCTCTTTCATTCGCATGCTTTTGGAAATAAGTCTACAACAACAGATTACACTGAGTTGTCAAGACAGGTGGTGGATTATATTAAGGGCATTCCATTAGCTCTTAAAGTTATGGGGTCCTCATTCCGTCGTTGCAAGAGCAAACAACAATGGGAAGATGAATGGAAAAAAGTGAGAGAATATCCAGACGAAGAAATCGATCGAGTGTTGAGAATAAGTTACGATGGATTAGGAAAACATGAGAAGGAGATATTTCTTGAAATAGCATGTTTTTATAAAGGTTGTGAGAGGAATTATGTAAAAGAATGTTTAGATAGTTGTGATTTCCATGGGGAAGCAGGAATCAATGATCTTATTGATAGGTCTCTCATATCAATTTCATATTCCAACACTTCGGTAGATGAGCAGTTAGAAGCACGAATAGAGATGCATGATTTGGTGCAAGAAATGGGTTCTGCAATTGCTCGAAAACAAGGCAACAGATTGTTCATTTTAAAGGGTGTCCATCAAGTATTGACAAATAACCAGGTAGTTTAATTATTCACATTTGCAATAAACAAGTCAGATTATTCCTACAAATGTAATTTTGATTAAACCTTTTTTGTATATTATATTTTACATTTATATTTTTGCTCTTGATTGTCAGCGCGATGGACATGTTCAAGCCATATCCATTCACTGTCTTTATTGGTGTGAGATGGAATATGCAAACTTCGAAAAGATGCATCAACAACTGAGATGGCTATGTGTCGATAATTGTGTCGATAATCGTGGGCCCTTCTATTATGGTTTACCTGCATTAATTGGTTCTCCTGGTCTTCCCAATTCTCTTAAATATCTTCGCTGGTGCGAATATCCTTTGAAATCTTTGCCATCAAAATTTTCTGCTCAAAATCTTGTTGTCCTTGAAATGCCGTCCAGCGAAGTTGTGGGGCAACTTTGGAATGAAGACCAGGTACATTATATATGCTTATTTGAGTTCTTGTAACATTTGGCCTAGAAAGTAATAATATGCAAGCTAAGTTATTAATTCTTGTTTAATTTGTTACAGAGTCCTCCTGTGAACTTGAAATGGATCAATCTTGAAGGCTGCATGTATCTAACTAAAGTCCCAGATCTCTCTCGGAGTCTACAAATTAAACATATAGATCTGAAAAGGTGTGGACGTTTGGTTGAAATTCCTTCATATTTTCAACATCTTGGCAAGCTTACTTATCTTGACCTTGGGCAGTGCACAAATCTCAAAAATCTTCCCGAGATGCCATGCAATCTTGAATTCTTAAATTTGTTTTCTACAGCAATAGAGGAATTGCCTTCATCAGTTTGGTCTCACGAAAAAATATCTCACTTAGATATTAGATATTGTGGACACCTTAAGAGTCTTCCAAGCAACACTTGTAAGCTGAAACTCTCTCTTAGTCTAGATTGCTGCAATTCTCTTTGCGAGTTTTGGGAGCTTCCCAGGGATACAACACAGCTACAGTTGAGTTATTCAACAATAAAAGAATTGAGGAAAGCATCAATAGAGTCTGTCATTGGTCTCACTGCAATTGAACTGCATCGTTGCGAAAGTTTTGTGAGTCTCCCAACGAACATTTGGAAGTTGAAATCTCTGAAGAGCCTTAATCTCGAGGATTGTTCTAACTTTCAAAACTTCCCAGAAATCTCGGAGGTTATGGAATATCTAGAGTTTCTAAATTTATCAGGTACAGTGGTTAAAGAGATACCCCCATCAATTAGAAATCTAGTTGCGCTTCAAGAATTAGATCTCCACAACTGCAAGAACCTTGAGGTTGTCCCCGATGAGCTCTTTTGCTTAACCTCATTACAAGTGTTAGATTTGAAGGGGACCAAAATTAAGAGCTTACCTGCAAGCATCAAACAAGCTGCTCAGCTGTCTCTCCTGTTCCTCAACAATTGTAAGAGCCTTGAATCTTTACCAGAGCTCCCCCCATTGCTTCAATGTCTTGAAGCAGAAGGTTGCACGTCACTGAAGACAGTGTCAAGTTCAAGCACTGCACTCGCACAAGGATGGGAAAAATATAAATTTTATCGAGGGCTTATTGAGAAACATAAATTTTTTGATTGCATAAGGTTGGATGAGAATGCACGAAGCAACATAATGGGTGATGCACAGCTTAGAATTATGCGGATGGCAACTGCATCGTCAAAGTTTAAAGAAGACAAAATTGAAAAAGCTTCATATAATTCAAATAAGGTCTCTCTCTCTCTCTCTCTCTCTCTCTCTATCTCTCTCTCTTCTGTTGAAGAAGTTGCTTTTTTTTGTTTCACGAGTTTAATAACTATGATGTCCATATCCATGGTGCAGGAATCTGTGGTTGGCATTAGATGTGGTGGGAATGAAATTCCAAAATGGTTCAGCCATCAAAGTGAGGGATGTTCAATAAAGATTGAGCTTCCTCGTGATTGGGTTAGCACAGATTTCTTGGGTTTCGCTCTGTCTCTGGTTGTTTCATGCCAAGAAGATTATTATGATATATGGTATTTGATTAGTGGATGCAAGTACAACTTCAAAACTAGTAATGGTGAAAGCCATGCAGTCAACCATCGTTTACGTCATCCGCCCCCTGAAAATCGCTTACCAATCGGAGATCCACATGAGGTGTGGATGTGGTGGCATAGTAGTGTCTTTGAAGAAGTTGTACAGGGAGCTCAAAGCCCCACTGCATTTTACAAACTTGTTACTGAGGTCAATGTTGACTTCTTCGTAAGGGATGACTATTACGGACCCCGTCTGATAGAAGGATGAAAATGCTGCCATTTGAGAAGAGAAGGATGAAAATGGTGTCAACTCCTCTTTACTTGCTATAGTCTCTTTTGAGTGGAAGTTCGGGAAAAGTTTCTTCAGTGGTGCCAATGTCTCTTCACCTCCGTATACTTCACCCGATGCCACATACAAGTGAATATCACTTCCAAAACCCAGTGCTCTAAGCATGAGGCCAACTGCGGGCATCTGCACTTCCTTGGGACACGCATGGTATATGGAGTCATTGGTTTTCCTCCCTTTGTTGGAAGCTGTTTAATGATTTCAACATCTTTTGACAGAGATGATATAAACCAGTCTACATGCTACAAATGCACAAAACATGCTCATTTTCTTCTATGAATATATTGTCAGAAATTTCAGGTGAGCAAAATTATAGCGTTATTGTGGCAATAATAATGCTTTGAATTAAAATAGGCCATGGATATTGCACAATTCGGGGTGTCAAAGAAGGGTCGTTTTCTTTTGTAAGTAACACGATTAGACTCCAAAAAGCCTAATTTCAAAGAAAAATAGGTTTCTTTTGACATATACTCACCACAAACAATTTTAGAATTAGACTCCATAAGCTCAACCTTATCTCCCTCAACAACAAAAATTACGCTTATAAAGTTTGAATTGGACTTTTGTCTTCATATACATGTATGAGTAAAACTTTTATAAAGCGAATGCGTTGTGCTTGCCTCTTACATAAAGAGTGTGAGACTCACAAATTCCTAAAGATTATTCCATATGCCTATAATTGTGAAGACGGGCACATTATTAGTTTGGTTTCACACCTTTTTCGTTTTCGTGTAGGTATTGTTTATCCTGATAAGATGACATGCTTTAAGATTTGGCTATTTGATTTTTAACGTTGTTTGGGTGTATTCATGGATAGAGTTTGAAATTTCTTCTACCTAGGTCCCTTAATGCACGGATAAATAAGTCAAATAATATGGTAGAATATTTTCTCATCTATTTCATTCTCCGAAAGGAGGTATTTATATACAAGGTTACAAACCCTAGTAGGGTTGAACTAGGAAATAAGGGAATCCTAATTACATAATATCTATACAAAAGGAAATAAATAAATAAAATCCTAATAGAATAAGAAGGAAATATCCTAATAGAATAGGATATCTCGCTAACACTCCCCCTCAAGTTGGAGCAAAGACGTCACGCATGCCCAACTTGTCAAGCGAGTTTAGAAAGATACTTGTAGAAACAGCTTTCGTAAGAACATCGGCTAACTGATACTCAGAACGGATGAAGGGGAAGGAAACAATCTCCGCATCCAACTTTTCTTTAATGAAATTTCGATCAACCTCCGCATGCTTTGTACGGTCATGTTGTACAGGGTTATGAGCAATTGCAATCGCAGCCGTATTGTCACAATATAAATCCATGGGTTTCTTAGGCCCAAAACCAAGATCTCTCAACAATCTCCTCAACCATAGTAACTCAGATACACCATGGGCCATCCCCCGATACTCGGCCTCAGCACTAGATCGAGACACCACCTTTTGTTTCTTGCTCCTCCACGTAACAAGATTGCCACCAACAAACATAAAATACCCAGATGTCGAACGCCTATCTGTAGCTGAACCTGCCCAATCAGCATCTATGTACCCTTCCACATCTGTATGACCATACTTGGAAAACATTAACCCCTTGCCAGGAGTTACTTTGAGATATCTCAAAATACGTGTCACAGCTCTCATATGGTCTTCACTATGCGAGTGCATAAACTGACTCACTACACTTACTTCATACGCAATATCAGGACGTGTATGAGCTAAATAAATTAATTTCCCCACAAGCCGTTGATAGCGCTCCTTATCAGTAGGAACTTAATCAGGATATAACCCCTACTTGTGATTCTGTTCACTCGGAGTATCAATTGGTTTACAATCCAACATTCCAGTTTCTGCAAGTAAATCCAACACATACTTCCTTTGGGACAAAAAGATACCATGTTTAGATCTGGCAACTTCAATCCCAAGAAAGTACTTCAAGTCACCTAATGATTTCATCTCAAACTCAGACGCCAGATATTTCTGGAGATTTTGCATTTCTGCCTGATCATCTCCAGTCACAATCATATCATCAACATAAATAATTAAAGCTGTCAATTTACCTTTATGACGCTTTAGAAACAAAGTATGATTATCTGAGTTACTCTGCACATGCCCAAACTTCTTCATAGATGCTGCAAATCTCCCAAACCACACTCTTGGAGATTGCTTCAATCCATATAAAGACTTCCGCAGCTTACACACAACACCATCTTTAGAGGTTACAGGAATACCAGGAGGGAGATCCATGTAAATCTCCTCCTTGAGGTCACCATGGAGGAATGCATTTTTAACATCAAATTGTAATAGCGGCCAATCATGATTAGCAGCCAAGGACAAGAGTACTCGCACAGTATTGAGCTTAGCTACTGGAGCAAAGGTCTCCATGTAATCCACTCCATAGGTCTGAGTATACCCTTTTGCTACCAATCTTGCCTTGTAACGGTCAATGGACCCATCAGCCTTGTGCTTCAAAGTAAACACCCATCTGGACCCAACTGCCTTTTTTCCCTTTGGTAAAGGAACTAACTCCCACGTGGCATTTTTGTTCAATGTTTCCATCTCAATATGCATTGCATCTACCCATTTTGGACCAGATAAAGCATCCTGCAGCTTAGTTGGCACACATACACTAGATAATTGACACAAATATGATACATATGACTTAGACAAACGATGAGTTGATACATAATGGCTAATGGGATATTTAGACTTGGCATGTATATCAGGAGAATATTGTACTTTAGATTTCCCACGAGTGCTTCGTGGGGGTAACTAATAAGTTGACACAGATAGATCATTAGAAATTACCTCACTTGTTTCACTATCACGAGTAGATTGGTGCACTGGCAGGGCAGAGGGGGGTCTTGTGTCAATCTCATCTACACCAGAGTCTCCAGTATCACTATCACATTCTTCTGGGGAAGAGCCAAAAAACTCCAAAAAAGGGCCTGGCGACCAGTTGCTGATTTCTGGGTGACCGGTCGCTGGGCTGTCGTCGTCGCTCATCGAGGCAGGCGACCGGTCACTGACCTCTGGGTGATCGGTCGTTTCCAGGCAGGTTGTATCACAGGCATGTGACCGGTCACTGACCTCTAAGCGACCAGTCGTTTCCAGTTCATGGGAAATTTCTTCTTCATGTTCAAGATCTTCCACATTTTCCACTCCGAAACTCTTCAATTCACTCCCCCTCTCCTCCTGAATTGGAGAGGAGGGAGGGACATAATAGGACACTTCTTCATGGAAAGTCATATCCAAAGTAACATGCACTTTCTGAGTAGGTGGATGATAGCATTTATAACCCTTCTGAGTAGAAGAATAACCAATAAAGACACATCGCAGAGCACAAGGATCAAGTTTACTCCGTTGATGAGAGTAGACATGAACATAAGCAACACATCCAAAAACTTTAGGTGGCAACTTGGAAACGGAGATAGGGGAAACATGCTCACCAAACACATCATGCGAAGTCATGAAATTAAGAACCCGGCTAGGCGTACGATTAATCAAATAGGCAGCAGACAGAACAGCATGCCCCCAAAGGTGATGAGGAACAGACATATCCAACATGAGTGAGCAGGCAACTTCAAGCAAGTGGCGGTTCTTTCTTTCAGACACACCATTTTGTTGAGGAGTAAAAGGGGTTGTCGTTTGGTGAATAATACCTTGAGCACGGAAGAAAGACACCAAAGTATTATTCACATATTCACCTCCGTTATCTGTCCGGAATACTTTGACCCAAGCATGAAACTGAGTAGACACCATAGTACAAAACTCTGGAAGGATGGAAGCAACATCATGTTTATTTTTCAGCAAGAAAACCCAAGTAAGTCGGGTACAATCATCAATAAATGTGACAAACCAACGAAATCCGTTCGAAGTAACACGAGCCGGACCCCACACATCAGAATGCACTAAATCAAAAGGCTTTGCAGCTTTACTGTCACTCAAAGGAAACACAGTGCAATGGCTCTTGGCCAAAATACATGTCTCACACTTAAAACTGGACTCATCACATGAGCGAAATAAAGATGGAAACAGACGCTTAAGGTAGCCAAATGACGGGTGTCCCAAGCGACGATGCCATAACCAAATTTGCTGTTTGTCTTTGACACTGCAACTTTGAACAGTATTAACGACACGATCACGAACTGGTGTAGAAGTCAATGTCAAATAATATAACCGCCCTATCCATTTACCATGCCCAATCACCTCGTGAGTCTTGAGATCCTGAAAAGAGCAATGGGTAAGATAGAAAGTAACAAAAGCATTAAGTGTATCAAGTAATCGACCAACAGATAACAAGTTACAATGGATATTGGGAACTAATAACGCACGAGACAAGGACAGAGTTGGAGTGAGAGAGATTGTGCCCTCGCCAGTAATTGGAGAGGGCAAGCCATTAGCACTAGTTATGTATGGGTCACGGGTGTTACTAGACAACTCATCAAAAAATTTAGCATCATAAGTCATATGATCATAAGCACCAGTGTCAATTATCCAAGTATTGGAGCCAGTACCTGGAATAGAGTCAGAAACACGCAAATTTGCAGAAGCAGCAGCAGCAGCACCAATAATGTAGTTATCACCCATGATTGTAGCAGAAACTCAACAAAGCACACAGAGTATACAACAGAACACAGCACAGGCACAAATACGGCGGATGCACGAAGACAATAGAGGCACGAACACGACAGAGTACACAGCGGAACACAGTAAAGGCACAGGCACAAGAACCCTAAAAGAAATTAGGGCACACAATAGAACACGGGTGGGCACAACACACACAGGTCACCAGAAAGTCGGCTCTGATACCAAGTCAAATAATATGGTAGAATATTTTCTCATCTATTTCATTCTCCGAAATGAGGTATTTATATACAAGGTTACAAACCCTAGTATGGTTGAACTAGGAAATAAGGGAATCCTAATTACATAATATCTATACAAAAGGAAATAAATAAATAAAATCCTAATAGAATAGGATATCTTGCTAACAAAATACTCTTAACCACTTGATTTACAAACCCTTTGCTACGCAGGGTATTACATTATTTTTTTATATATTGATATTTTAAACTACTCTAGAACACAAGGAGACGAGCACACTGCTCTAGTTCAGACGTGCAGTGTTTGGAATTAGTTACTTATGCTAAAGCTTGCTTGCGTTTGAAAGCTTATAATAAAAAGGTAGTCGTGAATGTGAATATGTTTTTGTCACATTCAATTGTTTTGTAGCCTAAAAATGCATTCTCAGCCGAAAGCCCCATCTTATATTGTTAAGCAAGTTGCGCACTACCATTTGAATTATTCAACTCTACCCTGTATTGTCCCCAATCCCGACGACAAATGTAAAATGTTAGTGAAGCTAGCCAATAAAATATATATAAAGAAAAAATTAGCGTATAAAATACCATAGAATAACAGAGGTGTTCGGGTTTGGGAGAAAAATTTAGTTGCAATGTGTTATCTCCGACTAATAATGCTATGATACTTAAAAGTGTTATCGTGCGTGTCATAAGAGCAACTCCACCCATTTGCCCTTAGCCATGGCAAGGGGGGAGCTAGGGCAGCCACTATTCACGTGAATAGTGGTTGCCCTTGCAAATAGTATTTTGTGTTTCCACCCGTTGCCATGGCTAAGGGCAGTTACTATTCATTTTTTTGTTTTATTCACAAATTTTTTTTATCTCAATAATTAATTTGGATAATATTTTCGGATTAGATTTCCGGGTTCCTATGTGTCAAGACTATTCATAATCGGATAAAATTTCCGGATAAGATTTTTTGGTTCAAATTTCGGATGAATTTCAAATTTCAAATTTCAGATAAATTTTTGGGTTCAAATTTCGGTTGAATTTCAAAATTCAAAATTCAGATAAATTTGGGTTCAAATTTCGGATGAATTTCAAATTTCAGATAAGATTTTCATCCAATCAAATCAAGCCACGTGGCATCTCTATCTTGCCAAATTTTTCTATAAAACCAAAGGCTCAGCTCATACCTCTCACACCACATCTTTTTATATTTTCATTTCTTAGAGTTTAGAATTCATACTCCATTCATTTTCAATGGAAGAATATAAGAGATGCTTGGAGAGGCAAGAGCGAGAAAGAAATGAGAGAAACCGTAGAGCCGATGAAATCAATGAGTTGCAGAGACAAGTCGATGAACAAGTTCTCATAGCAGTGGCAATGGAAGAGGAAGAGAACCAAGGTCGCCGCCGTGGTTCACAAGTCGGCCGTCGCTGGAATGTGGACAGACATAGGCATTCTCGGGGTAAGAATTTTTTGGAAGATTATTTTATCCCAATTGCTTTGTACTCTGATGTTGATTTTCGAAGGCGATTTAGAATGCAACCCCATTTGTTCAATAAAGTCATGCATGATATTTGCAATTATGATGCATACTTTGTTCAAAAGTGTGATGCTGCTGGGGTTTTAGGGCTTCTTCCGGAGCAAAAGCTTACAGCTGTTATACGAATGTTGGCGTATGGAGCATCTGCTGAACAGGTGGATGAGGTTGCCTGAATGGGGAGAGGCGTCAACTTGACTTGATGGAGCATCTATGGGCGGTGAGAGGGAATGAAGGTGAATGATGGAGTATAGATGCTTTGGTTATGTTTTATTTACTTATGGTTTGGTTGTGTTGTTTTTTATTGCTTATGGTTTGGTTGTGTTGTTTTATTTATTTACTATTGTGCCTTGTTTGTAGTTTTTTTTAAATTTTAATTATGTTTTGTTTGATGTATGGAATATGTTGAATAAAATGGTCTTTTATTGAATGCTTTGTTTATTAAATAAAGAAATCCAATACAATTAAGAATTACTACTCGGAATTTTTTCGCAAAATTCGGCATGAATTTTTTTCCACATATGGAAAAATTTCATCTCATTGCCTGTCACGGGACAATGACAAACTCGGAGCCAAGCCTCACACAAAGAAACATCTTCCATGGTGCTCCGCCCCTCCGGTTTCGATAGAAGAAGCCATAAAAATAAGAAATAAAAATACAAGGTGAAATAGATGAAAATGTTGAGTGAAGAATGAATAAAATGTTGAGTAATAGTAGAATTAGAATAAAATGTATGAGAATTGGTGTTGAAAGTGAAGGGTATTGATAGGTATTTATAGGACAAAAAAAATCAGAATTTTAAAGTTTTTTTTAAATTTTTTTTTGATTTCTTTTCATAATTTTATTGCTGGAAAAACGCCAGCCATTGGATGAAGGCTGTAGAAGCAAATTGGAGCGCTAGGGGCGTGCCACGTGGCTTCCAGCCGTTGGAGCTGCGTCACGCTAACGTCAGCGCATTCTGGTTCAATTTTTTTTTACCGTTGGCGCGTGCAATGCACGTGCCAACGGTAAAAAAAATTTGACCCCGCGTGCTCGACGTCAGCCTGACGTCGAGCGTGACGTCACCCCCCTCGTTTTGGACCTTGGGCAGAAGCTGCCTTCGGGCCAGCCCGAGCTGGTGGGTCCCACACCTCCCCTGGGCCTGGGCTGTCCGCTGGAACAACGTTTTTTTTTCCCTAATTCCTACCACAATTAGGGATTTGATTAATTCCCTAATTAATCAAATCCCTAAATGTACCAACCTCACCTACCTCACCAACCACACTAACCTCACCAACCTCGTCAAGGCCCCCTATAAATACTTGGCCACGCACAAAGATGAGGTACGTCAGAATTTCTACTAAAACTCTAGAGAGCTTTTCCCTTCACAAATCCTAGCCACCTCCTCTCTCTCTCTCTCTCTCTTTTACATAAGGCTCCGGCCGCCCGATTTACACCTTACATATATATCTCCGTACCCTATTTAGCTATTGGATTTTCAGTCTAACTTCCAAACAAAACCCAATGATTGAGACGAAGAAGTTTGGGAGACAAAGCCCAATGCTTAGAAATTTCCATAATTTGATGTTTCATTTTTCGATTTTTCGTTGTTGTTATTAATTTTTTAAACTTTATTATGTTTCTTTCAGCTTTTTCATTAGCGATTTGATTTGGTGAATGACTAAACTACCCTTTCATATTGTACAAGGAATCAACAATTTCTTTTCTTGGAACGATGCAGGAGGGTAGGGGGTGGATCAAGAGAGATATTTACCATTTAATTAGTTATTTCATGAGATATATACATCCTCATTTCTCATTTCTCAATATATACATCCTATTCAAGTGATTTAAAGGGCCTGGTTGGAATTAAAAGGAAAATTAAGGAAATAGTGTTTTTTATTGTGCTCTGATTCACCAAGTGTTTGCTGTGTGGGTACTTGGGGCATGGGTGGTATTGGCAAGACTACCCTTGCTGATGCTATATTTCACCGGCTCTTTTTTTTTCTTCTTATACACGTATGTATTTTTTATATATTTAATGTATGTGTTTTTTTTATAAATTTTTGAATGATACAGACAAAATTCACGTATTATACCAGTAATTTTCACATATTATTCAATAAAAATTATATATATTAAAAAAAATTATATCGTGACCAAATTTTTCAGTTGTATCTTGCCAAAATTTTGCCGAATAAAACACGTATGTATTTTATTCGTATTTTTTCCGTTCCTTATTTTACTAACTAGGCTCCACATCCCTAACCTTAAGGACTATTAATGTTACAAAAAATCATAAAAGACAAAATACGATAATTTCACAAATTCCATGGACCATTTGTGATAAACACCCCCCCAAAAGGACAAATCAAGTATTCCCAAACAATCCTACGAAAAATTATTCAGCTCAAACTTGTACCTTATACTTAATATATAATGAAGCTAACAATTGCAATTTTCTTTTTTACTTTTCATTTCATTTTGCTTATGAACTCCGATTTTGATTTATTTTGCTTTCTATTTCTTTATAAATAGAGCAGGCGTGTTCTTCAATTTGGAAGACCAGAACTCGTGACCTGAACGAAGAAATATCTTCGCATCAGGAAATTTCTTCGACTAGGAATGCATATTGTTCCTTGGCAAAGTCAAAGTTGGAATGCTTGTGAAGTTTGTTCACATACGAAATTGATCAAAAGGAAAATACAAGATTGAATGCGTGTGGCGAACTTTCAAAGTGCCTTGCAAAATTAATTG
Organism: Prunus kanzakura; assembly: GCA_020521455.1. Classification (NCBI taxonomy): domain Eukaryota; kingdom Viridiplantae; phylum Streptophyta; class Magnoliopsida; order Rosales; family Rosaceae; genus Prunus; species Prunus kanzakura. The sequence continues at coordinate 326,117 of BPUM01000041.1, read as the reverse complement.
GACCCGGACTAGTTCCCATTTGAATTTTCTTTTCGTCTTTGACCAAAAAATAATAATCAAGTGGCTGTGCTCTCTGCTCGATTGACTAACCAGTAGCTTTCTTATCTCCCAAACCGTGTAGGACTGAGTGCATTAAGACGAGCTACAAACTAAAGGCTCAAGTCAGTCAGCAAAGCTTAAGTGACGTGGCCAACACTTGCTAGTAATTAAGTCATTCACCCTGCAATGCTGATATCTCTTGCTTATCTCGATTCTGATTTCTGAGGTGCAACTTCTTTCTTGACCTGGAGGTAATGCCACTGACTAGAATTCTCTGCAATAATAAAAACACCATAGCAGTGTCTAACTTCATTATTAATTACTGTAAGTAGTCCAAATCTCTTATATTTCTATTGCAGAAAGATTTTCTAGTGTCGCATCTCTCATTCTGAATATATACACACAATTTTTAGCTTACTTGACGTTGTTAATTTCATTTTCTTTTGAATATATGTGTTGTGTGGATACATAACTAGATTTATATTCATAGGTAGCCCAGGCACGCATATTTTGACTTGTGGGTGGGTTTGCTCAGGTTATGGATGAAAAGTATGATGTGTTTCTAAGTTTCAGAGGTGAGGACACCCGCTATGCGTTCACCAGCCATCTTCATGCTGCTTTGCTTGGGAAGAAAATTCAGACCTACATAGATAACAATCTCGAGAGAGGAGATGAAATTGCACCTGCCCTTCTTGAAGCAATAGAGAAATCAAAGCTTTCGATAATCATTTTCTCAAAAAACTATGCTTCTTCCACTTGGTGTCTGGATGAACTTGTGCATATTCTAGAATGCAAGGGAAGAGATGGGCAGTTTGTTATACCGATCTTTTACGACATCGAACCATCACATGTACGTAAGCAGCAGGGTAGTTATGCAGATGCATTTGCTCAACTTGAAGAACGTTTCAAGGACAATATGGACAAGGTGCACAAGTGGAGGGTTGCTTTGAGGAAAGCAGCCAAAATATCAGGGTTTGATAATTCAAGCAAAACCGGGTAATTAACTAACTCTGTGACTTTTATTAATTTATATTTCTGACCATTTTGATTCAGGAGAATATCAGTTCAGGCATACTTACTAAGTTACTAACTATTGGTTGTCCTTCATGTGTCAGGCTAGAGTCTGATTTAGTTAAGAAAGTTGTCAAAGATGTTTTGAGCAAATTGAACCGCAAAACATCAAGTGATTTAAAGGGCTTGGTTGGAATTGAAAACCGCATCGAGGAAATTGAATCATTATTATGCATTGATGATGATTCTCTAGATGTTTACAGTGTTGGTATTTGGGGCATGGGTGGTATTGGCAAGACCACTCTTGCTGATGCTATATTTCACCGAATCTCTTCTAAATTCGAAGCTGCTTGTTTTCTTGCAAATGTTAGGGTGAAATCAGAAGAAAAAGATGGACTATAATTCACTTGCGAAATACACTTCGTCGGAAGATATTAGATGATGAGAATCTAAATATCGACACTCCATCTATAGGATCTGATCTTGTTAGAAAGAGGCTAAGTCTTACAAAGGTCCTCATTGTTCTTGATGATGTGAATGACTCAAGCCAAATAGAACTTCTAGCTGGAGATCATGCTCGGTTTGGCCCCGGAAGTAGAATCCTTATAACAACTAGAGATAGGAGCCTACTTAAGAAAACTGTTGAAGATGATAAGATATACAAGGTTAAGGCATTAACACACGATGAAGCTCTTCAACTTTTTCATTTGAATGCTTTCAAAAATAACGCTCCTAGAACAGATTATACAGAGTTGGCTGAAATGGTGGTGGGCTATGCTGGAGGCATTCCATTAGGTGTTCAAATTTTGGGTTCCTCATTCCTTCACTGTGAGAGCAAAGAAGATTGGCTAGATGAGTTGATCAAATTCAAAGAAGTTCTAAGCAAAAAGATCCAGAAGGTGTTGAGACCTTTTGACGGATTGGAAGAGAATGTGAAGGAGGTGTTTCTTGATATAGCATGTTTTAATAAAGTGGAGACGGAGTATATTGTAAAAAGAATGCTAGATGCTAGTGGTTTTCGTCGAGCAATTAGAGTTCTTAGTGATAAGTCTCTCATATCAATTTCAGAAAGCATGTTCATTGAAATGCATGATTTGCTACAAGACATGGGCAGGGAAATTGTTCGCGAACAATGTATTGAAGAGCCCGGAAAACGCAGTAGGTTGTTTATGGCTGAGGATGTCTATCACATGTTGAAAAACAATACGGTAAGAGCCATATTCATTAACTTTCTTAGTGAAAAACGTGAGAAACTCTTTTGTTATAAACAAGTTAGATGCCTGTAAATGTAACGATTGATTCTTGTTGTATATATATTTTGTTCATATTTATACTTTGCATTTGATTGTCAGGGAACTGCAACGGTTCAAGCCATATTTTTTAACATGTCTGAGATTGGACAGCTACACTTGAATCATGCAGACTTCAAAAAGATGTATAATCTAAGATTGCTTCATGTTGACAATTCTAGATTTGGAAATTACTGGGATTTGGAAGTTTCTCTTCCCAATTCTCTTAGTTATCTTTGCTGGGTGGGATATCAATTGAAATCATTGCCATCAGAATTTTCTCCAAAAAATCTTGTCGAGCTTCGAATGTCCTACAGCAATGTGGAACAACTTTGGAATGAAGGCCAGGTATATATGCTAATTTTAGTTGTAGTACAAAATGTGGTGTGGAAAGTTATTCAAGTTAAGTTGTTAACTCTTGCCATTTCTCTGTAATTTGTTATAGAATCTTGGGAATTTAAAAGTGATCGATCTTAGTTACTCCAGAAAACTGACTGAAGTTCCAGATCTCTCTCGGAGTCCAAAAGTTGAGTATATAAATCTTGAAGAATGCACAAGTTTGGTTCAAATTCCTTGTTATCAAAGTCTTCACAAGCTGACTTATCTTAACATGGGAGGCTGCTCGAATCTCAAATCTCTTCCAGAGATACCAGGAAATGTTGAATACTTAGATATAAGTAGCACTGCAATAAAAAATCTGCCTTCATCAGTTTGGACTAATGAAAAATTATCTTTCTTGGATATTGAATGGTGTAAGGACCTTAAGAATCTACCCAGCAGCAGTTGTAAGCTAAAATTACGTCATTTGAGTTTATGGGGCTGCTCATCTCTTGGCAAGTTTTCCGAGCTTCCCAGGAATATGACTGAGACATCAATGAAAGTATTGCCCTCGTCAATTGAGCATCTCTCTTGTCTCAAGAAAATTGTACTGGAAAATTGTGGAAGGTTTGCGAGCCTCCCAATGAGCATCTGTAAGTTGAATTCTCTTGAGAGACTTATTATCACTCGTTGCTTCAAATTTAAATACTTCCCAAAAATCTTGGAGCCGATGGAGCATCTAAACTTTCTTAGTTTATCAGAAACAGCAGTTAAAAAGCTACCCTCGTCGATTGAAAATCTAATTGCGCTTCAAACATTAGAGCTGTATCGATGCAAAAACCTTAAGTTTGTCCCGAGTAGCATCTACAATTTAAAATGTCTTAAAACTCTCATGTTTGGTGGCTGTTCGAAACTTAAAAACTTGCCTTCCTTCTCTGTTGGTTTGTGGTCTTTGGAAGAACTAAACCTCAGTTATTGTGGTATATCAGAGATCCATGATTCTCTCATTTGCTTAACCACATTACGAGATTTAGATCTAAGTGGAACCAAGATCAGGAGCTTACCTGCAAGCATCAAACAAGTTTCTCAGCTGTCTATACTGCGCCTAACCAATTGCAAGAGGCTTCAATCTTTACCAGAGCTCCCAGTGCTAGACATTCTTGAAGCACATGGTTGCACTTCGCTGAAGACGCTGCAAAGTTCAAGGACTGCACTCACACAACATTCCGATGAATCTTCTCATCCGCCCGACGAACTAAAAGTAGAAGAAGATATTAAAACTGAGAGAGCTGGTGATGAGTATGAAGCAAGTGGAAGTGATACTTTCGGCGCCCTGTGTGCAAGGGCATGGAAGTGGGAGTGTATAAGGAACCACAAGGGAAATACCTCCTCAGACAATTGAAAAGGGAAAAGGAAAGTGTAAAACACATTTTTGGCGCCCTGTGTGCATGGTAGAAGTCTTTTTTCACCTGAATTTATTTGGCTGTTGTGAAAACTATGGAGAGGAATAGAAAAGCACAAACTTGAACTTCTCGACTTTATCTTACAAAAAGCTGCTTCTTTTTTAAGCTTGATTTTCTGTTTAGTTTAAGGAAACTTTTGTAATTCTCATTTGGTCTGTGCACGTAGTTTTCGAATTTCTGGCATTGGCTTGTCTCGATTCTCTGTAGTTCAATTTGGGTTTCAAGAAATTGTGTACTTGTTATTGGAAGCCTGTGTGTAATGAAATGAGAATCTGTTAATTTGTCTTCAATATGTCTTTAGTATTTCCTTTCCTTTGTGCTAACAGACTGAATCCAAAATCGTCAAGTGTTCCATTTGATTAGCTCTGTTCTAACTTCGAAGCTTGTTTGTTTTTGAACTCAACTGCTGAGGCCTTAATGTACACAATGTGCTTTGCAGTTGCTGCCACTTCAGTGAAATTGTAAAATAGAATGTCGTCCAATATAAGAAACCTATGAAAGCAGGCAACAGATTGTACCTCCAACTTCAGGTGTCTTCCCTGCCTTTGCTACCTCCAACTTCAGCAGCTCAATCTTAAGAAGGAGAAAATGGAAATCTTCAACAGAGCAATTAAGAAGAGAAAAAAACAGCCAGTAATTTGTTGTAGTAAACCAGAAACAAGAAGTTATACTCGAAGATTTCTACATTTGATTGGTAGAAAATAGAAAAAAAAAGCCTTGCCAAGAACCATAAAATCTGTCAGTATTCTTTCAGGAAAAAAAAAAAATCACAGAGCCAATCAAGAACGCAGAGCAGTTTTCTTTGGAGATTGGGTAGGAAAGTCTTCTGCCTAGAGAAAGCAAGAAAGACAAGAGTGCTTGAGACAGCCATGGCCGTCAACAAGACCCTTCTGAATCAGGCAACAATGGTGCTTCAAGTTATGCCAAGAGTTGATGAAGACAGTGCACGGTAATTTGTCCATAACTGATTTGTTGGATCGGTTAAACTCCATTACACAGAATCTTGCGCTTACTGTTGATCTGGTTTCGGACAAGGACTTGGTTAATCAAACTTCGTGAGCTGAACAACCACATTAACCTAGAGCTGTCAATTCTATATAACCCGAAAAGGCACTCATTCAAGCACCACCCTATGAAAATTAATAATAATCCTGTCTTTGTATAATCTTATCCAAGCCATATCAAGTTGGGTACATATTTTGTCATGGTACGACACAGTAAACAGTTAGTTGGTTCCCCTCTTAAAACCAAACCACAGTACTTACATATTCTCGCACTCCAATCGTCGTATATAACGTTTGCTTCATGTTTTACGAATCACAACACAACACCTAAGCATCGCGTTGTCCATTTTGTTGTGGTGGCAGATGACGTGTTTCATTTAGCATCATAGAAAACACCAATTTCCACTTCCAGTCAGTCATGCAGAAAAGGGACGAGGACATTATGAGGGAAGTGAAAATTGATGGGGGTGTGTGTAGTGGCGTTCTTGAATATTCATCATCCTCAATCCTCATCACAATGACTCGCAATGATGTTAGATGTTTGACAACTTGTACACAACAACACGATTCGAAACTGACATGAATTTGTAAATTTCAGTAAGTTTATCTGTTTTTTTAAATGAATATTCAAGAAAAAATCATTAATTCTGAAAATTTTATAAACTTGTAGGAATTCCTATGTTTGTAATACTTGACATACAAACTTGGTTTTGTGACATGACAACTCTAATTCTTTAAATGACAGCTCTCCTAGTTCTTATATGGTATCTTTATTTGATTCTTCGATCCCATAGTTTTGAATCATTATAGAAGTAAGAGAGTTCTTGTTTTAAGTTTGTTAGCGAGGATGGATTTTATTGAAAATAAAAACGCGATCACTTATGACTCATAAAAAAATAAAAATCAACTAGGTCTTGATAGTACCAAAACCATACAAGCTACTGCAAAAACAGAGTCAATGAAAGATTGGCTTATCATGGAATTTCTCGGTTGACTTTAAATGTAATCTTCACACGTTGTAAGTAAAACAGAAGTTGCTCAGGAAAAATTCCAACTCAAAAGCAAAAGGGGGTCCATTGTGCTGCCACTCCCATGTGCTCTTTCTTTTCTTCGGTGCATGAATGGTTGAATTTCCTTGCCTAATTATTTCACTTGTCTTTTTCCTGGATCGTTTTGTAGCTTTGTGCACTTAGTCAAGTCACCTCAACTTGACTTTGAGCAATTGCTTTCCATTTTCTTTCTTTTTTAACTGCTTAATTGGATCCTCAGATTATCTTTCTTCTTCGAGTTTTCACCTCAAATATCAGATTTGCTTTCATTATAGCTCTGGTGCATTCAGAGAAACAGATATGGAATCCATTGAGTTCTTTCAAGTTTTCATCATAATCATCATACTTATCATGACTCTGTTCTACATGTACTTCAGATCATTAACATCTTCTTCTTCTTCTTCCACTTCTTCTGTTGCTGCTGTTGATACTGATATCCCCCCTCTTCAAGAAAAGTATGATGTGTTTATTAGCTTCAGAGGTGAGGACACCCGCCTTACTTTTACCAGCCATCTTTATGATGCTTTATGTAGGAAGAAAATCGAAACCTACATAGATTACAGGCTTGTGAGAGGAGATGAAATTGCGCCCGCCCTCCTCGAAGCAATCGAGAGATCTACGATTTCGGTAATCATTTTCTCAAAAAACTATGCTTCTTCCACTTGGTGTCTAGATGAACTCGTGCATATTCTAGAATGCAAAGAAAAAAAAGGCCAGTTGGTTGTACCCATTTTTTACGACATCAGTCCATCAGATGTACGAAAACAAAAGGGGAATTATGCGCTTGCATTTCGTCAACATGAAAAACGCTTCAAGGACAATATCGACAAGGTGCACAAGTGGAGGGATGCTTTGACAAAAGCAGCCAATCTATCTGGGTTTGATGATTCAGAAAAAACAGAGTAACTAATTCTGTAACTTAATTATATTTTGATTTCTTCTTGTGACTATTTCATTTCACAGACATCCTTAACAAACTGTTTGTTTGTCCGTGATCATATATGCCAGGTCTGAGGCTGCTTTAGTTAAGAAAGTTGTCGACGATATTTGGACAAAATTGATTCATGAATCATCATGTGATTTAAAGGGCCTGGTTGGAATCAAAAGCCGCATCCAGCAAATCGAATCGTTATTATGCTTGGATTCACTAGGTGTTTGCTGTGTAGGTATTTGGGGCATGGGTGGTATTGGCAAGACCACCCTTGCTGATGCTGTATTTCACAGGCACTCCTCTAAATTTGAAGTTTGTTGTTTTCTTGCAAATGTCAGGGAGAGATCAGAAAAAACGGATGGACTAAATGACTTGCGAAATGCACTTGTTGGTGAGATATTAAAGGATAAAGATGTAAATATCAACACTCCGTCTATACCATCTCATATTCTAATTAGGCTCAGGCGTACGAAGGCGCTCATTGTTCTTGATGATGTGAATGCTCGAAAACAACTAGAATATCTTGTTGGTGATGATGATCGGTTTTGCCAAGGAAGTCGAATCATTATAACTGCTAGGGATAAAGGCCTACTTGAGCAAAAAGTTGACCATGAAAAGATATACAATGTTGAGGGATTAGGTTCTGATGAGGCTCTTAGGCTCTTTCATTCGCATGCTTTTGGAAATAAGTCTCCGACAACAGATTACACTGAGTTGTCAAGAGAGGTGGTGGATTATATTAAGGGCATTCCATTAGCTCTTAAAGTTATGGGGTCCTCATTCCGTCGTTGCAAGAGCAAACAAGAGTGGGAATTTCAATGGAAAAAAGTGAAACGAGTTCCAATCGGAGAAATCGATCAAGTGTTGAGAGTAAGTTATGATGGATTAGATGACAATGAGAAGGAGATATTTCTTGATATAGCATGTTTTTATAAAGGCTATTTGAGGAAAGATGTAGAAAGAATGTTAGATAGTTGTGATTTCTTTGGGGAAGTGGGAATCAATGATCTTATTGATAGGTCTCTCATATCATTTTCACAAGAACGGATAGAGATGCATGATTTGGTGCAGGAAATGGGTAGTGCAATTGCTCGAAAACAGGGCAGTAGGTTGTTCAATGCAGATGATCTCTATAAAGCGTTGACAAATAACCAGGTACGTAGTAATATTCACATTTACAATAAACAAGTCAGATTATTCCTATAAATGTAATTTTGTATATTATATTTACATTTATATTTTGCTCTGGATTGTCAGAGAGATGGAGATGTTCAAGCCATATGCCTTAACTGGTTTGAGATTGGAAGGCTACACTTGGAGTCGGAACATGTAAACTTCGATAAGATGTATCGACTGAGATTGCTATCGACTGTCTGTACTGATCGTCCATTAACTTTTTCTTTTGGTCTTCCCAATTCTCTTAGATATCTTGGATGGAACAATTATCCTATGGAATCTTTGCCATCAACATTTTCTGCTCAAAATCTTGTTGTCCTTGAAATAACAACCAGCGATGTTGTGGTGCAACTTTGGACTGAAGACCAGGTATATTATATATGCTTATTTTAGTTTTTGTATAACATGTGGCTTAGAAAGTAATAATCTGCAAGCTAAGTTATTAATTCTTTTTTAATTTTTTACAGAGTCTTGTGAACTTAAAATGGATCAATCTTTATAACTGCACACATCTAACTGAAGTTCCAAATCTCTCTCGGAGTCGAAAAATTGAGCATATAAATCTCTCTTCATGTATAAGTTTGGTTGAAATTCCTTCGTATTTTCAACATCTTGACAAGCTTACTCATCTTGACCTTGGGGGGTGCAAGAATATCAAAATTCTTCCCGAGATGCCATGCAATCTTGAATTCTTAATATTAACTGCGTCAGGAATTGAGGAATTGCCTTCATCAGTTTGGTCTCATGAAAAAATATCTCACTTAGATATTAAATATTGTAAACACCTTAAGAGTCTTCCAAGCAACACTTGTAAGCTGAAACTCTGGGGTTCTTTTAGTCTAGAGGACTGCGAATCTCTTCGCGAGTTTTGGGAGCTTCCCAAGAATACAACTGCAATTAATATGGCCTCTTGCAAAAACCTTGTGAGTCTCCCAACGAACATTTGGAAGTTGAAATCTCTGGAGAGGCTTGATTTCAGTAATTGCTCTAACTTTCAAAACTTCCCTGAAATCTCGGAGGTTATGGAACATCTGGGGTTTTTAAATTTATCAGATACAGCGGTTAAAGAGCTACACCCATCAATTGAAAATCTAGTTGCGCTTCGAGAATTAGATCTCAGTTCTTGCAAGAACCTTGAGGTTGTCCCTGATTACCTTTTTCGCTTAACCTCATTACAAGAGTTAAATCTCCATTACTGCTCCAAATTTCAAAACTTCCCTGAAATCTCGGAGGTTATGGAACATCTGGAGTTTCTAAATTTATCAGGTACAGCGGTTAAAGAGCTACACCCATCAATTGAAAATCTAGTTGCAATTCGAAAATTAGATCTCAGTTGTTGCAACCTTGAGGTTGTCTCTGATTACCTCTTTCGCTTAACCTCATTACAAGAGTTAAATCTGAGTTCGACCAAAATTAAGAGCTTACCTGCAAGCATCAAACAAGCTGCTCAGCTGTCTCGCCTATGCCTAAGATATTGCTGGAGCCTTGAATCTTTACCAGAGCTCCCTCCATTGCTGCAACATCTTGAAGCAGATGTTTGCACGTCACTGAAGACAGTGTCAAGTTCAAGCACTGCAATCACACAAGGTTGGGAAGAATATATATTTTCTAGAGGGCTTCATGAGAAACATATATTTTCTTATTGCCCAAAGTTGGATGAGAATGCACGAAGCAACATAATGGGTGATGCACAGCTCAGAATTATGCGAATGGCAATTGCGTCGTCAAAGTTTAAAGAAGACAAAATTGAAGAAGCATATGATTCCCATTATGCAAATCAATCAAATAAGGTCTCTCTTTCTTTCTCTCTCTCTCTACCTCTCTCACACACACACACACACACACACTGTCTGTCTAACTCACTTCTCTTGAAGCAGCTGGTTTTTTTTCACGAGTTTAATAATTATGATGTCCATATCCATGGTACAGGAATTTTTTGGCAAGAGATCTTTGGTTGCCATTAGTTGTTGGGGGTATGAAATTCCAGATTGGTTCAGCCATCAAAGTGAGGGGTCTTCAATAAAAATCATGCTTCCTCGTGATTGGTTTAGCACAGATTTCATGGGTTTCGCTCTATCTCTTGTTCTTGGCCATGGTCATCGGCATTGGTGTGTGGACATTACATGCAAATACAACTTCAAAACTAGTAATGGTGAAAGCCATGAAGTAAACCATCCTTTGAGTAATCTGCGCGGGAATATTGGCATAGATTCACGTGAGGTGTTTGTGTGGTGGTATAATAATGTCTTTGAAGAAGTTGTAGAGGGAGCTCAAAGCCCCGCTGCTTTTTACAAACTTGTTACTGAGGTCAATGTTGACTTCAACCTTGCTTATCAACGCCCCCTCCCCGTTCGGGTTGGGGTGGAGGTGGAAAAGTGTGGGATATGTCTGTTGTATGGCAAAGATGCTGAGATGATAAAGCAGAGGGCTTTGTAGATCAAGCTGATATCCCTAAATTCAAATTTTCATTTTATTTGAGCTGTTTGCAAGCCTTGTGGCTGAGGATGCTTTTGAGTTTGTTAGACTGAGGGATGTCTTTCTTGTTTTAACCCTTTGCCCTCTCCATCGCCAAGCTTTTTGGCTGAGGATGCTTTTGAGTTCAGTTTCTCACGCCCCATGTAAGCCATGTAATTTTCTTCATTCAATTCAAGTATTAAATTGTTAAAAGTCAACAATACTAAATTTTGCATCAATTGGATTTTTGCTTCAAGTTGGAATGGCTTCATTCAAGTTGGATTTCTTCAGTTTGCATTTCTTAAATCAAATACATTTTTCTATCATCATCACCATAAAGCAATTACAAAAAATTAAAATTTTCGAGGGAGATGAAGAAAGCAAGGCCATCATTGGGTTCAATGCCTATCATAGAACACGAACTTAAAAAATTCAAAAAATAAAAAAGGTACAAAAGAAGAGCAAGGATCATATAAACATTCTTTTGACTGAAAAAAAAAATCATATCAACATTCCTGCCTTACGGCAAGAATCATCAGAGAAAATGAAAACAAAAAACAAAAAAACAGCAAAAGATGTCCTAGTAGCTTCATTTACAAGTTTCAAAATCTGAATAGGACTCTATATTACGCCTCCATTCTGTTATTCCAATGCCGATGCTGCTGCTACAGAGGCCTTCTATGTACATTGTTCGTCCTTGTTATTACTACCCTTCAGTGTAACAAAATCAATCTTGTGCGCACAAGTAACCTATCAAAACAAACCAGCAAAGAATTTTGGTGATGAATTCCTTTGGACACATCAGCTAACTCACGGAGGTGGAGATCCAGTCTAGTCTTCTCCTAATTAATTCAGTCTAGTCTGAAAAGAACTCTTCGAGTTCTGGTTCGTCAGGTTTAAGTAGAAGACCTGGATTTGAAACTCTTACACTAGGCAGCACTTTACCCTGAGAACGATTTATATTCATTTCCGTATAATCAATCTCAGACCAATCCTGCTCATCCTCAGTTATTTGCTCGTCTGTCACGTAACCACTGTCCTTTTTCGTGTCATCCTCCTTATGTATGTTCTGGCTGTCATAACTTTCATTTTGAGGAATTGGAACTTCGTTGGACTTTGTGCTAGATGCACTACATATGCAGGCTGCTGGGTTTTCATGGAACTCACCCCTGCCAGGCTTTATCTCATTTGGCTCTCCCATGAATCCAATTTGATTAGTTCGAAGCTTGGAGGCAAATTCTTCCCAAGTCATGTTATTACGATTCATGAACACCGGAGACAGTTTCTTAGCATTTGGACGGAATGTTGGTTTATGACCAAAGTATCTCCTGCATCAGTAAACAAACTAGTTATAAACCAAAACATGATCAAATCATACCCTTCCACCAGAAGACAGAAATGTATGCTTGAACTCGAGTTTTAATACCTTCGACCAGCTAACATTCTAGCCATATTGCCATTGTTGTTGGTGATGAAAACATCACTTTCATCGCAAACAATAAAATCAAGTGCAGCCATTCGAGAAGAGAAGGATGAAAATGGTGTCAACTCCTCTTTACTTGCTATAGTCTCTTTTGAGTGGTAGTTCGGGAAAAGTTTCTTCAGTGGTGCCAACGTCTCTTCACCTCCGTATACTTCACCCGATGCCACATACAAGTGAATATCACTTCCAAAACCCAGTGCTCTAAGCATAAGGCCAACTTCCTCTGGAGTTAGCGGGCATCTGCCATGTCTTCGTACCTTGTCAGGGTTGCTTGCCTGCATGCAATATAACCCCAAATATCAAATGTAGTTATAATGCAGAGATACAAATTATATAAAACAGGTCGCTATTGAATGACATCATTCAAGACATCAGTGAAGCCTTACATGTAAAGTTTTCCACCTTTTCCGAATTTTCCCAAGTTCTTTCCTTTCTTTTTCTCCTCCACCAAAATCACATCCAGAAAATGCCAGCATATCAGGCTCGAACCTATAACATGGTCTACCAATATCAGAAACTTTTTCCTATGCAGTCCAAAAGAATTTGGAAAACTCTAGCAAAAAAACCTATTCCACCTATCAAAACAACCTAAATAGAGGTTTTTGTGCTGTACAACCCACCCGTACATATAGCATGCTAAAGAAAACAAAATTCAATCATTTTTCAAGACAAAACACACATTAACACTGCAAAGAAACTATCTGCACAAGCACGTATTCTGTCGAAGGCATAACTTTCTCACAGTACATTAGTATGTACAATAGGAAAAAAAATACTCAAGCAGCTATTTTGCAATTTACCTCAAATGCAGGGCAATGAAATGCTTGCTTTTCATCCTCATTCTGTCAACCAACGTTTTCCCCATTTCATTAATAAGGTCAGTAAACTTCAAGGCATGATAATTTGCTCTACACCTAAGCTTTTGTAAATTTGAATCCAACTTATTTGAAAGTCTGTAATCAAACTTTGTGAGCTGAACAGCCTGCACAGTAGAAAGCATAACAAACAACTGTAAATTCTATTTAACCTGAAAAGGCACTCATTCAAGCACCAGAAGTTTTTCTTCCTCGGTTATATGCACCAGCATATGATGATTAACGAATTCTTTACAAAAATGTGGTAGGTTCTCCTGAAAGACACTTACATGCTTTTTATTAAGAACAGGCACTAAACGATTCTGGTAGCATTTTGCATTGCACTTCCTTGGGACACGCATGGTATATGGACTCATTGGTTTTCCTCCCTTTGTTGGAAGCTGTTTAATGATTTCAACATCTTTTGATAGAGATGATATAAACCAGTCTACATCAAAGATTTCATCAAAATTGCTGCACCAAATACCCAAATAACAATATTAATCGACTGACTGTTTTGCTTACATTGACCTTGACAGTAGTTTTTTATCTGCGATATGGTGAAACTGACCTGGAATCCTTCCAAAATGATTTCTGGTCCAGCTTGGGAACAACAAGAGTAGCATTCAAGATATAAGCTGCAACAACAGCATCAGTTATCTGTAACAGAATCAGGAAAGGAAGCATCAGATGCTGATTCAGCAGCAAAAACATGCAAGATTACAAACCAGTCTTATCACTCATGGAATGAAAAAGTTACAAAGTACAATCAACTAGTCCTATACAAGAGCTACTTATAACAATCCAAAATTAGACTAAGAAAGAAGCAAAGCAAACCACAATGTTCTTTAAACTAAATTTCTTTTAAGCCTTTACATGAACAAAATAGAACGATAAGTTAGCCTTAAATGGAAGTAAACTAAGATGGGATTTGATTGGATTACTATGCAGCTCCAGCTCAATCAAAAAACTAACCCCTGTTCTTTGTTGGTTTAAGCCTCCACTAGTAGCAATCAACAAGTAGCGATTCGAATGTGTTTTCACATCAGCAGCTGCAACATTGAAGGCATTGGTTTTGTAAATCAAAAGCCTCAGATAAGTTAAGAGCCTAATAATCAAAATTAAATTCTCCTATAAATTCATCACAGATCATAGAATCCATTCAATTACGATGTCATGACTCATGAAATGAACAAAACAAGACTTCAATCAATGCTGCTATGCATATTCCAGATTGAGAAGAATTATCAAGTTTTAATTGAATCTCAGTCTGTATATTAAATTTCAAAAAATATGGGTTGAGAAATTATCAAGTTAAGAGAAACTAGAAAGCTTCTTCATTAGATGGAAAAAAGAGCAGAAATGAAATAAGTAATATCTAAATACTTTACTTGCAAAGTTATCGGCGGCATTGCTGCAACCATGGAACATATCCGATTTCCTTGTGCTCCATAAATCTCGACCTGAGCTCCCTCCACTCTCCTAAAAATAACAAAATCAAAACGAAAATAAATTAAATTGAATTCTACACAAATCAACATCTTTTATTGGAGCTCCATTAAATTAAATATCGTACCGGAACACGAAACGTGGACGTTTCATCCGAGTTCGACCGGGCCTCAACGACGCCATTGTCATCCTGAGCTCAAAAACCACAAGAAATTTTCCATAAAATGAAAAATCATTACAAACCGTGAAAATCGGAAATGAGAGGTCATCAAGAGCGTGCTTGCGTACCGAGGAATGGTAGTGACGCAAGAGCGAGAGGTGATCGTGGTGATGTAGAACCGGAGACGGAGCGAGGAGAGAGAAGGCGGCGAGGAGGAGTAGGAGGCAACCGGAGACGGCGGATACGAGGGGGAACACGTGGTGGCGGAGACGGCGGAGGTGTCGCCGGAGAACGGCGGTTCTGAAAACGACGCCGCTGAGGGCGGTGACGTTGATGACGCTGTTCATGTTGATGCTGCTGTGGCCGTTGCTTACGTCTCTTTTCTTCTTCTTCATTGTTGGTGTTGTTGTTGTTGCAGAGCAAGAGAAGAAACGAAGTCGTTGTATTTGAAGCTGGAGGAGGAGAATACGAACATCAGGTGATTATTGTGTGAGAAGAGAAGAAGTCTCGCTGTGGCGACGAGTGATGCTTCGACGACGGCGTTTTGAGCCTCCTCGTCATGTACACTTTCCCCCGCAAGAAAACAAACAATCTTCACCAAAAAGGCCCTCCCCTAAAACCCATCGCGCGCGTAATTCTTAATGGGTTTCGTTTGGGTGTGTTCCCCTCGGAGTGTATTAGTGTCCGAATGGTGATGATGATGTCTTTGATGTGTATTGTGGGATGAGTTAAACGATTCCTAAAACTTTGGTACGAGCGCTATACACACAAAGTCCAACAATCTTTATTTATTTCCGGCAAGATCTTTGTTTCTCCGTCACTTCTCACGTGCAACTCACGTGCTCAGGTGACCTTTCCTCTCTTTATTTTATTTTATTTTATTTTCTCCGACGACAAATGGACTCCAAAGCCCAGCACAAGCGCGTGCCCCAGCCGTTCCATCACTGAAAGCCGGCCTTTCCGTCGCAGCGGGAGCGATTGACACTTTCACGTGCCTCTGCAAGCGTGATGTTGCTCTTGTAGCCCCTCTAATTGTCGTTTAGGACTTGTTAATAACGATTTACGATGTGATTTAAGTGCGTGCTTATTGTCGTTTAGTGTGTTTGACGTTTCTAAAACCTGGTGGTTTCGGTTTACAAATCAAACGACGAAACGGATCATCAGCACGGTCATTGGTCAAAACGTAATTATCTTAAAAAGATTTGACCAAACTTATAATAATAAGAAAAGTTGGGTATAAATTTAGAGGAAAACAAAGTCTTGAACTCTGTGTTTTGTGGATTATTTTGTGTGCCTATTTGGGTTTTATCTGATAAGGACACAGATTAGAGTGCTAACACAATTTTTTTTCTTAATTAGTTCTTAATTAGGTATAAATAATTAGGTATAATAAGATAATTGACTGATTATATTAGTTAATGGGGTTAGTTGAAAGATAATTTAATTATAATTATTGGGGATGCATGATGTACCTAACGCTTGGCTAGGGTAGGTTGTACTTGGTGACTAAGAAGTTGAAGGAAGAAGGAGAAAATGAGAAAATGTCAAGAGGCAGAGATGGTGATTAGTTAACCACACGGGTAACTGAAAGGGAAAGAAAGATGATTAGGGAGGGACCATTTTGTCAGCATTTTAAATGACATAACAAATAATAGAGATTTGACAGTTTGGGCTGTTGGAGATCTAGAAGCCTATCCATGCAAAAGCTCCTTTGAACCTGTGGTCTACTTCTCTATGAAGGGAATGAGGGTTTTGCTTGTGTCAATCTCCAACTCATAATTGTGCGAAATTTAATCGTTGATGTAACATGAGTTTATATAGACGATCGACTGTAACATATCTCAAGACTCAAGATAATAATTATTTCTTAATTTAAAAATAAAGTGTTAGAAAAATTTCACTAGCTGAGATGGTTAATGCCACAAATGCACAAAACATGCTTCATTTTCTTATATGAATATATTGTCAAAAATTTAAGGTGAGCAAAATCATAGCGTTATCGTGGCAATAAGGCTTTGAATTAAAATAGGCCATGGATGTTGCACAATTTGGGGTGTCAAAGAAGGGTCGTTTTCTTTTGTAAGTAACACGATTAGACTCCAAAAAGCCTAATTTCAAAGAAAAATAGGTTTCTTTTGACATATACGCACCACAAACAATTTTAGAATTACACTCCATAAGCTCAACCTTATCTCCCTCAACAACAAAAATTACGCTTATAAAGTTTGAATTGGACTTTTGTCTTCATATACATGTATGAGTAAAACTTTTATAAAGCGAAAGTGTTGTGCTTGCCTCTTACATAAAGAGTGTGAGACTCACAAATTCCTAAAGATTATTCCATATACCTATAATTGTGAAGACGGGCACATTAGTTTGGTTTCACACCTTTTTCGTTTTTGTGGAGGTATTGTTTATCTTGATAAGATGACATGCTTTGAGATTTGGCTATTTGATTTTTAACGTTGTTTCGTTGTATTCATGGATGGAGTTTGAAATTTCTTCTACCTAGGTCCCTTAATGCACGGATAAATGCTCTTAATTACTTGATCTACAAATCATTTGTTACGCAGGTTATTACATTATTTTTTTATATATCGATATTTTAAACTACTCTAGAATACAAGGAAACGAACACACTGCTCTAGTTTAGACGTGCAGTGTTTGGTTGTATTAGTTACTTATGCTAAAGCTTGCTTGCGTTTGCAAGCTTAGAATAAAAAGGTAGTCGTGAATGTGAATGATATGTTTTTGTCACATTCAATTGTTTTGTAGCCTAAAAGTGCATTCTCAGCCCAAAGCCCCATCTTATACTGTCAAGCCAAGTTGCGCACTACCATGTGAATTATTCAACTCTACTCTATATAGTGTAACGCTTCACGTGATACTTGATACCACCCCGATCCTGACGACAAATGTAAAATGTTAGTGAAGCTAGCCAATAAAATATATATAAAGAAAAAATGAGCGTATAAAATACAATAGAATAACAGAGGAGTTCGGATTTGGAAGAAAAACTTAGTTGCAATGGAGATAACACTATTTTGCTATCTCCGACCAATAATGCTATGCTACATAGAAGTGTTATCATGTGTGTCATAACATTATTGGCCGGAGATAACAAAATAGTGTTATTCCCATTTCATGGAAGTCTTTCTCCAAATTTGAGATTGCTTAGTTATAGGGTGAGTACGGTCCAATTAGATTCGTTTTACTCTTAAATTTTGGCCAAAGCAATTACAAATGAACGATTTGATTCATCTTCATTTTGTATATAAAATAGTTGAAGAAAGAAACCAAACTTTTTGGGCTGATTCTATAGTGAGTGGAAACTTATAAGTGTTAAGTTATAAGGGGTTCACTTTATAGCCATCAGATCAATCTAAGGGCTAGGGAGAATTGAGATAAAGTTTTGCAATCGGGTGGGTGAGGAACCCAAACCCGAATTTAATATCCAGAATTGAAGTTGGTTCGAAAAATTAAAAAAAGAGGCAAGTTCGAAGTTTGAACAGAAAAAACCCATCGCTCTAAAACCCATAGCTCTGAGAAACCGCTAAGCTCTGAGAAAAGGTTGAAGGCAACTGTTAACGATGGTTGAAGGCAACGGTAAACGATGGTTGAAGGCAACGGTTGAACGCAACTCCTTTCTCTAAACCCTTAAAAAGTATTTATTTTGAGTTGAAGGGGCAAAGGCGTGGATTCCGAAACAGTGAAGAGGCGAAGCAGTGGAAGGGGAAGGAGAGAATCCGTAGTCGTTGGAAGTGATAGGTTCCATTTGTGTTGCAAAGCCGCACAAAGACCCCGCACAGACACCTTGCGATTGTTCAATAACCAGCATTTGGTGAGTAATTTATGGAATTTGTGTTTAGGGTTAGAGTAAAGGTTTTCCCCAATTTGTACCATCAATGTTGTTGGATTTGGCATCTCTTCCTTGTGCTTCACTTGCATGTTAATTTTTGCTTGTGTATATGTTAAAAAATGAATGAAAATCAAGTCAATAACATATCAATAACATATCGATAACATATCAATAATGATATGAATAAGATAATGGCGTTGAATTGGAGGAGACCCTCAAGTCAATAACATGTTAATAACATGTCAATAACATATCTCAGGCGCTAGAATATATATATTTTTTGAAATAAATATTATTTCCCTTGTTGCTAAATTTGCCTGTGAAAAATGAGAAGATATAATAATAAAGTCATGAATAAAAGTGCAAAGCATTTGAAATGAAGGTTGATCCATGCTCATAGTGGCTGACTGAAGAAAAAGCTAGAAAGAAAGAAGGATGTGGCAATGGCTTAGCAAGCAGATAGCAGAGCAGATGCTTTGCTTTGCTTCCTTCCACTATCTTTCTTATTTATTTATTTATTTTGTGTTGTGTATGAGATGACAATAATTGTCATGTGTGTGAAGTGCAGAACTTGCCTAGATTGCACTCACACTCACTCATGCATCAACCATTGATTGGAGTTTGTATCCAAAAATAAAACACATGCTATTTGTTGTAATTCACAGAATCATTGCATTAACAGGTATTTGCACAAAATTTGTCATATTGCTTTGATGATGTTAAAGGCTGTGATCAGTAATCCCTATGCGCATGTACTTCATAAAATTTGTAATGTGCCTAGTTGACTAGTTATGTAAATACTAAATACCAATATGATTGTGCAAATACGTGGTGGTAGTACATGTGTTAAGGTTATTTCATCTTGTATTTTAGGAAATGGGATCCAATGTGCAGCTGATATGGCCAGAGTCAGAGGCATATGCGTCACGGGTGAACAACTGCTCACATGCAAATTCAACCCTAGCTGCAATTCGAGCGAAGTTGAGTGCGGAACAATTAGAACAATTCAAGACATCATGCTTTGGCCATCTTCTGAATATAGACAAGATTCAGTTTAGCGGGCAAATTGTGCATGGAGTTGTGTTGCGTCGAGTGGCGGGGCAGGGTGTGAAAGACTTGGATGGACTGAGTTTCTTAATAGGGTGCGACGTTGCTCAGTTTACTCGTCAGGATTTCTGTTTGATCTCGGGGCTTCGTTTTGGGGAAGTGCCTGAAGTTTCCAGTGGAGAAAGTGCTGAAATTAGACTTCAGAAAAGATATTTTATAGATGAAGGAATTACATGTAATGCTTTAGAAGAAGCATTTCTGAGGTGCAAAGAGAGAGATGACGTCTACAAGCTAGCTCTTGTTTACTTTGCTGAGTTAGTGGTTTTGGGAAGGGACAAGCATTTGAACATCAATGTAAATTACCTGACCCTTGTAGAGGACTTGGATGCGTTCAACAGGTATCCGTGGGGTTCGGTGTCGTTTGACAAAACCCAAGACAGTCTATTTTCTGCACCAACAAAGTATATGAAAAGCTTTGAAAATGAAGAGGGAAGAGAGAAGGGGAAAAGTAAGGTAACGGGAACAAGCCGGAAAAATGAGAAGGGCAAGAAGCATAAGCATGGTGAAGTGCAAAGGGGTGGGTGGAGTTTTAAAGGTTTCACGTATGCTTTCCAGGTACATGGTAATAATGTTCATGTCAGTTATGCTTTGTGAACTTTAAAACTTAAATAATGACTTTTGTCCTGTGAATTGTGTAGATTTGGGTATATGAATTAATTCCTAGAATGGTGGACCTGAATTACTGCAAGGTTGTTGATCCAACAGCTGTCCCGCGTATTTTGCGATGGAGAACGACTACGTCTATGCCCGAGATGAGGAAGTTGAACAATTATTTTTTCCAGAGCAAAGAGGTTTGGTTTGCAGCCCTTGAAACTGTTTATAAGATTCAATGAAATTATAAAGTAGAATGATTGAATATGAATATTGTCTGTATTCTGAAACAGTCAGTTCAGTTGCGGGCGCTACGTCCGAGTGAAGAGGAAATGAGACAATCATATTGGAGTTGGCCACAGGATCGCCCTGCTGTTGTCTCGGCAGAGTCAAATCCTTCTTCATGTGCTGATCTTGATGAGTTGAACAAGCTGGTAAGCTTGTTGAGGTCCGAGTTGTTTCAAGTAAAGCGGGAAAATGACGTCCTTGAGTTAAAGGTCATACGGATGGAAAAACTTTTGGACCACTGTTTAGGTCCTCAGTTTGAGCAGGAAGTAAGGAGGGACCTAGCTTTACTGAAAGAGAGGACGAATCGTTGTGCCATCTCACATCTATTTAAGGGATCTGACGAAATGGATGACAGTGAATGGGATGAAGGGCCAAGTAACAGATATGAGGGAGAGGAAAAGGACGAGGAGGGGATTGAAGGGGGTGAAGTGCAAAGAAAAACAAGTGAGGTAGAGGAAGCGCAAAGGAAAACAAGTGAGGGAGAGCAAGTGAAAATAAAAAGCAGCAAGGGAGAGGAAGCGCAAAGAAAGAGCAGTGAGGGAGAGGAAGTGAAAAGAGGAAGCAATGAGGGAAAGGAACTGCAAAGAAAGAGCAGTAGGGGAGAGGAAGTGAAAAGAAAAGGCAATGAGGGAGAGGAACTGCAAAGAAAGAGCAGTGAGGGAGATGAAGTGAAAAGAAAAAACAGTGAGGGAGAGGAACTGCAAACAAAAAGCAGTGACAGAGGGGAACTGCCAAGAAAAAGCAGTGATGGAGAGGATCCGCAAAGAAAAAGAAAGGAGGGCAAGGAAGTGAAAAGAAAGAGAAGTGAGGAAAAGGAATTGCAAATAAAGGAATGTAAGGAAGATGGTGATGAAGTTGTTTTGGTTTGTGATGACATTGGCGAGAGCACAGCGGGGACAACTGTTGAGTTTACTCTCGGGGATATTGATTTGGATCAACCTACAGCTGTGCTATCTGAGTTGAACGTTTGGTTGAATGATAAAAGTAAAGCTGTGGAACAAGGGGTCCAATTACGAAAGAGGAAGAGAATTATTGCTATGTGGAAGATCCTTGAAGCCAGTGAATTGGTGAAAAAAACTGTGCCAGAGACAACCCGACTTCAGATGTTAGACCCAATGAAGGCGATTCCGCATGATGATATGGTGAAATTGCTGAAACTTTGTTGGGAATGGCGCCATAACCCAAAGTAAGTCCCTTGTTTTTTGAGATAGAAGGCATTAGTGTATATATTTTTAAATTGTTGTGATCTAAAACTTTGTTATATTCACAGTTTAGTGATGCAATTTGGCCACGTGGAAGCTGAGATTGAATTCTTCGCTTCCCTCGTAAAAGCTGACGGTTGGCTGACAGGAGATGTAAGTTTAATTGATTATGCATTTGTTTTAATGTACATAGATTATGAGATTGACCAGAAAAACATGTGCAGCACATTGATTTGGGGTTGTATCTCATCCGGAAGCGACAACAAGATTTGGAGGTTGTACAAATATCGAACTGGACAACAACCGATGTATTTTTCATGGTATGTCATAGGCCTTGACCAAGTGCAGTTCATAATTACAAATTATCCGTACTTGCTTTGTGGAGGTGTTTAACCATTGATTGTTTTCTATTTCACAGAATCACATCCATACTTGCTTTGCGGATAATAAAAGAAAAAAAGAGCAGGTTGGGTGGAAAATTAGAAACAGTTTAGTGAACGTTGTAAATGGCAAGGTTCCGGCGTGTGGGCTGGATTGGCAGAACGCGTATAAGGTGTATGCCCCTTGTATGTTGACGAAGTATAAGCATTGGGTGGCTCTAATGATTGATCTGGTTAAGTGTGAAATCAAAGTGTACGATTCAATGGTTTCACTTATTCCAGATGAGATGTTAAAGGAAGAACTCACCCCGCTTTCAATTACGATTCCAAATCTTCTCAACTCCATCGACTTTTATGAAGAAGATGTTTATGCAAACGACTGCAGCAGAGATTGGTGGTGTCCATGGCCAATAGAACGTGTGGATGTTCCACAACAATCTAATCAGTGAGCACAACTTTTTATTTAATTTTATTACTTGAAATTGTCAATTACGTTACAATGTCATTACTTCAATTGATCGAGTTCTTGATTTGCTTCAGAGGCGATTGTGGCATGTTCGTGTTGAAGTACATTGAGCTTTTGAGCGCTGAGATTCCGTTAGCTACTTGCACCTCGCAGAACATGCCCTTTTTCCGGTTGAAGTTGGCTGCAGAGATATTACGGGGAGATGCTTACATGCCATGATAGTGGTTGAAATGGGTTTAGGTACGGGATGATTAAATTGGTTTTGGAAATCTCCAATTTGAAAGTCATGTAAATACACAATACAGATCCACGGCTCCTTTTCGAATTCTACCTCTGCTCCTCAATTCTTCTTCGTCTTTCTCAATCTTAGTGTATTTTTGTACATAATTTTAAGTTTAAGTTATTGGACAACAATTAGAACCAAAATATTATTATAGCGGATGCATGCTTTCATTTTGATTAGTGTGATACTACGCTACGTTTATTCTCATATTAGGCTAAATGTATATAGTAGCTGGATGCAGAGCATAGACAGAAAAATGAAGAATCTGAAATGGAGATGCAGAGGCTTAGTGAGGAGAAAAGTAAATGGATCTGTAAATCTAGTGCACGTGGGCAAATGTAAATGGATAGGCATATGCGTTTTTGAAGTTAGGCACATGCCATTCCCATACATAGAATGTGCATCTGGAGTGTAAAGTTTTTTTGGATTTAATGAAACAAACATCTCTGTAATATTGCCCTAACTCCTTCACGGCATTTACATAACCTTAACCAAACTGCATTGAATTGGGATTGGAAGACTGCATATGTGAACAATGACTGATGGCTTTTTAAAGTGTATTACATTATTGCAAAGTAATATGTCATGATTTATCCAAGCCACCATTCCAAATATCAGATCCCAATCTTTAAGCCGTTCACCATGCCTTAACTTAATCGCAATGGGTTGCGTGTGTATTGATTGTAATTCTGTAAGGGAAATAGGCGGCTATGCCCTCGCCTCCAATGTTTTATTCAACCATGCTCTGTTTATAGAAACACATGCGATATACATGCAGTAAACCTTCAGTAAACATTCAATAAACCGTCAATAAACCTCAATAAAACTTCAATAAACATTTCCCATCTGCAATGCTATAAAAACTTCCTATTGGTTCCGTACCGCCCATCGGGTTTGAATCCCTCTTTCCTTTATAATCGGTTAATAAATTCGTTGATTTTCTTTATTTTATTGGTCTTGGGCAGCTCAGTAGCATAAAAGTAATGTATATTGGTGCATCTATATTGCTTGTCTATTGCGTCTATATTGCTTCTCTATTGCGTGCATAGCGTACATTTATTGCGTGTGTCTTGATTGTTTATTGCTTACGAAGGAAATAAACAACAATACACAGGCAACAGACAAGCAATATACACGCAATACACATGCAATCTATACGCAATAGACATGCAATATACATCAGTCCCTAATTTCACCATCCATAAGGGAGTCGTATCGATTAGGAAATTCTACTTAATAGTTGTTCTTCCTATTAATAAACAATCAATAAACCTTCAATAAACATTCAATATCGGACAATAACATGCGAAATACATGCAGTACACAATCAATAAACCTTCAATAAACATCCAATATCCGATAAATAACATGCGATACACATGCAGTAAACAATCAATAAACCTTCAATAAACATTCAATATCCGATAAATAACATGCGATACACATGCAGTACACAATCAATAAACCTTCAATAAACATCCAATATCCGATAAATAACATGCGATACACATGCAGTAAACAATCAATAAACCTTCAATAAACATCCAATATCCGCTAAATAACATGCGATACACATGCAGTACACAATCAATAAACCTTCAATAAACATCCAATATCCGGTAAATAACATGCGATACACATGCAGTAAACAATCAATAAACCTTCAATATACATCCAATATCCGAGCAATAACATGCGATATACATACAGTAAACAATCAATAAACCTTCAATAAACATCCAATATCCGCGCTATAACATGCGATATACATGCAGTAAACAATCAATAAACCTTTAGTATATGCCAATAAACAATCTACCTATTTCAAGAACAATAATTTAAACTCAATGCCAATCCACCTATTTCAAGAACAAATATTACAAAATGGGTTTGAAAACTCATTGGTGGTGCGTGCAACATGTCTTTTTGGGGAGAACTTTTACAATCCTTGAAACTGTGCACTTAATTGGTCATTAAAAGAACAAATATTATTAAAATTGATAAAAGTAATAAAACTAATACCAAGTCCTTAATGGACTTCAACATATTCAGCACCGTAGCATCATACGTGTCATCTGGCTGTTCTGTTTGAGCGGAAGTTACATCAACCCATTCAAATCCATTGCAACTGGTGGCTCCCTAATTGCAGGCATCATATATGCAAAATAATTGTGTCAGAGTTAGACCAAGGTTTTTTTCACCCACATACATATTCTGGAAATGAAAACTTACATAGGAGGTTAGGCACTTCCAAAATGGCTTCCCTCGATTTTTCTCTGATTTTGAAACCCTAAGCACCATTGCAGCTCCACAGTACGGACACCTCTTTGTTTGAGCTGGAGATGAAGACGAAGACATGTTGAATCTTCTCACTTGTACCTTTTCTCACTCAGATCTTCTCACTGAAACCTCTTCGGACTCATACCTTCTCACTCAGATCTTCTCACTCAAACCTCTTCAGACTCAGAGCTCTCTCATCTCTGCCCAAATGCGATTATATCCTCTTTTTTGTCCGTGGGTGGGTTGGGCATGCTTTCGACACATGTACCGTCAGATATGGGGCATCGTTTACCCCATAAACCAATATAATATTTAACTACCAAAACCGAATATGAAAATTGAGGGAAAACTGCCCTAAACTCTATATTATTTTCATTATATTTCATTAAACCAACTAGTTGGATAAACATTCATCACATTTTAATAACAGTACTACTATATTTCGGTGTGGGAAAATGAAAAGTTATGTGATGGGACGTTCTGTGACTAGTCAGTAATCCGTCACATTTGTTTCATTGACATAAAAAGGGCGGGAAAATCCTAAAAATGGCTATGCATATAGGTTCTTAATTTACTTTTTGACTGTCTGACTTCTCATTTCGATGACATTTTCCTTCTCTTCTGTTTTTCTCTAGTTTTAGGGTGTTGGTTCAGTTTCTTTAAAAAGGGTCAAGTGAGAAAAACCTCAAGTGGAAACACATTTTCCAAACGGTACAACAAACACACCCTATAACAGAACCAAAACCCCATCTATTCTCATTTCTCCCCTCTTCCACTCCTCAAATCGTTCCATTCCAAAAAAATAGAAACACATGAATTCCAAATATTTCACTACAGTCGGAGGAAAGAGAAGGAAGCATATCCATTTGGAGATGCCCCAAGCCTTCATCCCGGAGTTGGCTTGGTTTAAAGTGATGTTATACGTGGCAACCCAATCTTCGGAAGATCTCTTCCGTATGGCATCTGTGTGCCCATTATTCCGGACGTTGGCAAACACTCCACAAGTGTGGAACACCATTTCAATGGCTAAGTACCCAGACCATCCTAGCTGGTACCATGATAATCCTGCGGTCCAGCTTTTCTTGCAACAATGCAGAGCTTGCGAGAACCCTGAGTCGATATTTAGAGAGGCGTTCGAAGTGTTTTTCATGCAGGGTAACGTGGAAGCGTTGTATGGGATGCGCATCGCAGCCACGGCAGGCCATATGGAAGCGGCATATATAGTTGGACTTCTTGGCATGTCTGGAATTGGTCAGTCAAAAGAGGATGCATTAGAATTTTTGTGTTCTTTGAATCAACGTAACAACATTGATATGAAAGGAACCAGGGATGCTTTGAGACGAAGATTAAGCCGAGTTTGGAATGTTGCAAGACATATCGTAGATATGTTTTACTATGGGAAGATTAAGTTCAATCATTGCAGCGCTTGTAACAACAACGAATGGTGTTTTGTTAT
The DNA here is from genome assembly GCA_020521455.1 of Prunus kanzakura. NCBI lineage: Eukaryota > Viridiplantae > Streptophyta > Magnoliopsida > Rosales > Rosaceae > Prunus > Prunus kanzakura. The sequence goes on along the minus strand of BPUM01000041.1, from coordinate 299,525 downwards.
TGAAGGCTGGCCTACTGAAGCAAAGATAAATCCTTCGTTCTGGACTTGTTGCAATCGATGCAAATGGCACCGTGAGAGTGTTTTTTGGTTCAAGGTAATGCGTGTGTATGTTGTGCCAGGGAATCCATACCCTTATAATTAGTTGTAGTATGTTTTTAAGGTTTTTATGCTTTCTGGACTTTCTTCTCTTCAGTTCTACGTTGGCTGGCTACGTTGGCCAAATGTTGGGTTTTAATGTATTTTGTCTGGTGTTTGTGCAGTCATAAACCGTTTTATATATAAATCTACGTATATATATTTGTATACTTGAATGCTTACTGACATCAGAGATGGGTAATATGACATTTTACTGACATAGATATTTTGGCCAACTACAATCTTAATATTTGGTAAACGAAAAGGCGTGCATGGAGTGAGCTGTCTGTTCACCAGTGCTTGGAAAAGACATTTTCCCACTTATCATATCCTAAACTAATTTTTTTCTGATGCCATACAATGGTTGGACATGTATTTTTTTTATTTACTTTTTCAAAACATCCCTTAACCCTAATAAAAATTAAAAGTTAAGAAATTGAAGAAGAGAGAAACTAATTGGCACCTGAAATGGTAAAAAGTCATATAATAATAATTTAGGATAAAGAACAATATCATAATAATTTAGCGTCACCACAAAACGGGGAAATCAGTAAGAAAGATGAAGCCTCAATGAATTCGTAGCAATTTTTGGAAGTTTTTTTTTATCATTTTTGTGTATTTAGTTATGAATTTTGTAAGGCAAAACAATAAAATAAGAATTTAGGGTAAAAAGCAAGAATGTTTGGTTGCAACTGACGTACACTTGTGCAAGTGGTGAAAGGTATGCACTGAGATCGCGCCATGTGTCCACTTGCGATTATTTGGGGTTTTTTAGTGCAAACAACTTGAACAAATTGTAATAAATAGTCGGAAAATCGTAAAAATGCCCCAGAAATTACTCCGCCCTCCTTGTGACGTTATATAACTAGAGGAACCTATAAAGCATCCATTTCGCAATGAAAAAATCCAAATTGTTTTAGAGAACTGACTTTCCTCTTAACCCTAAGTATATATGTTTGTTCACTTTAACAAGTATATTTCCTTAATATTCGTTATATAATTTGTAATAAGACAAGAAATAGTTTCCTTTCAAATATAAGGATGTAACATAATCTGTTTTTGTTTTGTTATAATAATGTACATATATAATAATTGCACACTGCTTTGAAGCCATCATTGCAACTGCGCCTAGAGCTTTGAACACGTCAGAGGTATTCAATAAGTCGTCCATACGCAACTGCGTCTAGAGTTATGAACCGTCACAGGTATTCAATAAGTAGTCCATCGGGAATCAGTACAAAATATCCATCATGTCCAATCACATAAAATAATGCCATACTTTTTTGAAAAACCTCACACCACTCAAGCAATTTTAAAATATTAGTGAATATTTGTCCTAGTCTATATAAGTGATTATATATTCACTCTGCATTTTTTTCACAGTATATGTTAACTTTGAGGGATTCCACAAACATATAATATAAAGGAAGAAAACAATAGTAGGAGATGAACCAGTACAAAAAAACAATAACATAACCTTGTCACAAATGCTTTTCCATAAACCTTGCCCTAACATATAATAAATAAAGGCAACATTGCATATGATGCAACCATGTCCAAATTTGATACGTGATCACACAAAAATGGACATGGCAGCAACATATGACTGAAGTAGATGGCCACGTTGCATCACGTGTTCTCATCATTAAAGACATCAAAATATGAAGGTTGAAATCTTCCATAATAGTAAGCATCAAAATAGGTTTGAAGCAGAGTTGAACGAAAATTCCAATTCCACTGATTTGTCTCTGCTCAAACACGATAACCAAAATGGTTACTTCCCTTGGTGAGTATAGTTGTTAACGTCGGAAAAGGTAATAGATGACCAATCAAACTCGGGTACGACGAGTTTTGCATAGGACCGGAAGTAGTCGAATCCAGCTTGCATCACACGCTTCTTTGACTCCACTGCATTAGATGAGTTCTTGTATTTTTGAACAGCTACACTCCGAAGTCGTTTGTGTCTACGCTTCATGCGCTGCAACTTCACCCTATCCAGATTGGCCTGCCTTTTGTCATCTTCAATTTGGCCTTCAACAAATTCCAAACGTGCCCTTGCCCTTTGGATTTCATCACCAAGTTGAAGATGCCTCTCCTTCCAGAATCCAAGAACCCTTTCAGACTCAAAACTTCCAACAAAATGGTCATTCTGTCTAGGAATGTGACACTGCTTGTCTGGTGACTCACTTGCGTGTCGAAGGCGGTCTTTGTTTGGAGGGGTGTTTATTATGCTGACATCAAACTTGGTTAGTAAATCCATTTTATGGAGGGAGAGAGTTTCTGTGGAGGAGAGAGTTTCAGTCGATGGAGAGAGATTCGGTGGAGGAGTCAGTTTTTCGTGGAGGGAGAGTTTCTATGAAGGATGTGATAGTAATACCAATAAAAAGGTTCCCGCCAAAAAATATTTGGTTGACAATGTATAAATTAATTTTTTGTCTGATACAATCTAAGTTTAATCCTAACCACTGTGGTTGGGTTCACTAACTAGATGTCACTTCCATTGAGTTTCTTTCAGCCACTGACAGTGGTGATGAGGTTGACATGCTTGAAAAGCAAAACCTGACACCTCTTTTTAAAAATTGAAATAAAGTACATATGTTGACTACATGCAAGCTTTGGTATGTTGGTCTATAAAGCTATGTCCCCTTCCTCAAACGAAATTGCGTATGCAATCCTCATCCTCTAAAAACAAATAGGATTATTCAAGCATGTCATCCTCTTCAGGCGCCAACAACACAGTCGAATATGAAAAATTGGAGTTGCAGGCTCCATTTCCACGTTGTACTCGCCGACCCCGTCCATTTTCAACATCATTTGGGAGTGAGGGGGACTCCGATGATCCATTAGAGGCAATACATGCAGTCAGTAGCAAGCTAGATTATAATTCCAGACTGATCAATTCGTGGCACGAGAAATGTGTTGAAGACGAGGCCATTCTGGCTGATCTTAACATTAGAGTTAACAAAGCGTTCTCCCAAAAGAACAAGTACTTGAAGTTGAGTCATACAAGGAAGTTGAAAGCAGAGGAGTTGGATACAGTAATGAATGATGAAATTAAAGGTTGTTTGATGAACCATATGCGATGCGAAGAGCACCATAGTGAACTGGAGATGGCATTCAACGAAGGATTCGAAAATTTCCGAGCATTTGCGGCAACTACTCATACAAGTTATAATTGGGACTATGTATCCCCTAATGCTGTGAGAGAGATACTAGACGATGGTGGTGACATGAGTGAGCATAAGCACGTCAAAGCTGCTCGGAAGAAGCCGACCAATACGACTGACTAATTGCGGCTACGGCTGTTCAGTTGGTTGGGGTGATCGTGGTATTGCTAACAGGGACCAAATAATATGCTTTGCAATGTAAAAATATCTTATGGGACCATTATGTCAGTCGTCAGTAATTCGTCAATTTTGTATGAATGAATGAAATGTTTGGATGCAGTAAATTAAGCTATACAAATAATGGGTTATTCATGGACTTTTTTCTGATGTTATACAATACTTGGAATGTAATTTGTTCTTTTCATTTTTCAAAACATCCCTTCACCCTAATAAAGGAAAAAAAAATTAACAAATTGAAGAAGAGAGAAACTGATTAACACCAGAAATGGTCTATTCTCACTCAAAATAACAATAAAAATAATAATTTCGAGTAAATATAATTAACAAATGTAGAGGCTAAAAAGTAATATAATAATAATGTAGGGTAAATAATAATAAAATACTAATATAGCGTAACCATGAAACAGGGAATTCAGTAAGGAAGATGAAGTGTCAATGAGTTCGTATCAATTTTTGAAACATTTTTATCATTTTTGTGTATTTAGTTATGAATTTCATAAGAAAAAACAATAAAATAAGAATTTAGGGTAAAAACCAAGGATGTGGCCATGTGTATTGACGTACACTTGTGCAAGTGGTGAAAGGTGATGCGCTCAGATCGAGCCAGGTGTCAGCTTCCGATTATTTTGGCTTTTTTTAGTGCAAAAATCTTGAAAAAAGTTAAATAAATAGTAGGAAATTTGGAAAAATGCCCCGAAAATTACTCCGGCCTCCTTGTGACGTTATACAACTGGGAGAAGCTAGAAATCATCAATTTCATAAAGAAAAAATTTGAATGCCTTTAGATAACTCACTTTCCTCTTAACCCTAGCTATATATGTTGTTAACTTTAACCTAGATAACCTACATCAACAAGCATCTCCCGTGAATGCTCGAAATTGTCTTTTAAAATGAATAACCATGAAACGGGGAATTCAGTAAGGAAGATGAAGTGTCAATGAGTTCGTATCAATTTTCGGAACATTTTTATCATTTTTGTGTATTTAGTTATGAATTTCATAAGAAAAAACAATAAAATAAGAATTTAGGGTAAAAACCAAGGATGTGGCCATGTGTATTGACGTACACTTGTGCAAGTGGTGAAAGGTGATGCGCTCAGATCGCGCCAGGTGTCAGCTTCCGATTATTTTGGCTTTTTTTAGTGCAAAAATCTTGAAAAAAGTTAAATAAATAGTAGGAAATTTGGAAAAATGCCCCGAAAATTACTCCGGCCTCCTTGTGACGTTATACAACTGGGGGAAGCTAGAAATCATCAATTTCATAAAGAAAAAATTTGAATGCCTTTAGATAACTCACTTTCCTCTTAACCCTAGCTATATATGTTGTTAACTTTAACCTAGATAACCTACATCAACAAGCATCTCCTGTGAATGCTCGAAATTGTCTTTTAAAATGAATAACCATGAAATGGGGAATTCAGTAAGGAAGATGAAGTGTCAATGAGTTCGTATCAATTTTCGGAACATTTTTATCATTTTTGTGTATTTAGTTATGAATTTCATAAGAAAAAACAATAAAATAAGAATTTAGGGTAAAAACCAAGGATGTGGCCATGTGTATTGACGTACACTTGTGCAAGTGGTGAAAGGTGATGCGCTCAGATCGCGCCAGGTGTCAGCTTCCGATTATTTTGGTTTTTTTTAGTGCAAAAATCTTGAAAAAAGTTAAATAAATAGTAGGAAATTTGGAAAAATGCCCCGAAAATTACTCCGGCCTCCTTGTGACGATATACAACTGGGGGAAGCTAGAAATCATCAATTTCATAAAGAAAAAATTTGAATGCCTTTAGATAACTCACTTTCCTCTTAACCCTAGCTATATATTTTGCAACAACCAACATCACAAGTATATTTCCCTAATATTAATTATCTAGGATTTAATAATACAATAATTAGTTTCCTTTCATATAAAAGGCTGTAAACGTATCTGTTTTGTTATAATAATCCACATATATAATAATTGGACAATGCTCTGAAGCCATCATGGGTGCGTGCATCTAGATCTTTGAACACGTCAACGCTATTCAATAAGTTGTCAATATGGCTCCGTCTTGGGTTCGTAGTAAATATCTCTATCATGTCAAATCACATCGTTCGATGGCCTGACACCAGTCAAGCAATTTTGAAATAGTACTGAATATTTGTCCTAGTCTATATGAGTGATTAGAACTTCACACAATATTTTATTTTTCACAGTACATGTTGCTTTGAGGGATTCCCTAAACATATAATATAAAGAAAGATAGAAAAAGTGTGACATGAAACAGTACAAACAACAACATATAACTGGGACAAATTAGAAGTATATTTCCTTAATGTTCATTATCTAATTTATAATAACACAAGTATTACTTTCATTTGCTTCATATATAATTATTGGGATTATGTATTGCAATTCCTTGTGTCTAACATTGTATTTTGCAAAAACTGAAATATTATTCAATAAGTTGTCAATATCACCACGCGTTGGAAATCAGTAAAGTCTCATTATCATGTCCCTTCACATTAAACAGATGGCGTACTTTTTCTCAAAAAATTGACACGTCAGTCATAAGTAACACTCTCTTTATTCACTTTACATGCCAATGTGCTATACATTCTTTGGTGAATGATTTATGGGTTATTTATATAACAAAATATTACAAATATTGCTGAATATTTATTTCGTCTATATGAGTGGGGACACGAGTGACCATAAGCACGTGCAAGCTGCTTGGAAAAAGCTGACCCATACGACCGAGTGAATATGGCTACCATTGTTCAGTTGGTTGGGGTGATCGTGATATTGCTAAGAGGGAGCACATAAAATGCTTTGCAATGTAATTTTCTTGTGTGTGCGAAATTACGAGTAGTTGAAATGTTGGTGTACACTTTAATATTCTCCAAGCATTCGAAATGTGATTAGCTGCAATGTACTTATCATGCATAGAAGATGTTGTATTGTAGTTTGTATTTTACACGCTGATTTCTAATCATTGTGTTCCAACATAGTGCAAATTTCAAGTATCCTTCAGGTACGAATGTTTACAAAATCGTGCACCAATATTGCTTCATAGTCAAGGTCAGATCTTAATAACCAGTCAAGCACTAGAACATAACATTAGGAAAAATTGGTTGCTGCTGTAAATGATTAGTGTTGCTGGAAATGATTCGTGCTGGAAATCATTACTGCTGATGGAAACAACAGCTCCCTGCTGGAAATGCTACATTAGCCTGTGATATAATCAATGAATCTGTGTCACTCGTTCATAATTCAGCATAGACTACCCATTTTACATGGTAAAAGTCATTGCTTCTTCACAAAACTCAAAATTTGATACTTTATCAAATGTCTATGAAAATTTCCAAATAGGGAGAAGACATGTAAAATTAACATGTGTCCAAATTTCATGCAAGAAGTAAACCAACCAAATTTCCATTTCAATTAGCAGTGGACAAAGTAAGAGCTTATCAGTGGACATGAACAAACAAATAAAATAAAACTGCATATAGAAAACTTAACCTGATCATTAGCATTCATAACAACCGGCCTTTGTATAATACAAACATAAATCATTCGGTAGGTCCGTGCATCCTATAAAATTCGTCGAATAATGGGTCACTGAGATCTATTGGAGTTGATTCCTCATTGTTTGACGGTGATGTCCTGCATAAACACCAAACACAAGCACATAAAAAATTTAACTATTCAAATTTTAGGTGTTATTATAAATAGTTTTAACATCTTACGGTGTGTTCAAATTTCTTGGGCATTGTCTTCTATCATGACCAATGTCTCCACACTCCCGACAGTGTCGAATCCCTCGCTTCATTGGCTTTTCCTTTGCTCCCGTTACTTGTTTCCACTTTCCTTTGCACCTTACTCTCTTAGGGTCTTTCATATATTGTGTTTGAGAGCTGGACCCTCCAACTTCGTTATTACTTGGTCCATCCTTCAACAACTTCAACTTCACCCGCAAACTTTTTAGAGTCTCTGACACTAGCTCACATCCTTCTTCACACATTAATGCATCCTCAACCACATCTGAAGCAAGTCGGGACATTGTACTCCGCTTTATTAAAAGACCAGGATCTGCAGAGTCTTTAATTTCGTTGCCATTTGCATCTGACACCAATCCAGCTTTCGCAGTTTTCTTCCACCTTTTCAAAATATATTTATCAGGCATATATTCAATCTGGTCCCTTCTGAACAATGCTAGGATGTGCTTGCAAATAATCCCAACAAATTCAAATTTTTTGCAGCTACATGATGCGTGGTCAGAATCTTTGACATATACGACTTCTGCCACTCTTGTTTGCCAATTTTTCCTTTCGCTCACATTAAAGACAACTTTTGAAGCATCCTCTGTTTTGAGCTCTAGGAAACATGCTGTACTTTGTATTAGTTCTTTCTCAAACTTTTGAAACATTGCCCTTGTGTACAAGGTAGCCATTTGTTTGTTCATTGGCATTGGTAGAATACATTGAGCCACTTCAAATGCATCTACGTGATCAGCAGCTAACTCTTTTTGACGTTGATGGGAAAGTGCCCTCTCAAATCGTATTATGAAATCCATCAACGAATTTCTCCTTGATATGTATTGCTTGAAGAAAGCATGAGAACCTTCCGCTCTTTGGCTGCTTGACATTCCAGCAGCAAAAAAGTCTCGTGCGTAGGCTGGAACCCAAGATTCCCTTAAATCAAACATTGAACTTAGCCATTGATGGTCAGTCAAACCAGCCTTTGTAACCACAATATTCCACTTTGCATCAAACTCATCCTTATTGTCAGTATCCCATATGGCTTTCTGAAATTCACGCCAATACTCCTTATAAGCAGAATGTGGTAACTTAACATGGAACTTTGATGTGATGTGCCATATGCAAAGCCGATGAAATGTAGTCGGGAAGGCTATTGAAATCGCTCTGGTGATGGCCGCATCTTGATCTGTAATGATCGTTTTAGGTTCGCCACCTTGCATGGCTTTCTTAAACTCCTCAAACATCCAAATAAACGACTCAGTCGTTTCCTTGCTCAAAAATGTGCATGCTAAGACAATTGTCTGACCATGGTTATTAACTCCCAATATTGGTGCAAATGTCAAGTCGTATCGATTCGTGTTGAATGTGGTATCGAATACAACAACATCTCCATACAACCGGTACGCCCGTCTAGAACTTGCATCTGCCCAAAAACATCGACTAAACCTGTCTTCGCCATCTCCCTCAATCTTGAAATAAAAAGCCTCATTTTTTTTCTGTTCAGCCATAAAATACTCGGTCACTAGTTCAACATCGTGGTTCCTCAGCTTCCCATTCACACTACATTCAAGATTGTAAATATCCTTTTTGATAAAACCGATTTTATCCATTCCTCCGGATTGCACCTCGAAAATACTTACTTTCTGATGAATTGGGATATTAACCGAGCCCAACTGTTTTGTAAGTACTTTTGCAGAATCCGAAATACGACGGTGTGATCTCAATAAATGCACTCTTTCTGAGGCTGTCATCTTATGATTGTGTCCCTCTGCAAAAAGAGAGATGGCATACTTCTTGCTCCCATTTGTCTTCACAACCACAATCTTAGCTTTGCAATTGCATCTACTTATTCCCCGCTGTCTTTTTCTCTCCCGAGTTTCATCTTTCCTGTATGCACCTTGTTTGCAACAAACAAATTCTTTCCTCAGAATCTCTTTCTTATTTGTCCCCCGAAAGCTGGAATGAAGTCGAATACTAAAGCCAGCCAAGAATGCATATCTATTATAGAAATTATAAGCGAGGTCAAGCGAGTCGAACTTCATCCCAACCGCTGGTGTTTCCTCATTTCTTACTTCAGGAATGTAAACCATCCCATTAGCTGTTACACAGTCATCACTCTCTGAGCCCCCAGACATTTTACCCACATATATTTTTTAACTACTTCTATATCACTGCATAGCAAATATTAATTCATTAATTAATCAATCATTACTGCATTACAACATATCAATGCATTCCACTTACACAAAACATTGCCCAAATTGACACAAAAAAGACGCATAGCCTAGCTTGTTTGTAAGAGCCATTATTACACAAAATTTAATAATAGTTATGTCATCTCTTGTGCAATAATCTGGAAAAAATAACATTAGAACCAACATGTTCAACTAAGAACACAAATGTAATTCAAACCAGCAATTACAGAACTTCTCCCAATATCCTCTCCAAATCCTTACTCCTAATGCCATTAAGCCTAAGTTTAGGATCTTTTACCTACATTTTATAATTTCCCACCCTCACCAAAAACAATCAACTAAATATATTGAATATTCATAAGGAAATGACGCATTATTGATAGCAAACTGACCCATTATTGAAGGCAGAATAACACATAATTGATCGCAGAAATGACGCATTATTGATGCCACAAATGACGAATTTCTCACCCTCACAAAAAACAAACCAAACCCAATAAAATCAATCCAACAACAGTAAACTTACCTCTCAAACTCAAGCGGGAGCTCCGAAGTCAATCAGCTTAAGAGAATGTGGTGGACATTAGAGAAGACTCTTTGGTAGTGGAGACTCCATCTCTACCACAATCGAGGAACAAATGCTGCTGCGGCGTGTAGCAGATATGCTACTTTGCTTTCATCTGGAATCTCGTGTGCTGAACGAAAAAGAGAAGGGGTTTTCACTTCAGCCATAGAATCAAAACAGGGCAATAGCTAGATAAGAGCCATTAATCGTCATACTGAGGATGCCATAGATCGCAGGCCTCCCAAGGAGCTGATGACAATGGAGCGACTATAGGGTTTGGGAGCTTTGGATCTTTCTAATTCTGGGTTTGCGTTGCATTAAAAAACAGAGGAATGTGTTCTTGAATTTTTCAGAGGGAAATATCTTCAACTGAAGTTGGGTTTCCAACGGGTCAGATTTCAACCCGGTTTTACATGCACCCTCTTTTAAAAACTCACCGTTGGATGAAATCCAACGGCTCTAACATACCCCTCAAATAAACCCCTTATAACTTTCCCCTCACTATAGAAGCTCCCAACTTTTTGTTGTTGTTGTTGTCGTTTGGGCGGTATGGGCCTAGGACCAATCCTTTTTTTCTTTTGCATATTTTCAACTTTGTTGATGACAAATGAAAAATGCATAACTATTTTTCATTTAGTAGCACATCAAAGCATCATAAAATTCAATACCTCATCAAACTTAAAAGTTTCAATAACTAATAAAATTACAACCTAAAAATCAATTACTTCAAAGTATACGTCAAATTTAAAATTCAACATCCATCTAGTTATTAGCCAATAAAAAGACTACACATGTAAATAAAAATAATATAAAAATAAATAAGTGGTCGGTCCAATTCGATTTATGTGGCTATATAAAAGCTCGAAGCGCAACCATGTTTGATTTTGAATTATTTGACTTCTTTTTTGGTCAAATAAAACCGGAGATTCATATTAGATAATTTAATCGGTTTGGCTGAATTGATGCCCACCCTTACTTGGCTAGTTCATCTTCTTCAATCTCATCGCAACCACATTTAAGGCCCCAACATAACGTTAATGGGCTAAATAACTTGGGCTTAGACCACCACCATTGACATGCAATATTCACACACACACACATACGTTGGTGATAATAAGTTTAACACGTCAAAGTGTGTGGCTAGGGCAAATAATTTGATGGTTTGATTGGTTCTTCTTTGCGGTCAAATTAATTGAAGGCATTGGGGGTGCAGTCTACAAACTATTCATATCCAAACTGTTAAACATTGCAATCCTGCAATGGTTTAGGCGGCCACCAATCTCTTAGGCATCTGGGCTGCTGACTGGTCCATGGCCACTCGGCATTTCAATCTCAACTTTCATAGACCACCATTAGTCAATGGAAGAAGCTGCCGTCTCTCTTTCTCAATTTGGTCCCCCAACAAAAAATACTCTGATGAGCAGAGCTTAGATTGGGGACATTGGCATTAAGACATTTTGCTTTTTATTTTTGTTATTTTGTATTTTAACATTGCATAACAAAAAAAGGATTGTTTTGGGATTCAATTGGGTTGTTCTGATTTTTTCAATTTTATGTTACATTAGAATGTATAGAATTGAAAAATCGAAGAATGGGACGAAAATAATTTTAAACACTAAGAATCAATTAGAACATGACAACCGACTAATTGAGCGGTATTTTGTATAAAACTTATAGTTGTTGGGGTGCTTAAGCTAATTCACTGAGAATTAAAGAATGCAAAATGAAGCAATTTGATTCGACAATGAAAATACCAAAAAGGGATTAGATTTATCTAATTAAAAATAAATGGACAACAATTAAAAAAATAAGTGAAGTGATTTTTATGACAGAAAAAAGAGAGAGAGAAGTTAATTAATTTATTTTGGTGAATTAGGATTTCCAGAAATTAAAATGGCACTGCTTGGGATTGCGTGAGGGCCCCTGCGTTCATAATAAATTAACCACATCAACAACCACAATAAAAAAAATAAAAACCAACAAACACACGATCGAAAAACGAAAACAACCGAAGCGAATCTCAGAAGTAGTAGAAGAAAAAGAAAGTGAGGAGCTGAGAAAGCATGAGCAGCCCCGGGAAGCTCAACTCCTCAAGCTCCGAATTGGACCTGGATCGCCCCAACCTCGAAGATTATCTCCCTTCCGGAGCCTCCATCCAACAAGAACCACACGGCAAGCTTCGCCTGTAATCTCTCTCTCTTTCTTCTCTTCTATTTCGTTTGTGCTCTGTCTGTTTGGTTCTCGAGAAACCGTGGGAAAATGGGCAAGAATTTCATCAACCTATATACTTTCGCAGGCGTGATTTGCTTGACATATCGCCTACCCTTACCGAGGCTGCTGGAGCCATTATCGATGTAAGTGCCCGCTCTGATTCATTACTTTACTCATTGTATTGAATATTCAATCAATTTAAGTTCTGATTGTATGGGGATAAAGTAAATGATTTAGTGTTTTAGCTAGAAGCTAGCTAGCTGAGTAATTAATGGGCTCTAGATTGCATTGATTTGGCCAATTTTTGTGAAGATGAAAATTTTATCGAATTTTAGTTCATGATTATGTTAATTCCTCTGATGATCGTGAATGGAAATGAACAGGACTCATTCACACGTTGCTTTAAGTCGAATCCTCCAGAGCCATGGAACTGGAATGTGTATTTGTTCCCTTTGTGGTGTTTTGGAGTGGTGGTTCGATACTTCATTCTATTTCCTGCGAGGTTAGAATTTTTTATCTTCTGTCGACAAATTCAAATGTTTCATGCATTCTTGCCATTGCTGCTTCATTCTATTTTAATTTACCGGAATCACTCTGACTGATTCTGTATGGGTTTGCTTCCATGGTTATGGGATCTTATATTATTGTTTGCTTAGTCGCTTAATGTAGCTCCATCAATTGTGCAGGGTTCTTGTATTGACTATCGGATGGATAATTTTCCTTTCGTCCTTCATTCCAGTGCACTTCTTGCTGAAAGGCCATGATAAATTGAGAAAAAATTTAGAGGTGTAGATTCTTATCTATTACTTTCCTTTAACTGTTTTCTTCCCAAAATATGTGATTCCGTTTTTGTTAATCAGCATTGCATTTTTCCCATCTTCTGATAGTGAGGTTGGGGCTTTTTACCTGCTATATGTAGGCATCAGGTCAATTGATGTTGTATTGCATAATCTTCACAGATTGCTCTAGTCATATAGGTCTCATAGAATCTGTTCAAGCACTCTGAAAAGTAGTAGAAATGTGTTTTTGCAAATAAATTTCGTCTTCTTTCTCATTGGTTAGAACAATGACTTATGGCAAGGCACATGAAAAATTATCTAGAGTGACCAAACAGGGCACAAATGACTGGAAAATTTATGAGTAATCCATCCTTACATGAAAAATGAAGCAATGGTCTATATGACTAGTGACTCAATCATCTGCAATGACCCTCCGGTACTTATACGCTATGATGTTTGTTTTCTTTTCAGAGGTGTTTGGTGGAGTTGATTTGTAGCTTCTTTGTTGCCTCTTGGACTGGGGTTGTAAAGTACCATGGGCCACGGCCTAGCATGAGGCCTAAGCAGGTACTGTTTAACTATAAATTTCCTTTTTTTAGATGTCATATGGTATTTCTGTATCATTTTATACGATCAGTATTCATTTTTTGAATGCCTTACTTGAGCTTTTCTTTCATGGTTTGAGCAGGTTTTTGTGGCCAATCACACTTCCATGATTGATTTCATCATCTTAGAGCAAATGACCGCATTTGCTGTAATTATGCAAAAGCATCCTGGATGGGTTGGTAAGTGTCAATGTTGCTATACATTTCCTTAATTAATTATTAAAATTATATAATTTTAAAAAACTATCAGAATTGGAGTATTATAACATTATCATAAATTATTGCTTATGTATGTATTGGAAGTGTGGCTGCCATAAGTTCAAAACATTCCAAGGACACTTGAGTAATGCATATCCATGAAATTCAACAATTAACATGCGTGATTCATTTTTGAAAATACTAGGTTAGATTTGTCCAGTTTATGTAGTGTTTCTACAGTAATGATCCATCTTAGATGTGTAGGTTGTTCTGGCCATTGATGGAATTGAAGTTTTCTGGCTTTGAATGCAAATTTGTTGTTTTCCTAGGTTACAATATGAATGTGATAGTGTTGCCGTTTCTTAGTCAAAGAAATGTCCCTTCTGGAGTAGTTTTCTTCTTATGCATTGATCATTGACGTCGTTCAAGTAAAATTGGCTAATTTTGAACTTTGAAAGAGGAGGTTTGGGCCTTTTTGGTTGTCAGAACTTTTCCATTGTTTCTTACCAGAAAGAGTGGATTCTGAACAATCTGGAATGACAAAAACTATGTTTTGTTTTTCACTTTTATGTATACATAAGAAATGGAATCAAATTGAGGATTCTCTTCTTTTATGCTTCTTGTGAAGGATTGTTGCAAAGCACTATTTTGGAGAGTGTAGGATGTATTTGGTTCAATCGTTCAGAGGCAAAGGATCGGGAAATTGTTACAAAGAAGTAAGAACCAATAGAAAGTGCACAGTAGCTTTTTTATTCTTTTTTTAACCACACCATTGTCCATGTCATTGTTATACGAACTTGTACAGTTGTTCCTTTTTTCAGATTAAGGGATCATGTGCTGGGGGTTGACAATAACCCTCTCCTTATATTTCCTGAAGGAACATGTGTAAACAATCACTACACTGTTATGTTTAAGAAGGTAAACTGTATTCTAGTTTTAGTTTTGCTCAGTTTTAAATATATGTATATTTTTATAAATAATATTCATCTTCACTTTAGGGCATATATGTACTGAACATGTTTTTATTAAGTTCTTGGTATTTTTAATGTTCTCTAACTTTCATTTTCTATATGATGTAGGGTGCATTTGAGCTTGGCTGCTCAGTTTGCCCTGTCGCAATCAAGTACAACAAAATTTTCGTTGATGCTTTTTGGAACAGCAAAAAGTAAGGAGTGGATTATGACACACTAATTTAACATCCACTGTGACTTGTGTATTTGCTTAGAAAATAATTTCCTTTTTTGAATCACCACTTGTGTTTTTCACATCACCAAGAAAGTTCTTGTTGACTTTCACCTTCCACTCAGAAAAGAGTAAATATTCTATTCGAAGGCTTAAAATGTTTCTGTGATGCTTAAACATAGTCATGATACTTAGATTCCATCCCATGGAACTTATCCATTGGTTGTGCTTAGGATCCATGATTTTGGAGACATTTACCAACGTTTTGGGGCCTTTGGGCTATTGTGATATGCAGTTGGTGATGCCAATAATATGTTGTTTTGCAGGCAGTCCTTCACAATGCATCTGCTACAGCTTATGACGTCGTGGGCTGTTGTTTGTGATGTGTGGTATTTGGAGCCTCAAAATATTAGGCCTGGGGAGTCCCCCATTGAATTTGCAGAGAGGTAAAAAAACATTCTTCTCTGGACTTGTAATCAATAACAACATGCTCCCTCCTGCACGGTTGGTATGGTCTTGTTTATCTCATTTGTTTGGATCCTTTTATGCAGGGTCAGAGATATAATTTCTACGCGTGCAGGACTTAAGAAGGTCCCATGGGATGGTTACCTGAAATACTCTCGCCCAAGCCCAAAGCACAGAGAGCGAAAGTAAATCAAATTTACTTTTCTTCTTGCCCTTTTTTTTTCTTCTGAATAAAAAAAAAAAGAAAAAAAAGAAAAAAAGAAGCTAAAAACAGCTATTCATCTTCTGAACCCTTTCCTTGTATTTGTGTGCACAAGGCATAAAAGCTTATACAATGCAGTTCACAATCGCAGGGCTTATTGGTTATTTTCTTTTTGCAGGCAACAAAGCTTTGCTGAGTCCATGCTCCGGCGCCTAGAGGAAAAGTGAAATGTGTTTCTTCCGACTCTTTTAGTTAACTTTTTCTTAGCACAGAGTGCATGTTCTACACACAATTTCCTCTTCATTCGAGTAACTGGTTGAAGCCTGAGAGGAAGCTGCGTTTGATATAAGAAGTAAATGAATAACTTACTATCTTCCTACCCGGTTGTTTTTTTGAATACACATGATGTACGAAGCTTGGTTCCTGTGGGGTTTACTCAAAATTTTGTAGGAACTTGAAATAGCTGTGTTTTCTTTTGGAAAATTCTTGGTCTAGTTTTGTGTTAAGATTAATTTGAATACACTAGTCAACATGAATGTACCACTTTACAACTGTTTGGCAAAATCAAGACTCGACTTTGGAGGTCCATCAAGGGCATGATCTGGGTTTGATTTAGGGCCTAAAATGAAACTAAACCATGAACCAAGATCAAGATGGTCAGGATCAAACCCCTTCAAAATGAAACCAAATGAGTTGTGACCTATTTGGGAATGCTTTGTAGAAAGCACATGAAGGTGTTCAATGAAAAAGCACATACTAGGACGAGATGCTTCTTCAAAATGTACTAAAATAATGTTTTTATCATCTGGAAGCAATTTAGGTTTTTCTACGTAACGCTATCAGAAACACTTTTGGTTTTCTAAAATCGCTTTAATCATTCTAAAAGTAATCACAAATAGGCTATTGGTGGAAAACATACTCAGATTTAATTTAAGAATTAAAAAACAGACAGAAGCAAATAAAATAGGTGACCCAAAGAGGACGGAATTCTTATAAAACAACCCACACATGAATCTCTTTCACAAAACGAGAGCCTTGACTTTGGTGAGGATGACCCCAACCCATTCCACTTGGCAAACACGAATCATCCAATTAACATATGAACCCAACTTGCATCTGGGTCAGCACACACCAAAGAAAGAAAACCAATTCAAAAGGGGGAAATTGATAGAGCTCTCACAATTTTCGTTGTACTTTGGGAGTTTACTTAATAATGAAGGAAAACCCTAGGAGCCAACCAAAAACAAAGTCAAATGTAAGAATTTTCCTTCTTGTTGATTTGTCCGCCACAAGCCATCGGCCGTTTCAGATTTGATGTAGATTGACTTCACTTCGTCCTTTCATACAATCATAAACCCCTTTGAAAACCAGATCCTTTACATGTCTCTCTGACTCTCCCTCTTTTTTGGGGGGCTGACCATCTCTATCATTTGCTCGTTTGGTCGTGCTTGGAAATGTCTCTTTGGCTTGCATTTTCCTCCCTATGATATTTGCCACAAGTTCTTGCGATATGTAGGTCAACGCAATATTTTATGCATACACACACATAATTACTCAGACAATTTTTGTACGACTATTCATGTATAACAAATACGTAATTATATAGAAATTATTGCGTACACGCCGGGTAATGAGCGTTGTTTATATTCATAATCATAGGGTGACGGGTTGGTCCTAAACCCTAATATTCAGTACTATAATGTAAACAAAACAACACAATGTTGCAGCAGAAAAACACCCCAACACATGTAGCTCTCATCTTATTTTAACTCTTCTTAAAACTCTAAACCACCTACTCAAAAATTTTCTTTGGGTATATAAACACAAGTACCGTAAAATCGATGAGTATTTTATGTATCGACCGCTCAAATACGTGAGTTCTATAAAATTTGAAAGACGGTTCATAGAACGCATCTTTTTATATTGTTGGAGAAGATTCTGAGTTCAAATTTCATTAACAGATTAGATTAATCAAAACAAAACACAAGATAGCAAAAAAAAAGTCCCATTTCCTAAACACGACCCCACTGCATATAGTATTGCCAACGAGAAACACAGAAGAGGACGCAGTTACGCAACCCCATAAAAAGACTCACAGTCCCAAGTCTTTCACTGCCCCCACCAATTCAACAAGGTCTCTTCCAATTCAGTCCACACACACCAGCGAAAAAAATAAACTATTGCTTACTTTTCCTCCTCCTCCTCATCGTCTTCTTCTTCTGCTCCTCCTCCTCCATTTAAACCCCGACCCTCCCCACTAAACCCCTCACCCAACAAAACCCACAAACCAAAACCAATGGCTTTCTCTTTCTCTTTCTCTCCCTCCACACCCACCATACCCGCACTCCTCTTCAACCTCTCCCTCCTCCTCTCATTTCTCACCACACCCGCCTCCTCCGCCACCTTCAACTGCTCCGCCGCCACCACCTGCCAGTCCCTCATCGACTACGTCCCCGCAAACACCACAACCCTCAACGCCATCAAAACCCTCTTCAACATCTCCCACCTCCGCACCCTTCTGGGAGCCAACAACTTCACCCTGTCCACCGCCCCGACCCGAACTGTACCCGCCCTCCAAAAGATCCTCATCCCTTTCAAGTGCCTCTGCTCCAACGGCACCGGCGTCTCCAACAAGCGCCCGCAGTACATCGTGAAGCCCGGCGACGACCTCGACCACATCGCCACGGTCGTGTTCTCGAGGCTCGTGAAGTACCAGGAAATTGCGGCGGTGAATAAAATACCCAACCCGAGTCTGATTAAAATCGGGGAGAAGCTGTGGATCCCGCTGCCGTGCAGCTGCGACGAGGTGAACGGCGAGAGGGTGGTTCATTATGGACACGTGGTGGAAGCTGGGAGCTCGGTGGAGGCAATTGCGACCAAGTACGGGACGGACGAGGAGACTCTGCTGAGGATCAATGGCATTACGGATCCGAAGACCCTTCAGGCCAATCAAGTCCTCGATGTTCCTCTCAAAGGTTCTTTTTGACTTTTCACCATTTTAAAAAAGTAATTTGCCTTTTTGGGTTTGGATTAACTAAAAGCTTAATCCAGAAAGCTTATGTTAATTAGATTTTGAAGTAGGGGATTATATTTAAAAGAGAAAAAAAATGAAAACCCATTTGTATTAATTATAACTAAAATGGAGTTACATCACTATCATCATGGTACTTAAAAATTGAAATTTTGGATAAGCTTTGAGTTTAGTTTTTTTTTTTTTTTTTTTTTTTCCCCACAAATTTAGATGGCTTTGATGGAAAAGTTGGAGGGAGGACTTTTCATCCCTTTGAATTGTTTGTTAGAGTGGAATTATAAAGAGGAGAGAAAGTCAGAGAGATTCTTGTAAGACCGTCGTCGGTTGATTAGGCGCTACCGTGCTAGTTTAAGTCGGCTTGCAGTGATGATCTCTTGCTTTGATTGAAGCTTTCCTTGATCTGTTATTCCAAATGTTTTGCAGTATGCCAATTGTTCTAGTTGCAGAATGACTGATGTTCCCAATTTTGCTTTTGCAGCTTGTTCATCTTCGGTATCGAATAACTCATTAGATGCCCCTTTACTTGTTTCCAACAACACCTACGTCTTCACCGCCAACAACTGCGTGAAATGCCAGTGTAGTTCTGCGAGAAATTGGACGTAAGCGCGTTTCTCACGAGTTTGTTACGTTTGCTTTCATTTTTCCATTAGAGGATTCTCACAATCTATGCAAACTTTCATCTCTGCACAGCTTGCAATGTGAGCCATCTACTGTGAATTCAACTGGATGCCCTGCGATGCAATGCCAGGGTTCGAGTCAGCTATTCCTTGGCAACTCCACGACTTCCAGTTGCGATCAAACAACCTGTACCTATGCTGGTTATAACAAGACCAATGTTCTTACAACCCTGACAGCACAGTCCACTTGTGCAGGTAAGCTCACTTCACTCTGTTTCATTTTGAAGTTTTAATGTCGATACAAATTGACAAAGCCTAGATGACTGGAAATAAGCAAAACCTACACATCAGTGACATCACCAACGTATGAATTTATCTAAATTTTGAACTTGCTGACATCTTTTCTTTTGTTGGCAAACAGCTCCTCCTCCTGATAATAAGAACAACGCTTCAAGGATGGGTTTGCAAGGCTCCAGTTGGAGCTTCCTTTTCGCGGCAATTCACTTGGCGCTTCTTTTTCTTCATGTTCTTCAGTGAGACGCCGGTAACTTTTTACGACGACATTGTCTACTCTTTGCTTGTTCTAAGAGGTTGGGGAAACAGAACTACAGTGTAATTCTTCTGTACATCTCTTAATGGAACGAGAAAATATCAAATTTATTGACAAAGCACCATCATGCTTTTCAGAGGGTATAGTTTTGTATGTTTTTTATATATAAAAAAAAAACAAATGTAAACAACGAAATATAAAAAAACCATAGCTTGGCATAAGTTTGGTAGATAAAACAAGAAAATTTTATTCAGTCAAATTTCACAGGGTAGAAATTCCCCATATTTATACACACAGGTTTAGGCCTAAACCCTAAGCAAAAACATAAAAGAAGAAAATAACAAGATTAATCAATGACCTAGTTAGGTATACCATATGAAAGATGCACATTCGCCCCAGGAACAAACCCAGCAGAGTAAAAATCCATTGACATGTCTCTGATCACCTCCTTGGGAGGAGCAGTAAATAAGTAAAAGGGTAATTCTGGTCGAGCAGCAACTTTCTTCAGATGATCAACCAAGCTCTGGATTTTATCCGACCGATGAAAAGTTGCCTCCAATGTGTGATTATCAGGAAACCTAACCCTAATCACAGCCTTGGTCAACCTTGACCTGCACTTTGCCTGCTCTGCCTCCCTCATCTTCTGTGTTTTCAAAAACTTGTCTTCCTTCTTGGTCTTCCGAAGCCGGTAATAATCCTCTGCGGTGAACTCATAAAACCCATCTGCACCCTCCTCAGTAGGGTTGCGCTTGGCTTCTTCGGCCACCGTGTGATGAAGGTTGCCGATGAGCCGCTGTCTTTTGAAAGAGATTGGAGAAGAAACATCAGCCATTGTTAGAGACTTGAGACTCAATCCAACAAATTCAACAAGAAAATCAAATACGGAGAGAATTGCAATGCGATGTTGTATATAGAGAGAGCTTAACGGTCGGCAGCATTTACTTTCCTTTTCCCGTTGGTAATAGGAACCAATAAAGTTTATTTATTTATTTTTATTCCTACTCTAAAAACTTTCCTTCTATTTTTTTATGAACATTACACTCCGCACGCGTTTTTGCGGTTGTGAGAGGTTTTTTTGAAAAAAAATTAAATTTATTTTAGAATTAAAAAAGATAATAGGTAGTTGTGTTCCATGAAAATAGGATTTATTATCTGATTTTTCTTTTAATTTTTTTTTAATATGAAAAGGTGTGAATTTACCATATTATCCTCATTTAATTAATAATATCAATTCTTAATATTTGCATTAACCAATGGCATTTTATGGTATTTTGAATGTTTTACCATTCTTTGTCTTTTGATTTATATATAAAGATTTGCCACAATTCCAACAAACCAAAAAAGTATATTTGCCACAATATCATTTCAATTTTGTCAATTTTAACATTAAGGAGAAATTATTGTTTTCGTCAATTGAATGAAACGAGCATTAAGATTTGTGTAGTTTGTTTCGATTTTTATTAACATAATTTGATTTGATATCTGCTACATTTTTATATACATACCACTTAAATACTGTTACATTTTCGACATGTCGTTCAATTTCCACTCAATTACAAGAGCAAAATCTATCAACCAAAAAAAATTACTCTTGCAAAATCATTAAAATTAACACTACACAATTTGATTTGAAAGTTATGTTACACACATGTACCAAAAAATAGAAAAGAGAAGTTAGGTTACACGTGGAGTGGTAGGTAGTTACATGGTGAGGCAAGACAGTGACGTGGCACGTGCTTGAATTAAACTCTGAAGAGCAATGATTTATAAGAAAAACCTCGTCAGTCTGAACTTGGCATTATTTGCGGTACGGCTAAGGTTTTGTAAACGCAACCGCAGACCACTTGGGCCTCTTTCAAGTTTAAACCACTCTCTCTCGCCGGACAGGTAGGACCGTTGGGCGGCATCTCTCAATCCTCAACCAACCTTGGTTTCCTATTCTTCTTCTCTCTCCACAACCCTAAAAATCTCACTCTGTCACTCACTCACAGTCACTCTATACAAAGGTAACTCCTTTATCTTATCCTCTTCTTTACTTTTCGGTTTTTTTGTTCTTGGTTCCTTTACAAAATTTCCCGGGAATCAAACAGATTGTTCTGCCCACTCCTTTTTCATTTTCCCAATTGCTGCCGTCGCTTTATTCTGTGTAATTGCGTGGTATGTACGCATTTATGCCAATGCTTTGCAGTTATATGCTCTGTTTTCAAATGTGCTTCAATTTCTTTTCCCGAAACAGAGTTTTGGTTTTCACGATATGAATTATGTATAGTGTTCAGTGTTTGGCTGTCTAAAGTTGGTTCTTTTTCTTGGACGATATACAATTTTATTGTTACACGATTGAGAACTAAACTATATTGATCTCAAACCCTTCGCATTAGGAAATTTTAACTTATAATTTGGTTTTTTGGTTTAGTTTTTGAAGAAATTACAATACTTGGTGAAAATGGCGACTACCCAATTCAGAGGTGGCGCACTTTCTGGCGGATTAACCACTAGAGCCAGTGACCATAACCCAACAACTAAGAAAGCAAGGTTGTTTAATTCATTGAAGCAAAGCGAAGCTGGTAAATTTGGAGCACTAAGTGGTAGGAAGGATTTGACCAGTGCCAATGTTGTGGGGGGCTGTAGTCTGTCTGCTACACACAGAGCACTGTGCTCCCCGCTATTGACACGTCGCCGAAGACCCTGTTTCCCAGTGGTGGCTAATCAGTTGAGTTCTGAAGTTGGTGTCGGTTCCTCTGAGGTTAAGGAAAAGTTAGCTTTAGAGGAAGAGCAAGCTCTCATAAATGGAGGGAGTGATGACCTGTAAGACCTTATAACCTACATGAACTTGTTATGTGTGAATTTGTGCTTTTATTCTTTTATTGTTTTGGGACTTTTTTTCTTTCTTAATTGATGCTCTTACTTTCATTAGTTTGACATGATTTCTTCTAATATGGGATATATTTTTCTTCCCTTCATAATTGGACATAAGATAGGCATGTTAATGGAATGGACTGTTATGTTTCTGTAAACTACTTAATACTGATCTGCCTACGCTGAACTGCCCATTTTCCTTGCAAAGAGATTCATATTTTTTCTTTCAAATTTGTTAGAAAATTTATCATTTTGTAAAAACTCTGGTTTGT
The DNA here is from genome assembly GCA_020521455.1 of Prunus kanzakura. Taxonomy (NCBI): domain Eukaryota; kingdom Viridiplantae; phylum Streptophyta; class Magnoliopsida; order Rosales; family Rosaceae; genus Prunus; species Prunus kanzakura. Next base: position 276,575 of record BPUM01000041.1, on the reverse strand, counting down.
TAGAGTGAATGGTAATATGAGCATGATAGCTCTGGATAAGTTTTTCTACTTTTGATGAAAGCCAGTCCCTCCCTTCCTTTGTCCTTCTTGATCTTACAAGGCCAAGCACGCTGATGTTGTTTATTTTCACTTTATCTTGATAAGTGAAGCTGATATGAGAAACAGTGCTAACAGATTCTTGGTCCTGTCTATTTCAGTGAGTGGCAGAAATTCTTATGATTACTCTTAATTAGTTTTAGGTGATGGGGGATACAAGATTTGATACCTATCTTAAACATTGTTTTATGCTTGTTTTGGGTAAATGATTCTTCAGTACCTGTCTATCGTTGAGTAACATTCCTACCAGGCAAACATATTCTCCAGATGTCAAACGTGAGCTGTTGATGCTTTCTTTACCTGCAATTTTGGGTCAGGCCATTGATCCCTTAGCACAGCTAATGGAGACTGCTTACATTGGTAGATTGGGTATGTTTCACTCCTTTAAATGAGTTCAACGACTAATATTTCTATAATGTATTTAACTTTGGAGCTTTTATTCAATGTTTTTGGCCTTTTTGTTTTTGCATAGGTTCTCTGGAGTTGGCTTCAGCTGGTATTTCAATGAACATCTTCAATTATATATCAAAGCTATTTAATATCCCTCTACTCAGTGTTGCTACATCTTTTGTTGCTGAAGACCTTGCAAAGAGTGAAAGTGAAGCTTCTACTTCAGGTGAAGTTCAACTTTTTTTAATTCCTTGCTGATCTTTGTTGTACATAAATTTTGTTAGGGTTCATGTCTAAATTAGGGCATAGGTGACTTAAAATTTCTCCATTCGTAATCTGAATTCGGCTAATCATTGTACAGAAAATGGCTGTCTCGGAGACATTACTAATGGTAAACCCGAACGTACTGATGGAGTAACTGAGAGAAAGCAGCTATCTTCAGTGTCTACAGCTTTACTATTATCAGTGGGGATTGGGATTTTTGAGGCCGTAGCCTTGTCTTTCGGATCTGGATTGTTTCTGAATATGATGGGCATATCGATGGTAGGTTCCCTGATCTGAAATTACAGCTCATACTGATTTGTTATCTGCCTCTTCTTATCTTTCTTTACATAAACATACAAACATATCTTTTCTGTGTGTACTGTGTACATACATTTTTACATATTTATGTGAATAATTACCATACAATTTTGTAGGTCTAGTGTATGTGCAGCTACTTAACAGGTGATAGTATAACTTTCGGGTAATTTTATTTATTTAAGCAAGATTTTTCTTTTTTCTTGAATATCACAGGACTCACCTATGCGCATTCCTGCACAACGGTTTCTTTCACTAAGAGCATTTGGTGCTCCAGCAGTTGTAGCGTCTTTGGCTCTTCAAGGAGTTTTCCGTGGTTTTAAGGATACAAAGACTCCAGTACTATGTCTAGGTAAGCGTTTGGTTATATATAATTGAAATTTTCTAGTGAAAAGATCCTTTGGTGATTGAGGTATGCATATATCACATGTCATAACACTCACAGACGTTCATTTATCTGTTTCTAAAATTTTTAATGTGTTTCTTTGAAATTCAATGGTTTTATGTTTACAATTATATACATTAATTGATTTACTTCTCATGATGTTGCTTTTCTATCAGATAAATGATAACTTGATTATATTGATTCCATTTTTTTGTGGATGGGGAGAGCACTGGGGAATTGGGGTAACACAGTTTTATCGATTCCAATGCTATATATTTGCGATTCGTGTCCTGATGGTATTCACCATCCTTTGATTGATGTGAAATAATCTGCAGTTTTTGGGACGGAAAATCCAATTTTCTTACAACCACACATGCACACACCTCTATGTGTGTGTGTGTGTGTATTACTGGTCTGTTATTCTCGCATAATGTATTTATAACTTTGTCCCCAACTAGTTGGTTTCTGTTTGTCTTTAGTTAAGCTTGAGTGGTCCATCTGGTTAATTGATGTATTTTTCTTTGTGCAGGTATTGGTAATCTGCTAGCTGCATTTTTATTACCCATCCTTATGTATTATTTTGGTTTGGGTGTAACTGGTGCAGCCCTTTCCACTGTTATATCTCAGTATGTGATTTTCAATACAGTTTCTGTTAATATTCCTTTTTTGCTTTACCTCGCAAATGAACATATTCTGGAATTTCTGTTTTGTTTTCAGATACACTGTCACCTTTTTAATGATCTGGTTTTTAAATAAGAGAGCTATACTATTGCCTCCAAAAGTGGGATCATTGCAATTTGGTGGATACATAAAATCTGGTAAGTTCCTTTTCCTTTTCTTTTTCTTTAAAATCTGGTGGATACATAAAATCTGGTATGCCTTTTTTCCAGTGTTCTGCTTCAATTATTTGCTTGACTATCAACACTATCATAATAATTTAATTTTTTGGTTTTCTGATTGAGCAGTGCATGTATCTGGACAGTGTGTGTCTTAATGTTTCATTTTGTCTTTGTGATGCTAGTTAAACCTCTTTCTTTACTCCAGAGATAATTCTCTCGTTTTCGTTTTCAACTCTGGGATGATACAGGTGGTTTTCTTATTGGAAGAACTCTTGCTGTTGTTGCTACCTTGACAATGGGAACATCAATGGCTGCTCGTCAAGGTCCAGTAGCTATGGCTGCTCATCAGATATGTATACAGGTTTGGTTGGCTGTATCCCTTCTAACTGATGCAATGGCTGCATCTGGTCAGGTATGCTCTTTCTCATTTTATCATCGCAGTTCGTATCTACTCATTTCCATTTGGTGATCCAAATCAATGGGTGAAGTCTAACTTTCAGTTTTACTTGACCCCGAGTGTGGAATTCTTTTCCTATTTTAACTGGACCAAATTTCACAGATTTTTGTCTGCAAATTGGGGTTTTGTGAAGTAGTGTATGTCTTTGCATTTGGCATCAAATTTACAAAGCTAAAATGTGTTTGTTTGTAGGCCCTGATTGCTAGTTATTTATCTAAAGGTGAATACAAAATTGTGAAAGAAGTTGCTGACTTCATGTTAAAGGTATAGCTTTTTTGTATCATCTATAATTACATGGATGCTCCCAGATCTGACTGATGTTTGGTGTAGTTTCGTTATGTTACATATGCAGTTTCTTGATTTCATATGATTAACTATGTGGATGTTTTTCCAGATAGGATTGTTCACAGGTGTTTCCTTGTCTGTAATTTTGGGATTATCTTTTGGTTCTTTAGCTACGTTGTTCACCAAAGATCCTGAAGTATTAGTACTTGTCAGATCTGGGATGTTGGTACGTATTCAAATTTATGTTTTGTGATCTATTAGTATGGCTATATTCAAATGCAAATGTCTTTAATACGGATAATGATGTTGTCTAATTTTCCAGTTTTTCAGTGCTAGTCAGCCATTGAATGCTCTAGCTTATGTTTTCGATGGTCTCCATTACGGTGTTTCAGATTTTGCATATGCAGCTCGCTCCATGGTAAGTTACTTCCTTAAAAAGAGTCGAAATTATCCAGTCATGTCTTTATTCTTACTTTGGCTATGAAAGTTGTACATGTTGATTGTTTCTTTGATAAATTTTCTATTTATAACAGATGGTAGTGGGGGCAATATCTTGCGCATTTTTGCTATATGCTCCTTCTATTCTTGGCCTTCATGGGGTTTGGTTGGGATTAACTCTCTTCATGGGCTTGCGTGCTGTGGCAGGCTATGCCAGGTAATCTATACTTTGTCAAATTTTGTAAGTTGCTGGTGTATAAGTTTTGATGAGAATTATTTCAAGGATCCTCTTGTCAGTGTTTTTTATGTGATATATGAGCATAATTGAAAAGAATATGCATTTTTTTTCTTCTGATTTGTAGTTTAGTATAATATGCTACAGACTGATCTACCTGTAGTCAAAATATGAACATGGCATTTGCTTCTTTTTCTTGTAGGGAAGGCAAAATGATCATTTGGATTTGGTTTTTTATTTATCAGCATCGTCACCATCTTTGTTGCTGTTTATTCATATCTTATTTATCTTATGTTCTCCTTTCAGATTTCTGTCAAAATCAGGTCCGTGGTGGTTTGTGCACACGGGCATTCAGAAAGCCCAGGTTAGTGGACATCCATAATTTTCTAACAATGTAACTTTACTGAGCTGTTTGGATTTTTGTATAATTGTCACTTCTGTTCTTCTTTCGCATGCTGCAAAGATTTTTACTCTCTCCCTCGAATGACTAGTTAGAATGTGTACTGAAGTTAGAATGCAAAGATTTTGGTTGGAAATCTTATTAGAAGACAACATTTTAGAAATGGAATTTTATATGAACATGTTTCCAGCTTTTAGAATGTGCCCTAAACAAGATACAATTCTTTTTCAGCTAGCCATTTGAGTGTTTCCCATAAGCCGGAGAGGTTTCAGCTGTAAATGGCGGCTTTGGTTTGGATTACCATTCGTATTAGCTTAAGTAAACATTTTTTATTTAGTCATAATTTTTAGTACAAAAAAGAACCTAAACATTACTTATTATTCTTGTAAATTATTGTTAAATGTTTTTAATGTTTATAGTCAATAAAAAATATTTATTTGTCTCCATATGCTGGTCCACCATACGACTTAGATGAGAACTTCCAAAATACAACGCATGACACGCGAAGAAAGAAATTAAATTCATTGGAAAAATGTGAATGTGTTCTTATAGAACAAAACTAGAAATTGAATTAATTGGAAAACTATGAATTTATTCACGCAAAGACAAAACTAGAAATCAAATTCATTTGAAACTATGAACTTTTTCATGCATAACAAAACTAGAAATTGGATTCAATTCAAATCTACAAATTTATGTGGGCAGAGATTCTTGAGTTCCTTCAAGCTAGGAAGCCTTGCCCTGCAAATATAGTTGCACATCTGTTTGGTTTTCTCGGCCATTATTTTTGAAATTCAAGCATAAGCCTTTATGCTTCTAAAATACAAGGAAAAACTTGGACAAAGAAAAGGAATATTGAATCATCTTTTATGTCACTGCTACCACATTTAAGAGGTAACATAATCCATTGGTCCATAAGGCTCAAACAATTCAGCAAAGACTCCCTTCTTTCTTTTATGGTTCCATCCCATGTCCTTGCACAACTGGTCATTGTACCACAGATGCAGGGCGCCGATACATGATCTCCGATAGTATTGGCCAGAAGCGTATCGCTTTGCGTATTTGTCCCACTTTTCCACATCTTTCTCCATCTCTTTTATGCTTGGAAGCTTAAATGTGCCTGCAAGAAGCTCTGAAAGCCATCTGCATCTCATCTCAGAGGTGAACAAGTTGGAAATACTCTCGGAGAATCCAATTACAGCTAGTTGTGGAATTCTTCCATGTATGCATTCCCTGATTGAAATAAAATAATACCGAGCTACCATATTAAAATGCTGTAGCAAATAAAACTCCGAACTAAAATAATTTTGTACCGCATTTACTGATCTAGTATCTGACAGAATTAGACCTATGGAGAACAGAAGCTAACCTGTAGAGGGGCAATATGGTCTCCGGTGAACCGACTATGAGGTCCTGAAAAGTTGGGGACACAAAGACGTCTTTGAGCTTTTTCTCACCTCTGAATCCAGTAGCCATTATGACCAAATCTGTCTTCACAGGGGAGCTTTCACCTTCAACCAAAATGCCTTCTTGGCAAAAGCTGAAGGTGCTGCTGGGAGACTTTTTCAGTATGATGCTTCCCTCTTGGACCCGGTCAAAGAACTTTTCCGGTACCGTTGCGATCATGCAAGAGCTGATCTCTTGAAGGAAACTATGCTTAGGTACCATACCATACTTGGCTAAACCAAGCTTCTTATTTACATGGCTTTCCACAAATTTCGTAACTGCCCATCTCTGCTCAATCATTAGAAAGTTAATTAGTTAGTAAGCATCACAAACAAAAGGGTTATAAATTTATGATTGTCAAAATAAAGTTTACCAGAGGTGAAAGAATTGTTGCCAGGAGACTGAGTAGGAGGCCTTCACCAGGCTTATGAACCAAGAGCTCCGAGAAGCGACTAAAGTACAGGTATGCCAGGGGCAACCCCCATGGAAGATAGTCAGGAAGGTTCCAGTGTTCTGTCTTGTATATGACTGTGCATGGAAGTTCAACCCCTGCGCACCAGAAAATAAATTAAGAAGAAAATGTAACACAAACTTGTGAACAAAATGGTCAAACTATTTTCTGTGCTACTTCTTGTCCTCATGTCATGTGACATTCAAATTCTGTGTGATATATAAATTACCATTTGCTTTTGAACACTCCATTGCAATGTCCATTGCAAACTTCTGAAACCCAACAACTGTTACTTGCTTTCCTTTCACCAAATTAGCCGCACTTACGTAGTCCATGTCGGCATAATTCATTGAGTGTATTACCTCTCCATGAAATGCTTCTGGTCCCTTGTTTGGATGGAAATCAGGAATGTTTGGAACATCGCTGAATCGCCCGAGGCAGAGGATCACAAAGTCCACCAGGTGAATCTGTTCATACTTAATAAGTAAGACTAAAGTCTAAAACATTGACAGTTATATAACATAACATAAATAACCTCGGAATCATGCATACATGGATATATGTACGTATATAAGTTTGTACCTCAGTTGAGAGGCTATGTTTGTCTTCTGCTACAACTTTCCATTTCCCTTCGGAGCTGAAAGGCTCTCCGTTGCCACCCCAGAGACTCCAAGGTTGCATCTCATCCTCAGACGATGGCCCTTCATACTCAATCCCACACACTTTGGTGTTGAATTTGATATGCTTGAGCAAGTCAAAATGTTGAGCATATGATTTGATGTAATCCAAAACCTGATTTTGGGTTGGGAAGCCCTCTGTCACTGAAGATGGCCATGAAAAATCTGAGAATTGGTAATAATCTTTAGGGGATTGGATCCTGGTAGTCTCAACAGTTTTTGTCCATACTCCTCCAATGCTGCTTGAAGCTTCAAAAACAATAGGCTGAAAGACCTTTGAAAGTGTGTACTTGCAGGCAAGGAGGCCACTAATCCCAGCTCCAATAATTGCCACCTGCTTTCCCATTTTTGATCTAAGTGTTTGATATCAGTATTTGTATGATTTTGCTGCTATAGAGAGTGCTATATGTATATGTAAGTGGGAGGAAGTAGTTAAATATTATTGTCTAGCCACCCACATGTATATTTAATTAGCTATTCTTTGGTTTAATATACATTTAATAACATAAGGGAATCTAATCTATAATCAATCATGTATGTAGATTTGTCTCCTCTCTCCATTTCCTAGGAATCCATCCAATCTAACATATTCAACTTTTGGTTGCAACTTGAAATTGGTACATAGGTGAAGGGGGTAAATTAAAGAGATATTTAGTCAGATACCCATTCTTAGCATTAATGATAGGGAACATTTTTGCTCACCACTTTAACCCAATGTGTACCCTCACCACCTTTCTCAACATTTGACACGTGTTTATTGATATAACAATGGTTGCATAAATACAAAGTAAAGAGTTAACTATGGTTATCCCAAGGGACATGTGTCAAGTGTTGAGAAGGGTGGTGAGGGTACACCTTGGGTTAAAGTGGTGAGCAAAAATATACCCATTAATGATATAGATAAACCATACACCATTTAATTTCTATAAATAAACTATATAAAAAATAGATATTTATAAAAAAACCCAAATAATGACAACTAGCCTTATTGAATTTAATTTTGATTATTAAATTACTTTGATGCCCATTGAGTGTTTTGGGTTTTTTATGAGGTTTTGGGGTTGGGCTTATTTTAATAAATCAATGGCAGTTTTGTAATTTATAAGAAGTTAAAAGTTTCTTTGTTATGCTGTAAATGGGCTTTAGGTGTGTTTCTAAAGTCCATTTAATATAGGGTTTTTATTTATTTATTTATAATTTGGGCTCCTATATTGGGTATAATAGTGAATCTCCCTAAATTAAAACCCCAATGGACAAATGTATGACAACAATGATTAAATAAACATGGAGATCAACAACTAGTCATAGACCTATGAATATAAAAGCATAACACAGATGCACAACATATCAAATATTCAAATCGATGCAAGCCTAGAAGATAACTACGTGACAACCTTGTCACCCAGAATGACCCGTCAATCTAGGCATCCCCTGTGCTAGCAACAACTAGAGTGATAGGTGTGTGACTATTCATCAACATTTCAGATATAACACATACAGTATGACTAGGCATATAAATTAGAGAATCACACTAGAAATGTTTACCCAGAAACCCACCATTGGGGAAAACCGAGGGTCATCACTCCAACAAGACAATCCACTAAGTCAAGAAGGTTCTTACAGAAAAAGTAATCACAAGCTCAAGCAATCCTAGGTCTATTTAGGAAATGAGCACTACTTCCATGTGCAACCTTCTTCTCCAAACTTAGTTGAGCTAGTAGCTTGTCCTTCATGGAAATGTCAGCTAGTCCATCAACTTCTTCACCCTATGGCATTGCAACTCAGCTCCGGATTGACAAATCGATGAATATGTAGATTCAAGGAATAAAAGATCGATTTCTTAAAGAAACCATTCTTGAAGAAATTAATCCAAGAATCTGATCTAAATATGAATGAGAATGTGTTTAACCGTCCTAGATGCAGATTTTGAAGAACAAAGCAGATTTGAAAACCAATTTAAAAATCTCATTTTGGAAACCTCATACCTCACTCATCTCACCATTTGCAAAGGAGAATAAGAAGATGACCCTCTTTCTCTCTATAAAAAATGATGAATGAATGAGTGAAGAGGATTTCAAATATCAAAGCAGATTTTAAAAACCATTTTTCAAAATCTCATAATGAAAATCCAGACTTCATAGAGAAGGAAGAAAAGCAGAGAAGAAATGCTCTCAAAATTCTCTCTTTCTCTCTCTCTCTCTCTCTCTCTCTCTCTCTCTCTCTCTCTCTCTCTCTCTCTCTGACGGCTACAGCGTTGTAGCCTCCCTTTTTACCCAAAAAGAAGTCTGCCCTAAATTCTCCGAGCTGGCAGCCACTCATTGGCTTCATAATAAGACAAAAAAAATCATCATGACAAAAAACCTATAGTAGGTAACACTTGAGAAATCAAATGAGCTGGCAATGACGGATGACTAGTGATCACGTTGACTTGATATGTCCTAATATATATGAAATGCAAGATTTACCTTTGAAGATCTTGATTGCATCGTGCCACTGTTGATCTCAGCCACAGTAATCATCTTCAACTAGACTATCCTAGTCTAATTAACTTAGAGCTTGATGAATTACATGTGCAATTACAAAGTTGTCAAGGGAAGCTAAAAAGCTTTAGCTAAATATAACCTAACACAAATGATGAACTATTTTATCTATTTATTTTATCAAAAGATAGATTCAAATTTGGGTCATCTTTTAACACTAAATGAAGAGCTAGTTATTAATGCATCAACTATTTTACCTAATGAAACATTAATTATCTCTAATAGGGGTTAAAAAAGAATCATACGTAAAGGTTCATTTATTTTTACTTTTATTTATATAACTATTGGTGATTCATGTATAAACTCCTCCTCAGACTCTTGTTTGGAGGTTCAAATTGTTGAGAAAATGTCAAAATAGAAGAGTTTGATAAAGAGGTGTCATTTGGTTTGCACCATTGGGGAAAATATAATTTATGTAGGATTAACAAGCCAAATGATTGTTACTTTTCACAAAATACAAGAGGCAATTTGATGAAAAGTTGCAATAATAGGCAACTTTTGGTGAAGCAATGTGTTCAAATCAATGGGTGTGAAAAAGGGGCACATTTACAGTGTACTTCTATATATAGGAGTCATTGTCTGCATGTTTTAATAATGAAAAACTGATAGAGATACATTAAGAAACTAATATAGCGTACATCATATTTCTTGAAGCATTAGTCTTTGTTGTACAAAACACAAACTAACATACAATCTACAAATTGGGCTTTATTTTATCCAATACGCTTATTTTGCATCTCTTTTGCACACTAATTGTGAGTCAAATAAAGTCTTAAATACACGTATAAGATATATATATATATATATATCTTATATATATAAAAGAAAATTCGTTGAAACAAGCAGCAATCAAGAACTCAGTACAAGCTGGATCACACAGCAGTAAAATACAACGAAAACAAGCACACAAAAAGAATTACTCCCTACCCTTTGGAACTTCGGACATAGAAATGGAAAACTGAATCAATCATCTTTTGTGTCGCTGCTACCCATTTTAAGAGGAAACATAATCGGTTGGGCCATAAGGCTCAAACAATTCAGCTAAGAGCCCCTTCTTTCTTTTCGGGTTCCATCCCATGTCCTTGCACAATTGATCATTGTACCATATATGTAGGGCACCGATGCATGATCTCCGGTAGTATTTGCCCGAATATCGCTTGGCGTATTCATCCCATTTTTCGACGTCTTTCTCCATCTCCTTTATGCTTGGTAGCTTAAATGTGCCTCCAAGAAGCTCTGCTAGCCATCTGCATCTCATCTCAGATGTGTACAAGTTGGAAACACTCTCGGAGAATCCAATTACAGCTAGTTGTGGAATTCGTCCATGTATACATTCCCTGATTTGAATAAACCCATATTTAATAAAATTACCAAACAAAATTATACGTACCATATTTAGTAATCACAGATCTCACACAACTAAGACCTAGATGTGACCGAAATGGATTCGATAACCGGATGTTATCAGCAAATGTGGTACATAGACCAGAGCTTACCTGTAGAGGGGTAATGTTGCATTAGGTGATCCGGCTATGTAGTCCTGAAAGGTGGGAGACACAAAGATGTCTTTGAGCTTTTTATCACCCCTATAACCCGTAGCCAATATGACCAAATCTGTCTTCACAGGGGAGCTTTCTCCTTCAACCAAAATGCCTTCTTGGCAAAAGCTGAAGCTGCTGGGAGACTTTTTCAGTATGATGCTTCCTTCTTGGACTCGGTCATAGAACTTCTCAGGCACTGTTGAGATCAGACAAGAACTGATTTCTTGGAGAAAACTATGCTGAGGTACCATTCCATACTTGGCTAAACCAAGCTTCTTAGTTATATAACTTTCCACAAATTTTGAAAATGTCCATCTCTGTTCAATGATAAATTTTTTTTACTAATAAACATCAGCTTTTAGGAATTGATTATGATCAAGTTCATAGATAATTAAAAAGAAAAAAAAGAAGTTTACCAGAGGTGAAAGAATTGTTGCCAGGAGACTGAGTAGGATGCCTTCTCCAGGCTTATGAACCAAAAGCTCCGAGAATCGATTAAGGTATAGGCATGCCAGGGGCACACCCCATGGGAGATAATCAGGGACATTCCAATGTTCTGTCTTGTATAAGACTCTGCATGGATGTTCAAGCCCTGCAAACCAACTAATCAATCAAGAAAAGAAAAAGATGAAAGGTAATACAAACTACTACGAATAAAAATGATCAAAGTATTTTTGTGCAGATGCCATGTTGTTCAAATTATCTATAGCAGACTAACAACTCAATTTACCATTTGTGTTTGAACACTCCATTGCAATGTCCAATGCAGATTTCTGAAACCCAACAACTGTTACTTGCTTTCCTCTCACGAATCTTCGAGCGCTTTCGTAATCCATGGCAGCATAATCCATAGAGTGTATAACCTCTCCATCAAATACTTCTGGTCCTTTGTTGGAAGGGAATTCAGGAATGTTTGGGACATCACTGAATCGTCCGATGCAGAGGATCACAAAGTCCACCACGTAGATCTGCTTATCCATCCTCGATCAGCATGACTTAAATATTGATAGTCTTAACAACTTAACATAATAAAATATAAACTCGATTGTACATATTATACTTGTACCTCGGTTGAAAGGCTTTGTTTGTCTTCTACTACAAATTTCCATTTCCCTTTGGAGCTGAAAGGCTCTCCAGAGCCACCCCACAAGCTCCAAGCTTGCATCTCATCCTCAGAGGAGCCTTCATACTCAATCCCACAAACTTTGGTGTTGAATTTGATATGCTTGTGCAAGTCAAAATGGTGAGCATATGATTTGATGTAATCCAAAACCTGATGTTGGTTAGGAAAGTCCTCTGTCACAGAAGATGGCCATGGGAAATCTGAGAATTGGTAAACTTCTCTAGGAGTTTGGAGCTTGGTGGTCTCAATAGTTTTGGTCCAAACTCCTCCAATGGTGCTTGCAGATTCAAACACAATGGGCTGAAAGCCCTTTGAAAGTGTGTACTTGCAGGCAAGAAGGCCACTAGTTCCAGCTCCTATAATGGCCACTTTCTTTCCCATATTCTGATATAAGAAGTGTGTTTGCTGCTGCTATGATCAGTCTTTGTATGCTTATGTATATATAAGCATACAATTACATGTTATATTCTTTGGCTTAAGATACATTCAATTACATGTTATATTCAATAATATCTCATATATCCTGGTTCGGATATCTGTATGAATTTCCTAGAGATTTCAGATTTGAGAGAGGATTCGGATAAATATAAATAAACAAATAAAAATTTCCTTGGAACTTGGTCTAACATCTTCAATGTGGATTATATCACGGGAGTGCATAAGCCACCATTCCCACCCTTATCCCTGCCACCCAGGCCACCATTTCTCTTTGTCTTGTCTCTACCACAGATCTACCCCTACAACCATGAAATAAGCAGGTGTCAATATAAATGCAAAATACAAATCAAACTGGTTCTCCAAATTGTTGAATGTAGGGATATATTTTTTTGGTAAATTGATTATATTGAGAAGGGGCGATGACTGGAAAGGTTTATTCAAAGGATATTCCATTTTAATCTTCCATATAACACTTTTTCATGTACTTTGAAGGTTATGGGTAACTTTCGTGGATTTTTACTTTATTTTTTATTTAAACAATAAAAGACTTGTTAATTTTAAACACTTCAAATTATGGAAAAAAAAAAAAAAACTTAAGTTGTTGATGTGTCATGTTTTAAACAGATGGATTAATAGAATTGTTCAGATGTTGCGAAATGCAGATAAATACACAACCTTAAAATGTATTATAATATTAAAACTAGGAATAAAACAACAGTAGATACACACATGATGTGCTACCAAAAGGAAAAAATCACATCCTAAAATTTTTAATGGATCTAACTATTCACGCATGTATTTTTGTGCTTACTTTTTTTTATTCTCATCAAATCATATAAGTCTTTTGACTTGAAATCTTATTATGATGCGACATAAAAAAAAAATTATTGAAAAAGGGAGAAACCCCCAAAGAACAACAAAACAGGATGGGACATATAATTTGATATGCTAAATATAGTGGAAAATTTGAGAAGATCCCAAGTACATGCATGAGAATGAGATGAATATTAGGTCTTGTTCTAGTCTTAAAATTAAAAAAGGTTAGCTGGAATTAAAAAAATGCAAGTAAAGTTGGGAAGATGGTTGGTTAATTAACCTTTGGTATGTTCGATTTTTCAAACCCATCATTAGATTTGACTACGAAAAAATATTTGTTCAATTAACCAATTTTTTTAAACTATATAATGTGCGGGAAGAAAACACAAACTCGAATATAAGAGACGAGTACACTATCTTGATCAACTTGCTTCATTCAATTTACAATTAACTGATGTTTTCATATCACCTGAAAAGATTCGGATGAGATTGTACTTTGCTTTACATATCTGGCCTTGCAAAAAAAAAAAAAAAAAAAAAAAGGCATATGTTGTTGACTATGCGGTACTTGCTTATATTGGTATCCTCTAAAAAAAACTTAAACTAATTAAGAAATATTATCCTTTTTTGGGGTCAAATACTAAGAAAATGATGGTGATGATGGGTCGTGTCGTGTCCACCATTCAGATTTAGAAAAACATAACATGGCAGACAGGCTCACCAGATTTGCTGTAGATTTTTTAGGCTGATATTCAAAGATTGATGATCATGATAATACCAAAAATAGTAATGGCTTCGGTCAAAATGGACGGCCCGATGGAATTTAATTTCGTCTGCCTGACATACACGTGGCCTCAATCTGAGAACTTATCTCCAGACAGAGTGATGTTGAAAAGTGGGGAAAGCCTGTTTTCCAACGCCCAGAGCTACTGTTAATCTTGGTCCTTTTTGTACAATGGGGCTGGCCAATTAAGTCAATTTATCCACAGATTATCCATGTTGTTCTCTACGGTGGATGGTTCGAGTAGGGAGAGTCGTTCTATGTTGAGTGTCATGATATGTGGACCTTACATGTGTACTGGCAGCCCTCGTTAGGCCTGGCAATAGGTCATATTGTGTCGGGTTCGTGTCATGTCGAGATTTTAAACAAGTCAAAAATGGTCAACTTGAACATGACCCGTTTAATAAATGGGGCAGACATTCTCAACCCGAACATGACCCGTTTATAAACGGGTTAACACGACCCAACCCATATAACCCGTCACCTGTTCATTTTTTTATATAACTAAATCAATAGTTTTAACAGTTTGATGAAACTTCCCCCAAATACAACCAAAGTAAATAATTAAATAAAAATACATATTCATCAGTTCAAGTTCAACTCCAAATTGAACAGAAAAGTTCAAATCAAGTTACAAAAGTGAATAAATTACAATACAAAATACAAATAAAAACCAACTTAATACTAATCACTCTTCATCCTTCATTCAACCACATCAACTATGTCCACCAACAGTTCAAATCAAGTTACAAAAGTGAATAAATTACAACACAAAATACAAATAAAAACCAACTTAATAATAATCAATCTTCATCCTTCATTCAACCACATCAACTTTGTCCACCAATAGTGACTGTGTTAGAGCCCTCCACGGAACTTGTAGCATTTATTTCCATCTTACTAATATCCTCAGTCAATTCTTCCAAGTTGGGTGCTAAAGTACAATTTTCTACAAATCAAATCATAAGGATTAAGCTGATGTTGAAAAGAAATAGATACAAGAAATAAGAATTAAAGTTTGAGCAAATATACCTTCGCCAAATATCCAGTCACGTGTACAAATTAGTGCCTCAACATTTTCAGGCTTAAGAGCACTGCGATACTGATCAAGCACTCTACCACCAAAACTAAATGCTGACTCAGATGCAACTGTGGATATTGGAATAGATAGTAAATCACGTGCCAAAATTGATAGTTTAGGATATTGAAATTGATTCACTTTCCAGAAATCAAGAACATTCAACTTTGTCTTCCTGTCAATTTTGGGCTCATCCAAATACAATTGTAACTGAGTCTTTTGGGCGGAAGTGGTAAACTCCTCACTTTCAAAGTTATCAAATTCCTAAAAATAGAACATTAATATGAGCACAAACAGTCAAATGTACATTAAACTTTTATGCATTCCTATAAAAATAAATAGTTATTTACCTTCATAACATCCAAGCATTCTTTAGAAACCATGTCATCAACATGAGTACGAGCACCATTTGAGACACTTGAAGTACCAGAAACAGATTCAGAAGTAGAATACATCCGAACGTATAAATCAAAGAGAGAAAACAACATATCACGAACTTTAGTCATTTCTTCGGAGTTGTAACCATACAACCTTTTATAACAAAATTCCACAAACTAAATTTTGTACCTAGGATCCAATATTACAGCAATGGCAAGGATCAAACTATACTCTTTCCAATACTTATCGAACTTTTCCATCATTTGAGTTGCCATAGATTTCATGAAACTATATGAATCAACCTTTGCCTTTCTCAAAGTATCCTCCACCACAAAAACTTGAGGAATATACAGATTTGTTGTAGGGTATTGTTTGTGCCTAATAATTCTCGGCCTCACGGCCGAGGCCGAAGGAAGTAATAAGCCGCTTGGGTACATGGCCAAAGATATTAAGTTTAAACCGCCACGTGGCATCAGGGTCCCACGCCCCATTTAATGAAGTAATGCCTTTGACTATTGCAGCAAACCCACTAGCCGCAAAAGAACATTTAATGCATGAGGGAAGAAAGGAAGTGACTGAAGTCAGGGTTTGGTGAAGGAAATCAGGGTGGTTAGGCGCAAACATTCTTACAAAAAACTTTTACAGCTTGAGAGATTAGGTCACCAACCATCAGACCAGAGTATTAAATGCGTCCCCACGGCCAAGGGTGCAAAACCCACGATCAGGGCGGCGGCCGAGATTTACCGGGATTTATGGGGTCACACCACCATGCTTCACGATCCCAAATGCCGATTTGAATACCCACTTGTTTTGATCAGGCCCATCATGCAGATTTTCAGCCTCGATTATCTCTCTAGAGCCCCTTCTATAAATACCAAGCTCGAACTACATTCAAAGGGTTAAAACACCAAACCAAAAGCCTCCCACGGAGCAAATTATATTTTCCTGTCATTTATCTTCTTGTAATGCACTTTCAATACCTTTGCTTGCTTTCTTTGGAGTAGTGATAGTTTGTAAGGAAAATCCATTCATCAATATATCAAACGACCCTTGATCTTCAAGGCGCCGGAGCACCACCTCTGTTACTTTTCCGTCTATTCCATTTATCATACGACCGTTGCCTTCTAGGCAACGCGCCGGAGCACCACCTAAAATCCACCAGTAACACCACCACTAAACGGCCTTGTAGCTCAGGCCTTGAACCTGACGGTCGAGGTCAGTTCCTCTCTTGGCCACAATCGTTTGGTTAGAAGTCAAACTCGAACAGGCGCACCACTTAACCATTTACCCAAACACATCACCCCCAAACGCACGGTAGACCGTGCTGGCAACCCCACACACAAACGCACCGCAAACCAAGAAGGACGTCCTGTGTTGACGCGTCTCCTCGACTCGGAATACCAGGCCGAGAAACTTGCAAAACAAAACGCCAACAGGTATTTAGTTCCAGAAAACAAACAAGTCACATCATAAAACACCTTAAGAAACTTGCTAAGTTTTTTCCACTTTTCCCCACTCATCTTGAGAAAGAGAATGTTTGTAATTAGAATCACTCAACTGTAAATGCAGAAATGCACGTTGATAAAAAAGGGCACTGTCAATCATAAGAAATGTGGAGTTCTATCTAGTGGGTACATCTTGGCGCAATCCCCTCTTACATTCTAAAGAAACTTGTGCAGCACAATCTAGAAATTTCTGCTTCCTCGCTTGTGAACATCTAACATACTTAATGCTTTCCCTAATTTTCCCCACAGAATCATCAATGTGTTTCAACCCATCTTGCACTATTAAGTTAAGAATGTGGGCACAACATCGCACATGAAAAAACTTTCCTTTCATTAATAGTGCATCCTTTAAATTAAGTCACTACTACAAAAAGGGCAAAAGACGACCAGTAAACAACGACGGTAGATCAAAAAATAGTCGTTGTTTTTTAAAAGACGACGGTAATAGAAACCCGTCGTAGAAACATACTTTAAACACCTAAAAAACGGCACACATATAGATATTTTGAAACCACGACGCACCAAATTAAAAAAGCGTCGTCTTATTACAAAGGTATTTTCAGAGTTAAAATCTGAACCAAAAAAACAACGACTGCATCTATGAAATCACCGCCGTAGAAAGTAAAGACGACGATATAAAAATAAGACGCCGTGTTAATTAATTAATAAACACGACCCAATTTTCTTAGTCAGCGACGCATAAATTCAAAGGAATCTACGACGGTTAATTACAAAAAAATTCGCCGATTTAAATTAAGTTACCACGACTGTAAATATAAATTTATCGACTTTTTAATTATACTATACTACGACGGTATCCATAACTCTACTGTCGCATAATTGTACTAACACGACGGTTTGTTAAATTAACGACGTACAAATTTTATTCCATTATTCGTCTATCATTACCAGAGTGAACTCTGTTCCTCATCATAATCGAACCAGAAAGAACAAAGGCAATGTTTTAGAAGTGGATGATGTGCCAATTACTCTCACAAGGAGTTTGAGGGCAAGAAGTCTCAGCCGCCAAGGAAGGTCACAACTGTTTCTTCCTCTCATATGCAAGCTGGGCCCTCTCCTTCCTCTTGTTCTCAAGCTCCTGCACAGCATGAATATCTAATAATGTCAGAAAATCAAAATCAACAAAGTGTGAAAAGCTCACTCCCCTTTTCCACAGTGATCAACTTCAAAACTCTTGTGTAGCAGGGGGGAACCAGCCTTAGAACCTGTTGTGGGTTGTGGGTTGTGCCTTTGGGGTGAAGCTGGGAGTGGGCTTGAGGTTCAGAATGAAAAGACACCACCTACTCATTCTGAACCTCAAGCCCACTCCCAGCTACAGCCACCACCTGAGTCCGTCTCTGCGAGCATCAGGAACACCCATGCAGGTTCTCAAGCTGGTTTCACCCTTGCTACGCAGGAGGATGTAGCAAACCCATGCTTGGCCCTGATGCAGACCTTGTTCTCCTTCTGTGCAGAAAGACAATTTTTTAGATGATGTGTGCGTGTTTGTGTCTTTCAGATACACACACATCAACATCCAAACTGAAAAATGAAAGCGAGGTGAGACAGAGAGGTGATGTGCCTCCAGAGAGGTGAGAAAAAGTTGAAACCCTAATTGAAAAATGAAGACGCCAGAAAGACCGAAAAACCATTATTTATAAACAAATCTTATATACCACGTCAGTTGTTTTACATTATCGACGTTTATATATAACATAAACGTCGTTTAAATTTAAAATAAGGTCGTATAAATTATTTAACAACAACGCTATATAAAAACGACGTTGTAATTTTTTGGAAAATTAATTTATTGTGTAATTAAAAACATTACACGTCGGTATGAGTAATTAAAACGCCGTGGTATTAATTTTTCACGTCGGTATTTTTGAATATAAGGTCGTTGGGTAAATTGGAAAATGACGATTCCTCTTTTTTGAAGAAACATGCGTCGTGTAATTCGATTTTAAAACGTCGTTTTATTAAAACATACCGTCGTGGAAAGTAATATTATAGGGCAGTGTTAACAATAGCGCCGTATAATGTATCATACTAGGGCGCATACTATTAATAGCGTCGTTGTTATGAAACGGTTTTTTATTATTTTAAACTTTTCGCCTTCCTGACCCATACTTGCACGTTACCAAACCCGAGAAAAACTTTCAAGCTTCTCTCATTTTTCACTTTCCAAGAACAGTTTCAAACTTTCAAGCTTATCTCCGAGAGAAAACTTTTCGTCTTCCTCTCCTCTTCATCTTCATCTCTGAACTGAAACACCAAACTCCAGGAGAAAGCTTTCATTGCAAGCAAAGGGTAAGCATTTCTGGAAGGATTCTTGTTCCTGTTTTGCATGCGCATATCATTTTCGTTTTTTTTATATCTTTTTACATTTTTTCTTTCCAAGTTTGATAAAATTTGGTGACAAAGACGGAAACTTTCCAAGATTGAACACTACTCTGGTTCTTTTACTTCAACTAAATAAGACGACGGTGGCTTGTTATTTACGTGGTTAGATTTATATACCACGACGGTTCGTCAGTCACCCTAGCGTCGTGTGAAAGTGTTCTTCGTTGTTTTTTAAAATGATATCCTTTTTTTGTTTTTGATTTTTAAGGATATATTCATCGCATGTTTGATTCTCTGAACAATGGTTTTTGTTTCGAAAATCTTTTTAATTATTTTTCTGTTGAAAACATTTTACGTTGTTTTTGTGGTATAGACGGCGGTATATTAATATTTACGTCGTTTTATTTTCAATACCACGGCGAATGTTTATTATTAACGTCGTTGTAATATTTAATACTCTGTTTTTGATTATATCATAAGACGTCAGTTGTTTATTATTGACGTCGTTGTAATATTTTATCACGTCGGTGATTCATTACCGTCGTGTAAATTTATTATTACGTCGGTTGTTTTGTGTTTACGTCGTTTGAAATATTATAATACGTCGTAGTTTATAAATAATCGTCGTGGTTTTTCTTAATTTCACTGATATATTTTCACTTGCAGGTTTAATTTGTCTGTAACAATGGTTTCTCAATCCCAAAGTAAGGAGTCTGGCTTGAAAAAAAATGAATCCTCGAAGAAGGAGCTTAGAGTTGTAAATCCTCAAACCAAGTCCTCGAAGAAGATGAAGTTTGTTTCATCTTCTGAGACAGAAGCAGGCAGCACGGCAACTATTTCTGAGGAGCCAAAGTCAGGTCGGGGTATGAGCACAATGCCCCGTGTTGTGCAGAGAAAAATTCAGAAAATCAAGCCTGTTGTTGAGTACAATGAAGAAGGGAAACCATATGGCCGTGCACATAATGAGATGCAGTCCTACATTGGTGTGTTGGCACGCTCCAGAGTCCCACTTGTGGACAAGAAATGGGTTCAAATATCCAAGGATATAAAAGAGCAGATTTGGGAAGCCGTTGACATGTCTTTTGTGGTTGGTAAAGGGGGCAAGACAATGGTGCTATCTTCTGCCGCCAAGAAATGGAAGGATTTCAAGTCTACACTAACGAGGTTTCATATCCTTCCATTCATCAAGGAGCAGGATAGATTAAGGCAGCCCCCTGAAACATACAAATTCATAGAGAAAGCTCAATGGGATGCCTTTGTAGCTTCAAGGTTATCTGAAAAATTTGGGGCTGTGCATGAAGAACAATCACAGAGGAGGGAGAAACTCGAGTACAATCATCGATTGTCTCGAAAAGGATATGTTGGTTTTAAGGAGGACTTGAAGGAAATCATGCCTGGGGTAGATATTGATCGATCTACCTTATGGAAAAAAGCAAGAGAAGACAAACATGGTAACATCCCGGATCCAAAGACTGCAGAGAAAGCAAAATTAATTGTAAGCCTACTCACTCTGTTTTAAAATTTTTATTACGTCTGCTGTTATATTTTTACGTCGTGTGAAAATATTTACTACGTCGAAATATTTTATAACGCGTCGTTAAAGGTCTGAATCTGGAATCCATGCTCTGTTTTTTGTAATTATATCATAAGACGTCGGTGGTTTATTATTGACGTCGTGTTAATAAATTAATAACGTCGGTATTTAGTTTGCGTCGTCTGAAATAATATATTACGTCGATTGTTATGTTATTAAGTCGTGTGAAATATTATATTACGTCGATTTTTTATAAATAACCGTCGTTTGTTTTCTTATTCTGACTTCTTATTATGTCTTTTTGTTAGGATGATTTGCAAAAGCAAGTCTCTGAAGGCGCTCTTTCTCTGTCAGGGACCAATGATGTTTTGACAATGGCTTTGGGACCCGAGCATCCAGGAAGAGTTAGAGGTGTAGGGGCTGGGGTTTCCCCTAAGCAATACTTCAATTTACCTAGACAACAGAAGGTAAAGTTTGCCGATCAATTGAAGGAAAGTGTAAGACTTGTCCTTCAAGAAGAGACTAGGAAAATGGAGGCTAGATCAAGGGAAGAGAGTTTAAAGATGGAGGCTAGGACCAAGCAATTGGTAGAAGCTGAGAGGGAATATTTGCTGAGTCAGCTTTCCAAATTCATCCCCAATTTTGATCCAAGGGTGCTGAATCTGAATACAATGTCCCAAATCCAAGGGCAAAGTCCCAAAAATCCAATGTCCGACAAAGCAAGCTGCTCTGGGGCACTTGATGTTAGAGCCCTTCAATTTGAGGAGGATACTGCCAAGAATGGGGAAAAGCAGGAAGAAATGGTAACGTTTTTGAACTTTGAATTCTCTGCTTCTCTGTTTATATTTACCGTCGTGTTAACGAAATACCACGACGCAATTTTTATTAAACCGTCGTTTGATGTTATTTAGACGTCTGTAATTATTATACCGCCTTCTGTTAACGTTTACCACGACAGTTTATTTATTTGTTTTTAATTTTTGTACAATATCATTTATATATTTCTTTATTTCTTAAAACAGAAATCCGGGGAAGTAGAGAAGAGAGTAGAAGGAAAGACACTTGAGATAGTTGAACAGGTAAATTCTCATAACTTAGCCTTTTTCATTTTTTTTCAATTCTCATTACTGTCGTAATTCTTTATTTAACGTCGTTTAATGAATTTTACACGTCTGTAATTATTACATACCGTCGTCTGTTATTGAGTACCACGACGGTTTAATTTAATTTTTTACTTTTTGTACAATGTCATATATATTTCTTTATTACTTATAACAGAAATCTGGCGAGGTAGAAAAGATAGTAGAAAATATAGAGGAAAAGAAAGATGAAAAGGTAATTTCTCATGACTTTGCCTTTTTAATATGTTTTTCAATTTTCAGACGTCTGTAATTCTTACATACCGTCGTATGTTATTAAGTACCACGACAGTTTAATTTAATTTTTTACTTTTTAATTTTTTTGACTTTTTGTACAATGTCTTATATATATTTCTTTATTTCTTATAACAGAAATCTGGGGATGTAGTAAGTATTGTAGAAAATATAGAAGAAAAGAAAGAAGAAAACAAAGAAGAAAAGAAAGAAGAAAAGGTAATTTCTCATAACCGTCGTAATACATGAATTACCACGACGTTTATTACTTACCGTCGTGTAATAAACTTTAGACGTCTGTAATTCTTACATACCGTCGTTTGTTATTAAGTACCACGACGGTTTAATTTAATTTTCTATATTTTCTAAACGACGTAATAAAGTATTCATTACGACGGTATTTTTTCCTTCGTCGTGTAACTAATTTCAGACGACGTTTTGTTATTTTAACCGTCGTTTTTATTTATTTACCACGTCACTTTACGTTGCTTTATTTCTTTTAACAGAATACTGAAGTTCCAGATTATTCAAAGCTGGAGGTTCCATCTTCTTTAAAATCCCTTTGTAATTATGTTGATACGACACTTAAGCCTCAGCAGAAGGCTATGAGCTTTACCATTGAGAAGGAGGTGTTTGGCTTAGAACGTAATACCTTCGTCTTGCATGAAGATATTAGCCAATTTGCTAACATGGAGGAAATTGGGGCTACTGTAGTTGCAGTATATATGAGGTTTGTCCTTATCAAATATTCACTATGTTTTTTTAAAAAAAACACTATGTTTTTTGCAGTATATATGAGGTTTCAATGCATATATTTAGGTGCCTATTTGATCATTTGAAAGCTGCAAATATGGTGAACATGGTTGGCTTTATCGACCCTGCTCTAGTTAGTGCCGACGCTGGTTCATTAACTGAAAGATCACGTATCGTAGCCAGTCGTCTTCAAAAAACAGATGGTGAACAGATTTTCCTGATGCCTTACAATCCAAGGTTAGTCTCCAAACAAAAAACAGGATTTTGTTTGTATGATGCTCTGCATATAAAACTATTTAACCTTTATATTTATTTTGTGCAGATGTCATTGGGTCCTGTTCATTGTGAGAGCAAAGAAGGAGACCGTCTATTTTTTGGATCCACTGCCTGGAAAACGAGTTGTGGATGAGGACGGTAAAAACATATTGAACAGTGCTTTAAAAATGTATAATTCACACATAGGCAGAGTAGGCCGTAAAGCACCACTTTGGAAAACTCTGACCGGCACTCCAAAGCAACCAAGCAGTGTGGAATGCGGGTATTATGTCATGCGCTTTATGCGAGACATCATCTTGGATCCTTCCCTGGAATTTGAGAAGAAGGTAAGAAAACAAATTTCAGATTTATTTTTATGTGGGTTTTTATATTATCAACGACGGTAAATTACAAATACCGTCGTTGAATAAATATACTACGTCGGTAAATTACAAATACCGTCGTCTGTGAGATTAATCTTTGTTTATGGACTGCAGTTTGCGAAGGGAAATGATGAAGCGCCATACCCCCAAGCTGCCATTGAAGAAGTTAGGAAAGAATGGGCAGAGTTTGTGTGTGTTCATATGGAGTAGAGGAATTTTAGCATTCTTAAACATTTTTATAAAATGTACAAATTTTGTTAGAATTAGACAAGTTCTTGTACAAAATTGGTTAGAATTAGCAAGTTTTTGTTGACGTCAACGTCCCTGTAAATTTGTTGATGTTTTCATGTTGTGAAAAACCCAAGATCATGCTGAACCAAATTTGTTGAGGTTTTCATGTTGTGAAAAACCGTAGTCTCTTCAAAAAGACGTTGTAGACACATAACAACGTCACAGTTTTTACAAAGCGACGTAAAAGGTTGTTCAAGCGACGCTCTTGGTTCTATAGACGACGTTGTTTTCTTGATATCAGACGGCGAGAGTAAGGGTGTTGGTCGTGGAAAATGGTTTGTACGTCGTTTTATGTGTAAAAATGGCCATGGTTTATAATTTAAACGACGTTTTGTTTGAAAATTGAGTCGTTTATAGTAATTTGAAACGTCCTTAATGTATTAACGCCGACGTGGTTTGTGGGTTTTATTAATAATATTTTATTCCATTTAATTCAAATATTCATATTAAATTTAAAATAAATCCAAAAAATGCAACGTCAACTACTATGAAGTCATTGTGATATTTTCTTCCCCCTTAAGCTTTAAAAAATTAAGTTTGAGTTATACAAATTTAAAATTACCAACAAAAAGAAAAATGTTTTCATGAGTCACAACATCACTTATACTTTAATGGTTTAGGGTTTAGGGTTTAGGGGGATAAAGGTTTATTTTTGGGGTTTAGGGTTTATTGTTAATATATATAAGGCCCTAAAACCATAAATCCTTTTCTATAATTATTTAAACATATATATATAATTTAAAGTTTATATTTTATGGTCTAGGGTTTAGGGTTTAGGGTTTAGGGTTTAGGGTATAGATGTCATATTTAACGACGGTTTTATTGTTTTCCGTCGATGATTTACGAAGAGCGCATTTCTAAACCGTGGTTTCTTTAAAATGACGTTGTACACACATAACAACGTCATTTTTGTTGAAAAAGCGACGTAAAAGGTTGTTCAAACGATGCTCTTGGTTCTATAGACGACGTTGTTTTTTTGATATTAGACGGCGAGAGGTTAAGAGTTTGGGTCGTGGAAAACGGTTTGTACGTCGTTTTATTTGTAAAAATGGCCATGGTTTTAACTTGAAACGACGTTTGTTGTTAAAATTCAGTCGTTTATAGTATTTAAAACGTCGTTAATTTATTAACGACGACGTGGTTTGTGGGTTTTATTAATAATATTTTATTCTATTTAATTCGAAATATTCATATTAAATTTAAAATAAATCCAAAAAATGCAACGTCAACTCCTATGAAGTCATTGTGATATTTTCTTCCCCCTTAAGCTTTAAAAAATTAAGTTTGAGTTATACAAATTTAAAATTACCAACAAAAAGAAAAATGTTTTCATGAGTCACAACATCACTTATACTTTAATGGTTTAGGGTTTAGGGTTTAGGGGGATAAATGTTTATTTTTGGGGTTTAGGGTTTATTGTTAATATATATTAGGCCCTAAAACCATAAATCCTTTTCTATAATTATTTAAACATATATATATAATTTAAAGTTTATATTTTATGGTCTAGGGTTTAGGGTTTAGGGTTTAGGGTTTAGGGTATAGATGTCATATTTAACGACGGTTTTATTGTTTTCCGTCGATGATTTACGAAGAGCGCATTTCTAAACCGTGGTTTCTTTAAAATGACGTTGTAAACACATAACAACGTCATTTTTGTTGAAAAAGCGACGTAAAAGGTTGTTCAAACGACGCTCTTGGTTCTATAGACGACGTTGTTTTCTTAATATTAGACGGCGAGAGGTTAAGAATTTGGGTCGTGGAAAATGGTTTGTACGTCGTTTTATTTGTAAAAATGGCCATGGTTTTAACTTGAAACGACGTTTGTTGTTAAAATTCAGTCGTTTATAGTATTTAAAACGTCGTTAATTGATTAACGACGACGTGGTTTGTGGGTTTTATTAATAATATTTTATTCCATTTAATTCGAAATATTCATATTAAATTTAAAATAAATCCAAAAAATGCAACGTCAACTCCTATGAAGTCATTGTGATATTTTATTCCCCCTTAAGCTTTAAAAAATTAAGTTTGAGTTATACAAATTTAAAATTACCAACAAAAAGAAAAATGTTTTCATGAGTCACAACATCACTTATACTTTAATGGTTTAGGGTTTAGGGTTTATATAAATTTAGAAAATTGATTAGGGTTTAGGGTTTTATGGACGAGATATTTTAGGCCATAAAACCCTAATCCCTTTTGAAACATTATTTTTAAAAACAATATATATAATTTAGGTTTTATTTATTAGGGTTTAGGGCATATTTCTTTAGACATTTTAACGACGGTAGTTTGGTTTTGCGTCGTAAGTATATTTACAACGACGTCAGTTTTAAAATAAGCGTCATGTTTAGGTTGAACTTTTAACGACGATTGTGTTTTTGTTTCCGTCGATGTTTTTTAAAAAGCGCGCTTTCTAAAAATTTCAGCTCGACCTAAAATTTTCAGATTTCGCTCTAACTCTTATACAAGTTGACCATAGTCTGTGTCCTAAAACATTTCGCTCCGCTCTCTCACTTCAACTCTAATTCAAAGTTGGTCTCTCCATCGAATCCAAGTTGGCCAAGTTTACAACTCCGTCGAATCCAAGTTGGCCATAAGCTGTGAGCTCTGCCTACCTGTAAGTGCAAACCCTAATCTCATGCTTGTAAATTCATTGAATGATATTCAGTTCTGTGGTAAAGGGTTTTGTGATTTTTTAATGTTGTCGACGGTATGGGTTAATGGATTTAATGTTTAATGTTTTCATGAATCGGGTTTAGGGTTTAATCTTGTCGGATCTTTTAATACTCTCTGTTATTATGAATCGGGAATGGATTTAATGTTTTCATGCTTAGTATATGTTGGTTTCGTGCTTAGTATTAATGTATATGTTGTGTTCTTAATACCCTACATAAAAATTAATGTATATGTTGTGTTCTGAATATATTCTGGGTTCATGAAAATAAACTGGGATTTGGAAATCTTTTTTATGCATACGACGACGGTTTTTTAACAAACCGTCGTCTATAAAAATATACCACGACGCTTGTTTTAACTACCGTCGTGGTTCAAGTTCGCTGGCTTCTGTTTCTTGCTAGCATTAGACGACAGTTTTTTAAAACCCGTCGTCTATATAAGTGTAATACGTCTGTTTTTTTTTAAAAACCGTCGTCTGTATACTTTATTAGTTGCTATTAAAACCTTATATAATCTGCTATAGTGATAGTCATTGCTTGTCTTTTCACCTTATTATAGATAATAGGATATAGTGTCCAAGATGGATAAGTCATGGATGCACTCGGATAGAAGATCGAAGGCATATGAGTTAGGGGTGGAAGCATTTTTGCAATTTTCTGTAGAAAATCTTCTAACTACAACGCATATCCGTTGTCCATGTGTTAAATGTGCGAATTTGAAATTGTTTGGGGTTGGAATTATAAGGGATCACTTATACTTTAATGGAGTTGACAAAAGCTATAAGAATTGGATATTTCATGGAGAACCTTGGGAAGCAACTACTAATGCTAGTAGAAATGCTGAAGAAGATGATGACCATAGTAGGTACAGTTTTGTGTCTGAAGAAATAGAGATGGATGATAATGATTTTGGTGATTTTGGATCCGATCCTTATGAGTTTGCTAATGTGATTGGGGATGGAGATCAACCATTGTACCCTGGTTGTAGAAAGTACACCAAGTTATCGGCATTAGTGAAGTTGTATAATTTGAAGGCAAAACATGGGATGAGTGATGTATGTTTTACAGAATTATTGATACTTCAGGGCGAGTTGCTTCCAGAAGGAAATACAATACCGGCCTCTATGTATGAGGCAAAAAAAACTTTGTGTGCATTGGGGCTGAGTTATGAGAAAATCCACGCATGCCCCAATGATTGCATCTTGTATAGGAAGGAGTATGAAGATTCAACTAATTGTCCTACTTGTGGTATCTCAAGGTGGAAGGAAACCAAAGATGGATTCTTGAAAGAGGGTGTGGCAGCGAAGGTGTTGTGGTATTTTCCTCCAATTCCAAGGTTTAAAAGGATGTTTCAATCACATGAGACAGCTAAGAATTTGACTTGGCATGCTGCTAGAAAATCAATTGACGGTCAGATGTCTCATCCGGCGGATTCCCCGTCTTGGAAACTTGTTGATGATAAATGGCCCGAGTTTGGTAATGAGCCGAGAAACTTGAGATTGGCTCTTTCATCTGATGGATTCAATCCCCACAGTTCTCTAAGTAGCAGATATAGTTGCTGGCCAGTTATCTTAGTTACATATAATCTCCCACCATGGCTGTGCATGAAACGAAAGTTCATGATGTTGACTTTATTGATTTCCGGTCCTAAACAACCCGGAAATGATATAGACGTCTACTTGGAGCCTTTGATTGATGATTTAAAATCTTTGTGGGATGGGATTAGAGGAGTGTATGATGCACACATAGGAGAATATTTTACACTCAGAGCTGCATTACTGTGGACCATTAATGATTTTCCTGCCTATGGAAACTTATCTGGTTGTGTTGTTAAAGGATATAAAGCTTGTCCAATATGCGGCGATGAGACACCTAGTCACAGGTTGAAAAATGGACACAAAATTTGTTACATTGGGCATAGAAAATGGTTACCAATTAATCATCCATATAGGAGGCAACGTGCAGCTTTTAATGGGAAACCTGAATATGGCACGCCTCTGGAGCCATTAACGGGAGAAGAAGTGCTGCATATGGTTGAAGATATTAATTACATATGGGGATCGAAAAAAGGGGGAGGTGGAGGTGAAAATGATGGTGACAAAGTTTGTTGGAAGAAGAAGTCAAAATTCTTTGATCTTGAGTATTGGAAATACCTTCCAGTGAGGCATGTCCTCGATGTTATGCACATTGAGAAGAATGTTTGTGATAGTATCATTGGTACATTGCTGGAGATCCCTGGAAAAAATAAAGATGGGATTGCTGCTCGGTTAGATTTATTGAACATGGGGGTCAAAACTGATTTGCAACCCGAGTATGGAGAAAGAAGTACTCGTTTGCCTCCAGGGCCTTGGAATTTGTCAAGAGCAGAGAAGAGAGCGGTTTGCAATTCTTTCTATGGTATGAAGGTACCTGAAGGTTATTCTTCAAATATAAAAAATCTTGTATCTTTACAAGATTCAAGACTTCTTGGCCTTAAATCACATGATTGTCATACCTTAATGCAACAATTGCTCCCTGTGGCAATTCGTTCTGTTTTGGAGAAGCCTGCAAGGTATGCAATAACTCGTTTGTGCTTCTTCTTCAATGCTATATGTGCAAAGACGGTTGATGTTTCCAAGCTAGATAAGTTGGAAGAAGATGTAGTAGTTACTTTGTGTTTGCTTGAAAAATACTTTCCACCTTCATTCTTCGATATCATGGTTCATCTAGTAGTACATCTTGTCAGAGAAGTTCGTCTATGTGGGCCAGTTTATTTTAGATGGATGTATCCGTTCGAAAGATATATGAAAGTTCTAAAGGGGTATGTTCAGAACCGTACTCATCCCGAAGGTTGCATTGCGGAGCGTTATATAGCTGAAGAAGCTGTAGAATTTTGCACTGAACATTTATCTGATATTAGTACAATTGGAGTGCCATCAAGTCAGAAGATAGGAGTTTCAAAGCCATTATCAGGTTGCACAGTGAGTTTAGTTGATCGGGACCTGTTCAACCAAGCACATCTATATGTCTTGGAGAATACGGAGGAAGTTCTACCTTATATCGAGTATGAGTTTTATTCCTTAAGTTTCCATTTTAAATTATTCTTTATGTTTATCTTATATGTTTGGGACCGTAATGCTTGAATTTTTCGTGTCATGTAGGGAACATATGATCCACATCAAGGCCGCTTATCCAAAATTTAGAAAGAGAACAAAGTGGCTGCAAGATAAGCATAATAGCACTTTCATTCAATGGCTACACTTCAAGGTATATGTTATTCAATAACATATTGGACTTTTAATTTTCTTCTTTCTATGTTAGATTGAATTAAGATATGATTAATTTGCAGGTTCAAAGTGAACTTGATGAGGGAGGCAATCATGGGGTATCAGAAAATTTAAGGTGGCTAGCAGCTGGTCCAAACATGGCAGTGCCATTATATAGGAGCTATCTTATTAAAGGTGTTAAATTTAACATCAAGGCACAAGATGATGTGCGGACAGTTCAAAATAGTGGAGTTTATTTACTTGCACATACCATGCAAGTTGCTAGTGCCAAGGATAAAAACCCAATTCTCTCAAATATGGGTTTTTATGGTGTCATTCAAGAAATTTGGGACCTTGACTACCAAAAGTTTACAATCCCAGTCTTTAGGTGTGATTGGATAGATAGTACTTCCGGCCTTGTAGTCGACGAACTTGGATTTACCCTTGTAGATTTGAGTAAAATTGGACATAGGAATGACCAATTTGTTTTGGCTTCTCAAGTCAAACAAGTATTTTTTGTTGACGACCCGATGCATCATGGTTGGTCGGTAGTGTTATCAGCGCCTAATAGAGAATATAATGATGATGTTATTGGTGATGATGTCTTAGGTGATGTGAGAATTGAGTGTGAGTCATTTACTAGAGGGATGCCAAATGTTGACACATTTGATGAACTAGTGGGTGAGTTTGGGAGTCAAAATATTCGAGATGGGTGTGAAGATATATGGATTGAATGATGCTCTTGTAATTTATGAAATTATTTATGCCCTAAACAGCACTACTGTATGACATTAATTTTGTAATAAATTGTAATGTGTTTTCTTCACTTTCATTATGCAGGTTTTGGACACAAAACAATCAGTACATAAAATCCTGGTTCAGTATTATAAAACGACGGTCCTTATAAAACTGTGAAAAACAGACGTCTGTTGTCATAAAATTGTCAATAAAAAACGACGTTTTGGAGCAATCAACGACGGCACTGAATTTACCGACGTCTACAAGCGACCTGAAAGTGAAAAGAGACGACGTTATTGTGAAACAGTTATTAACGATATCACGTCGGAGAAGGATAAAGAGCCGCCATGTAATTACAAATAACACGACTTCAGTACAATAATACCGACGTCTAAAAGGACAGATATCGAACCTGAACGTTACAAAAGACGACGTCTTGGATGGATTAGACGACTATTATTTTACTAAAGACGACGTTTTTAATGGAGAAACACGGCTGTCTTTTACATTATTACGACGTTGTATATAACATACTACGTCGTTTATAGAAATAAATATGTCGTAAGTCATGAGCCTAATATATTTTCCACGTCGGTTATATAAATATATAAGACGTAGTATATATTAATAACGTCATATTTTCTTTATTTAAAGACGTAGTATATATATACACACGACTGTGTTTGTATAAAATAGGTCGTCTATTCTTTTCCATGACAATTTTTTGGTACATTTTTCAGTATAAAGACCATTGGCGGACCTACATAGAGCCTAGTGTGGGCAGCTGCCTACACTTAATTTCTTCTTCAAGCTACAATAAATAAGATATTTGGCTGACAAATAAATAAAACCTTAAAGATTTTAGCCCAAATTTCCCATATGCAAAATATCATGGCCAGAAAACCATTGTAGGAAAAACCATTGTAGGTTCTTAAAATTGCCCATTTGTTCAAATGGTATACAAATTACCTTATTTCCATTTTCAACATTTAAGTAAATGTCTTTGTCCTTTTACTTTCATTTATTTTTATATTACTCCATTTACTTAAGTTTACAATGTAAATAAGGAAGTACCCCCTATTTGGATTCAAATAAAAATACTAGAAAATCAAATTCCCACTAAATCAAAATATGAAAAATCGGTTTTAATGCAAAATACGATTTAGGCTAAAAATGATGGCTCATTAAGTCAATATATACTTCATACTAAAATCCAATAAAATCAAGTTTTCTTATTTGATGTGTAAGGAATAAAAGCCGCCAAAAATTATCTTGAGAAAATGAATATTCCGAAAAACCATTTTTCATACTTAGTCAAAATTGCACATTCACTAAAAAATGTTTGGATCCGCTAGTAATCATGGCCCCAAAGTTGACAAAATATCAAAGTCCAGTACAAGAAATAACTTAATTTGTCCTCCCTCACACATGCATTTTGTGTTCATAAAATAAATAGTTATATAAATATATAATATTTTTACATAAATAAATATTATTATATTATTATATAATATTTGTGCCCACACTTTGACAAGATGCTGGGTCCGCCACTGATAAAGACGTCGGTTTTTTTTGTAAAGGACGTTGTTTGGTACAACAACGACGGTGATTAACCCCTAAACGCTATTTCCACGTCAATATTAATGGAAAAACTGAAGTAACAATTCTATTTCACGACGGTTATATAAATATATTGGACGTCGTATGATTTAATAACGTCGTATTTTATTTATTTAAAGACGTATGGTTTACTTTTAAACGACGATTGTTTTATAAAATAGGTCGTCTATTCTTCTCCGAGGACAATGTTTTGGTTCATTTTTCAGTGTACAGACGTCGGTGTTGTTTTGTAAATGACGTTGTTTGTTATAACAACGACGGTGATTTACCCTAACCGCTATTTCCACGTCAATATTAATGGAAAAAACGAAGTATTAATACTATTGCACGACGGTTATATAAATATATTGGACGTCGGATGGTTTAATAACGTCATATTTTATTTATTTAAAGACGTATTGTATTCTTTTACACGACGGATATTGTATAAAATAGGTCGTCTATTCTTCTCCAGGACAATTTTTCGTTCATTTTTCAGTATAAAGACGTCGGTTGTTTTTTTGGTAATGACGTGGTTTGTAATACCAACGACGGTGATTTCGCGTCGTGGTTTTACTTTGCAAAAGACGTCGCTCGATTTTACGACGGTTTGAAAACCAAATTCACGACGGTGAATTCCCGTCGTCTTTTGCCTTTTTTGTAGTAGTGAGTTGCCCCTTCAACAACTCAACAAAAGTATCATTTGAAGATGCATTGTCTAAAGTCATTGAAAAAAGTTTCTTTTCCACCCTCCAATTAGTCAACAACCTATAGATTTTCTCACACAATGCAACACTAGTATGAGGAGGAGGCATAAAACTAAAATTCAATATTCTTTTTTGCAATTTCCAATTAGCATCAATAAAATGGACAATGAGACAAAGATAACCATCGATGGTTATAGAAGTCCACAAATCAGATGTCAAACACACTCTTCCAGGAACTGAATCCAAAATTTCCTTAAGCTTAGCTTTTTCGCTATTATAAAGACTCAACACATCAGCCTTTGCAGTATTACGAGATACCAGTTTAATATCAACACAAACATAATTAAACAGTTGCCTAATTCCCGCATACTCAACAAACTGAAAGGGTAGGTCATGCATGATAATTGCCATCACTAATAATTCACAAAACTTGATAGGTTGAGATTCAAATGATGGTTGGTTAAGATCTGTCAAGAACTGCAGACACAATTTTTGTAACTTGAGATTCAAATGAGATAAAACAAGAGGGCAAAGAAATGTGTTAAGTTTCTGATGTGGAATTGTGTGTATTCTTCAACACTCCACCTCATGTGGGATCAATTTTTAGTGGGCCACATGTGCAAGCAATTTCACATCGGTCACTTTTTTTAAATATATTTTTAAATTATTTTAATTTGGGGTTTTCTTTGATTTGGGTTTAATCGGGTTGAGTCAACTGGCCTGCTTTGATACCATGTTAAGATTTCAAAGAGACGAACCCTTGGCCCACCACTAGCAACATTGATATTGTACCCAATTTAACCACTTGTTTAGCAGGTGTGAGGTTTTATACAAAAGACCTCGACTTTATTAGGAGTGGAGCCATTCATTATATGGGACTTTCTATTTTCAACTTTCCAATGTGAGGGTTTTTACTTTCACATTCTCACACGCTCCCGCACATGTGATGACTTTTCAAGCCTATCACGTGGACAACACATATTGGGTGACGTGGAGCACGTGTGACCGTTAGGCTTTCACACGTGGACTAACCTGGCTCTGATATCATGAAGGAAGTTGAGGTCTCCTCCCCCCCCCCCCCCCCAATTGCCAATTGGTTTTGGGGTGGAACCTCAATTTCCTTCATGGTATCTGAAAATTCACCCTTCTTTTGATCTTCATCTCATCGATTTGTTTATTCATCAATTGTAGAGCATTGGTCTGAGAGATCTTCCATCTTTGTTAAAGAGGAGAGAAATCAAACCTAGGACCTCTGGAGTAAACACTCGTATTCAAACCAATGAATATGAACAAAATATATTGGTCCAATCCAAGGTATTTTTATTTTTAAAAAAATTACAAATTTTATGAGTTTTATTAATACTTTCACATAGTGGATTCCTTAATATGCATTGGCATTTAAAAAAGGTCAACTTAAAATTTGTTATTTATTAAATCAAAAGAAACAAGGAGGGCTGAAACCCCAAACAACCAGATAGAACAACTCATTTAGAACAACTCATGTAGGGAATATTTGATAACAGGGAGGCCTTTTTAGTGCACAGCCCTCAATTATTCCAACTTATGTATATAGATTTTCCTGTTTTTGGGCTAATTCATTGCTTAATTGCACGTTATTTTTAATTATAGGTACATCTAGACAAGTGCTCGATCATTTCCCATAAACAGAATTTGAAAAGTATCTCAGTTTTTCTTCTCCGAGAGCTTAATGTGAATGCTTGCCCCAAATCCTAACACATGCGTTCGAGCAATGTGTCCCGCCTTGATCCTTTTCCAGCTATACGAACAAAAAAGTTAAAATCCAAAAGATGATTAAGCTCTATCAAAAACCTTGTAGGCACACAGTATATTTGTAACTTGTGGTGAGAAAATGAGATAAAAAATAAGAGGGGAATGGTGAAATGTACGTACCTATATTTGGTGACCAAGACATGGAGAAAGGTGGCCAAGAACACCCTACTATACTCTGCCCCTGCGCATTGTCTCGATCCTCGACCAAACGGCATGAAGTTCTTCGATACAACAAGGGAGTCAAGGTCCTAATTTCCATAAAATATTTACACATATGTGTGTATAAACAAAATTAGCTTATTTTGGAAAAATGGCAATATTACTCTCAAGTTACAACACCAAACCCCTCTCTTCCTCCCTACGAAAACGCACCTTCCAACGCCACGGATTGAACTCGAGGGGATCCTTGAATGTGTTGGGACTTAGTTGAAGTGCAGAGGTGAGAGACATAATCGTCCAACCTGCTGGAATTGTAAATCCTGCAAAGCATGTACTTCAACATTTTAGTGAAAAAAAACATTTGCAGTTAGAAACTAAAGGCCTAAGCTATTTGTAACCAAGGACGTACCCTTTACTGGGATATCTTTCAAAGCTCTGCGTAGCAATGCAGGTGCAACATTTGCCAGTCTAAGAGTTTCACTGACAACCTATGTTTTCCAAAGACCAGCAAGTTAATAAGACTTTTTCCATAGTATTGTGTGAGTAGAAACAACATGTTGAGCTTGTGTACTTTGTAGAACTAATTACCTGACGAGTGAAAGTCATCGATTTATATTCGTCCCATGTGAGTGAGGAATTTGCATTTTCTCTGTTTTTGAGAAGTGCCTCATTCTCAGCCTTGACGACAAAAGATATTTGATTATTTGTGACTTATGTAGAAAATTAAAGAACTTGTTAAATTGATGTCTAAACTTTGTG
The DNA here is from genome assembly GCA_020521455.1 of Prunus kanzakura. Taxonomy (NCBI): domain Eukaryota; kingdom Viridiplantae; phylum Streptophyta; class Magnoliopsida; order Rosales; family Rosaceae; genus Prunus; species Prunus kanzakura. The sequence goes on along the minus strand of BPUM01000041.1, from coordinate 241,086 downwards.
TACTTACAGTCAACTCTTGTAAAGCTGCAGGATGCTCTGCAAGTAAACTGAAAGCTAATGCCATTATTGATGAAATAGGCTCAAAGCCAGCAAACAAGGCCCCAAATACGACATAAACAGCAAAATCCTCGGACAAGAACTTCTCTTTGTCCATGTCGCTGCTGATTTGGTCAAGGAAATCTCCTCGATGTGTGTCCGGTGACATTCGTCTCTTCTTTAGCATATCCCTCAGCATTGTTGTTATCTTATTGCGGTCCTGAATAGGTACCGTACCAAAGCTTTAAATATCTTTATGGTATCTGATTGAATAATTGAAACAAATTTGGCATGTTTTGATAAACAAACCATTTTGAATACTACCTTTAAAGAATTATGGTATGCTGTACCAGGAACATTCAAGGGAAATGAAAAAAAACTGTTCATGATTCTAAAAAATTTATCACTGAGGTTATCAGATGATGTTTCAGCATCATAACCAATCATATGCTTGGCACCAAAATTTAAGAGCATCTGCGACGGCGAGAAAAGATAATTTTAGTATAAACAATAAGCGCAGTGGATCATAATAACTAAAAGATAAGTGATTGAGTAGTTGGGTTGAAATTTTTACAACTGAGCTAGCATGTTTAACTTCAACAGATGCCTGACTTGACCAGGAGGCTAGAGTTTTGACGACCGTTTTTTCTATTAGAGGGAGCAACTTTTCCTTAAGCGTCTCAGCGCCCAAGTGATTTAATGCGATGCTCCTTATGTACTTGTGAATGATACTACCGGCTGTATTTATCTCGCCAGAAATCTTGAAGATCTTGGTAAATGAGTCGAAGAATCCTAGTTCAACTAGCTTGCCTTCTTGTTGAAATAGGTAACTACTGAATTCGGGATCGGCTGAGACTACAATTGGTTTACCAGCCAAACTAGTCCGAAATATCAGGCCATATCTGCAAGGAAGAGAAGAATTTAAGCGAGAAATGAAAGTAGAATTTGTTATGGTAAATTGAGTAGGCATAGTTTATTTACTTTTCAAGTCTCTTCTTAAAGAAAGGATGAAGATCAATGGAATAGCTCGGAGTCATCGCATTGAGAGTCTCTCCAACGAGAGGCCAGCCCATAGAACCCGGAGGGAGAACCCCATTGCATTTTGGATTTCTCCATTGTGTAATCCAGTGAGTGATGTATGTCACTAGCAAAACTACTAAACTCAATCCAACAACAGCCCACATTTTCAGATCAGAGAAAGAATTGTAGTCTTGTCGGTTCTCCTCCCTTCTCTTTATAGATATATCATATATCTCACTGCAAAAGAGGCCATCTTTGGAGATGGTGCTGTTGGTCTCAAATGTATTAAAGTCTCTGTACGTGCCAAATCTACTTACCTAACCCTAAAAAGCTTGTATCTTAACGTTAAAATCTATCTAGTTGCAGTAAGTTTCTACTCCTTTTTTTGGTCAAGTTTCTGCATTGGTAGCAGCATTAATACTTACTTAGTTTAGGTATTTTTAGGTTTCTAAACGTGCATAAAAAATTTTAATCTTGCTCATCAATCCATAGGACCACGGCGTAAAAACGTAAATCACTCCACAGAGTCAAATCATCAACACTGATTTATTTTGTAAGTCTATTATAAGTTTGGTCGAACCTCATGTTTAGTTAGGTTATGGGAGGTGTAGCCTTCTTGCATTCTAGCTCAATATGAAATACTTTTTTTTTATTTTTTTATTTTTTTATTTTTTATTTTTTTATTTTTTATATTGAAAAGAAAATTCGGACAATTTTATTGCTCAAGAAATACCATTATCATAGTTAATTAGGAGTTTCTAGTCACTAAATCGATGCTCAAAATTTGTCCACGTACAGTCAACTCCTGCAAAACTGAAGAATGCTTTGCTAGTAAACTGAAAGCTAAAGCCAGTACTGGTGAAATAGATTCAAACGTAGCAAATAAGCCCCCAAATATCAGCGGCAGTGCGAAATCCTCCGTCAAGAACTTTTCGGTTGTATCATAGGTACGAAATGTCCAGTTATTTCCCTTTTTTAAAAAAAAAAAAATTTATTAAGAAAACAGGATAACTCTCTCAATTTTTCTTCTTTGAAGGGCGCATGTATGAGCCTTTTTTTCGCTTAAGTTTCATAATTTCTATGCTCACTAATAAATTTTCAGAAACAAAACAAAGTATTGAAGTATTAGGAGGGCGCCGCCATTCGTTGGTGGTTGAGTTTAGGTCCAAATGTAATAAATTTTCAGTGCATTCAAAATTCTATTTATGTAGGCACGCTAAATTTTTATTTTATTTTTTGGTCAAAGTTAGGAAGGGGAATGAAGGGGGGAAACTCATACACATGGGTATATCTCGGACTTGAATCCAAGACCAGTTGGGAGCATACCAAATGTATGGGCCAATCCAACTAACACCCCCTCAAAAAAATCTATTTTGGTGTATTAAAAATCATACTTTGGTATTAAACCCAACGCCTCTTCAAAACTGATACCTGCATAATCAGAAAATGAAAGCACCTCATTAACTGCTTTCCCTTATAGCTTTCTCTCACAACAATTTTTAACAATAAGTGATTTTCTCACAATTTACCAAATGGGCTGGACTTCCCAAATTTTTTTAAAAATCACTTATCACCCCAAATAAGCAATGCCAAACGGGCACTAATTCCTGATTTTAGAGGAATTCAATTCTTGGGTGAGAGGTGGTATTCTAATTCCTGGAGAACTAACCCATTAGGAATTCATCTTTTTTACCCATTATATCCTCACACAATATTCAAAATTTCAAAATTTTCATCTACTTTAACCCAACAATGAGGACATTTGAGTAATTAGTACCACTCCTACCCCAATTCCATATGGTATAGTAAACAACTTCAATAGGAATCCGGAATCTAACTTCCCTCAATCCATATGGTTTAGTAAACAACTTCAATAGGAATCTGGAATCTAAATCCCCTCAATCCAATTCCTCATCAATTCAATTCATCCTCAATTCAATTCCCCCTAATCCAATTTCCCCTAACCTAATTACAAATTAGTAAACATGCCATTAATATGTAGGAATACTCTAGCTGTTTTTTTTTGGGTCGAAAATTGGAAGACTCTAGCTAACTAGCTTGGCCGAATATGGTGCAACATAGCCCAGGGCAAGCAAGGCCAGACCTAGAGCCCATGGTCCAATACAAATTTTAAATTGGTCCCCATTTTTTCAAGCAAACATAAGGCCCAAAATTTCTTCACATTAGAGCACTTCCACCCCTATGGGCAAGGGCAAGGTAAGGGCTTTCAGTATTCACATGATAGTGGCAGCCCTCTCAATTTTGTTTCTACCCTTATGGGCAAGGCAAGAGCAATTACTATTCACTTTAATTTATTTTCTTTTTTTTTTATATACTTAAACGATTATTTTTTATAAGATTTTCGGTTGCCACATGTCACTATTTATTATAAAATTCTCATCTCAAATTTCAGATAAAATTTTCGAATAAGATTTTTGGAAATAATTTTAGGATTAAATTTTTGGATAAGATTTTTGGTTGCCACGTATCTATATTTATTATAAAATTCACATCTCAAATTTCAGATAAAATTTTCGAATAAGATTTTCAGTTGCCACATGTCCATATTTATTATAAAATTCACATCTTACTTATCATACAAGTGAAATACTCCCGGTCTTCATAGTTTGATACAATCGAGTACAAGGACGACTCAATCATTGGCGGAGGCGATTCCATCGAATCACGACGTGGGGGAGTATTTTCCTTCGGATGACATAATAGTGTCATTATTTCCGACACAGAATGCACCACGAGAACCGACCGCGGGCATTATTCACTTGAGGAGCCATGTGTAACGGTTTTTTTTTTTTTTGGCCATGAAAAATCTATGAAATTGGAAATGCAAGAAAATATAAAATTGAAAAAAAACATTAAATTGAATAAAACGGCAATTAAATTGTTTTTACCTCGTCACCAAGATTTTGACCCCTTCGAACGTTTGTCCACGAGCCTCCGACTTCGATGGAAGAGGCCATTTGTATTTTTACACATGCAATTTAGTAGTAGAAAATTTGGTGTGGAAAGTGAAAAATATTGGAAGGAGAAGAATTTGTATGAAGATTTGGTGTGGAAAGTGAATAACATTTGTAGGTATTTATAGAAAAAATTTCCAGAATTTTTTGATATTTTTTACAAAAAATTTCAATTTGTGTTAAAAAAAAAAATTTAGCCAAAAAATAGGTAGCCATTGGATTGGAGGACATTTTCGGATCGGAGCCTTTAGGAGAAGCCGCGTGGCTTGTAGCTGTTGGTTTCTGGCAATGCTGATGCAATGTTGGCATAATGCAAGCGCCAACGGTAAAAAAAAAAATTAAAAATCTTCCGTTGACGCAACTGTGGGCTTGTGACAGGACCCACCCCGAATTCCTCGGAATCCGCGACGAATCATGTGGTATTTTCGACATCATACCGATGCTGGGCCTACTTACTAAAAGAGACAAGGCTTTCTGTCGAAATTTCAACAGAGTCTCCCCTGAAAAACGAACATTTCCCAAAATTTTCAACCTGTCAAAAATGCAATTTAATAATCTCCAAACTTTAGCATGCACAAAGTACGTTACACACGACAAACAAATAGCCTCCGACCTCATAACCAAACATTTTCTAAAACATTCTAGCTTTAGAACTCATTTGGAAATCCATACACTCGTAACACTTAACGTAACAGTAATCAGAGAAGACCTTTCTTCTTCCAAAATTCATTTACCCACTTAGAACAATACGAGCACAGCTCAAACAGTTTATTTTACGGCTGCACCTAGGTTAAACCCCAAGCTACCTATGTACCCCTTTGTGAGGGATCAAGCCACACGTAGTTGTTAAATCAACAATTAAGATTCCGATAATATACAATTATTTAAAGTAATACCAACGATTAAATTTAGATTCATTACAACACTAAATTCTACAAGGCAACCACTGAACACTTCATGAGTTCCTTTCCTTTTATCAGCTCTTTCTTGCAACCATACCCTATCCAAGGCGTACGTTGCCGAACAATACTTTCCAAACTATAAATTAGACGTTCACACCTGTGCAGACACTCACGAAGCACCAGTTCAAGAATCTCAACCGAATGAATCTACATATATATATATATATATATATATATATATATATATATATATATATATATATATATATATATATATCATGTACCAGGGGAAGACAATCCAATCCGGGGATCATTTGACTAGACCACATAAAGGAATCCTCAATAACCATGTGGCCAAGGACGAGCCATCCATCCGGGGGACTGGGCTAACCAGCACGCACAGCAAAATCCTCAATAATCGTGCGCGCTAACCAACTATCCATTTCTATGTATCCAAGTATCCATGTCCACTGTTTCCAAGTATTAGTATTCAAGGGAAGGTTCATATGATAGTACATATCATGTACCAGGAAAAACAATCCAACGCGGGAATCATTTAGCTGAACCACACAGAGGACTCCTCAACAACCATGTATCCAGGGACGAGCCGTCCAACCGAGGGACTAGGCTCACCAGCACACACAACAAAATTCTCAATACTCATGCACCTATGACAAGTCCTACGCACACAAACTACCCCGCTAATTGTCTATGGTACACCTCGTCAAGGGTGCCCGGGTTCAGACATATCCAAACCATATATATAATTTTCCAAGTATCCATCAATTCCAGAATCCGTAACCAAGGAAGCCCACACGCCGGAAAATCTAACGCTACGTGTGGGTATAGTGACCAAGGAAGGTACATATGATGGTGAAGTTCGTAACCCTTATATAAATATTATACAAATAATATTCCATTCCTTAATTCAAATTTTCCAAATATCTATTCGTCGTATAAAAAATAAACTCTTAGGCATATACTCCATAAAGACCCAAAAATAAATCAAATAAAAACCAAAATTTGTTTACACATAATTTCTATAAAGGGAAGTGTGCTGATTCTTTTGGGACCGGTTGTCACATCCCGGATCGGCTCCGCCGTAGCACGATATTGTCCGCTTTGGGCCCCCCTTCTCTGGCACTCACGGTTTTGTTTCTGGGAGCTCACGACCAACTTCCCAGTGGGTCACCCATCCTGAGATTGTTCTAGCCCCCAACTCGCTTAACTTCGGAGTTCCCATGACTCCGAAGTCAGTGAGCTCCCAAAAGGCCTCATGCTATATGGAGGCGGGCATGTACATATAAGGCACATCACCCCCTCTCTGTTGGTTGATGTGGGATCTTACACCGGTACCACCCAAATTGATGACCGGATGAAGCGGTGGCCATCAAAAATCCAATCAATGGCTTTTTTTGGGGGGTGGGGTGGGGTGTCGCGCGCAGAGGGAGAGGGAGAGAAAGAAAGAGAGGAAATTCAGGTTTTTTTTTTTTTTTAAAAAAAAAACAACTTTGAAATAATTACGATTGTGCCATTATACTTTCGTGAATCGTAACTTTTTCATTACAACTCCGATTTGAGCCCACTACGTGTCTAGGGATTCTTCTCAACGCGATCTACGTCATGGTGCCATTCATTTCCCCAAAATCCTTCCGGATTAAAAAGTGACCAAAATAACCTTATTCCCGATGGCAAAATTATAATTTCATAATTTATTAAATTAATTAAAGTAAACGAATATTTAAATTTGGGTCGGGATGTTACAGCTTGCTCGAGCTCGTGGGTCCCGTGCCTTGCCCGGGCTGGGTCTCCCGCGCTGGAGCTTCCTTCTGGGCCTAGGGCCTAGGGCCCCCTCTTGTCTGGACTAAACCTTTGCGGTGGAATAGCTCTTAGGGATCACAAAAATTACATTAATGCCGCATGTTCCCAACGCTGCTTATTAAAATGAAATTCTGATTTTGGTCGTTTCAAACTTTTAAGATTGGGGTTCTTCAATTTTTCGAAAACTTTTTCTTTTATTTACACAATTTTTTATTTTTATTTTTAACTTAAGATGCCAACCTCTTCAAAATAAATAAATAAATAAATAAAACCCTCATATGCCAATAATAGATAATACACAGAGTAATATGTATGTTTTTTTTTATTTTACCAATAACATGTAGGACAATTTGAAACCTAAAATCTCGAATGTAAGAGTAAATGTTCTTCACCACTTAAGCTACACACCCCTTGCATGTGTATGTTTTTGTTGTTAATAACATGACACACTCAATTTGATTATATATATGGGTAGCATCTAAGTTCGATCAATTTAGGAGAGAAAAAAAATTCATCTCAGGTTTTCTTCTCCTCGAACTTTATGTGAATTCCATCCCCAAATCCTAAAATAGGGTTTCGAGCAATGCGTGCTGCTTTGATTGTTGTCCACCTATGAACAGAGATTCAATAGATGACTTAGCTTGTTTTTTTGGACAAAGATGACTTAGCTCTGATAAAAACCTTGTAAAACACACAGTAGATTTGTAACTTGTGGTGAGAGAAAAGAAATGTACCTATATTTGGTGACCAAGACATGGAGAAAGGTGGCCAAGAAAACCCTACTATACTCTGCCCCTGCACATTGCCTCATTCCTCCACCAAAAGGCATGAAATTCTTGGACACAGCATATGAGTCAAGGTCCTAAATTTCATCAAATAAATATAAAGTAAAATTCGCTGCTAAAAATTGAAGTAATTTGAACAAACGACATTGACACTCAGCTCGTCCCTGAGACACGAACCTTCCAACGCCATGGATTGAACTCGAGGGGATCCTCGAATGTGTTGGGACTTAACTGAAGTGCAGAGGTGACAACCATAATGGTCCAGCCTTCTGGAATTGTAAATCCTGCAAAGCATTTACTGGAAACATTTTAGTAAAAATCCATTTGCTGTTAGAAAAAAAAGGCCTAAGCTATTTGTAATTGAGGACTTACCCTTTACTGGGATATCTTTCAAAGCTCTACGTAATAAGCCAGGGGCAACATTTCCCAGCCTAAGAATTTCATTGATAACCTATATGTTTTCCAAAGACCAGCAAATTATAAGTCTTTTTCTAAGCTGTTGTGCAAGGAAGAAGGAAATGCTTGTTGTGATTTGGGAACTAACCTGAAGAGTAAAAGTCATCGATTTATATTCGTCCCACGTGATTGAGGAATTTGGATTTTCCCTGTTTTTGAGAATTGCCTCATGCTCAGCCTGACCATAAAAGATAATTGATCATTAGGGTCTTAAACAGAGGAGTTATGAAAATGAAATTGAAGCTCAAACTTTGTCTACGTACCGTCAACTCTTCTACAACCGAAGGATGGTCTGCCAGTAAACTGAAAGCTAATGCTATTACTGCAGAAATAGACTCAAAGGTGGCAAACAAGCCCCCAAATACCAGCTGAACTGAAAAATCCTCCGACAAAAATTTCTCCTTTTCCATGTCAATGCTGAGTTGATCAAGGAAATCTCCTCTCCGCGTCTCAGGTGAAATCCGTCTCTCCTTCAGCATATCCCTCAACATGGTTGTTACGTTCTTTTGGTGCTGAATGAATACCAAAACATTAAATTTTTGTAAAATCTCATTCGAAGGAGACAAACTTGTTGCTAGTTATAATATGCCAATTTGAATTTCACCTTCGAACAATTATAGTAGGCTGTACCAGGGATGTTCAAGGGAAAGGACATAAGACCGTCTATGATTTTAGTATATTTCTCACTCAGGTCATCAGATGATTTTTCTGCATCATAACTGATCATCTGCTTCGCGCTAAAATTAAAAACCATCTGCAATGGCGAGAAAAGTTATATTAAGTATGACAAGAACAGCAGCAGAAAAAAGCAGTACTGAAAAAGAAAATAAGTGATTAAGATTTGAGTGGGGTTGAAATTTACAACTGAGCCTGCATGCTTCACTTCAACAGAGGCCTTACTTGACCAGGCACATAGACTTTTGTTGACGAATTCTTCTATTTGAGGGAGCAGCTCCTCCTTAAGCCTCTCAGCACCAAAGTGATTCAAGAAAATGCTCCTTACATACTTGTGAACCATACCAACTGCGTTCGTCTTAGAATCACCTTCATGGACGAAGATCTTCGAAAACGTGTCCAAGTACCACATTTCCACTATCCTTCCTTCTTGCTGAAATATGTAGTTATTGAACTCAGGATCAGCTGTGACTACAACCGGTCTACCCGCCAAACTAGTCCGAAATATTGGTCCATATCTGCAAGGCAAAGAAAAGAACATCTTCACTGAACTAGGCAGGTAACTTGGTATATCAAACTCCACTTTTTTAAAATCATTAGATTGATTGAAATATAATAAACAAAGCAATATGTTCATAGTTGAGTTTGAGTGAGCAGAGTTTTACCTTTGAAGTCTCTTCTTAATGAAGGGGTGAAGATCAAGTGAGTAGCTGGGAATGATCAAATTGAGAGTCTCTCCAATGAGAGGCAACCCCATGGAACCTGGAGGCAGAACCCCATTGCATTTTGGGTTCCTCCATTTGATAATCCAGTGAGTAAAATATATGACTAGTAAAGCTACTAAACTCAACCCAACCACAGTCCACATTTTTGTTTCAGATCAGAGAAAGAAAATGGGAGAAATTACAAGATTATCTCAAAATATATTTGAGTTTTCTTGCACATTAAACATTTGAAATGAAACGTTGTAATGAGAGGGGAGATATGACATGACTTATGTTAAAAGTAAAAGCCACCGTCTCTGACCTTTGCTCATCTGGTTTAATGAGAAAACAAGCACCCCTCAGTTCTTGTTATGGCCCTCCAAAAGCACTATATAACTGTGAGGAATAACTTTTAGGTTTAGGCTTGCAGGAAGTTTAGGGAACATGAGCTATATGAAAGTGTTTTTATATTAAAGTGTTTTTGGTTATCTGAAAACGCTTTTAATCTTTATAAAAACATATCGAAACGAGCCCTGAATCTACGTCATAATCCTGCTACAAAGGTAGTCCAAGTTGGTTGCTCAAGCCTAATCGTTGATCAGGTCAAAACAGATGTAGCTTTCACCAATTTGTGTAGGCTTTTTTTAACCAAAAATCTTAGTATAATCAATGATTCCTGATATTTTTGAGTATTCGTAGGGATTCTAAATGATAAATTATTTGAGAGATCCCTCAATAGAATGGGTGATAAAAAGCTAAGCTTGCCTGAAATATTAAAAACAGTCTTGCCCAATATTAAATACACAAGGTTCCCTGAAATTTAGATCTCATATTCCACAACAAAGTGAAAGGGTTTTTTTTTTATAAAGAAATTTGTTAATAATGAATGATGGTGGTTCGAGAGCATCGTGTTGGGGTTTAAAATATAAGTTGCCAGTGAGGAGCACTAGATTGACAATGATAATAATACAAAAAATAATAATATTTCAGTCAAATTTGGGCTGCCCTAAGACTTTTCATGGCCTCAGCGTCAGCAATATTGTGTTTGATCTGCCAGATTTACGTATGACCTCAACATGACAACTCTGAAAAACTCATAAACTAATAGATGGGAGCACAGTGGTAAGCGCAATCCCTGCTCTTCATTTGAAGCCCAGATCTGTGGCCGGCCTTTTTGAACCAAAAGTCTTAGTATAATCAATGATTGCTTACATGTTTGACTATTCTTGCCGGCTAACAATATTTCGAAGTTTGAAAATCAAAAGATCCAATTTAAATCAATTTGATTCAACGATTAAAAGATAGGGTCTCATCTAAAGATCATATATAAAGCCCTTACTATAGAATTATTATTTAATTCTAAGTGAAAGCAACTATGAGGACCCAGAAATTTCCATAAATTTCAGTGGTTGACTAGCGTCCAGGAGATGAACTCAACAACCCACTTTGGTGTTTGCGCAATTGATACAGTTTTTAAGCCATGAAATCCAAACAACTTTGGAAGGTTAGACTGAGCCTGTTGAAATTTCTTTGCTGGTTAAAATTATTTTCCCCATTTGTCCACGTTTCTTGCTGGACTGAACTCATGACAGGACATTTTGTTACACATACAGATACACTTGTCCAATTCTTTTTCTCTTTTAAGTTAAAGAATTACATAAAAAGTCAAAATTCAGTACAATTATTTTGTAATTACATGTCAAATTCAAAAATTAATTGAGTACAAGAAAACATCAACCTAAACTTATAGATATTAACAGATCTTTGGTTACAATACATAACATTCATTTCATGGTAGATTAATATAGTTTCATATCTTAAATCTCATCCTTACATGTGATCGAAAAGCAAATTTTGATCCTAAAAATGGGTGCTGATTGGAATTGCTCAATTAGACATATTTTTCGTAAACAAAACTGTGCAGTGCAGCTGATGCTTTGGCTGCTATAAATTTTGATTTTAATCCAGGTGCGGCATATCTTTGGTGGGGTGCCAGCTTGCATTACTGACATCCTGGCTGCTGATTCAAGTGGAGACTCCAGGCCTCATCTTCTTTGTTGTTAATTTGCTGTTTTGTTTTTCTGGGCGTGAGCCCCTCTGTTACCGAAAAAAGAAAAAGAACAAAAAAGAAAATTTTGATCATCCTTGTATCATTTCTTACATATTGGGACTGAACTTGGGGTAAGGCTGGACCCAAGCCCACGTCCAACTATAGCAACATAACCCAATATCAAAATATATATAAATACAGGATAAAACTCAAATCATTATGTTCAATTCAGCGCAGCATTCTCTATTTCTTTGAGTACAAGCGATAATCTAAATTATTGGAGAGGGGAGTGAGTTTCTCACACACAGGAGAGATGTCATGGGGGTTTGAATCTGAGATCTCTGGTGTACAAGTTAAGGCCCTTTTCCATTGAGCTAGACTCTTGTATTCTAATAATATAATCTGATCCAAAATAATAATCTCGGTTCAGTCCAGAATCCAAAATGAAAGCTAGTGTTAACTAGTTACAAGTGAGTTTTGTCTTGTCTTTGCTTAAACAAGCATTACAGGCCACATTAACACAAGCCAGACAAATTTGAGTAGAAATGAGGTACAATTTCTCCTGGGAAGGAAAAGGAGAGGTTTTTCCTCAAATTGAAAACTTTCGAGCAGTGGGAGAACATTTATTACTGAATCAGTATATGGATCAATTCGGCTTATTCCCCAAAAAGGATAATAAAAAAAATAATAATATTGCATTTTGACAGATGTAGGATAACCTACCAATGATGGAGAAGAAACTATTTTAAGTGAAACCATGTGAGAACGCTGGGTAAACAATAGTATGAAGTATAACCAAAATTAACACAGCAGACGTGACCCCGGTCAATCAGTCCAAATTAGCAATAACCGCATCAACAACCTCTTGAGTAGTGCTGACTCCGCCGAGATCTTTCGTCCGGTACTTGCCTTCTGAGATCACACGTTTCACAGCTGTTTCAAGTCGATCAGCAAATGAAGGAAACTGGAGATGCCTCAACATCATGGCTGATGACAGTAGTAAAGCCACTGGGTTGGCCTTCTTCTGCTCCCACAATTTTTCGTTTCCGACATTTCCTGCTGAAGCACCTTGCTCAAAAACAGCATGATCAGCACCCACATTTCCTGTAGTCACCGAACAACTAATGAGGCACAGTTAAAAGAGAGAAACTACAATAACCAGATAGAGTATACGCAGTGATCAGTCCTTGAAGCAAATGATCTTTCTTTCATGTAATAGATCATTCTTACTAGGGAGAGACAAAGTAAATACATCGTGATGATAGTAACAAAGCACCACTTACCAATATATTACCATGATAAAAACAAGAATTCAACTCGTGACTAAAAACTACTGCAAAAATGACTGGCAATTTATTCTCATGAATTAGACTAATTAATAATGATTTCTACCTCCTGGCATGACCCCTGTGCCTCCAGCAATACCAGCTGCCGTATTTGCCACTAGGTTTCCATAAAGATTAGGAGTGACCTGGAAGATATGAAACAACCACTGTCAATGGAATGGGAAAAGAAAGTATCTAGTATTAACTAACAGGTAAATTTGAAAAAATGCAGAAAGGCATGCATGTATTTCAAATTTCAAAAGCCAGATACCTATTTTTTAAGCTGGGCAACACAGACAGGTCTATTGGCTAAAATGAAGAACAAGCATGACACATCAGAAGCTTAGGGTTTGGCCCAAGATTCAGTTTTTTTTTTTTCCTTTTACGAAAAAAAAGGAAAAGAAATCCTATGCATGATATTCCTGCATAGCAGGGGTAAATACTCAAGCCCACCCTCCCCCTTATATAAGGAAAAGAAAATGAGATTCTAAATAAACAAACAACAACAAAATACCTTCATCATGAATCAAAGGGAGTTTATGACACACATACGATGCAAACCCATGACACAAGGAAGAGGAACAAGATTTTGATCCTAGTTAAAACAGAAACTGAAATTGCAAATTAGAAAAGAAGGTAGCAGAACAGATTGTTGGAGTATTACAGTTTGATTCCACTTAAACGAACTCGTTCAGAGCTGGAGCTTCTTAAGAAATAGAAAGGCCGTACTTTTTTCCATTGGCATCATTTCAACAACCAATGAAAACAGAAAGACAAATACCATTAATATTCAAAGAAAATTTATTTCTTATTACACCATTAGTCACAGACTTATCAAAAAATTCATCCAGTCTGTTGTAGTCAACTTTATGTCAACCAAGTACTGTGCAGGAATTCCAAGTTCAAGCACAAAAAGGCATCACTCCATGAAACCTGAATTTTGCTTAAAGTCGAATAATTTTATGTTCCTTGACCCAACTTCAAGATGTAACAGGATGATAGATGATAATTACTTGGAGGGTAGCGCCCCCTCTAGACAGCAAGTCTATTTAAATAGTTTTTTTTTAATTCACTTGTTACTATTAACACTAAGCTCTCAAATACAAGAGAAAGGACAGAGTTTGTTGCTAAACAAACTCCTACTCACTAGGCAAACACATCTCTGCTAAACCAACTCCTACAAGCCCACGTCAGACCAAGTCCAAAAAGCAACGAAATTTTATCCAATTATTCAAATTGTAAAACAAATGGGAAGATTTGAAATGAAGCCACATACCATAACGTCAAATTGCTCGGGCTTCGAAACAAGTTGCATGCAGCAATTGTCCACAATAATCTCGTTGTACTTGATACTTGGGTACTTGGTAGCAATCTCTCTACAAGACTCTAAGAACAACCCATCTGCCAACTTCATAATGTTTGCTTTGTGCACAGCAGTCACCTTCTTTCTGTTGTTCAGATACGCATACTCAAACGCATACTTGGCAATTCGCTCTGAACAAAACTTCGTGATCACCTAACCAAATTCAAAATCAAATCCCAATTTTTCCCAAAAACACAAACCCACAAAAATTCAAGAGTAAAGAATTGATTTTTGACAGGTTATCATACCTTGAGGCTCTCTACGACGCCGGGGACGACCTCGTGCTCGAGCCCCGAGTATTCGCCCTCGGTGTTCTCTCTAATTACGACAATGTCCACGTTCTCGTGGCGGGTGGGGAGACCGGGGAGGTTGAAGCAGTTGACCAAGGAAGCGTACAAGTCGAGCTCTTTCCTCAGCTGGACGTTGAGCGAGCTCACACCCCCGCCGACTGGAGTCTTCAAGCCGCCTTTCAGGCAGACCTTGTTCTTCCGGATCGACTCGATCACCTCCGAAGGCACCCGCTTCAGATCGCCGTGGACGTCGTACCGCTCGAAGTACACCGGAGCGTGCATCGCCTCCATGACCTGCTCAACGGCGTTGGTGACGAGGGGGCCTATGCCGTCGCCTGGGATCAGGGTGACGGGCCGCGGGGCTCCGTCGCCGGGTCGGGGCATGTAGGTGACGGATCTTGTGTTTGGGTCCGGTTTGGGGAGGAAGGGTCCGGGCGTTGGGCGGTGGGTGAGGTTTTTGAGGATCGGGAGGGTCCGCCGAGCCATCGATTTAGAGTTAGGGTTCTGGGTTTTCTGGAGAGAGGTGGGCGTCGTCGGGTTTGGGGAGGGCCGAGTTTTAGCAGAGGAGTTGAAGTTGAGCTGGTGGTTGACTGAGGGAGGGAATAGGAAAATGTTAGTAAATTAGAGGACTTTTTTGCAATAAAGCCACGTTCTAGTTGGGTGGACCTTTCGGTCTAGTTGTCCCCTTGCCCTTGCACTAATTAATAATACATAGCTCCTTTTTTTTGAGGGTATATCTTCTACTTGAGTCAAGCCTTGGGAGACATTGGACACATTTCATTGCTGGAGCTGTTGGTAATTGCTCTGCAGCTCTCAAAACTTGTAATCACATTCATGCTGATGCCTTTTTGGTCTCTTGAGATGCCACTATTGTGAATATGCCAAAATTAAATTTTAATGTCTTCAGAACTTCAGATTATGTGTAGCTTTATGACATTTGCGTTATTTCGAAAATTACATACTTAAGACTTGCAGCATTTGCTCATATGCATGTTTATAATTTGTGTTGCCTCATCATGATACATTCTACTGTACAACAGAGGAGGCTATTCGGAGTGGCGCCTGCAGGAGGGTCACTGGCTGGCGACACAGTGTCGGTCAGTGCAGTATGTCCAGCTATATCTTGTCACCAATTCTCTAATCAAATAATCACTCCTAAGGAATTATACAAACAATTTTCTAATGAACTCACGAGTTCACATGGAGGAGTTGAAGTAGAGCGGCTGAAAACAAAGTTAGTTACTGAACTTTGTTTGCAATAATTCCACCTAATTTCCCGCACAAACAAGCACAAAAATTGCAAACATAATCCAATATTAATTCACATCTCGTTAACAATCAAATCAATCTATTGAAGAAAGTAACATATTATACTTCAAACTTCAGCTTTCGAAATTCAGGTACATCAATAAAAGGTAAGACTAGTAAGCTTTTTTCCAACCATAACACTTACAGTTCAATGAAATACAAAAGTTACGTGATTGCTAAAGAACTTCTGATCCTGTGAGAAAGTCGACGTAATCTCGTCTGAAAACACCATACAGGCCTTAGAAAGAAAGGGAACCACAGAACATACCTGTCCTTATATCACTTAACCAAAAACATGCAACAAATGTATACAGAGTCTTCCGCATGGTTTCTTAACTTCCCATACTTGTCCTCGTTCATGAGTAAATAACCACTGAATTGCAGGATTTAAGTATCACTGAGTTGAAGCAGCAGGAGGAGCACCACCCAATCCCATTTTCTGCCCCAATAATGCAAGCTGCTCCACAAACTCCTCTCCTGTGAGTATTTCTGTTGTTCCATAGATAACATGCTTGACAGACTGTTGACGTTGTACAAGCTCTTGCAGGCTCCCGTATTCCACATAATTACCACCACCAATCATGAAGACAATAGCTTCCTTAAAAGGTCCTTTCAAATGGCTGCTACTCATTCCTGAGCTTGACTTCGGGGCACGAGGATCAAACACAAGGTAAGAATCAATTTCTGGATTTGGCTTCCCCTCCATCAAGGCCTCCACTGTTCTTGTTAATGCTAGCTGTCTATCATTGGATAACAGATTTTTCACACCTGCTGTCACGGCGCTTATTGATTGCCCATATAGTTTCTCTGCCCAATCAACTATGTTGCTTCTGCTAGCAGAATTGGCTGATGCTAAGGAGACATTCAATGCCTTGATCTTCTTCACATACTGAAATGCACGGGTATCGACCTCAGACTCCCTGAGGGCTGCTTCCACTGATTCCACTTCTGCCTGATTAATGCTTTCTGAAGAAATAAGATACATGATAGAAAACCGCAGCTTATCCATCTTACTCCCTTTCCCTCTAAGTACACCCAAAAGTTCACTTCGATCAATGCCCCCTCTAACCATCATGTCGTACTCCTTTTTGGCAAAAGAATCAAGCAGTCTCTCTTTGATCTCACTCAACAACACAGTTGCAATGTTCGTGTGCTTATCAATCACCTGCTTCCGCGCAGTCAACTCTGGCAATGAGTTCACTGCACTCATCAAATGTTTTGTGTTCCCAATCATGTCTGTCCCATCAAACTCAGCTCCATCAGTTCCCCCAGTCCTTCTATTGACCTCATCAACATCCCTCTTATACTTATTCAATTGGGTCTCAATCTCCACTGCTACTTCAGGAAATTCTAAAGATCCATTTGCTACCCAAAATGGATCTGAGCTATCTAACTCAAATGACTTCATCCCGCCTTTTTCACCTTGAACACTCAACCTATTAAGCTTCAATCCAAGAACATCATGCACTAAAGGTCGGTACCTAAAATCATGCTGTATTCCCACAGATAACTCAAAATTACGATCAAATATACACAGTATCGGGCGCTGGAAAGAGCTCACAAAGTTTCCACCTTCCGTAAACAAATTGTTCTTTGACAACAAGTGGTCACGCAGTCTCTGATCCAATGCTGATGCTACCATCTCAGCCGGTCCACCACGAGGACACCTGATAATTGGGACAACAGCAAGGGTAGCCAAAACGCAGAACAACCCACCAACTATCTTGTCAATAATCTCCTCAATTTCACGGTCCCCTGCAGAGGGATCATTCAATTGAACATAACTGGACTTCTGTGCCAATGAGAACAAATTATCTTCCAGTGTCACAAACTCCAAATACTGATCATGCACCTTCGAAATCCGATGAATTGAATCTGAATTCAAAGTCCCAGATGCCAGATCCTCAAGCAGTGGACGGGGAATCAAGGACGAGAAATTGAGATGGAAGCTATCATAGAGCGAGCTGGACGTGTCAGCAATGATCCTCTGAATGTTGGAATGGCTGGGTTGGACAAAGTACACAGCGGGAACATCGTGAACGGGTTTGCGGTCCTTTTCAATGAGGAAGTAAAGGGTCACACCATGCTTACGAAGGTCCTTAACATGGATCAATGGGGAGAGTATGTTTTGGCAAAACTTATCATAGATCAAGATCTTGTACACCTCTTCGTTGGCCATACCAGTTGCACTAACGGGTTGGTTCAGATTCAACATACGGGTAATACATTCTGAACCCAAAAATCACAGATCAAATTCAATACTTTACTAAAAATTCAGAAAACTAAATCGAATATATGCAAACCCAATCTGACGAATCAAATAAAATTTCGTTTAGCATATGACATTTCAGTTCCTCTTTTTTCTAAGCAGAAAAAAACAGCTCACAAACTAAAATCACATATCAAATTCAATAACAAAAACCCACAACAAAATAAGCAAATTTAATCAACTCCAACGGTAATTCCACTATAAATTCACCTGGGTTTTCTCTATTAGCTAAATGGGTTCTCGATTAATTCCACAGTATTTTCATATTTACATCCTTGGTTTGGTTGAAACAGAGATCTAGAGCAACTAAATGACCAAGAGAGCAATTTACCTGTTTGCCTTTGCCGCAGATTGAGAGCCATGGCCGTGAAATATATATCCTTCCGCGTAGCAAAGACTCACAGACTCACTAGCAATTTTGGTTCGATTTGAAGTTTTATGATTTCCGAAGAGGTCTGCAAATTTGCGGGTTAAACTTGGACCCTGTGATGTCAAAAGGGAAGTCGTTCCTCTACAGCAGGTTCCCCCTAAAGTAGTCTACTCCGGCCAATAGGAAAGCGCCACGACATATAAAAAATAAAGTGTAATTATTTCATTGGTGGACCACATAGGCCGACCAATGGGATCTGGTAAAAGTCATCAATAAAATTACAAACACTAGCGGAGAGTGTAGAAGAGAGAAGAAGAGGTGTGTGGTGTGGTGGTGGGTTTCGAGATGGCTGAGACGACGACGTTTCTGAGCAACAGATACTGGGTACTGAGGCACGGCAAGAGCATTCCGAATGAGAGAGGCATCATTGTTTCCTCCATGGTTCTTTTTTTTTAGTTTGTTTTCAATTTTTCTTAATTTGTTTTTTGGTCCGTCAGTTTTTGACTATTTTGTATTTGACACATGGCTAGCTAACATTTCTTGACAGGAAAATGGTACGCGCCCAGAATATCAATTGGCGCCAGAAGGTGTGAGTCAGGCACAGTTGGCTGGGCAATTGTTCCAAAAGGTACATGCTTTGTGTTTTAAGCTTCCAATTTTTTGGGTTTTGCTTTTATGTTTACAACTTTCTTGGACCATTATAATCATCTGATATGTCTTCTCTGGTCTTTTCATGGTTTTAAATGGTTATGCTAATTGACCACTGATATGAACAAGATGTAGTGGTTTAAAGGGTTTAATCAAGGGGAGACCAAGAGGGGGGGTGAAGATTTGATTTGATGAATTAACAAAGAAAACCAATAGAAATTTGGAAATGTGATTAATGTTTGAAAATTGGTAGGCATAAACTAGAAGGCTTTATTGGTTGCCTGATGCATAATGCTGATATTGGTTGTTATTTAAGCTAAGAATTATCTAAGTTTAGTTAATGACTGTCTTGCATGTCAGGTACTTGAGGAAAATAACATACCGATTGAAAATGTTTGCATTTGCTACTCTCCGTTTTCGAGAACAACTCACACTGCTCAAGTAGTTGCATCTGTCTTGAACATTCAATTTGATGGTGTTCAATGTAAGGTAAGATGGTCCAGCCCCAAAGCTTCATACTAACTTATCTGTCAAACAAGTGATCCTTCCCCCTTATTGCATTGATTATGAAGTAGATTTTCTGGACAGGTGATGGAAAATCTTCGTGAACGCTTCTTTGGTCCTTCATATGAGCTTCTGTCACATGATAAAGTAAGTCTGTTGGTGCTGGTGTAGTTTTTCCACTGATTAACTGGCAGACTAAAGGCTTGTCTGTATTGTTTGATTTGTAACTGGAGCTAACTTATAATCCTCCTATTCTGAGGTTGTCTTAATTCTCTTTTCCCTTTACCAATAGTATCACGATATATGGGCCCTTGATGAGAAAGATCCATTCACCAAGCCAGAAGGAGGAGAAAGTGTCAATGATGTTGCGTGTAGACTTGCAGAAGCTATTGCAACTTTGGAGTCACAATTTCAAGGGTAATTGTATATCTATTGATTTGGTATTCCTAATTTCCTGCATTGTATTCATGTTTCCAAAACATGTATAATAAATCTACAAGCATCTTATGTGATGATATTTGACACTTTTACTCTTAGCCGTCAGTTGAATCAGTTCATCATGTTTCACATTGCATATCATCAGGCACGTTGGATTGCAGAGGCATGAAATAAAATATATACAGTTGAGGGTGTGGCACTTAAAAGCCTATTTCCGAATAACTTCCATAGATAAAAAGCCATAAAACATCCATTCAGCGCTTAAGAGACTGAATTCGAAACTAAGGAGGAGTAAGTTTGCAATTCTTGATAGAAATTCAGTTCAATTTTCAGTTAGGGTCTTTTTCTGTTAGCTGTATAAGACACTATATCCAGCTGTGCAGCTGCTTTTCTCTTTCGACTTCCATTGTGTTTAATTAAGTCTTCCCTTTCATTGCCTGCGTATCATCTTAAGTGTGTGGTTATCTGTTACATATGTTCAATCTACAGGTGCACCATCTTAGTTGTTAGTCATGGCGATACCCTACAAATCTTGCAGACAATCCTGAATGCTGCTAAGCTAAATGCGGGATCCAGTTACAATGACTTGGCATCGAGAATTCAAGCAGTTCGAACCCCTCCCGTCCTGTCACAGCACCGGAAATTTTCCCTGCTTACTGCAGAGCTCCGGGCAGTTATATGAGTATTATCTCTGAAGAAACTTTCAGCTTTTTCTTTGTAAGTTCTGAAAAACTGGGATAGTGTCATTGAAAAGGATTAAAATAAAATTTATACATGTTATTAACGAAGAAATATCATACACTTTGGAATTGTTAAATGGTTTTACCAATTTGCCAACCTTGGAGCCATTATCACTTTGGAAGTTGTTGTCTACACAAGCTTTACATTCTCAATGAGTTTGGTTGATATCGTCTTGCTTTATCTTCCCCTTTTGCACTCAAGTAATTTGTTGAAGCAAAGAAATCAGCTTAAAAGCATCCCTAAAGATTAACTTGGCTTTCAAGTAATTGAATTTTGGCTTAATTAGGATTACTTTTATATGATGATCTCACTGGATTCTTAGTTAGTTCCTTAGTATTTGCCCTAACCTATTTCAATGATATTGGCAGTCCATTGTCAGGCCCCGTGTTAAAAACAAAGTTCAAACAACAATTTCTGTAAGTTGGTAGATGACAAGCTCATAAGAAGTTTGATTTTATTGATTCAAGACCACAAAAAAAGGTAAAATAAAGTACAAATTAACCACCATTGCCACAGTTGATGAATCATATCAACCTGTAATGGGGAAGAAGATGAAAAGAGCATCGCACAAGGAAAAACGTGTGAAAAAAAGTAGAAAATACACAGAATGTCTCCGGAATTCAAGTATGTCCATGCCGTCTGATTCCACTAAAAAAACTTTGTTAGTTTGATGATGTAACACGCATGCATTGGTAGCCAATTGGGTTACTATTGAATTTTATGTCGCCTTCGCTTTGATGGATGTACATCGCGGTGGACGTCCTCTGGTTTGTTGATAAATCTTTGATGAAGAAAACCAGCAAGGAATATAAGAGAGACAAAAAAGAGAAGAACAAGAGAATACATTAGACCATAGAAAAGAACAACAAGGAGAAGCCCGAGAATATTAGACATTGATTGCTTCTTTCAATTTTCAGGCAAAAAGAGGATGAATTGAAGGATATTTTGATGGAGACCAAAGGAGAGATATATTTTATGCAGGGAGAGATCACGGCATAAGCTTAAATAATAAAACGTAAGGAAAGCCTAACCCTATTTAAACTAGGAAAGCTTAACCCTATTTAAACTAGAAAAGCTTAACCCTATTTGACTAGGAAATCATAACTTTGAAAATAAAATTCACAAGAAGTTAGGAATTGGGATACTATATAAAAAATTTAATACCTAATTAATCTGGTCAATATACTATTAATGACGTTATTGGAGTATCATCACGTCATATAACAATCGTAATTAACGATTTATACTATATGACCGTGTACGAATACTATACAATAATTTCTCACTTGGTTGAAATATATCACCAAAAAAGTTCGTTTTTAAGAGCTTGTACCAGACAAATTAGAAACTGGTAGCGGATTATTGGCTAGTACCATATCAATCGTACGTTCAACCACAGCAGCATGCACATTGCACCACACCATCTCTCTCTCTCGCTCTCTCTCTCTCTCTCTCTCTCTCTCTCTCTCTCTCTCTCTATAAAATGAGGGACGCCAGTCATTTTATGAAATCAAAAAGTTTCTAAATATCAAAAACCCTACAGTCCTTCCTCTCAAAGAAAAGCAAATAACAATGCTTGTTCTTCTCATTGTTCTTCTTTTCTATGTTCTAATTTATTCTCTGGTTCTTGTTTTCTTTGTTGCTCTTCTCTATCTTGTTGGGTTTCTTTACAGAAAAATGTTCATCAAACCGAGGGTCGTCTACAGAATTGTTTCTGGGTTTTAAGTGTTCTTGTTGAGTACTTTGCTTTCTTTTTGCCCATTTTCTTTCTTTATCTTACCATAATATCTGTCCTTCATGGGTGGTTTTTTCTACTGCCCTAATGGCGCCTTCAGATTATATCAAATTCGTCGGGAGCTCCAGATCTGTTTGAAGATTAGCCTCACTGCGCCAGCTGATGAGTTTGTTAACCCAGAAAATCAATCTTTTTTTTCTTTTTTCTTTTTTGGTCAAGTGGTGGTGGAAGCCCAAACAAGAAAGAAAATCAACTATCACCGTCTGCCTCCGGGTTCAAGTAGGACTACAACTTCCTCAGTGACTTTCTTTTTGTTCTTTTATTTTACTGGGGATTTTTTGTTCTTGATCAAACAGTGAAAGAGCCAAGAAAATGTTCAAATGAGCTCAAGACAAAGGTGGTGGAAATTTTTATGGAAATATATGAAGTGTTGTGGATGTGATGTGATCCTTCAAAATACTTTTCTGAGTTGTAACTTGTAATGCAGCTTTAGTTTATTAATCATAAATTAAGTTTTTTGGAATTTATCCCTTTATCAATGTTCGTTTGTTTGCTTTATATATATATATATATATATATATATTTTTTTTTTTTGCCAAGCTTTATATATATATATAAATTAGGGAGAAATAATAAGCCCAGTAAAGGAAATGTAAAACCCTAAAACGAAGTCCGTTGCACCCATAAAAGTCCAGACCCACCTGAGAGCTTGGCATAATCATAAATTACAATGCCTTACTGCATTTGCTGAAGGAAAGAAAAAATAAAAAAAAGGAGTTTGAGTCCCCTTCTCCCAAAAAAAAGATATAAATTCTAAGTTTTGCTGTTACAATTACTGTCCGCAACATAAATGTGCAAATTACATCATCCTAAATAAAATGTTTCCTCTAGACACCATTTACAATTCTCATGCCTCTAGCAAAAAAAAAAAGTAACCCCAAGGCAGGAGTTCTCACCATCCTTGTGTATAAAAATGAAATGGAAGAAACAATAAGACAGCCACTTGAGATAAAAATATAGCCAAGCAGACAACAATGGATAACCCACAGGCCAGGCCACAGCATCTGATGAGAAAACTGCCATGATGATCATATTCCTCTTCTAATCTTTGGTTACCCACCTAAGGCCTCTTACCTGATACCCACTGTAACTTTGATCACTACTGCTCTCTCCCCCACTTTCTGCACTGGTATATCCAGATTTTCGACGATGCTTCTTTCCCCTTGCAACCCCACTGTCACTCATGCTTCCATTCAAAAGAGGGTCGTCTATCCCACGAATCAACTTCTGTGCTGGTGATGATGCGGTAATACAACTGTCATCTTTCGTTTTTCTTTTCTCCTTGTCATGTCTCTTAATGTTTTGGGAGATCTTGTGTAGCTTCTCATTGAACCTGGTGATCCCCTTCTCTACCGGCTCTACTGCCTGTGTTACTGTGAACCTCACATCTTTCACAATCTGTAGTAGAAGCAAAGAGCAGATTCAGAACTAAGTCTAAATAAGATCAACAGTATTGTGCAAATTCTTATTGGCTATACTAAGGTGTTACACTATTGTTGTTTTAATATATTTCATAATAACCCTCGCTTCAGAATCTGTTGACATCTATTAGTTCCATATTCCAGGATATATTCAAATTTGTACTGTAAGACTAAAAAGATGACTTACATATTCCCCGCCACCAACGAAAACGTCCCGAACACTTTCTCTTATGGTCATTCCGCTCCTGACATCAATGTCAGGATTGGGAAGGCGTAGCTTTGTGGGGCGTTCACTGTCCCTAACCTCCTCAGGATCCAAAGGACTGTCAGCCGATACATAGTCTCCAAGAACTGAGACACTTCCAGTGTAACGATCTCCCATCAGCTCATAAGGTTTTGCAGGAAACACATATAGGTGAACAACAGAAGCAATGCCCATCTGTGCAGGATAAAAACACAGAACTGTTAAACTAAAACATGTTGCATGAAAATGGTAACAAGAATGAATATTTTAACTCACATTCTTAATAACTTTGAAGACCACATTAACTCATAAGTTTAAGGGAGAATAAATTATCATTGCGAAGACTATAATAGTGCATAAAGATTGAAAAGACATAATAACAAGTACTGTTCCGACATGTTAATTGATTTACCCAACATTCTGCATCATTAATATTCTACCTCTATACAAATGATGAAGTCTTGAACACTTGACTTAAACTGTAAGCCTTGAGCTATAGGGCTTTTGAACAAACCCAGGGCATAAAGAAGAGCAATTGCCACGCCTTGCCACCATGTCAAAAAAACAATTGATTTAAATGTCAAAAACTTGGCTAATGGTTTTATGTGAGCTAGTTCATCTTTTGTAACAGCATAAAATTGAACAAGACAGTACAACGCCCATGACTGACTAAAATTTAGAACCACTGCAAGATAAGGATACCTGCAAACAAAAGAAAATTATGGCCATTAGATTCCCTCTATGTGTTAAAGAGCTTCTTGGGAAAAAAAATACAAACAAACCAACTTATCCTATCACATATAACTGCCAATTACGTGCACCATTTCAAATTACAAATGCTTTTCCAAAAACAATTGAGATTCTCTTACCCACATCCCCATTTAAATTCTCCTTCACAATATACACCAAAAGCTTCAAGGATAACAGCTAAAATAGCACTGAGAGACTTAATTAACATCTGCCAGAAGATAAAAAGTGAATTTAAGTTATATAAGGGAAATGAAATTAGAGAACAAGAAACAGCAGAAAGTAATAAAAGAATTTCAAAGTGATGGCAAACATACATACTGAACAATTCCAAATTTGACAATTTGGTAAAACCATTGACCAAGATTCCATGGTTTCAAGATATAATTCAATGGAAAAGGATGCTTAACAGTTCCCTTTTCAGAACTATGTTCTAATAGGGGAGTCTTAGAACTTGCACGTCCTTCCCTTTCCATAAACTCGATAGTCCTCTCTTCCCCACCTTAGACGGAGAAAAATATATATACAAAAGGAAAATGTCAAAAGCGCAAAACATAAACAAGGGAAGCAAAGAAGTATCTTTGTCTATTAAAACAGAAAGGACTACAAATTGAAAAGGAAAAACATCTTGGACATTTATGTGCACCATCAAACATTGATTACTTGAAATTCCCATATAAAGACTAGGATTAAAAGTGGCAACTGTGATAAATTGATAGAGTCATCATATGAGCGTCCATGATAGGTATTTATTTGTGCATCTATCTATCTATCTATCTAGAGAGAGAGAGAGAGAGAGAGAGAGAGAATTGAATGTGTATGCAAGAACAGCGAACGAACATCTATCACATTGCATCCAGCAGGCCAATCTTGCATCATACTGGTGCATGAACAGTGAAATCTTGTCCACATTCAATTAAAGATCGTTAACATCTGAATTCTGATTAACATTTACTAGCATAAAGCTTCTACATTTTAAGTTTCAATGACGTGTTAGCTAAAGCTTCTAAACTTTATGAAACTCTACATAAACAATGGTGTTGTAAAAGCTCTTGAAAATGACATACCCAAGCATGCAACCAGGTATCTTCCAAAGCAATACATGGCAAAGGATTCATAGCAATCCCGTAGAATCTCGCAATCAACGCTTATCGATGGATTCACCAACGATATTAACTGTAAAAAACAACCAAGTTAGAATCTTACAAACAACGAAAATGCCAACAATCTGAGGCAGAATACTTTTTCGGTAACACAGACATACAAGTACAATCAACAATAAGCAACAACGATACTTTTAAAGCTAATATAAGAACTTAATCTTCACAAACAGTAGCAGCAACTTAATGAACAATACATGCATATTCAACTCAGCATCTTCCAGATGTGTCAAAAAGAAACACAGATGTTTGAGAACCAAAGAAATATATATCAAAATTGATAAACTCAACATCTTTCGTATGTTAAAACCGAATTGAAGGTTCACCGTGCACATTAAGCAACAAACCGTTTTGCTGCACAACATTCTCCTTGACAGTAACTGAAAGCACAAACGTCATGTGTACACCATAATCCCTCTATTTTCCTGAACTGTTTTCCCTACCTTTTCTCTCCTATCCCGCTTTTCAAAACTAACTTATATGTTTTGGTGAATCCTATAACCCCAAATAGAGGTCTGATTTAAAAATAAACAAAGAATTATGTGATTCCATGTGGTTCTTTATTAAAATAAAAGAAAAAATTTATATCGAAACAAAAAAAAATTTAAACCAAAAAAACTTACTGATTCTACTGCATAGCACGGAACCATGAGGACAACACCAATTAAAAACTTTTGCTCCTGAAAGGTTAACACAAACCAAAATGGTAAAATGCATGTCAATTGGCAATACATCAATATTGAAGCATGCACATTTTAAATATAATTTGTATCACTGACGAATGAATACCTCAGGATGTTTGTATGCAGAAAGGTGCTCAAACACAAGATATATTGAAAGGGTAAGAGTGATGAGTACAAAAACACCGGAAACTAGACTTGCCCACGTAGGAGGTGTGTAGGCCAACTGGGTAACGAGATCGATAAATGGTGTTATCTTCATCAGCTGTGTTTCCTTTTAACCAGCCTATATTCTCAAATATTGCCAGCATAATGGAATCATCAATTCACAAACATATGCACAAGGTGCTGACCACAGACCTGGAACAGACCACAGACTATGGACCTGTTCACCCAGACGATGAATAATAAGCATAAATTGATAGTTACAAGTTACATAGATACCAAAACACACAACCTAACATATGGTATTCATGCAAAGTACCCAAAAAAGAGGTTGGCAAAGAAACAAAATGGGAAAATGGGTGCAAGGAAAACCAGAAACTAATGCCATAATTTGTTCAGAGATCACCACTCCACTGCATGCCTAAGCTGTGCGTGTGTTACCATTACACTAAACCATTATAATGCATATATTCTTGTACATTTTATCATACAAACCATACTCAGTCAAAAACTGGCAGCTAAAACCAGCTGAGAAGAAAAATGCTAGGAATGGTCCCCCGAAAGTGGATTGTCAGTCTTTGGGATTTCTAATAATACCCATAAACACTGCATATAAGAATCATTTTCACAAAATACAATTGGATTTTTCAGTAATTATTCCAATTCAGCAATTTCAGAAGTCAAAAGTGAACAAAAACAAAATCAACTTTATGTACATTGGAAATCAATTAGATCAATCACATAAGAAAGAAGGGGGGGAAATCCAGAAGAACTGTAACAAATTTGAAATCATGAAAAGACAAAAAAGAACAGACGATATTCAATCTAATTATATTGGGTTATTAACAAAAAGGTAAAAACTCAGCTCGACTAATAAAAGTGAGCTCATTTAGGTCCAATTTCTCAGACAATGGAAGTCAAATACATCAAAGGAAGTAAATTGAAATCATTTTCCCACACTTTACCAGCAACCAAGCAGATTATTCAGAAACTAAAAGCATATGAACTGATTGCCGATGTCAATTAATCAGATAATCCAATCAATATGATGGAGGTAAAAGCGGAAGATAAGGCTCCGAGACCACTTACAGAGCTTCGTCGAGTTGGCCACACAGAGAGAAGTATCGTTCTTGTGAAAATCAAGTAGACATTATAAACCTCACGAAATTCGCATTGTAGAACCATCTGAAACTTGACACGGACGCGGCACGTGACACCTCTTCTATAGGAGTGAGTGGAGAGCATTTTTTTTTTTTAAAAAAAAAAATATTATTTATAACAAAATTATATTCTAAACCATTCTAATGTACGAAGGGTAGTCCATCGAGAGTAGAAGCGAACACACTATTTTGATCAACTGACTTAATTTATGTCTGTCTTTTTTCCTTTATTTTTAGTTTAATAGTATATTGTAAATTTTTAAATTAAATAAATTTAATGAAGTAATCATTTGTTATGAAAACCGGAATATCATATCGATAGTCAACTTTAGTATGAAACTTATCTTTTCAAACTACATAGTACATATCATATTATTTATTCGAATAATACTTTTTCTCTCTTATATATAAGTGATGTTATCTTCCTCATCATCTATCATTTCCTTCTTGATCATGGTGTTCTTCATCTTTAATTTGTTGGTTGCTTAGACTCTGCATTTCTTTCCTATTCTTTATGAGCATTTCTTTCCAATCATTTTTTAAAATTAATTTGAATTCTATCTTGGTATAGTTCAACTTTGTATCCGAATTACAAAGATGAACGTATTAATGATATGATTTTTTTTTATTAATAATGAATGGATGGAGCCATGGTTTCTGCAGGTAGCAGGTGCAATGAGAACCATGTGGCCTCGCTGTGTTCTTGCAATGTGATACATGTGGCCACGTTGTTCATGCAATGTGAAATATGTGTCTTGGATATCAACTACTTATCAAACTTGTTTTAGCCATTTATTTGTAATCATGACGGCCGATTGTCTAAATGCGCATGAGAAAATGTAAAACTACTTTTTCACAAGAGATTTCATATTGTATTTAGGGTGAGTACGGTTTTGGTTATATTTGAATATCACCTGAAATTAATGTAGCATTCTCTCTCTCTCTCTCTCCTAAGAACATAAAAAGATAACATAAACTGGAAGCAAACAAAATTAAAGAGATCATGACATCAGAGCATGTTGAAATTCAATTTCTAAAACGCTAAAATAAAAAGATAATATTTGGAGAAACAAATGCAAATCTGACAAAATGAAGGTAATTAATAAATAAAAAATTATGGAAACTGGAAATTCAAGGTAATTAATAAAATGATAATAATTTATGGGATAGAAAGGGAAGATAATTAACAAAATGATAAGTATTAATAGGAGAGAAAGGGAAAAGCAGGAGAAATGGGTAAGTGACAAGGTGCAACAAGTGATTTTTAGTCTAATACAATTATGTTGATATGGATTGATTAAAATTTATTAGATAATCTAGTGATTGACATTCTTGTAAATGCATATAAATGCACCAATGCTAAATGCAGAGATTCGGGATCCCTCAAATTAGTATTACAATTGAATCGAATTAAAGACTAGTCAATAGGTTCTAGCCTAATGAAAAATAGCATTATCCTGTAGACAAGTAGTCTCAAGTTCGAATATTCACAATTCCTTGATTGTGTGTTCCTAATTTTGACAACAACAACAAAATCAATTTAAAAGCCGGTTTAATTCAGATTATAATCTTTAATTTGCGAGAGGAAAAAAATTATCTAAGAATTATGAATGAGAGAGAGCTGAGAACAAGAGTCAAATTTCTACCGTGGATGTGAGCGTAATTAAGTGCCTTTTTTACCACTGAAATTTGAAGCTTTAGGTTTAGAACCCCACACACGAGTTGTAAAACGAAGTTAACAAACAATTCTGGCATGTAAATAAGGCGGGTGAAGTGAACGAAACGACACCGTCGCCAGACGATTTAAAGAATTGGAAGAGGAAAGCATCGAGCTTTCTTTCTACAACGTCACTCTCAGTCTCGGACAGAAAATGGAGAACTCGACGGTTCTGAGAGAATGGTTCGCCCGAGTTGACTCGGCCAACACGGGAAACATCACTGCACCGCAGCTCAAGGTTCTTCTTCTTCATCTCATTTACCCTAAACTTCCCAAATTCCCAAATTTCTTTTTTTCCCCCTGCGTTCACCTGATTAACGACGACGTATCGATGATCAGAATGCTCTTGCTGTTGGAAACCTCGACTTCCCTATCTCAGTTGTTCAGCAAATGATCAGGTCCAGATACATATAAATTCACACCATCTTTTTGTATATGTTTACTTCACTTGCACAGATAATTGATAAATATGTAGCCTTTTGCAGGATGTATGATTTTGACCGGAATGGGACGATGAGCTTTGAAGGTATGCTTATATCAATGCAGAAGTTTTTAACTTTCATTAGTAATTTCATGCTTAACACTGCAATTTGTATCCTCTTTGTTTATATTATGATTTTGTCATATGGGTTCACTGATTTTGTACACTTTTGTGTCTCAGAGTTTGTGGCGCTCAACAAGTTCCTTCTCAAGGTGAAAAATTTAATCATGAAATTGCAATTTTTAGTTCATCATTTCCTGTCTGTCTTGTAATTTTGGTGATATGTGGTTGTGTTATGTCTTTACTCTGTTACTATCAACTCAATTCTTTAAATGTTCAAGCCCTTATTTTCTGAAAATGTAATACCTCAATTTGAGGATGCCGATTTGTGCCAAGTATTCCTACAACTTATATGTAGTTTTGTTTCGATTTCTGTCTTCTTTTCAGGTTCAACAAGCCTTCTCAGACCGAGAGAGGTGATTCAATATATTTAAGGATTTTTTCTTGTCCACTCTGGTAAACAGGGTCTCGTGATTTTGTGAGGTGCATTGTCTTCATATCGAACTAATTAAAGGTGTATTTGATAGATTCAACCGTGGTAGTATGAAGCAAAGTTGGCTGCTTTAAGACGTGGTTGACGGTGTATGTTTTTCCTCGTAGATCATGCACTCTACCAAGTATAATAGACATCGGCAGTTAGTTTTTGTCCATGGAAACTAAATTTTCACTTGATAGTCTTTTGCAGAACTTGGGCATCTTACGTAATTTGAGCACTTTATAAAGTTTATGTTGTTTGAGCAATGCAATGCTTGGTGTTAACTTTTATGCTCCTCTGATATTCTGCCCAGCATGCATAATATACATTTCACTATGCCTACAACTTCCGTATTAATTTGTGCATATAATCTATATTCTCCTTTTAGTTGCAAATGGTGATGAGGATAATTGCTTCACATACAGTTGTAAGCATTTAGCAACTGTCTAATTTTGTTGGTTTGTTTTACAGGGGTCGTGGCTATATTGTTCCTGATGATGTGCATGAGGTAATATCTAACCCTTGGATGAAAAATTGAAGTTCGTGTCTTTATAAATCCTTTGACGGTATCGTAATGGGAAGTCTGTTAGTTTTTCCTCCCTGGCCTTTCTCTTATTTTTCATTTCTTTTCTGAATTTTATTGCTGAACCATTGCGACAGGCATTGGTAAAAATTGGTTTCTCGCTGGACTCTCCCGCTTTCTACACAGTCTGTGAGGTATACCATCCGCTTTCTACATAAAATGACTCAAATATTATCCTTTTGGTTGTGCGCTGGTCTGCTGTGATGAATGTTTAATTTACTCACACCCCCACCCAACACCCCCCCCCCCCCTCCCGCCCCCGCGCCACGGCGGGGAAAAGAAATCAAGGTTTGATAAGGCTGATATAGCTAATTCTTTTTCCTCTTAATTGTGCAGAGCTTTGATCAAAAGAAGAAAGGAATGTTCCGACTAGATGACTTCATATCTCTCTGTATATTTTTGCAGTCTGCTCGGTAGGTTGCATTTCAATTCACAAAAAGCATATGTTTTGAAGAATGGTGCTCATGCATTGATTTTGAGGTTTTAACTCAGATTTAATAAGGACTATCATATTTTCCTAGGTTAGATTAGACAAATTATCCATGCATGTACAAACACGCACATATGTGTCAGGTTCCATTTTGTGATGCTATGACTTCAGGTGGAAATTTCAAAATTCGATGTTTTGCATCAAATCAAGTTAGACAAATGCCAATATTAAAATTCTAGGATGTGCTATTCCGAAGACTAATGGTGTTGTTTGTCATTCTTTCCTTGCAGTAATCTGTTTAATTCATTTGATACAGCTAAGCAAGGCAGAGTGACTCTGGATCTCAACCAGTTTGTCTTTTGCAGTAAGTGCCTGATTCAGTATGACATGAATTTATTGTTTATTACAGTTTTGCACATCCCCATCAATGTAAATTGTTATTTAATTATAAAAATATTAGGTTGGTTGATTAGGGGTAAAAAAACAAAGTAGAATTCCCACCTTCTGCATCCTTGCTGTCAAACTTTTTCCCTGTTTCTTGTGGACATCTTGATTAATTAACAATTAGTTTCTTGTTAGCCCATACCTGGAGTTCACTTTTTTAAGAATGACTAGAAGGGAAGGACTTTGCAACTCCATATCTCTCTTTAAAATCCAGTTCAATTGTATTTGCGCCTATAATCTCGTTAGCAAAAAAGTGGTAGTCTCATTAATTGCTGGATCAAATTGAATCCATTTTGACAGAAGGATTGCTCAAGGTGTTATAATTTTCTCCATGTCAGATTATCTGAAAAATCAGTTATGCAAAATGTACTAATTTTCTATATTATTCATCAATAATTGACATATATCTAATATCATTATGCCATTCCTTTATTGTCCAGCTGCCAATTGCAGAATATGAAATGCGGCAATGACCATGGGATGCTGTGGAATTCAATTCCTCTGTACATCTATATTTCCGAGTGTCTGTGTGTGTGTTTTCTTTTAAATTTATGGGCCGCAGATTATAGATTTGCTTCTCAGCATGTATCCCATCAATTTCCTTATTGATGTAGTTTTAATTTGCAAATATTGTTCATTCGGAAAAGCTTACTGATGAAAAAAGGAAGTTACTATTTATTTTTTCACTTGTTATATATCATACATCTGAGAATAGCTGAAAGTGTTGGTCTGCTATCTAACTTATAATGTTGCTCTCTATAATTTCTCTCAGTGTTGTGTTTCTTCTTTCCAGCCTCGTTATGCTTTTGAGCTTGCTTCCTTTGTTTTTTCACACTTAAGCTTGGAAAAGCACTTCTTGTAAGAGGAATGTGATATATATAGCTCCAAACAACATTATTTCCAAATGGCCTTCTAGTGTGAATATTCAAGGCACATATTTCACATTGCAAGAACAGAGAGGCCAGATATTTCACGTTGAAACAAAATTCATGGCAGACTAAAATAGGTTGATCCAGCTAAGCTTCAATTTTCCATGTGTAAAAAAGGCTCATCAATTCTAGCCCGATTGTTCTATATATTGACAGGACAGGAATTTATAGCATATTAGAGTTTTGCACCGACCAATGAATGTTTTGTTAGTTAGGCTAGCTGATTGGTGGAAAGAAACTATAGATGATCCCTATCTGTGATGCTGTCCTCAAACTTAAAACCTGAGTACCATATTGATTGGTTTTGGATCATATGTATATTTCTTTTATGAGATTTTGGAGGAACACCAAAAGAAACTATCCACTCCCGTACTAGTTCCAGGTGGTATGATCCGCTATTTCTTCAATAGCATCATCTCAAATACTTTCTGAGGCGGTCTACAATATTTATCCAAAAAGTTCTATGATGTTACGTAATTCTGATAAACATGGGTGGCCCTCTTCCCCAAGCAAGAAAACATCAAGAATTAGGTCTCTGTCAAAAAAATATATACATTAAGAATCAAGATGTTGCATGGGTGGCCCTCTTCCCCAAGCAAGAAAACATCAAGAATTAGGTCTCTGTCAAAAAAAATATATACATTGAGAATCAAGATGTTGCAGCAGAGATTGGCTCTTTTCGCCAGTTCTGATTAGGGGTGGGCATTCAAACTGAAAAACTGACCCGAATTGGGCTGAAAAAATTCGGAAAAAATTGAGTTGACCAAATACTATACCGAACCAATTTGGTTAGATTTCGGTTCCAATTCTTGTAGTGGAAAAATGGGACCAGGCTGAACCAGACCGATGGTGTATTATTTTATTTTATTTTATTTACAAAATTATTTAAATCAATGCTACATTTTAATCTCATAACTAATATTTCCCTATGTCCAACTTCTAAACATCTCTCTTTTCTATGCCTAATGTCTCTTTGTATGAAATTGGATCATCTGTTAATTTTCAAGCCCAAAAAATAAAATTTTAGTTGGAATTTGTATAATTTAAAAAAAAACTAATGATAATAATAATCCAATTCAAAATTGAAAATCGAATCGAAATCAGTTCAAACCGGACCGGCTAGTTTAAAAAAAAATAACTAAAATTGGACTGAATCGAACCAGTTAAATAGTACCAATTTCGATTCTAATTTGAAGCAAAAACCAAACCGAATTGGACCGTATCCACCCCTAATTCTGATGATGATGAAAATGGGAGGTCCAGTGATTTCAAAATTAATATGTGGGTTGTGTGTTTACCAATGTCATGGAAAAAATGGGAGTTCCAGTGATTTCAAAATTAATATGTGGGTTGTGTGTTTACTAATGCCATATAAAAAAGTTGTTGTCCTTCAAAATAATTAAACATGAAAATCAAACTTAAAATTTTAAAAATAAAAATAAAAAGGTGCTGATTTTCACACTCCCGTTTTGTCCACTTACATTCAATTTTGTTTTGTTTTAATACCATTTACTATAACATACTGTTGAGGCCCAAATATATTTCTAGCCCAGCAAGACACCTAACTTGGGTACGCAAGAATTTGTCATATGCGCTTGCACATGTGCCACACCAAGCAAATAAGCAACATGTTACGCTACAAGCTTAAGTGAGCCCAAGCCAAACGAATGCCTTGGGCTTGCTGAGCGGGTTGTGGTATGGATGCTTACGAGTTTTCATGAGGCCCATTAATGAGCCGAGAAATGGAAGTTTTGGGCAGCTTGGGAGCCCAGAAACTCAAGCCTATTTCTTGAGCCCAAATATGTGGGTAAGCATAAAAGAGAAAAAAAAAGCGCAATACTCTAGAAAAACTAGCCCAAATACTCTAGGAAAATTAGCGCATCATTTTGATAAAATAGCCCATCACCTAAGGAAATTAGCCCCTTCTCTTAATTGGCTAACCCATCACCTTAGGAAAGCCCAAGCAACCAAGAAGAAAATATCTGCAATCTCCAGCACATGGCTGGAGACAAAAGCCTCGACAAAAGCCAAAGCTGCCTATGTATGCAGGCTGTTAGGAATCTCCAGCACATGGCCAAAGACAATTCCCAACATAAGCCATCCAAAAAACCAAAGGATACTTGAGCAAAACACCTTTCAAACCAGCGTACATGCCCATTTCTTCCCCCCACTAGATCTAGCCATGGAAGAAAGAAGAAAGAAGGAAAAGAGATGGCCGAAAATGGGAGTCCCCCACTAAAACAACTGTGGGAAAAGCCTAGAGCTCCCAAAACACTGTTTTTGTGCGATTGGGCAGAGAGAATTTCACCAAATAGGATGAGTCAAAGAAAGAGAAGAGAAAGGGAGGGAGAGACTTGGCAAAATTGGAGAGAACCCATTAGGGTTTCTTGGGAAGAAGGAGCTTCCAGCGGCTATAAAAGGGGGTGTCTCTTATTCCATTAAAAACAACTGAATCGAAGGCAAGCAAACCACATCAAGAGAGCAAGCATCATCTCTCATCCTTACAACACATATCCAGAGACCAAGCTTCATCTCTCATCCCTAAAACCTCTGCAATTTCAAGCCCTACTCCTCTATCTTCTCCCATTTTCTCTTTTGATAAATCGTTCCAGAGCTTGACAGAGCTTTCGTCAAGTTGCCAAAAACTACTCAACACACCCATGTTATTCCACCATCTCTCTCTCTTCAACGAACCCTTTTAGAATCCCTTCCCCCTTGCCTTAAAACCTCTGTTTCTCATAGGAAATCACAGCTCGTTCTCTCTCTCATGCTAAACTCATGAATGCTTAGCTCTCATGCCACAAGCTTCTCATGCCAAGCTAAGAATCTATCTGTAAGCTATTGTTGGTTTCATTGGTGAAGGAGACCAAGGTGTTTTCTAAGGCTCAGCTACCCTTTCGAAGCACTCTTAGGGTTTGATCCTTGAACTCAGACTCAAGGGGCAATTTCATACGTTTGGCTCTTCACAGCAACCCTGGTCCATTCGTCAAACTGCTGGAACGAAAAAGCCCCTACACATACAAGGGAGTAGAAATGGTAACATACAATTTCCAACAAAGCGAATGTAAGTGAACAAAAAAAGAGTGAGAAAATCAGCTCCAAAACAAAATTCATCTGAAAAATGAACTCTTTGTATTGGCTCTGCATGCATTTACTCTTTATACTCGAGTATCAAACTCATCTGTGTCAAATTTTCCAGGTTAACGGGTCGAGGGCCCACTCCAACAACACCGATACTGTCCCCACTTTACCACCTGCACAATCCTCAGGTGTGGGGTTTTATCACAAAAGGCCTTGGTGTTAGTTAGAGAGGGGTATTTCTATATAAACTACTTTCTCTTTGGCCCTCTGGCCGATGTGGGACAACAATGAGTTCCAACAATCTGAAATCCCAAAATATTTTTTTTCCTAATTTTATTATTTGTCTCAGTAAAGTGTTAAACTTTATTTTTATTTTTGATAAAAAATAAAGTCTTAAAGTTAAAGTACTCTAAGAACCGAAATAGGGAACAAAAAGCCTTGCAAAAAAAACAGGGAACAAAAAGCTGTGGCAACCACATTAACCATCTCAGATAAAATGAAACTGTTTGTACCCCCCGCATCAAAATTATATGGTAACTTCTCCAACTTGGTAACATGAGATGAGTTGATGAAAAAACAGCAACAAGAAAAAAGAAACATGCAAATTATACCCACCCCGTTTTGACACAATTGAACCCATTAACAAAATCTCTTCACAGGTTTCAAAAATTTTAAAACTCAATTGGTAAAACTGGCATCCTAAAATATTTTCATGTCAACTATTCATCTACTTATTTATAGGTAATTGGCTGGCTCGTTCTTGCCTGCCAATGCTCTCATTATCTAGTCTTGAATCAGTTTACAATCTGATTCAACAACCCAACGCACCTTATTACATTCAATGTTTAATAAGTGGAAGAGAAAAAGCTTGCAACACATTATTTGCTAAACCATGAGGAATATGTAGTTTTAGTGGTAAAAAGCACTTGAATTGTTCTCAAACAAATCCACAGTAAAAGTTCCCAATCTTTCTTACAGGTTGAAATTGTGGAAAGTGGAATGGCAATGAAGATTAAAGATCTTATCTTTTTAATTACAAAAACTCTGAAAAGATCAAAATTACCCTGGACTGAAATCTCTGGATACCAAGCTTTTGCAATATGTACTGAAAAATTCAGTTTAGACTTTAACTTGAAAAAAATAATAAATTACCTCAGAGAGAGAGCAAACACATTTACCACTCACATAAAACGGAACTGTTATATATATCACATCAAAGAAACCGTTGGTATTCCAGGAAACACTAGTCAGTAAACTACCAAAAAAGAAACATTCACATTATCTGCAGAGTGCAGATTAAAGATAGTTGCTGGTGTTGTCAACAAAAGAAACCCACCCGATATGTTCTAAGACCCCCCCAGGGCAACTTCTGTTGCTCAGTGACAACTCAAGAAAGACCTTGAAAACCAGAAAGTCTTGATCACTTAAATTTGATCGACGTTCTCTGTCAGCACTGTTAGAGATCCAGGAGGAACGCAGCTGGTTGAGCTTTGGCTGCATAGCCAAACTTCCATGTACTGTACTTCCTGTGTACTCCAGTAAGTTTCCCAGTTTCAGCCTTCTGATGGAAAGTAACCATCATCCTTGAGCATTCTCTGTTGATACAAAAATATACACACAACATTAGCTTTCTGATAATCATGAAACGGGAATGTGGTCCAATTATAGTTTTATTACTTCATTTATATACCATAAAATTGCTATGAATCATGAAACTCAGTTCAACAACTACTTACAGGAGCTCATCTTCTGAGTAATTAGTATACCACTCGCTGGTCTTGCTCCATTGCTTGAACCGGGACACACTACACTGAGCAGTGTAAATTGCAGCAGCAGCTAGCTTAGATGGGGGGAACCTGAGCATTTCATACTCCACCAGGCATAGCTCAATGAGGAAGAAGGACAGAAGCTCAATCTGATTCAATTCCAGGAGTACAAAGTATTAATACATTCTTTAATGAGAAATGATAAGTGAAATCTAACTGCTTCTTATACTGTGGGGTTACTATTACCGACCTTTTTGTCTGATTGAGCTGCCTTGAGGAATCTCTTCATGAACACAAATGGAGTAGGAACAGAAAAGTTGAATTGTACACTGTTCACCATTGATTTCTCCATATCAAGGACATCTTTCCTTGAATATGCCTTATCTGATATAAGAACAAAATCTTCCACAATTGGGACAGAAACCTCTTCATACTTGCATGCTAGTAACATGGCTGTCACACCAACCAATTGAAGCTTCTTTCTGATCACCATTTGGCTCTCTAAGAATCTGTCTATAAGATTGACAGTAAGGAATAATGTCTCATCCATAAGCTCAAACTTGTAGTGGACCTGTTAATACATTCAAACCTATTAACAATCTATTCACATCACAGGTTCCAAACTCTTACTAGTCAAATTTGGACATCTTAAATGAAGCCAAACAAAGTCCGAATATAGTACCTCAACAAGCCAGTCGATGAGAATCGCCCTCATTTTCTCATTGATGTCAGGTTGGTGAGCCATGTAACTGGGGGAGATACAGCTTGACTTCTGCATGATTTAGATAACCATTTTTCAGCTAAGAAGAAAGCATTTCTTTGCCAAATTGAAAAATCCGAGAAACCATAAAACCAAAACCCAACAAAATTAAACCCCACAAAAATGCAAGGCAAAAAATGATTATCAACCAAGGAGTCATGTCAATCAGAAGACCACATTGATGTGGTGGCATATACAACAACAACGTAGCCTTGTCCAACTATTTGGGGCCAGTTACATGAACTTTGCTCCTTTGTTCCATTCTTTCCTAATGCCTCAGCTATACGAGACCACAAAAATGGAGCATTTTTACATGTTTGAGCTCATCTCAAACAGACTAGATATCCAACTATTTGGGGTTGGCTACATGAAGTCAGATGAAACACAAAAATGCAACGTTTTCAAAATCCTGAGCTCTGACCAAACAGATTTGTTTTCATTAAAACTTGAGGTTCTATCCCTTAAATTGCTAACCCTAAAGATAAAACATAACTTATGTGGAGTAATTCATATAATACAAATAGTACAGTGTATGCTTTCTATAGCTAATGAAATATACCTCAGTTTTCCTGTAGTGAGCATAGATGTCATCTATGTACTCAACAACATTAAGTGGATCCTTCAAGCCGCAACTGTCGATATCCATAACAGGTTCCTCTACATCTTCATCCTCTTCCTGCAGTATTCAACACCATCTACCTTGTTAGCTTTCCAATATATAAAAATAGGAACTCTTCATGAAGAAAAATGCTGGCGGTACAAGACAGTAAGACACACATACCATCCTATCAATTTCATCTAGCATGGCTTCTGTGTGTTTCACAAACATTGGCACAGGAGCATCACAGGCCTCATCCTCATTATCCTCCACATCTACAATTTCACAGTCCACCAGACAACTAGAATTGGCAGTAGATGAGCTCAGTTTCTTAGTTTCCAGATCAAGTTTCCCCACACCACTTGAATTCGCAACCAATGAAGACACAATCACTTCCTTGGTTTCCTAATTGCATACAACCAGCTCCAATATATTAATTTCAATTTCAATTAAAACAAATGAATAGATGAATTAAAAAGCTTTTGGTCATCAGTCTACCTTTGGGCACTGCTGGACCATTTGTGCTGCAAACCTCCTATAAGAACATCAACAAATCAGAATTAAATTCTTGAGAGAAAAAGGAAATAACAAAAAGGGAAATCAAACAAGAGTGAGTTCCAACCTTGTAATTGGTCTATGTGGCAGATTTGCCACATTTTTATCACATGCCGCATCTTTCCTGAATAACGATTGACCAAGGTCTCACACATTAGTTAATTGAAATGAAAGATTTTTACAAAAAGAATAAAATATCACAACAAAAACTTAGAAAGAGATTCAGATTGTAAGAAAATATCACTAACCCAGCACATTCTCTTTTGTTGACAACACAAGGGTTGACGTTAGCTCTGGTGATGTTTTGGACATCTCTCAGTGCCTGACGACGAATCGGCCCCACCTCCTTCACAAACTTGGTACCCACCAATCTTGGACCTTTTTCAGGATTTCAAAGAAAATAAATACAAATGAACAAAATAAATTTAAATTCAAAATTAAAAAAAAACGCCATTTTAAATTTAAGGTTTTGTTAGGTCTCTACCTTGGAAATTTGAGGACCTAACGAGACCTGGGTTGTTCTCCTTTGAACCCATTTCGATAACCTTTAAGATCAAGGGAAACAGATTAGAACCAATCAGAAACCATCATCAAACAACGAAAATCAAACACCATAAATACAACAGAAAAAAGGGGGAAACCCCATGATCTAGACCAAGATGAAGTAGAAAAAGACTGAAACGAACAAAACCCAGATCATCCGATTTCAAATATGAAAGAACCAAAGAAACCCACTAACCTTGGAGAGAAATCAAGTCTGGAACTTTATCAAAGTACTGTAAATTAAAGCTAATTAGCTTCAATCTTCAAAATCCCGAGAGAGAAGTGAATGGCATAGGACCTTGGCAAGCCTCCCTCTCTCTCTCTCTCTCTCTCTCCCTCCCTCTCTACGCTCTGTCTCTGTCTTTCTTGTTGGGTTCTTTAAAATGGGTTTTTATTTATTAAGCAGATTCATATTCGAAGGAAACAGAATAATAAAAGGAAAAAAGAAATAAAAAAGCGAAATTGGGAGAGAAGGGCATGTGTTCGTCTCGTTTTGAATATAACGGCTACTAATTCCTGACCGTCGGATCTTAATACCACCGAAAAGTCACGATGGTCTGTCTCTAACGGCTATCTCGCTTTTGTGCTCCGTGCCCTATTTTTTCAAATATTTTTGTAGGTCGGGCTTTTTTGTTCTTGATTTTTTGGGCTGGGCCTTGACCTTTTTGTCTAATAAAAGGCCCATAACTACGCTCTGCCCCAATGATTTGGCTTTTTCTTCCGGGGTCATTTTTGGAAATTTGCTATCGTGGAGCCGAGACTCAAACCCACAAATACGCTCTGCACCACTAAGGAAAGAAGCTCCTATACCACGTGTGGCTCACAACAATTTCATATAATTTCTCATTTTACACAATTTTAAAAAAATATATTGAAAAATATACTTTGTATAAAACATTGAAGTTTGTTGGTGCTTATCTCTAAATCACTGAATAATGTATCACATTTTATGACTATATTCAATTGTCGGTTGTTGCATAATGTGAATTCATTTCATTTGCAAGATCATAAAAGAAAGAGGAAGAGATATGAATAACAATGTCGCAATAGAACAATCTTTTCATATTTTTGAATATTTCATAAATTTAGTTATCCCGTTACGTACAATGATCTTAGCAAACAAGATTGTGTGTATCTAATTTTTATTCGAGAAACATATCGTGTCTCGGTTAATTGCATATTCAGTTTCCCTTTTTCTTTTTCTTTTTATTGCCAAAATAATTTACCTTCTTTTCCATTCAAGCGTATAATTGGCATGTAAACTATGATTACTTTAAAAGTCAAGACTTAATAACTTTCCTAAGCTTGTAAGCTATAAATTAAGGTTGAAATCTTTATATTCGATGCCAAACAAATATTCATAATTAACCAAAGGAACAATGACTTATTTTTTTGTCAAAAAAGGAATAATGACTTGACCTAGTAAACTTGGTGAGTGCTCATGCAACGACTTGAACACCAGTAGACTTGACCTGCAACGCTGGCTGGCAATCACTCAAATTTCGGAACTTTCTTCGCTACTCAATTTGTGGCCCGGCCCTCAGAAAGACTTTGCAAATAGTTCGACATGAAGTCAAGGTTGACGTGGATACATTTAATCCAAAATGAGACAGCCTTCTTCCAATGAGTTTGTCATGAGAAATTCAATATCTGTTAATGAATCAAATTGGACCAATTAATGGATAGGGGAGGATCGAATTCGAGTATAAAAGGGCGAGCACACTGCAATTGTCAACTAATTTAACTCATATCGATAATTTGAGATTAAGCGTAACCTAATAAGTCCAAACGAATAAACTCAACTTGAAGTTTTACAAGTTAAAGATTGATTTGAGTTTATTTGAATACTATCAGGTTATGGGGGTGAAAGCTGCACTTTTAAATCTCCAAGTATTAGTATGTTGGCCGTGATATGATGTCAATCAACGGTTGTGTTAAGATGAAGTGGAGTGACAAGGGGTGAGAAATTCTTGGATGAACTTGACTTTCAGTAGGCTTTACCAGCTCAACTTCTTACCATATCATCATTCAGATTTTAAGAGATACAACATGACATTTAAAAAACAATGTTACATACATAGTTGGTTAAATGCATGTGATTATTAATATAACTGGATATGCATAAGACTGACAATTATACGTACAAACGACCCTCGCTAACATAAATTGTACACTACATCTTTAATCTTTGTTCGTGTATATATGTGTCACTATCATCATCTTGATACTAAGACATTGATCGTGTGGAAAAACTGCTACATACACAATGCATGGTGCATTTAGTGCACATGAGTAATTGTCAACTACTAACGTAAGTAGGTCCGTGTCAATAGCAAATAAATATACGCACATACGTGAACGACAGCCGCTAACATACTTGTCTTTTAGTAAGCAAATAGAATGTACGTGAACAACAACCGCTAACATACTTGTCCTTTAGTTAGCAAATAGACTAACTAGTCACTAATGAGATTACAATTTATAAGACAATTAGCATTAGCAATAGGAAATACTGATCGTACATGGTCCACAGAATACAAATATAGACAAAACTGACACACACCAAATTAAGCTAAATTAGATTCATATGATCATTAATTAGAACGTAATTGGGACGGCTATCAAGTCGTCCTAGCTTAAGTAAAAAGGGTCCCACTCCCTCTCCCTCTCTCCAAGTCCAGTCTTCCATTCCACCACCGTTCAGATTTTCGTGTCCTCAAAATCACACCAGAAAAAGTGGAGGAAAATCAGAGCAGCAGGCGGGGCCCATGGTCCTTCAAGAAAGAAAAGCCCAAAAAATGGGACCCGTCAGCACGAATACAAGATCAGAACCAATCCAAAAGGGTGCACGTGAATGCGCGTCACTTTGTCAATAAACCGCGTGAACCGACCCAGAGGACCCCAGCCCTATCCTTTCCCATCCCCATGCATGTATGAGTAAAACATATGCAACTGTTTTTCAAATCCTTTTATTTCTTTCTTTGGTAAACCATAAAACCCGCCAAACATGTACCTCACCACCCAAAAATTAAAAAAAATTAAAGATGGAATATCCTAAACATCCGGAACATGACATGACCAACAATTTGTTTGTTTGTTTTAAAATTCTTGTAGTTATCATAATTTTTAGTATAAACAAGATTTAATAACGCGCTTAATATAATACAGTATTTGAGTCGGTGGTCATGTCGTCTAATGGTATTAAGTCTTCATTTTATTAGGTAAGAGATTTCAAATAACTTTATGTTTTAAGAAGACCATTTGAGGAGTTTTGTGTAGTTTGTCATGGGGTTAGTTTATAGTGTGCTAGTGGAAATTGGTGGAGCATGACCAACTTTTTCTTTTCTTTTCTTAAGAAAAGCACTGTGTGTTACATAACCCTTTAATGATCATGGTAATTAGCGGGGTTTAATTACTTTCTCGGAAAATTCACCATTGTCCGGGAAAAGTTGAAGATTTTTGAGATTTAAGAAGACCCTTTAGGAAGTTTTGTGTTGCTAGCTAGATTAGTTAGTTTAGAGCTGGTGGGAAATGGCAGAGAGGCAGATAGTGATGGAGGTTGGGGAGAAGGGGAATGTTGGTGCTTCAACTAACGGTGAAGATGATAGCGATGGTGTTGTTGGGGAATTGATGGGAGTGATTGAGACCGTTGGATCGTATTCGGAGTTTCGGAGGACGCACAGGAAGGAATGCTTGAACTTGGTGAGGAGGTTGAAGCTGTTGGTGCCACTTATGGAAGAGATGAGAGAATTGGACATATTGATACTTTCTACCACCAAGGCTTTGAATTCTTTGGCTAGTTTGAAGGAAGCACTTGTTTCAGCCAAGAAGTTGTTGAGGAATTGTAGCTGTGGAAGCAAGATTTACTTGGTCAGTACTCTCTCTCTCTCTCTCTCTCTCTCTCTGAATTGACTAGATGGGCTCTGATATTATGCTTTTGTTATTTGTTTCTGTGTTTATAACATGAACAGACACTAGAAAGTGAGGCAGTGATGGGGAGATTTCATGCAGTTTATGATAAACTAAGCCAGGCTTTGGATGATTTGCCATATAATGAGCTTGGAATCTCAATTGAAGTCACAGAGCAAGTAATTTGATTCCTTACTTTCCTTTTAACTTTTTCTTGTGTTGCTTCCTTTCGCCATGTTCAAATTTTGTACCTTTTCAAGATACTCAAATGGAAGATTTGTTTACCATTCACCAGCTTTACATAAGTTTTTGAGTACGTACTTTGCTCATGAGTTTTTTTGGTCATGGTACTTTGCCCATTAATCACTGATGTGGCTGTAAACTTGGTCAATTTTCAGGTTGAGCTAATGCGAATGCAACTCAGACGGGCGCAGAGACGGGCTGATACGCAGGACATGGAGCTAGCAATG
Source organism: Prunus kanzakura (assembly GCA_020521455.1). NCBI lineage: Eukaryota > Viridiplantae > Streptophyta > Magnoliopsida > Rosales > Rosaceae > Prunus > Prunus kanzakura. The sequence continues at coordinate 196,233 of BPUM01000041.1, read as the reverse complement.
GATATGATGGTTGCGTTCTCTCAGAAAAAGGAAGGCAGGAATGCAGATAGTGCAATACTGGAAAGACTAGCCAACAAGCTGGAACTTCATACTGTTGCAGACTTGAAAGAGGAAACAGTGGCTGTTAGAAAGCTAGCTACGAGAGGATCATTAAGGCAGAATGCTGAAAGCATTCAACAAATCACTGATCTTTTGGGAAAGTTCAAGGAAATTGCAGGCATTTATGAGGACTTCTTGCTTGATGGTCCAGTTTCAACAAGAAGTCCAAGGAAGTGCCAGTCTTTGTTTATTCCTCATGAATTTCTCTGTCCAATTACATTGGAGATCATGACTGATCCTGTTATTGTGGCAACTGGACAGGTAATCTCAAGTAGACCATATGAACTATTTGTACCACTAGTTGTTACCATATATGTACATTTTGATATATGGTTTCATGGATTACATTTTGTCATGGGCAAGATCATAAGTTATGGTTTCAGCATCAGTTTGAATTCTGGTCATCATCTAAACAGAAAACTTAATCAGGAAAAAAGAAATTGCCTCAAGTCAAAATAAAATCTGAAAGCTTTTAAGTTCAACCATATTTTGATTTTCTCAAATGCATAACATGGGGTCTGAGATAGTTTTCCTTGCCTTCTTTTGAAGACTTATGAAAGAGTAAGCATACAAAAGTGGCTCGATTCGAACCACCGCACCTGCCCAAAGACAGGACAGACATTGGATCACTTATCGCTGGCACCAAATTTTGCCCTCAAGAACCTAATCCTGCGATGGTGTGAGAAGAACAATTTTGAACTGCCCAAGAAGGAGCCTTGTGCAGGTTCTGATGACTCATCTGCTGAAATCATAGAGGAAGTGTCTTGTTTAGTACAAAACCTTTCGTCTTGTAATTTGGAAGTCTTAAAAGAAGCCATTTTCAAAATCCGTATGCTCTCCAAAGAGAATCCGGAGAACAGAATTTTGATTGCTAATAGTGGAGGAATCCCCCAACTGGTTAAGCTCCTGTCTTATCCTGATTCGAAGATTCAAGAACACACCGTGACAGCGCTTTTAAATTTGTCAATTGATGAGGCAAACAAAAGACTCATAGCCAGAGAAGGGTCCATTCCTGGTATAGTTGAAATCCTTCAGCATGGAACAGATGAAGCTAGAGAGAATTCTGCTGCTGCATTGTTTAGCTTATCGATGCTCGATGAGAACAAAGTACTAGTGGGAACTTTGAATGGAATTCCTCCCTTGGTAGATCTTCTGCAGAATGGAACAGTCAGAGGTAAAAAGGATGCTGCCACTGCATTATTTAACTTGTCTTTGAACCAATCCAACAAGTCTAGAGCCATCAATGCTGGTTTAATACCACCATTGCTTCATTTACTTGAGGATAAGAGCTTGGGCATGACTGATGAAGCCCTCTCAATTTTGTTACTCCTTGCATCACATCCCGAGGGTCGAAATGAGATGGGCCGGCTCTCTTTCATCGAAACCCTGGTCGAAATAATCAAGAATGGAACCCCCAAGAACAAGGAATGTGCTACATCAGTTCTTCTAGTGCTGGGATTAAACAACTCATCTTTCACTTTGGCCGCTCTTCAGTATGGAGTATATGAGCATTTGCTGGAGCTGGCTAGATATGGAACCAACAGAGGGAAAAGAAAAGCAAATGCCCTTTTGCAACACATGAGTAAGTGTGAGCACATTGCCTAACATTTCCAACCAAAAAAAAAAACTTGATTATAATCCTTAATCATTCTTGAGTGTTGCCCAATTAAGTTTTAGTGGAGTAAATCATAGTTCAAGCTGTGTTATGTTCTTTCCTGTGTGTCTTTGCGCCAAAGAGAGTGAGAACATATTCAGGTATAGATTGTAAAATGCTAAAAAGAAGTCTTTTCAAGTGAAAGAAGGTTTTTTTTTTTTACACAGACAGATTCTTAGACTTTTCTTTATCTTCTTTCTTCTGCACAGCTCCAATGATTATCCAGTGTTCGTTGAGATTTTTCAATCATAATATTGGACTAATATTTGATTAGTGCCTTATTAGGTGCAACTAATACTATTGCAATGATATCTATCAATAATTAGTGCCCATGAGAAATTGCTGAGAAATTGCTAATTGTGCTACAAAGCTACTTGCAGGACATCAGGTTGTTGAGGAGCATATCACATTTTATTTTTCTGAAAGATCATCATTTCTTGTCAATCTGGTGGATGGAATTAAATCAGGTGGATCATAAATGAAAATTGCGACTAGCAACCCCCATCCAACCAAAAACACACATTGCAACTAGCAACCTACCTTTACAAACTTAATGAAATCTATCAACAACTCATAGCTCTAGATGTCCTTTTCATTTACAATATAAGCATCTCCTAGAATTCTATACACAAATTGATATAGTAAAAAAAGAATATGACCACTTTGAATCTTATTTTTTTTTTATTTAAACTATAAGGTACTTTTATGTCATGTACACATCCATTGGTGCAGGGTTTTATTTTTGAAAGAAATTGATATTATTATTGGGTAATTAGATCTTAATTCAAAAAATTGACAAGGGCTTGTAGCTCAAGTAATTAAGAGTGTTTACCCATACACCCAAGATCTTGCGTTTAATTCTCCCCTCCTATAATGTTGCTTATATCCAAAATATATATATATCCCCAATATTAGCTAGGATCTCAAGTGCATGGGTAAATGCTCTTAATCACTTAAACTACAAGCCCCTTACATGTGCCGTCTATTTTTTGTATATTAGGAAGTGAGAGAAATAAATCAGGGCTGTACGTTGACAATAGTTTTTTTGTTTGAATAAAATCAATAGCCTAAACTATAAGGAGAAGAGAGTTTCTCATACACACACGATCAATGTGCCAAGAGGATTTGGACCTGAGACTACAAATTTGCAAGTCAAGGCTCTTTTCGGGTTAGACCTGTTGGCCAGGTGGACAATAGTTTGTTACTCCATTTTTAGAATGTTGGGGAGTCATACAGTCTCAATGAGGTAATGGAGCTTAAGGAAGCGTGATCCTGCAATATTTTTCCTTATTTTTTGTTATCTGATTGCATTATGAATGTGGTTGTTGGATGATTAATCATCTTTTATTGTTTTTTAATTTTATTGGTTTTCATATGAAATTATTACTTCAGACTTCAGAGGGAAGGTGGTTTGATAAAGCTTGAAGGGCCAAAAAAAATAAAAAAAGAGGTCCCCTGAGATTATTATAACATAATTAGACGCAATGAAGGAATAAATATCACTTGAGACTTAATGTTCATCGACTACTAATATCTGGCAACAAGTCATGCTTTTGCATATTTGTCTCATGTGATGTGAAATTAACTTAACTCTAATACAACTCATTAAACTAATTCGTTTAACCCGACGCAATTAGTTATTCAAGATTAATAGATAACTCGACACAATTTGTTTCACCCGTTAAAAAGGTTAATCATAATCAATGTTGAATACTGGTTAGATTCGTTAACCAACTGTTAGTAAGAATAAAAGAATTATTTTTTTAACAAAAAATTACTTAAGTTCGTTATTTAGACATTCTGCATAAGAAACATAAATGCCCTTTACATAGCCAAGAACTTAAAGATAAAATAAATAATTAAATTTCTTAACACCCGATATGGAGTTTTGCGGGTTAACACGAACATGACATGTTTTTTAACGAGTCACTAAGGGCCCGTCTGGTAACGTTTTGGGAGAATGTTTTCAGAGAATATTTTCAGAGAATGAAAACAAGAAAACGAATTTGCATTTTCAGAAAATGAAAATGCGTCTGGTAGATTAATTAGAAAACATCTTCAGAAAACAAAAACAATGAAAACGTGTCTGGTAGTACAATTTGAAATAAATATGTGAGTTATTTTTATGAAAACGTTTTCCACAAGAATGAAAACAACTTTTTTCTGTTTTCTACAAATACACATGAACTTGTTTTCATTTTATGAAAACATTCTCAGTGTTTTCTGTTTTGGGCCACCGAACGTGTTTTTGCCTCGTTTTTGTTTTCTGAAAATGAAAACAACCTCTTAAAACGTTACCGAACGGGCCCTAACATATTCACCAGACACTTACAAGTCTATCGGTTAACATGCCGGTGTGCATGATTTCCAAATCTATTATGGAGACTTTCAATTGAAGTGGTAGAACGCTTTAGTATCATATTCATCATGAAAGTTATATTTTTGTTTCTCTGTGTGGAATAAGAAAGTGAAATATGTATGATATCATATGTGATATTTTTCATTCACAATATAATTACAAAGATTGTAACCCTAATCTTGAATGTCAAGATAAACGTCAAACAATTAAAACTATGAAACCTCCAAGCAGAGTATTGTTAAAGCTACAAGGGTGCCACAGCAACTTGAACTCGAAGTATCATGGCACAATATGATTGGTCACTAAAATAAATTATAATTAAAATTCAACTATTTATTTAATTCTTATTTAATTTTGATAAGATTTTTAATTCTTGCTATAAAAAACAGAAGAAAAAAAAGAAGGGTTCAAGACTTCAACTCCAATTCCACAACAAGAATATGCGAACCAAACCGTAGAGAATCTGAGCTCTCTCTTTTCCTTTTTCTCTTACAAAAGGGTTTCCCATTTGGCACACAAACCCACATATACTCTGATTAATCTTCTACCTGTCCAGTTCCAAATCTTCTTCAATCTCCTCCCTTTTCTCTATTTTAATTTTGTAAATTATATATTTTTTATTTTTTATTTTCCCCCAAATTTTTATTTCCCATATAAAATAGCTTATATTTATTCAGAACACAAATTTTTTCTGGGCTTTCATTAGCTTTCACACTTAAGGGGTTTCGATTTTTTCAATTTCTAGGGTTAGGGTTTTCGTTTCATTTGTCTTCGTGATCGATCGATCGATTGGGTAGGAAAGAATTATGGGTGCAGAGGGCGATTCGAGCGAGCCTAAAGTCAGTGGCGATGGAGGAGGAGAGCAGATTAATATTCGATGCTCCAATGGGTCGAAGTTTTCGGTAAGGGCGAGCCTGGACTCGACTGTTGGGGATTTCAAGGCAATTTTGTCTCAGAATTGCGATATTCCAGCTGAGCAGCAAAGGCTGATTTACAAAGGTCGTATTTTGAAGGACGACCAGACCCTGACTAGTTATGGTACGGTTTGTTGCTTCTCTGATTTGACTCTATGCTCGTTTCGTTTTCTGGGCCTGCGTTGTTCTGCCCAATGTTTTGATGAATATCGATTTTGTAATTTTTATCGAATCTGGGTTTGATTTTGATGTGGGTTTGTGTTATTTTTTCGAATTCTGCTTATGAATTGATTATGTTTTTATTGTGAAATTGCTAATTTGGAAAATTATGTGGATGATGATATTGGTGGATTATGGCTTTAATTGTGGTTTTATTGCCCGTGCTGCTTTGGTAGTGTTTAGAGTGTTGTGGGTGAGATTGTTGGATTTGGACGCGGTCAGTGGCTGTGAAAGTACCCATATGTCAAGATTTAGGTGATTTACTGTAGTCTAATGGATGGTTGGTTTCTTGTATTGAAGGTCTGCAGGCAGATCATACTGTTCATATGGTACGTGCCTTTGCTGCAGCTGCCTCAACCCCTGCTGCTCCTGCTGCTAATGCTACTTCTGCAAGTCCTAACACTGCACCAGGTGTTACACGTGGGGTTGGCTCCACTGAACGCGAGGGGCTTCAAAGTCCTGACCTTGGGGCATCTTTGTTATTCGGGCAGGGTTTAAACCCACTTGGTGGTGGTGAAGGAGCACCTGGTTTATTTGGAGCTGGGCTTCCGGAATTTGAACAAGTGCAGCAACAACTGACTCAGAATCCGAACATGATGAGGGACATAATGAACATGCCCGCCATTCAAAGTCTAATGAATAACCCTGATTTGATGCGAGGCTTGATCATGAACAATCCGCAAATGCGTGATATCATTGACCGGAACCCAGAGCTTGCACATATACTTAATGATCCTGGCATTCTCCGACAGACATTAGAAGCTGCAAGGAACCCAGAACTCATGCGTGAGATGATGCGAAACACTGACAGGGCAATGAGTAATATTGAATCTTCACCTGAGGGATTCAACATGCTAAGGCGGATGTATGAAAATGTTCAGGAGCCATTTTTGAATGCTACGACAATGACCGGGAATGCTGGAAATGATTTGGGTTCAAATCCATTTTCTGCTCTTTTGGGCAACCAGGGTGGGGCACAAGTCAGGGATGGGTCTAACAACCCTTCAACCACTGGTTCAGAAACAACTGCAGGCTCTGTTGCTCCGAATACAAACCCACTTCCTAACCCGTGGGGCAATACTGGTGGTGAGTTTCTCCCATTCTCTTTATTATCCAAATATTCTTTTTCCTGACAGTGGCCTGAATTTCTTATTCTTGACTAATTGCTGGTATTAAATGGAAAATTTTCCTTTCAGTCATGAAAATAGGACCGGTATTGTAGTTGGATATTGATTTGTACATCAATAATTGGTTAAGCAAACTTAATTGCTGGCTCTTGAATCTTAACGGCAATGTATTTAGTTGTCAATTTTTACATGAAAATGGCTCTCTAATTTTCAATGGGGTACATAGATATTCTAATTTCTGCACCCTTCTCAAAGTTTATGTTCGAGTCTGCATAATATTATTTAAGTGGTTGCATGTTTTAAAGTGTTTAAATGCAGTCGCTTTTTGACCTGAAACCCACTGCAGTTGGCCCCAAAAAATTATTATTAGGTTAACTTATGTCTTTTACTAGCCTAGTTTGTAGCTCTTTTGGATAGGTTATATTTTTTAAAAAGAGGTACTCTTTTTTGGTACAGAAAAAAGAGGTACTTTGAATACATTGTAAAATTTCTTTATTTATATATATTATGATCTGAATTGTCAGGAGGAAATCAACCAAACACCACCAGGCCACCTCCTGCTGGGGATGGAAGGGCACCTGGTATTGCTGGCCTTGGAGGGCTTGGTCTCCCAGGAATGGAACAGATGCTTGGTGGCATGCCAGATGCTAATGTAATGAATCAGCTTTTGCAGAATCCAGCAATATCCCAGATGATGCAAAGCATGCTCTCGAATCCCCAGTACATGAATCAGGTACCATTGTTAGACAAATTTTCTTCACCCAAAAGGTGAATGTTCTCCAAAAGTGGAGTTTTTAATTTATTCATTTTTTTTAAAAAATTTTAGATTATGAGCCTCAATCCACAACTACGCGGCATGGTTGATTTAAATCCTCAACTTAGAGAAATGATGCAAAATCCGGAGCTCTTACGTCAGTTAACAAACCCAGAGACAATGCAGGTATTTTCCCTTTCAAAATTCTACCAAAATTCATTAACAAATATAATCTCTGTCTCTGTCTCTGCCTCTCTCTTTAGACAATTTATATGCTCTACTGGAACTTCTTGTTTATGCTCTCCTTAGTCCATGTATTGATATCTATTTCTTGGTTAATGTAACTTAATTGCATTTTGTTCTAAGAACATTGAAATTGTTTGAAATGTGAACCACCTAAGCTTAACTTTTAATTTTTTTTCCTACTCTGGCTTTTTCTCTTGCAGCAAATGGTTGCTTTACAGCAGTCACTATTTTCTCAGACCAATCGACAGCAATCAACTCAGTGAGTCTAAATATACGTTACCACGCCTACTTGGTTGCTTCAATCCAATTAGTTCGCTATGTTCGCTGTCAGCATCTGATGTTTTTTCAAAATTTATTTAATACTTTTGTCTAAATACAACACCATTCTAGGGTCTCAATGATTTCGTAACATATTTGTATACATCATTTGCCCATAGATTAATCTGTTTGTGTGGAGGTGTCAATGTATGTCATGGTTTGAAATTCCCTACGTTCACACCCTAACACCACCAACCTGGCCCAACTTGTGGTCTAGGATGCCAGGGATCATAGATTAAATTCATAATATATTACTAATCATTTGTTGCTTTCTTGCCAGGGATCCAGCTCAGACTGGTGGTGTTACAGGTACTTTGAGATTAAGAAGTTCAAATATAATAATTGGTCGTTGTCATTTTCTCCATTTAGATATTCACTTTTTTTTCCTATCTATGTGTAATCAGGAGGCCCTAATAATGCTGCTGGGTTGGATATGCTGATGAACATGTTTGGTGGTCTTGGAACTGGCAGCTTGGCTGCTGCAAACAACCCTAATGGTTAGCCCTCCTGTTCTCACATCTAAATACAATCTTACACTTTAGGAAATAAATCAGCTTTGAATTATAAGAAAAGAAACAAAATATCATAAACTTTTGTGTTGTCTCTGAACATTTGTACTTCTTGTTGCAGTACCACCTGAGGAACTGTATGCGACGCAGCTGACCCAGCTTCAAGAGATGGGTTTCTTTGACACCCAAGAGAATATCAGGGCATTGCAAGCCACTTCCGGGAACGTCCATGCTGCGGTAGAGCGACTTTTAGGGAATCCCGGGGCGTAACTTCACTTGGTTTTCATGTTTTTATATTATTCAATTGGGAATTTTTCTTGTGGACGTGTAAAATTAGTAATTTGGAGTAAAGTCTTCTGAAAGACACGAGACATACAGGCACTTGTAGATTCCATTTTGGGGGTGTGAATAAGCAAAGAACGCACAATCTGATAGAGCTATGAACTTTGTGGCTAAGCTTATACATTTCCCAACTATTTACTGGCGTCTCTCTTTATTTCTAATGTATGCTTCAACGTCCTTTGGTCCATGTATATCTGCTCCTTTTAAATAAATGGTTTCAAAGCCTAGATAGGTTTGTTCCAGTACCACTTAGATACGTTAACAAATGTATACCAGAATATGTTTTATGGGACATGTATGAAATTGTTAATGGCAGTTTCTATCAAGTGACTAGAAAATAAAAGGTTTTAAATTCACAGTTCGTCTCGCGTTCTTCCTCTTATTGTTGTTGGGTTGTTTTTAATCCTTTTTTTCTTTCTTCTTACTTAGTATCAAAGATAATAAGAAGGTTTAAAACCTTCAAAAATGTGCATGTAAAGTCCCTTCAACCATATCAGGTTTTTCTTTATTGATTAGGTCTGACATAATATATATAACTTCTGTTTTAAATGGTCTCTAATGAGAATGTCAATTATGTTTTTTGTTTTGTTTTATAGTAATTGAGTAGTTGAGTGGTTTTTGTTGCTTCCAAACACGGAAGAACTTACAATTTGTAATTTTCATCTTCGAACTAGACTTCTAACATTTTATCATCTTTTACTTGTCATCTATAGGATCTGAAACTTCTTTTCTAATTTCAACTTTCAAGTCCAACCAATCCAAGTGTCTTTAAAAGGAAAAAGAAAAAATAAAGCAGGAAAAGGTAAAGTTATATATGATATATCAAACTTCTGGGGCAAATTATAAATACCAAAAGATTGTCGGACCAAACTCAAATTTCTAAAGCATATGGAGGGACTAAACTACAAACTCCACGCATTATCAGAGGCTTAGAGCCAAAGCTTCTGGCTTTTGAAACCCGTCTTTTTTCTGTTTCAACTTGAAGCGGTTCCAATGAGCTACGGTAATGCTTCTTCCCCTTTACCTTCGATTGGAATTTTTCTCGATCAAGCTCTTTCTTTTCTTGCTCGAGTCTTACTCTGTTCTTCTATTGTCCTTCTGTTTAGGCGTATGCATATATTTTTGAGACGCTCTATTTAGGTGTGTGGCTGATAGAACATGATCAAAACTCAATTGCATGACTAACTAATCGCAGTAATTTATTGCCTAATTTTAAATCGATCAAATGGGTGCTCCTTAATTTTCGATTTCAATAGAACCCATGTCTTAAAATTGTTAAATTCATATGAAAATGCATTGATCTATATCAGGGTCATTCGTTTGTTGCTATTTTTCTTGAATTTTCTGGGGTTACAATATTCAATCCAAGAATCTGAACTGAGAAAGTTATATGATCATCCATTGGCATTTAACCTGCTTTTAGTCTGGAAATGGTATGCATTTGTTGGGTCATTGGCAGCTAAATTGGTATTTTCATGATGCTAAGTTTGGCTCTCCTGTGTATCAAAAGAAACTTACAATGTGTTTTCAGATCATAGTTCCAAACTTGAGTTTTCCCGCCAAAATTGAAAGATAAAATGTTGAGTATACAATAGTTAATGCTTTTCCGAAGTTTCGCTTATTTATTTATTTGTTACACTTATTAGTACCCTAGTTGTTTTAGAAATTGTAATTTGCTACTTTTGACTGATTTTTCCATCACAAGGTTAATTACTTCAGATGGTTCAGCAAACCATAGATTCTAAATTTAGTGAATATGGGATGGGAGCTACCGAATCCGAATTGCCTGTTCATGATAAGCAACTGTCAGTTCCTGTAAAGAAGACTGCGTTAAGAGATCTGCAAAATGATATTAGAGTTGCAATGCCTAACTCTATTGGGAACTCTCCTCTATTAAAGGATGGAGGACCCATTAGTAATGCTCCTAGAGTGTTGGGCACCAAGAGACCTTTACCTGAAACTGAGTGCTCGATGAGCCTTCCTCACCACCAGCTCCCCAGTAGCAGTGCTGCAAATGGGCATCTTGTCTATGTTCGTAGAAAGTCGGAAGCAGATGTAGTCAGAAGTAGTACTTGTGATAATGCAAGCATTAATGCTGATTGTCAGGTATCAAGGACGCTTAGTCACCACGAGGCAAGCACCCGACCCAGTCACCACGAGACAAGCACCCGACCCAGTCACCAAGAGACAAGCACCCGACCCGTATTCCAAACAAAGGAGTCAAAAGTTTATTGCATTCCGGCTTTTGCACCTTTTCCGATGTCAGCTTCAACCATCCAGCCTGGAAAACCTTCAGTTGGTGCCCCACATTGTAAGTCTGGTATAGGAATAGCACCATCAGGATCCAATCCCCTTGCTTCTGCTACCCAAACATTGGCTGGTTCAAAGGGACTCAGAAATCTGCACTGGGAAGAGCGATGTCATCAATTGCAGTTGCTATTAAGGAAATTGGACCAGTCAGAGCAAGAGGATTATCTCCACAGTATGCTCTTGAATTGAGAAAATCCACCTCAAGATTTTTATGTTTCAAATTGCTTAAATTTTAACTATACTGATTTACCCTTTGATTTATGTTCATCTGTTAGTGCTGCGGTCGCTCTCCTCAGTTGACCTGAGCAGACATGCAGTTGAGTTGGAAAAGAGATCAATTCAGCTTTCACTGGAGGAAGGTAAGCTGAAAATTGTGTCCTACTCTTTCTTTAAATAGAAAGATGCCAAACAAATCTCCTGACTTGGAAAGAACTAATTATGGAAATTCATGCTTTTTTGTCTTATTCTAAATATATTTATCTGTGGTGTTTGTTTAACTTCACAATGGGAAAATAAACAAAAATATTTCTTTACTTGCAATTACTTGCTTGCCTAATCCCCGAAATATCTTCGTCCACTTCATATACGAAGATTCACAGGTTATTTTGTTGGAAGTAATCTTGTATTGGGGTACTACTTATTTTAACACCATTATGCAGAGTTGTGAGTTGATTCTTTTATAACTATTTTCAGTGTCTGTTATTTGGTTTCTCAAAATTCTCAATGTTTTCACATGTTTGGTAGCTAAATTGATCTGCTGTACTTGTTTATGTACAAGGATAAAAGAAAGTCTATATGGAGATGATTTAAACAATCATCAATCAATAAGTTTTGATGGTAAGGATGTCTTTTTTCCCACTTTTAAAGGAAATCACCGGAGATGTTTACTTTGTACCATGGATATTTCTTTATGCCTGTATGGCATGTATACGTGACTAGGTTTATGATACTTTGTTCTATCTTCATGTATAGTAAAGTTAAATCATCTATTGAGTTGGCCATCTAGTCCCCCCATATGTACTCAGAAACATAACTGGTACTGTTCTCAGAAATTAAGAAAAAAGAACGAGTCAGTATCCGAAGTATGCACAACGGCATGATACATGTGACTTGGTGAAAACAAACATTGGCAAGTCTGCTTGCGGATTGGCTGCCTTGTTCATTCTTTTCAGTGAGTTATGTTACAGATGTATGTGATGTGGGAATTGTAAACAATTTGAGGTCCACTAAACTTATAGACGATATTTTTATGGACTTTTTGTGTGTGTGAATTTTGGTATTTCAGTGTAAGTGCTGTCCTCCAATTACCTGGCATCAATCTTTTTCAAAACCTATCGTTACTGTTTGTCATTTAAAACTCTATAATCCATTTGATGATGGGTTAGAGTTGAAAGAGCCCAAGATCTTTTAATCTTCTATGACTACCAGGCAATAATATAAAGCATAATGTTTTGATATAATGTCTGGTAATCATGCCTTTTTTTGTGTGGCCACAACTGTTTAGTCGGGTAGTGGTGGTTGCATATAAAGTTTTAAGCTTTCTATTTGATTGTGCCTATTATATTTTCACCTTAAATATGTGGAAACAGCACAAAACCTATTTCTCTTATATTCCTCTTTGCATCTCCGATTCTTGCAGCAAAAGAATTGCAGCGTGTTGGGTTTTTGAATGTTCTAGGGAAACCTGCGAAGCAATTCAAAGTACCGTCAACTCATCAAGACCGATCAGATAAGTGAAAGGACACCAGGGAGGAGGGGGTAATTGTGATGCTCAGGAAATTGCTGCTGGATAGAAGTGTGCCTACTAGTTTCTTTTACACTGATTGCATCTTTTCTGCAGTTGGTTTGCTGGTATTCACTGCAAGTCTGTAATATTCAGCCTGTCGTATATACTGTAATTTTCTTTTTTTGGTATCAGCTGTATCCAAAGCTGCTGAAAATGATTGAATTGTAACTGTTGAAAAAAATGTAAAAGAAAATTTGTCAATTGTTATGATGCTATCATAATGCTTCGTTGGTACAGCCTCTGGTTTGATCCTTGTTCGTTTAGTTTGTGTTGGGCTATGTCCTCTGTTGTTCTCTGTGTATTGGGCTCAAAATATGGTGGGCCTAGTTGTTTCCTCTATTCTTTTGAACCCAAATTTTAGGTGGGAAAGCGAGGTTTGTTTTGGACCTATTCAGCGGTAAGACATTACCGTTGTCCAATTTAATGAGTTCAATCTCAAAATTTATAAGTGTACCAAACATCACACATGACACTTATCCCATTTAATTGAAATAATTCACTTCAGTTCAATTTTGCTTAAAGGCGAGAGATAATCATGTACACCTTCAGCTCAGTTCAATGCTTCATGGAAAGTTTATGATATCCCAACTCCTACCCCACCAAAAAAAATTAGTTAAATGAAAAGGCAACAATGACTGGTTTTTAAGTAGAATTTGTTGGTTACAAATTACAATGCATCTTTAGAAAGTGAAAGGGTTATACTTATTTTTATTATTTTAAGTCCCCATAATTTGTAAAGAGAAAAATAGAGATTTTGCGCAATGGAAGACGCATGAATCATATTCTAACATAGTTTTGATTAAATCATTCATTCCAATGCCATAAAAAAGCCATTAAAACTTTATGAAGAGTTTATATATATAATTTTTTTTAATAAAGAAAAGCTGCTTATTGCCAGTTTCTTTTTTCTTTTTTTTCTTTTTTTTTGTTTGGTTGCCACTTTTTTTTTTTGTTTGATTGCCACTTCATTTTTTCCTTTGCCACTTTCTTTTTTTTTTTGCTTGCCACCTTGATGCACACGCAATGTGCTTGTGGATGAAGAAAAGAAATAAATAAGAAACATTACCCAAAAAAAATATATACATTATGGGATAGTGGGTTTGAACTGTACGGATAGGAACCACAATAACTGTTTATAACTGCCAATTCAAGATGAGTCCAAAGTAACCGCTTTCCTTCCTTACAAAATCCAAACCTACACCAACTGTTCGACTTTTTTCGTCCTCCCCCAATTTTTTTGTCTTTCTTCGCCAAAATCAGAGAAAAGCTTCAATGAACAACTCTCCCGACCTGGATTTCCGATTCCCCACAACCCACCAAGACCTCGTCGTTTCCACCACCGCCACCCCCTCCACTGCTTTCGCTGCTGCTTCTTCTTCTTCCACTTATTTTGTTGGAGACGATAAAACCCACCAAAATCCCAGGAAAAAACGCTCGAAACTGATCAGACTCGACAACCCAGTTGCTCCAAGTAGGATTTCAAGGCCCAAGTATGCCAAAAAACCAGACCCATCTGCGCCAAAGATCACAAAGCCCTGTAGTGAGTGTGGGAAGAAGTTTTGGTCATGGAAGGCTCTGTTTGGGCACATGCGTTGCCACCCTGAGCGGCAGTGGCGCGGCATTGACCCGCCACCCAACTTACGACGACCCGTTTCCCCGAATGCGCCGTTGAGTGAGTTGGAATGGGCAATGGGGGAAGCAGACCACGAGGCGGCCTCCAGTTTGATAATGCTTGCTAGTGGGTGCACTAATGGGACAAGTAATGAGATCACTACTCAGAGCATTAGTACAAGTACTTTTCAGGGTGCTCAAGAGGTGTTTGATGGTGGTAATGGGAGGTTTGAGTGTTCAAGTTGCAAGAAAGTATTTGGGTCCCACCAGGCTTTGGGGGGCCACAGGGCAAGCCACAAGAATGTGAAGGGCTGTTTTGCAATTACAAGGAGTGATGGTGAGGTTGATCAGGATCATCATCACAATGGTGATGTTGATGGGGATGATGGGGATGATGATGTGATGGAGGAGAATAATAAGATGGTTATGATGTTGGGAGGATCAGGGCACAAATGTAGTGTTTGTTGGAGGGTTTTTTCAAGTGGTCAAGCTTTGGGAGGGCACATGAGGTGTCATTGGGACAAAGGAGATGAGCCATCATCATCATCCATGATGATGACCCAATTAGGGCTAAGTCAGCAACAGCAGCAGCAGCCTAGTGGGATTTCAAAGGAAGGCCATTCTGGTGGATTGGATTTGAATTTGCCTGCAGCTTCTCATATTGAAGATGCTCAATCCTCTTCTTCAGGCCTCACTTTGGATTTAAGGTTGGGTCTTTGAGGGGACTTAAATTTCTGTCTGCTAACTCTCTAATGTTACTAGCAACTTAATTAGGATTGGTATATTTTGTAACTATTGATATTGACTTGGAAAAGATGTTTTAGTTAAAACTTTTGTTGTCTCCACAATTAGGAGACAGATATTGTGTTTCACAGAATACCTGAAACTACAGTATCTCATTACTAATATACTTATAAATTTCAAAGCTCAGTTCTGTATGTAATAATCCAGTTGGTCCAAAGATTGAATAGTTAGTCCTAAAAACCAAATGTAGTCTGAAAAATCAGTAAATCAGTAGTTTGTGCAAGTTTTTTTTATTAGCCCATTGGATTTGATGTAATGAATTCAGATTGGGGTACTTCCCCAAATGGCTATATTGATGCACACACTCACTGTTGTCAGTTGGGTTTGCAAACAAAGCCTCTTGGTTGTGGAAAAATAGTGCTTCCCTTCAGATTAGTGGTTGTGAACTGTGGGATAAATTCTACTGAATCATACCACTTGATAGTATGTAAGATTCTGATTCTTGTGGCTAGTTATAATCTTTGTGACTGATGATTTATATCACTGGTAATGGATATCGAAACACACATGATCAACTTTTGGTGGCCTTAAATTATACAGAGGGTATAAGTTTACACAGTTCAGGGCTAATAATCAATCATCAAGGGAAGAAGAATGGCAGTATACTTGTGGAGAAAATAGTTTGGGCTAGCTGCACAATCCATTTATGGGTTTGTATGTGATCTTTGGGTTTCAACAGAATCAAATCATTCCTAGTCTCATCTTTCTGACCCATCTAGACCTAGAATTTGGCTGACTTGGAAATGATCCTTTCCATATTTTTTTGGGTCAAACTTTCCAATTAAGTAGGTGTTAGTTTTTTTTCCCCATGTTACAGAGTAGGTATTAGTTGACATTATCACACTATTCCTTGGCTCTCCCTCTCCCTCTCTCTCTCTCTCTCTCTCTCTCTCTCTCTCTTCCCAGGGCAAGTCAAATAATGATGAGCTTATCTGTAAGTTGAGATGCTTTAAATTTCTCACAGAAAAAGAAAGATCAAAGTTACCTTATGGATAAGAATCTAGTCTCTACTTTTTAACTTTAAGGAACTGTTAATCTGCTGGCATATGTAGGTCTGTATCTCAGATATTTACTTTTTCAAGCTTTCCTGACTCATGTTCAATTAACACAGCTGCACAACTTTTCTTTCGAGGGCTGATCTACTTTACATTACTCTAAGCCTAAAAAATTCACAATTGGGTAAACCATGGTAAAAAGCTTAAGTCAACTAACACCATTACATCAATTTTACTGCACCTACAGTAACTTTGCCTTGAAAGAATCTTTCTCATCTCTGCAACTTAGAGGATTCTTCTTGGTGATTTGTGTAGTTTACAATCAGATTTTCTGTTTGGTTTGTGAGAAAGTAGAAGAAAAAGGATAGTCATTATACCTGTAATGCCAGGGTACGTCATTCAACTACTAGCTATAATATTCAAATCAATATATAGAAATTAATTATAAAAAAAAACTAATTAATTTTACCTTTATCATGTTAAATGATTGAACTAGCACATCATCCTCTCTGTCGGAGAACAGACATTGCCCATATCAACCATTTTTTTCCTTTGCCCTAAGTAGCAGTCAATTACGGTCATTCTATATATGGTCACTTCTATAAACAAACTTCACACAAAACCCCCACATGACATGACCCTTTCAAATCTTTATATAAAAATAACCCAAAAAAAGTTACTGGTCTCTGAGACTCATATATATATATATATAACAACAAATCTTTCAAAAGCTTGATGTACACTTCAACAATGCACTCATGATTTCTGATAAACCCTTTTTTCCAACTATCTGAGTCACTTGATAATTAAAGTATAGCAGTCTACATCCAACTGCTATACATGTTTTCTGCAGGTTCATGTTTATCATAAATGACCATCACTTTCCCACAATCACATTGCTGTCAAGAGTAATTTTTAATCACTTGGCAAAGAATTGATCCTTTCTTTGATTGTGGTTGGATTTTGAACAACACAAAAAGGACCACACATCAGGTTTCTTCCACTAACCCTAAGCCTCACCAACTCAACTCTCCATTTACAAAGATTATACAATTACCTCAGTAGCCGGGCCTGTTACTGTTTCTGATTGGAGAAAAATTAAATTTTTACTGTTTCTGATTACAGAAAATTAAATATATACTGTGCATTATTTTGTTTTCACCTTACTTAACACTGACACCAACAGAGACTTCACCTAACCCTTCTGATTCTAGCTCTCCCCTCTGAACATTGTCACACTGCTCTATATGGAGGCCCTAAAAGTAAGCAAATTATCATGATTAAAGGAAACTTAATCACAATGTCACTTGGTTTTTCCCTCGAACTACTCAATCAGAGCTGTGCTTATAGTTTTAAGTCAAAGAATCGTAATCCGTCATCTGTTTAGTGTCTTTGCCCATTATTGTTGTAGTGTTTATCTATATGTTCTGCAATATGATCCATGTGCATATCTTGCCTCAATTCAACCAACCAAGTGACACTTTTTTTTTTCCCCTTATCCCTGTCTGCCCATTTGAGTTTGGACATGAACAAATGGGTCTTCTGACTGATATATGTTTAAGCATAATCAATCAGCACTATTCAAGCACCTAGTTTTTTACTATAACATCTTTTTTCTGCTGATGAAGATGAACAAGCCTCCTTAATTTTCTCTTGTTGTCTTCCCTTTAGATTTACTTGTAGTCCTCTTAATCCTCATCAGAGCTTATAGGTGCTCTCACTTCACTTACAACTGTTTACAACACCGGCCGACGTAAAAAGAATCTAAGCAAGTAAAATAATAAGATAAAATTAGAATAAGAAAACAAAATTAGATTAGTGAGTGTGAGAGGGATATTTATATGCATCGGTGTTGGTTACAACTTACCAAATAAAATTGCGCACTTCAACTTTAGGACTTCTTGCAAATATACCATTTGAAAAAATAGTTGAAGTAATGTGTCACCTCAATTCAAATTTTATTGTAATGTGTCACCTACGACTTAGTGCATCCATTCTTTCATCTAAAAAAGTTGCATGTGCTTCACACGTGGGCATATATAAATATATTTCGGGTATCAAAATACCCTTTGATATGGTCACTTGCAAATCACATGCGAATTTTTGAAAAAAAAAAATAGACGGAATTAGATAATAGGTGGCACATTACAACAAAAATGTACCATGAGGTGATATATTTAAAGTGTTTTCTCTGATAAGTGACAAATTGCAACAAAGCTTATAGTTCAAGTGACATTAATTTTCCCTATGTATATGTATTGTAAAAGTAATGTTGTCTTACGAGGTAAACGTAGGCATGCTATGTTATACATACAATAAAAATACGCCCACTACTTTAAAAGTACTGGTATTTACTGTATATTCATATGTTGAAGTTTTAAAGGTAATTAATTATGACTAAGAAAATGATTAAATTAAACTAAATTAAATAGAGAGGCATCCTTTTCACCGATGATGTACACGTGTGTAAGAGAAGAAGAAGAGAGTACATTACAGTGTGTGTCACTTGAAAATACTTCTTCACCCAAGGATGAGTCTCCTTCTAACATGCATCGTACGGACAACAGAAATAGCTGCATACACAGAGAGGGGAAGAGAGAGGAAGAGAGAGTTATTATTTTTAGGGGAATGTTATAGCAACCTTCTCTCTTTTAGACATTCTCACTTTTTCTCATGACAAGTGTCACTTTCCTTACACTTAAAACAATGTCATTAATGCATCACACAAATTAGTTTTTGTTTTCCAAGTTTACCCTTATTGAATGTATTAACTTTTTTTTAATAACAAGCTAGTTATTTTTATAACTTTCTTACTACCTTGCTAAAAAATTAAATAAGAAAATAAAAACTGAAGTTTTTTTTAATTCTTTTTTTTCCAAAAAGGATGTATGTTTTGTTAAACACAAAATAATGATGATATCACTTTCATGATAACAATGTCATGAAACAAACTTTTTTTTAAAATGACGTTTTTTTTTTTCTTATTTAATTTTTAACAATGTGCTAAAGAAGTTGTAACAAAATTTGGACAAATTGAAGGAAATATAAACTTGGAAAACATGGAAAATAAAAACTAGCTTGTGTGATGCATTAATGATATTGTTTTAAGTGTAAGGAAAATGACACTTGTATGAGGAGAAGGGAGAATGTTCAAAAGAGAAGGTTAGAGAGAAGGCTGCTAGCATTTCTCTTTTTTTTTAATCTTTATATTCGCGTCTAGATATTACTTGAGCATAGTTGACTGTCAGAACAAAACATAACTGGAATTGAAAGGATGCATGATTGGAATATGATGAACTGCTTGATCTAAGTACATTTACATACATGGGCTTTTTAAATTAAAGTTTTATTTTTTTTATAAAAAAAATTATTATTTTTTGTTTGTGGGGTCTAAGTTACATAAGAGATTCTTTTCTGCTTTTTGTTTTTGTTTGAAAAAAAAGAAGGTTTCTTTGGTTCTTAAATAGGAGATCCTTCACACGTCCTGCCTCAAAGAATTAGACACCCAAAAACCAATAGAGGAGGAAGCTTGAACAACTATGAGTCTCTCTCTAAGGAGGAGGATATATAAATAGCAAACTCATTTTATTTTTGAGACTTTGAGAGAGAGAAACCAAATTCCTTTATTTCCTTTGTGCGCATGGTGGGAGACCAATTCAGTTTCTTGTTGTGACACTAAACCTCAACTTGTTTCTTCATAAAAGCTCAACTGAGATCACTTTTTCCTTCAATCTGAATTCACACAGTGAGTGATGAGTGACTTTGATTTAATTCTCTTCTGTTTTCTATAACATTCTTTCTTTTCTGTACCCAGTTCTATGCAGCATGTATAAATGTTCTAGGACTTGTTTTGTTTGTATCTTTCTTTGTACAATTTAACCAGTTTCTTAGCAACACAAAAAACTGGATATTTTTATGAACTTGGGTTCTTGATTTTCTCTGATTTAGATATGTTCATGAATCCTGAACATAGAAATCAGAAAACTTGTTTTGTTAACTCTCATCAGGAGTGCAGTTTGAACGCGGGCTGATATAACTTCTGGACCAATGAAGTTTCAAAAAAGAAAAGTTCTGAACTTTACATTTAAAATAAAAAAAGTGTGTGTGTATTGTGTATGAGTTCATGTGTGTGCTCTATATGAAGCTGTAGTTAGTTTCTTCCTTTTAATTTTCTTCATCTTGACGGTTCCCGGGTCTTTACTGTGTCTGAAATTTGGTTTGTCATTGATTATAGGCCGATCTGCTGGAAACTTGAACAAAAAGAAGAAAGAAAGAAAAAACTCTTCACTATGGACTATGGTGCCTTGATGCCAAATTCTTCTTCCTATGGGACATTGTCTGATACCACCATGGAAGGGGACTTCATGAATGAGATTTTATTTGAAGGATGCTGGTTGCAGAGTAATGCTGGATTCAACCTTCTGCAGCAGCAGCCAGTTTGTCCTCCGATTTCTCGGGCTCTAACTGATCATCCTTCACATTACTTTCCTCCTTATGATCATCAGTCTAACAGCACTGTTGCTCATTTGAGTATGAGCCCCCATCAGCAAATCTATCAAGAAGAAAACACAGATGGAAGTTATCCTGAATCCCACTCTAGTTTTGTAGTTGAAGGCAACACTGAGGCAGACAGGAGGTTGTGGATTGGTCCCAGGGTAAATCCAGGTCCTTCATCTTCTGTGAAAGAGAGGCTAATGCTGGCCATTGGATACTTGAAAGAATGCACAAAAGGCAGAGATGTGCTTATTCAAATTTGGGTGCCTATTAAGAGAGGAGGCAGGCAATATCTCACCACTCGTGATCAGCCATTCTCTCTTGACCCAAACTGCAAGAGTCTTGCAGGCTACAGAAATGTTTCCAAAGATTACCAGTTCATAACTGAGGAGGATTCAGCTGAGTCTGTCGGGTTGCCCGGTAGAGCCTTTCTGGGGAAGTTGCCTGAGTGGACTCCTGATGTTCGTTTCTTCAGAAGCTACGAGTATCCTCGTATCGATTATGCTCAGCAGTACGATGTTCGGGGTTCTCTGGCCCTTCCCATCTTTGAAAACGGCAGTGGAACTTGCTTGGGGGTCGTTGAGATTGTAATGACTCCTCAAAAGTTCAATTATCGTCCAGAACTTGAATATGTCTGCCAAGCTCTTGAGGTCTCTTCTTTCTTCAATTTCTTCTTCAGAAATTCTAATTATAAGTCTCTGAAGAGCCTTTAGAAAAAGCTTCAGAAATTTTGATTATATATCTCTGAAGAAGAATGAGAAAATCATTAATTTCAGTGAATTATATTAAGTGATTAGTTAATTAAATAGTAGCTCACATCCACACAAATTTTGCTCGTCATGCCTTCAAGTATCTATATGTTGTCCTTCCATTTGGCCAAAAAAAAAATCTATTTTCATTCATTTGTGTTGCACAAAATTTGTTGTGCTGATATGGAAATTGACTCTCTGATTCCTCACATGTTCTTTCATTGTGATTATTGCTACTGCATTAAAAATAATTGTTAGGAGTATAAAAAATCTTTAATAAATTTATGAAGGCTGAGTTTTGTGCCTTCCTCAACTGAGGAGAATGATCTTGTATTTATAGGCAAAAAATTACTTTGTTGCAAGCAACCAAGTACAAACTGGATATACAATGATTATTTATGTTCTAACCAAATAAAGCATATTGATTTGCAGGCTGTTGATCTCAGGAGCTCTCAGAACTTCTGCCCTCACTGTGTAAAGGTAAGAGGATGGCACAGCAGAACAGAAACTTTGATTATCTTACAATTCATTCCTAATATCACAGATGTGCTAACTGTATGCTCTTTTTTTTGTCTTGTCAGACGTGTGATGAGCTGTACCAAGCTGCCTTGACTGAAATAGTAGAGGTGTTAGCATCTGTCTGCAAGACTCATAGATTGCCTTTGGCTCAGACTTGGGCTCCATGTATCCAACAAGGCAAAGGCGGATGCCGACACTCTGATGAGAACTATGCTCATTGTGTGTCGACAGTGGATGCTGCTTGCTTTGTGGCTGATCTTGACATATTGGGCCTCCATGAAGCGTGCTCCGAGCATCACCTGTGTCGAGGTCAAGGAATTGTTGGAGCAGCATTCACAACAAACAAACTGTGTTTTGCAACTGACATAAAAGCCTTTAGAAAGACTGAATATCCTCTCTCTCACCATGCTAGGATGTTTGGGCTGCATGCTGCTGTAGCAATTCCCTTTCGAAGTGTCTGTACCGGACCAGCTGATTTTGTCCTGGAGTTTTTCTTACCTAAGGATTGCCAAGACCCTGAAGAACAGAAACAGATGCTCAACTCACTGTGCATTGTTATACAGCAGGCTTGTTGGAGTCTACATGTTGACGTAGACAAAGAACTAGAAGAGGAAATCATGTTCCCAATCAGGGAACCAGTTATTGGTTCAGATGGAGGACTTCATAAAGAAGAAGCTCAGAGACTGATATCTTCTCCCACCGAAGAGCCCTCTGGAAAAGAGTCTCCCTGGATTGCACATATGATTGAGGCCCAACAGAAGGGTAAAGGCGTCTCTGTCTCATTGGATTATCAAACAGAAGAACCTAAGGAAGAGTTCAAGGTGACAACCCATTGGGATAACACTCAGGGGAGTTTACACAGTGGGCAGGTATTTTCAGAATTTGGGCAGCTTCATCAAAGTTCTGGATCACATGGAAATGTTGAGGGTGGTGCAGACTCTTATTCTTTTGGTGGGCGCCGCACATCAGGTGGCAGAAAAGCCGGTGAGAAGAGGAGGACAAAGACAGAGAAGACAATCAGCTTGCCAGTTCTTCGGCAATATTTCGCAGGGAGCCTAAAAGATGCTGCCAAAAGCATTGGAGGTAGGAGAAAATCCATTACATATACATACAACCAGTACTTTTCTGATATTTGTCAGATTAAATATTCAACATGACAACTCAATGAAATATACACCTAGTGCAGTGTCTAAAATCCTTTCTTCATGCTAAGATTAGATTTTGCTAAAGCCACTTCAAGAAAAGTCTTTGAAACAAAATTTCCTTCTTGCATCTAAATGCAGGGTCTAGGCATAACCTTATTTTCCGATAAAAAAGAAAAAGAAAAAGAAGGCATAACCTTATTTAGTTCCTCGACATTTAGACTTCTTCTGTTCCTGATTTCAAGTAGCAGCCCTGCATACCCCTTGTAAGAAGGGGCTGGATTGTTTTACCGTAGAGTTAGAGTGTCAGAGATACGTTTATCTCAAGTCATTTGACTTCAGTTAGGAAACTATTGGCTAAAATATCAATCAAGTTCTAAGCTAGCACATGGATTTTGCCCTCCATCAATTTAGTTGGCAGTTCTAGTCACCGTCTCCAGAGATTTTTAGCGAATAGCTAGCTCACCAATAATCTCTTACACACTTTGTTCCATATGCAGTTTGCCCCACTACTCTGAAAAGGATATGCAGGCAGCATGGGATTACCCGATGGCCTTCTCGAAAGATAAAAATGGTAGGCCACTCTCTCAAGAAACTCCAGCTCGTGATCAACTCAGTCCAGGGTGCTGAGGGTGCTATTCACATCGGTTCCTTCTACTCGAGCTTCCCAGAGTTGAACTCCCCAAAGTTTCCAGGGTCTGGTCAGTATTCATCGATGAATATGAGCGACCATTCCAAGCAAGTAAACCCTCTACAACATGATCAGAGTGGCTTGTACAGTCATGGAACCACTACAAAGTCTCCATCCTCGTCATGCAGTCAGACTTCTGGTCCAAGTGTCTGTGTTGCTGGAGCACAACAGCATACAGTCACTATCAACACCTTGAGTAGTGGAGATGCTTTAATGACAGAAGACCCTGTTGGAGTGCTAAAGAGAGCTTGCAGCAATGCAGACTTACATGCCTCATTTCAAGAGGAAACAAAGCTTATCCATAGATCCGAAAGCCATAAATCCTTCAGTGACAACCTGAGTTATGAGAACTTACCTCCCTTACCAGGAAGCAGTGGCAGGAGCTTGCGGGATGGTTTACAGAGTAAAAGCTACTTTCAGGGATGAAAAAAATAAGGTTCAGCATGCTACCAAACTGTAGTTTCAGAGATTTGCAACTAGAGATTGCAAGAAGATTCAATTTAGATGATATCAGCAGAACCGAGATCAAGTACCTGGACGATGATCGCGAGTGGGTTTTTTTAAATTGTGATGCTGATCTTGAAGAGTGCATGGAGATATACAGCTCATCTCCAGGCCGCACAGTCAGGCTCTGCCTTCAACAAGTTTTTCATCCAAATCTAGCAGCCTCTTTTGGCAACAGCAGCCCATCCTAACATTATCATCACTACTGCAGTTTTCTACTTGGCACATGTTGTCTAGGATCAAAGAGTATACAGTTGTTATCTGGCGGAGTTGTTAGAAAGGGATTATGTTGATGGTTGGTTGAGAACTTAGGAATCTGTTCACAGTTTTATGTCAGCATAAAAAGAAATTTCATCTTATTTTGTAGATCAAATGGTTAATCTAGGTGAAATAATTTGAATTATGTTATTATTTATTTATTTATTAGGACAACACTTAGCCATCCTAGGCTGTATAAATCATGAAATTACATATCTGGCAGTTTTCATCTGTGAAACTGTCATTGTATGAACATCCTATTTGGTGCTATTCAGTATCTAAGGTTGTATTTAAAGGCTTAGGGTGAAGTAAAGACGTCACATATTATTGTCAAAGAGGAGAATCAAGAAATATGTTTGTGAAATTTGTGTATATATTTTCATATATGTGTGTGTGTGTGTGTGTGTGTGTGTGTTTATACGTGACAAGTACGATGAGACGACAACTGTAGAGAAAATATATCTATATGTTTTATAAATTTCACAAATTTGAAATTTTATTTACAGAAGTTATACCTGGCGTAAAATATGGATCTATTTTCAGAACTGGAGGAATACAGGCACAATGGACCCAAGCAAGCAAATATCAAATATGAGAAACACAATCCAGTACGAAAGAACCAAGGGAGACAACAATTGAGCAGAGTGCCTAGGCCAATATGAGGTTTTCAATGGGCAGATGGAGATCTCACAACTGAGTGGAGGCAATACTTGGGGAACCATGTCTGAGAATGATGAATGGCAGATCTTGTGGCATGCATCCTCTAGAGGTAACAACTAGGGTTCTAGCTTCCTTCAACTTTGAGGCCAGTCGGTCTGGTCAAATTATTACAGCAGAGTAGGAAAATATGATTTATATGCGACCAATGGCATTTCAGACTAAAGCATAATGCCCAAACAAAAGTAGCATATTGGTAGGAATACCAAGCCCAATCAAGTTCACTCGACACACATAAGGATGAAACACCTGAAAAAGATAGATTGGTTGAGCTTTAGTGCTAGAAATTAAGTTAGTATAGGAGGTAGCAGAAAGTATAAAAAGAGACCACAAAAGGTTGGATCTTCACAGGCAGGAGATAATTATTCACCTAGTTTGGTAATTTTTATTCAACAACAATGCAAAACTATGCTACAGAAACCATTTTTGGGTGAAAGAGAATTCTAGAAAAAGAAAGTCAAACCAACAGCCTAAAACGAAGTGAGCTGCATGAGATCTTGCATACCAAAAGCCTAACACGAAGAGCTCATTGATTTCTAGTTAGTGCAATCAATAGCCTTGGAGGGATTTCAGTCTAATTGTGCTGTAAGATATCTAACATAAGACAAAGTAATTACGTTTATTCACTGAGCAAGCATGAAAAGTGAGCAAACTTGGCTGCTAATCCTACGTGGGATTTTGGCAAGACTTACTGCTGGGTTCTCATTGATTTCACATTGCCCGCCACTCATGAGAATATATAATTTTTTTTTTCAAAGGAGGCAAGTCAAAATGAGAAAAACCTAT
Organism: Prunus kanzakura; assembly: GCA_020521455.1. Classification (NCBI taxonomy): domain Eukaryota; kingdom Viridiplantae; phylum Streptophyta; class Magnoliopsida; order Rosales; family Rosaceae; genus Prunus; species Prunus kanzakura. The sequence goes on along the minus strand of BPUM01000041.1, from coordinate 170,326 downwards.
TATACCTGGAATCATAAAGGTTGATTTCTTTCTTGGCTTTATTTTTGGGGTTCCCTTATCTCTCCAACCTACTCCACGAAATTGTCCATTGAATCTCAGTAATCAACAAATTCGTTTTTCTGGGACTGCAAACTTGTTAGACTCCCTCGACCCCAGCCTTTCTGTACCCGCTTAAGGGTTTTCAGTGCAATTCCACTGCCATCATCTCTGTGAAAAAACAAAGGTAAGAGTTACCAGTTTAGGAATATCATCACAGACTACAAAGCTGATAATAAAATTAAGAAGGGCTTGATTGCACCAATCAAAACCTTAAAGGGCTTCAAGCATCAAGTTCAAGGTAACATTCGAAAATCAAAGATGCAGTAACTAAAGTGGAGCCAGGATTTGTGACTACAGGGGTGTGATAAAGAATCTAATGAAATCGAATATGGGCAGGCCTGACTCAGCCATGAAGATTATCAAATGACTATTTGAGGCTCTTCATCAAATGCCTTGCCCCTCCCCTTAGAAGAAATATGATTGCATATTCACTCAAGGTTATGGCAGAAAAAAGTAGAGTTATTGGGTTATTTGTAACGTTTGGTATATTGCATGAATAAGATATACCATCATTCTTTATGTATTTGTTTCTAAGACTGGAGAGGTTCTTTATGGGCAAACAGAAATAAGTTGCAAAGTGGAGAGAGGGAGAAGATAAAAAAAATACAACTTGTGAAAATATCAATTCAAAAGTAAATAAGTACAGAAACCAATATGGTCCAGTTATAACCACAAAACAATGTCAGAATGTGATTAACCAAAAGGGAAGTTAAGAAGAAACAAATAATGTATAACCTTTCATCCACCATACCTGTGCACTATGGTCTGCCAATCACTTCCGCCATTGTTACTTGGTTTTCCACCAATTATTTCCCTCTCGATTCGGTAAATCTTATCTGCTACCCTACCTTCTGACTCCATTTCCATCATTGTCTCTGCAAGTTCATCAGCCTCATGCTTATTTCCCCTTTTACCCAAGCCATCAATTACTGGCAGGAATGATGCTGGATCAAACCCATATCCTTTATTCTTCATCGTGTGAAGAATGCTGCTGGCATCCTCTAACTTTTCATCCTTGCAAAGTCTGTCAATGAGATCTTTGTAGAGGAAATTCCCAAGATAAAAATACCTGTCCAATGCAACTTCAAATAGCGCTTTAGCTTTCAAGATTTCCCCTCCAGCAAGCAACTCATTGAACATGAAACTATATAAGGCTTCCTTGTGGCCACATACACTTAAAGCAATGTCAAATACCTCATGTGCGACTCCAAAATCACATGCCTTGCAGAAAGCTTTAATTAATATTCTGAAGGTAGAAATATTAGGGGATATGCCCTTCTGCAGCATTTCATCTAAAAGAGAAGTGGCATCTTTGACTCTCTCTCCTTCACAGAGACAATTCATCATATAATTATAAGTGCATACATCAGGAGCGACTCCTCTCTCTCTCATCTCATCCATGAGTCCATATATTTCAAATATTTGCTTTTTACTCCCTAAGCCCAGTATTAGTGAATTATAAGTTTGAATGCTCTTGTTGCAACCTTTCTTCTCCATGTCCTTCAACACCCGAAAAGCAGATGATATCCTTCCTTGTTTACAAAAACTATTTATAAATATATCATAAATTACTGAATCAGGGTGCAAGTTTTTCCCCATCATCTCCATGAACTTCTTCTTAGCTTCATCAAGCCTCCCAGCCTTGCATAACCCACTAATTATGGTTGAATACGTGATCAAATCAGGGGTGCATTTCTTCCCATTATTACTATCGTCAACCAGGCCAATAAAGGAGTTTCCTAGGTTTCCAAGAGCTGCGCTTCCATGAGTCCACATCCCGCTCACAATTTCAATTGCCTTGTCCAATTTCCCATCGTTGCATAGACCATCAATCACAATATTGCAGGTCACAGTATCTAAGCCATAACCTCTCTCATTCATCTTTTGCAGAAGTTCCTCTGCTTCTGATGTTCTTCCCTCTTTCCACAGGCTATGCAGCAAAATGTTGCAAGTATGAGTATTTGGGAAGCAATTATTCATCATCATCTCATGCAGAATATTGCTGGCTTCAAATACCTTCCCTTTATTGCAGAACCCATGGAGTAAAGTACTGTAGGTCACCGTATCTGGTGAAATATTGTTTCTTACCATCAGAGTCATCACCATTCTGGCATCACGGAGCATCCCGTTTTTGCATAACCCATTTATCACAATGTTATATGAGTAAATATTGGGTTCTATACCCTTATCTACCATCTCTTTAAGAACCAGTCGTGCCTCTAAGAGCTTCCCATTCTTGACCAAACCCAACAACCAGATGTTATAACTCTCTAAATTAATAAAATTGCCAGCCTTTTCCATAGATTTGAACAAGGTCTCCGCTTCATCTAACATATCTTCCCTGCAAAATCCTTGTAACATCAAATTATACGTTACAACATTAGGTTGAGGCAGTCCCATCTCTTGATCTATATGCATATCTCTAAATATTCTAGAAGCTTCAAGGATTTTTCCTGCACTACAGAGAGCCGAAATCCTAGAATTGAATGTAACAGCATCTGGAAACATTCCATCCTCTCTCATCCTCTCTACCAATTTCTCAGCATCATCAGTCTTGCCTTGTTTACAGAAGCTAGAAATCAAAGTATTATACACAACCCTATTTGGCAAAAGATTACAACTCCTCATCTGATCCAAAACCTCCAATCCTCTGCCAGACAGCCCAGCTCTACAATACCCACGAACCAAAATCCCAACACTGTACTCATTCGGTTGACAACCCTTCTCACGCATTTTGTCAAACACCTCCTGAGCGTCATCCAAACGATCCGATTCACACAGGGAACAAATCAAAAGATTAAAAGTATAAGTTTCAGGCTTCATCCCCGAGACGATCATATCCTTATACAACCACAACACGAAATCTACATGCTTCTCCCTAAGAGAGGACTCAAGAAGCAAATTATACAAATAAACAGAAGGGGGCTCATCAGGGAATCGGCTGCGGAGGTCTTTAAAATGGGAAACGGCCATATCGGAGAGGCTCGACTTGGCCAAGAGCCGCACAAGCGAAACGAGGCAAGGGCGAAGGGTTTCGCTGGGCTGTGAGACGAGAAGGAGCTGGCGAAGGCTATCGATTTCATGGTGCATTTTCGAGTCGATAAGGATGCGGGTAACGATGGGTAGGGAGCGGAGGCAGACATCTGAGGAGGAGGAGGAGGTGGGTGAGGAGAGAATACGCTTGAAGAGGTGCCATGCTAGTTTGGGATTGTTGGTGTTCTTGAACAAAGCTTTGGTGAGTGAGGTTGTTGGGTCCATGGAAAGTGTTAACGGTCCTCTCAAAACCTTCGTTCTCATTTAATTATGGTTTTTTGGTTTGGCGGGAGAGGAATGAATAGCTCATAGCTCAACTAACGAACTTTCAAAAAATAAAAATAAAGAGAGAAATGAGGCCCGGCCCATCTATAATATTTTTATATTTATTTAACAAATATGTTAATAAATAAACCAAAAATTTCAAATTCGGATCCGAAAATGTTGAAAATGATTGCAGTTGGAAAATTCCGTATTTGTAACAAGATACTAATAATTTTAGCTTGTAATAATGTTCGCAGTATTCATACTAAAATAAAATAAAATAAAAACTTTTTTTGTCAAATTAAACATACTATTTACAAATTCCGAAAATTGGAAACTAGGTTCCAAAAATTCGGAAACAATACCGACTCTGAAAATTCTGAAAATTGGGGATCATATTGAGTTTCTGAAAGGTTGCGTTAAAATAGCCGATAATTGTTGTACAAACATTTTGAAATTGAATAGACTAGCCAAAACAAATTGCCAAAAAATAGCTAGTATTGAAGATACTCCTATACGTAAGTATTTTTCATCTTTAATACACGTATTTTTTTTTATAAAATTTTCAATAAAACACACAAAATCTGCATATTATACAAATAAGTCTAAAATATTATTGAATAAAAAATATATATTAAAATATTAAATAAATATAGTGGCAAAACTTTTAAGTTGTAATTTGCCTAAATGTTGTTGAATAAAACACGTACGTATTTTATTCGTATTTTTTCTCATTCCGTATTTTACTAACTATGAATGAATGTGAGAAGCTAAGATTATTTCTTGTCGTAATGAAAATTCAAGATGGTGATTTTTTAATGTCTTTGCCAACTAGAACAACAATTTCAAACAAAGATTTATAGGTATATCAGTAAGAGAGGTGGTAGAATTATATAATGAATTTAAAGAGTATCGCCACGCTGCTGTTTATGGTTTTTTGTTTTTCGCTTTTTTTTGACACATGGCCGCCTAATCGCTAGGCGGGTCCGCTTTTTTTAAATATAATAAATAGTATAGCCGATTGGCTGTACTCCATTTTTTCTTTTTAAAAAAAAACTGGTTTATTAATCGTATAGCCGCGCGGCTTCACTGGGTTTTTTGCTTTAATTTTTTTAAAATAAATAGTATAGCCGTTCGGCTATACTCGGTTTTTCTATTTTTTTTAATGGTATAGCCGCACGGCTGTACGGGGTTTTTAAAATTTTTTTAAATAAATAATATAGTCGATAGTCTCTTCTATTGATGAATCCCTCAAATAAGGACACCATTTAGGGTCCCATACGATTTTTTTTCAACAATCCAAATAATCTATTTTTTAAGTCTACATTCATAGATCATCCTTGTAAAAAAATTAGACAAATTGGAAATCATTTTCGACATCCAATTGTATCGTACAAAATCAATGAACACGGTACTTGAAAAAAGTACTAAAATTTCAATAATTCAATTGAGTGATCAAATGATATCGGATTCAAGTGATTTTTTGTAGAGATGATCTTTGAGTGAATATCTACAAAATAGATGGTTTGGATTAGTGAAATACAATACGGAGTGGGCCCTACAAGCAGTGGTGGAGCCAGAAATCGTACCACAAGGGGTCTTAGTGTAAAAGTCCCAATAAAAATTTCAGATGGAAAAAAATATTGAAAATGAAATCATAGTACTTTCATTCATAATTCATAATGGAAACAACGTTACAAGTTATAATTCCTGACATATTAGTTTGTGGGAAATTATGACCTCTAGGTTGACAAAGTCTTTTTTGTAGATATAATCTTCGGACTTCATCTCTCATATTAGCATCATAATCTATCATTCGAGTTCTTAATCCAAGGTCCGCTTGAAGATTACCCAAAACACCATGTGACTGTCTCAAACTTGGAGTTCTTGAACTATCAACATTATCCGAACTACCCGAACCCGATGATGACTTTCTCTTAAAAAACCGTTCCATAATAATTCTACATATACAAAATAATCAAAATACAAACTCACAATATAAACAAACCATCAATATAATCAAAATAAATATGAATTGGGGGTTTTAGAATGGAGGAATCGGTTGCTGTGGAGAGAAGATACGCTGGCCATTTTATTTATTTTTTTAAATTTCAGACCTGGCCCAAAACGACATCGTTTTGACTTGGCCATTTAAAAAAAACCTTGGGCAAAAACAACTCGTTTTGTCCAGGTTGTTTTAAAAAAAAATAGACCCGCGTGCTGCGTGCAACTTCTTCTTCTTCAGCTTGCAAAACCTTCTTTCTTCTTCAGTCATTTGGTCGAGCACTTGGTGTGCAGCTCCAAGAGGTCGCACCAGTAGCTCCAAGAGACCTCTAAGCTTATTTCCATGGCTTCCAAGAGGTCATGCGACCCCACTGACCCCACTGTGGCTCCGCCTCTACCTACAAGGGTGTCCCTCAAATAAGCTTATTTAAGTGATCTCTCAATTGAAGCTCTCTCTCTCTCTCTCTCTCTCTAGAGAGAGAGAGAGCTTCAATTGAGAGATCACTTAAATAAGCTTATTTGAGGGACACCCCTTGTAGGGCCCACTCTGGATTGTATTTCACTAATCCAAACCATCTATTTTGTAGATACTCATTCAAAGATCATCTCTACAAAAAATCACTTAAATCCGATATCATTTGACCATTCAATTGAGTTATTGAAATTTTAGTACTTTCTTGAAACACCGTGTTCATTGATTTTGTAGAACACAATTGGATGTTGAAACAGTTTCCGATTTGTCTAATTTTTTGTAAGGATGATCTATGAATGAAGATCTAAAAAATAGATGGTTTGAATCATTGGAAAAAAAATTGTAGGGTACCCTAATGGGTGTCCCTCAATAGAAGGGGACTATATATATATATAATGGGATCCTTTTTTTCTATTTTCATTTGTCAATAAGAGCATTATCCATTACTATTATGCCATTACCCGAGTCTCTATTGTACCCTTTTGATTTTTGACTTTTCTAGAGTTATTACCCGTATAAAGAATTTAGCACTTTTACGTTTAATACCCTAATATACACGTACGTATGTATTTTTCAATAATGCATCCGTGTTTCATACACGTCTTAAAGACCTAGTAAAATTCACGTTTTTTAAAAGCCAAATGTACAATACTCATATAGTACTTTTACTAACTAAAACGATGCTCTTAACACCTTAATCTTAATTTTAATAATTAAAATTGTGGCGGTGGTGCCATAGGTATATTATACGTAAGCATAAATGTGGGCCATGTAGCATCTCTCTTTTCTTATACATAAATTACCCACAGAACCCTAATGGATGAAAATTATACAAGATTAAGAGTTTCAAGAGTTTGTGTTGTGATACATTTTATATGGCCGTTTTCAAATTGTTACAACATATCAAGGTTTCCACCCGCAAACGGGGAGGTTGGGGCCTCGGAATGTATGCACAAGCACATATAATTTGAAGAACGCTGTCGAATGTTGGCCCGAAAAATGTGGAGCCACACTTCCACAAGTATCAACTCAAGTCTGAAGAAGATTCAACCTGGTGAATATCAATACTCAGATGTTGATTAGGTGGGCCAAATATGCTCAATACCACCTGCAAACCGCAAAAGGCAAGCATGGTTCAATCAATTTTATCGTGGATTTTGACCTCCAACCTATGGAACTACAGTGGCACCATGTGATAAGGACAACAATATTCGCAACACTAACGGGAAAAACGAAAAAAACAAACTGTTGAAGTGACTTGCAGCATTCAACCAGCAAAAGAAGGTGGTCCAGTAGTGCATATGTGGCTAGCAAAGCCATCTTCTTTGGGTGTCACAGTAGTAGCTGTGACAGGAAGAAACTCCAATAAACTTACCGGCAAAAATACGAGCCCATGCAAGAAACCAATAACAACCAATGCCAGGTACATTTGAAAATAGTAAACCTGCAAAGTTCAGAAAGCTTCTTTACATCTACAGCATTGCCAAAAGAATTTAAAAAGCTAAGAGGGAGAGATCAAAAACCACAAAAAGTTCTGATCTTGAGAAGCCAAGGACAATCACTCCAACTAGCTTCGTAAGTGTAATCCCACTGCCATAAAAAGTCAAGCAATTATATACTGGTTTGTTAGTTTATTGTTTGTGGACAAAAGCACTGCTCTGAGTAAAGAACTCCTAAGGATGCTTATAAATAAATAGAGCAGTATGGCACTGAAACCATAGAAAGTGATGGAGAACGAAGTGCCCTAATTTCAAGTTATTCTGATGATAGTTAAAAGACAAAAATATCAAAGAAACCTACAAATAGACATCATATTTCTCTAACAACTTAAGCTTTTGGACAAATTAGCTTCTAACATGATTCTAAAGCAGGCACGTTCAGTGTTCAAATTCCACAACTTTTTTGGCTTATCCAAGAAATAAATCCTTAATGTTTTCTGATAAAAACATATGTTCAATGTACAGATATACATATGTTTCTTTACAAATAAATCCTTATCAAACATATGTATATCTGTACAGAAATTATACTTGTTTTATAATTAATCATAGAATCTAAGAAGCTTAATGATCATTGAATGCATACTATCAGGCAACTCTTTTTCTTCTCAGATTTCATATTAGTCTGAGACAATTCTCACACAAAAAGATTTCAGCTCAATCATGGAGTTCTACCGAGTGCCACAGTTGTCATCACACCTGAAATGCTAAACAAAAGTGTAAACAGTTTACCTGAAGACAGAAGCTCCCATTGTACTCAGAGCTTCCTTTGCTCGTTGATTCCTGTCGCCATGGCTCACCTGCACAAGCATGCACAGGTTGGTAATATGGTAGCAAATTATCAAACCCAATGAAAGGCTGTTGGCCATTGAGAGGAGATCTCAATGGCAGGTGGGAAGTTTCTATGTCAACCCAGGGACTAAAGAATAAGAAAAGGTTATTCCATTCAGCTCTTTTTTTTTTTTAGAGATATTCCATTCAGCTCTAATAAAAGAGATTCCTACAGCTATGTAGGGCATTTCCTTCATCTTTGTAGGGCATTTCCTTCATCTTGAAGCCAAAAACGAATTAGGCAAATAAGCGTGACACCACAGGGCTTGAGACTAACCAAGTAAGCATGTGTTATATGGACACAGAACTCAACAGCGATCCCGATTGACATTATGAGATTTACAACAGAGACTGCATTTAGTTGGATATCCAAAATGGCCATTACACCCTGAAAGTTCAGTTACATATGTCAGTTCTCCTAACTGAGAGAATTTCAACGAATTAAATTAAGGATGGCATGAAAGCGAAATAAATACAAGGGCACACAATTGCAAAAAGATTGCTGCAAAATAAGAAGCTTTTAATGACATTCAAGGTAAACATACCATGAGGTCCACAACAATCATTGCCAGGACTAATATAATGATTGCTGAGCTCCATAAACTGTTATTAAAATCAGATGAGAAAGAAACAGAAAATTACAAGTTAAAGTGACAGAGAGTTTTCTGGGCTCAAGAAAGAATAGAAACCTGGAAGTGATAAGCAGACAGACAATGAAGATTGCACCTGTTATATCATCATATGAGATATTTTGGTAAATGCTTATAGAGCTGAAAATGTACATTCAGTCCTTAAAGTTCAAAACTGAAGCAATAATTTAAATTAGGAAGGTCAGTACTGTTGACATTCCATTGTAGCTTCTTGCACTCAATCATGGGAGAAGGAATTTATAAAACGTTCATTTTGGAGTGCAGGAAGCTAAATAATGACTAAGGAGTGCCAAATGTATTACCCACTAGGGGGAAAACATTTAAATTAAAGATCCAGATGGAATAGTGAAATCTCTACAGATCAAAGTACAACAAAATATAAGTTCTTTAGTCCCAAATACTAAGAACTCATATAATGGGCAGACAAAGATTCTGAGTGTTACTTGTAGAACTGTTAAACATCTCTTTCAGGCACTAAAATATCTAATTTCCATCAGTTTAAATATATTATTGAAGAACACACAAGCACTAATAATCAGGGGCAACAACATATTATAAAATAAAAATATAGACTACAAGTAGAACTGTATGCCCCCATGCATAACTGCATATCGATATAATGTTCTAGATACTAACCAAGTGCTATAGCAATGTTGATCAAAGCTGTCCTCCATATATCCAGATACTGCTCAAAGAAGATATAGAACACTGAGTATGGAAAGATATCCATCTGCATCAAAGAAACACTGTAAGCATAACAGAGATCCACATGCACTTGAGGAAGTAATGTACAGGCTTAGAAATGTTGAAGATAAAGGACAAGATAAATTGTCAGGAGAAGGCCTCACTTTATCTCCTCTCCCCTGTTTTCAAAGCACATGGGGAAACAAGCATACTAATAATTCGACGAGGCTAATGCAAATCAACATTGTTACCAACATTGTTAACACGAGCGGAGGAAATGCCAGTAGAATATAAATTCTTAGTAAGTGATACTCAAGTAAGAAGACTCTGAACACAATCAACAAGAAATTGATACCACCACTCTCATAGAGAAGGTTTCAATGTAACTAACGCGCAGCATTATTTCAGCCCAAAAAGATGCTAACAGCATTATTAAGAATGTATTAGTTACCTGGTCTATAAACAAGTAATGTCATTTCCTACATAGAAAGATGTGTTCTTGATGCAGTAACCAAAAAACATATTAGAAATATGGACCTCCGGGCATAAATTGTACATGACAGGTTTTGAGAATGAGAACTCTATTGACATCCAACATCATCACTCTCTTGCATACAGAAGTAGCTTATTTCAGTTCCACTATGACCAGATATGTTTCTATCAATGTAAAATGCATGGACTTTCACTAGCCTGTCCTACAGTTCGGCATTAGGTAGAAAACACCCCTCGTACCAAAATGATTTAAGATAAAAATCAAACTGGAAAGCAAAGCATCCGATTCCAAGTATGTGCAAGCAAAATTTCCAAATTATATGGAACCATGCTGCTTGTTGAACTTTAACCTTTAAAGAATCAGAAATTCTTGAGCTAAACTCCCGTGCAGCTCGCAGTGAATTGACATAATCACCCTGAGAACAATGAAAGATCAAACAAAAGCAGGTTGTCGAGTTAGAGTTATGCAAATTAAAGAAATTTTTTAGCATCAGTTTACTCAAGATACAACCATACTTGTTTGTTAAGTGGTGTGTGATAGGTACGGAACTCAGATGCTCTTATAACACCACTCCCATAACCTGAAAAAGAAAACACAAATGTTTCTGAAATTAGACTATTAATTCAATTAAAAGACTGCATGAATGTTTTAATCACATCACATGAGAGTTTAAGAGCATAATTCTCTCTCTATCTATCTCACACACAGACAGATTTTTTTATACAGAGAGAGAGAGAGAGAGAGAGAGAGAGAGAGAGAGAGAGAGAGAGAGAGAGAGGGAGAGAGAGAGAGAGATAGTTCTGATCTTACACACCAGTTAGATCCACACTATTAGTGTAAGCACCATGGCCACCTTTTGCACAATCAGCAGATGGCAGTGCATTGAGGAACCATGGAAGCTTCTCTCTAAATTGTGTTGTAGATGGACGATCATTGACCAAATCTGAGTGCCGAAAGCACTGGAACCAATTTAAAATGTTAGTTCTTGACCCTGGTGGTTTCTAAGGTTAATCTCAGCTGTATACATAAGATGGGCATTACTGTTGTACAATCTTTGCACACTCCACCAACGCCACAAGGACCATCATCAGGTGAACAGCAAGGTGGCTGGAGAGAAATGTGTCAGCTTCAGTATATCGTAATTTAACAAACAGCATGAGAACAACACATAAGTTGAATTCTTATTGTTTACTGGTCATTGGACATGGTAAAAATATATCACAGATCGTATAATAATGCAATCATGAAAGTTTTAAGCTTATAAACGAACCACAATTTGGCATACACAACTGAGTCACCAAACGAAAAATGTCACTGAACAAAAAAGAAAGAAAGATCCAAAAACACAGATTTGCAACATAATCTACATATACGTCTTTTGTATGTGTGTAATGCAAGCATGGACCTACATGTGTAATTCTTTAATCATGTAAGAAAAAAAATTCTATATGATAGTAAGAAGCAGTTCAAGTCCAGGGGATGAAAGCGACATATTCCTAAATTACTTTTCAAATGAGACATGTAAAAGAAACAAACCTGATCATCAGGTGGGCAATAAGAACCATTTAAATACTTCCGACAGCAACCAAAAGCCTCAGGTGAAATCCATACCAGAAAATCATCAAGCCAAGAGGCAGCTGGCTTAGCAATGTAGCTTGATTCTGGTGTTAAAGATGCTCTTGATATCTGCAACATTACAGAAGAAGACATTGAAGAAGAGGGAGAAAAAAGTATATACATATACACACACAAAATGCTTCACAATTGTCACAGTTCGGAGCCCAAATCAAAATAGATAAAAGGACAGAGCGGTCAAATACAAGCTAAACAATAAACACAAGGAAGAAGGAATTAGAGGACAACACACAAAATTGTACAGCATCCAGACTTGGGAGGGAGATATAGAAACCACAAAATTACAATGTGAGCAATTCAAAATTTGAGATCAATATGCATTAGAAGTGCCCATTTTTAGTGCATATTGATACAATGCGTATTCATGGTAGAAGGTCCTACTTCACTTCCAATTTAGAATTGAATACCCCTCCACATTTTTGTACCTCATTTAAAAGAGAGTTTGAATCACATTGGCTGATGGAGCATAACTGGTCTGTATGTCTTGATTCAGAGCTGAGACAACCAAAAAAACACTCAACTGTTAATCATCGTATGAAAGGAATTTCTTCTCAGTTATTACTTGTATATCATAATGAAGCAAATGCTTTGACATAGAACAGGGGCTTATGTTAAAGAGACGTATTGATATACAGCAGCCATAAAAAGACAAATAATAGCAGGCATCATGATAAATTCTTTTCAGTATCTATGCAAAGTTGGCAAACAATTATCTACTATGCCCCCATCATCATTGTATAAGAGGCAGTGGCATCAGTCCCATCATCACTATAAAAATGTAACCCAACAAAAGCAAATGTTTCCATTGCCCTAGTCATCAACAGTACCATCAGAACAATTTTAAAATATTTTATTTAATGTGACAACTATAGATCTTTTAATGATTATTTGTTTCTTTATTCTTATTCATGAGACAACCCAAAATTGCAATTATAAAGCAATGTCTTCCAACAGCTCCATCTCCTAGTGATAGAGGAAATAAATAAATAAAAGGTACTCCCTTGCAAAGTACTCATCTTAGTTATGTGATAAGTCCATTCTAAGAATGGATTAAAGCCGTCAAAGAGCTGCTTACCTAATAAAGTTATTTTATCACCTAACCAATAATGGAAGAAAACAACAAAAGCTCATATTTTTTCTGAGGCACACTATTAAAACCCCCACCATTTTCCTTTCATAACAGCATTATTCTATTTCCTTTTATATCTTATTTTGTGCACTGTCTCCAATAATCCTCAAGCTTGAAAATATACCAGAAGAATACAGGACCTGGAAATTTGAGATCAAAATAGAACGGAGACCACACAGGTACCTGTAGTTGTAATCCTTGACAACAAAATATAATGGTGGTCCAATCCTAAGATGCTCTGAGACATTATTGAAGTATCCCTGACACGCAAGACTTAAATTATAAAAGAAGAAAAAGTCAAGCTTTTAGGGTAAGAAGATTCCATAAAACTACCGAAGACCTGAAGGTAAGAGTCACGGGGAAGGGCAATCTTTTGTTCCAAACCAGGTTCAATCCTAGTACATAATGCCTATAAGGATCAAAATCATGTAAAAAGTTTATGTTAGGCCTCAAGACAATAAAACTAAATAAACTACTATTTAAAAATCATTGAGTGACAAAAAACCATAAGCAACTTACAATGCTTGCCAAGGTAAAAGCAAGAAAGACAGCAATAACAACCATTTTAACCACCCAATATCCAAGAATGCGTGCATGCACTTCCTACAATAAAGCCACGATCATTCTTTTCAAAAGAAAAGGAACAAGAATATACACGATCATTAGTTTACTTCTCTCCAAGAAATATCAACTATTCTCAAAATCTCCAAGACGGGGCAAAATAATTATTTTTACATGATGCACAACATAAACCATGGCCCCTTTAAGATGAAGATGTCTAGTAGCCAGATATCTCAATCAAACAGAGCAGAACGAAAGAAAAGAAAAGACAAAAAAGTTACCTTCATATAGCGGGTCAGCAATCCAGCTCTTCTATGATAGATCCCTACATCTTATTATATAATGACTTGATCAGAACTAACACCAATTTGAAGAAGTAGAAGAAAATGTAGATCTAACATGATTAAAATAGACAAATCAACGCTGTACTAGAAAGGCAGTGCAACTTCAACACAGATACACAGATACAATCTGTCAGCATGCCTATATATATACCTTCACTAGTTTCCACAGAAGATGTTATGCATGGAAAACAATCAACCCTGTTATCCTCAGCTCTCAAAAAGTCAAAATATATCAGCACAACGAAGGCAGTAACTTGCAGAAAGAAGTCCAGTAGAACAGCAAGGGCTGTAATAGAAATAGTGGATATACATCAATGCACTGGTGAAAGCAAAATTCCAAAGTAACTGATTTAAGATAAAGGAAAAAATTACCTGCAAACATGGAGAAGACACGGCAAGCTGGCATAGGAATGAAACTTCCAACTGCAAATGCCAGAATCTCAGACAAACTAGCCAATGTTATGGATGGGCCAACTTCAGCCAGCGCATTGCTTATTCGCATTTCTAAAGGTAACTCCAGTGGTTGCCGTTTCACAGCATGTACCAGTATACACATGTTATCTACACCAACCTGATTATAGGAACCAAAACGAGAACCATTTGAAATATCATATCAGACAAAGAAAAGTACACAAGAGAGAAAAGGACGTGGGGTTCAACCAAAGATCTCTTCCCCTTTTGAAAGAGAAGGTTGCGATTGAACATGAGGAAGGGAGGGTTTGGAGGTGGAGGAAACTATTAGGTACTGTAAATAACAAATAAACAGATAAAATTTTATCTAAGTTTAGGGCAACAAATGGAAAGCTTGAAGAACGAAAAATGAATAATAAAAAATAATCCTGTATGAAGACAAACTAATGAAGAAGTTATCTCAAGCCACCTAGAAAATAGAAAACCTAAATTACAGTCCAAATGTACAAGGCCAAAAGAGAGTGGTATGACTCTGCTGTGTTTCTTTTTTCTCTTCCTTTTCAGTTCCTCCAGTGAATGCTTGAATCCAGATTTATGATTCTAAAGTGGTGGTAGTTACAACAAGGGATAAACAACGTTCTATAAATATTCAAGGGTGGAAAAGTAAATGTGTTTTTATTAATTTACCGATGAGTATTAACAACAGCAAAATTACCAGGACTCAGCATGTATCTCCTAGATGAACAGGGCCTAAGATCAATAAAGAACACAGCTGCCATAACAGGACATAAGTAACTCTGACACCCATAGTACAAATAACTTACGGCCAGAACGAGGAAAGGAATGACTTCCATTATGATTAATGTAGATTTAATTCCAACAGCACTGAAAAATCCAACAGATCCAAGGACAGAAAGCACAACAAGCATGACTCCTGACAAGCCAAGCAGGACCTACAAATCATCAAATCCAAAAATTAATAGCACATCTGAAAACTTCATCAATGCTATGTATGCCACATGGACATGACGTAACATGGCAAATACATGGTGTTCTAGTGATACTTCTTTGATTAGTTTCTAGTTGCTAAGATATGTGATGCATCAATAAAAGACACCAAAACCCTCCAACTTGATCACACACAAGCCTTCACAAGTTAATCTTCGTTTCTCGAATACTAGTCGTCTGTACCCTTGCTACCACTCAATGACTAGCAAATGTTTAACAGAGACAACTTTTTATTTCTTTTTATTTTGATAGGAAACAAATTGTTCAACAGAGACAACTGTTGACGCCATATCATCCACATACTATAATGCAGCAAATCATGATAAAACATTGGGGTTACCAGAGTCAGATGATAAAAGGTTGGCAGCGGAAGTAGTATTATATAGTAATAGTTAAAGTAACTTTACTAGATGAGCAAGCAGTAGAGGATAACATGTTAGTGCATACAACATGCATATATATATGCATGCTGGCAAATGGTATGAGGAATATCAGACTACTTGAACAAAGGCTTAAATCGTACCTTCGATGAGAGGTAAAAAGAAGATAAATGAGGTGCATCTCCCAAGGTTAGAGATATGTAAACGAACATTACCACATAGCTTACCTGATATGATGTAGGAAAAGAAGAATAATTATGAAAGGCACTTGTTTAAGTACAATGTTCAGCAACAAGTATAAATATTTTATTTATTTTGTTCATGAGTGTAAGATGGAATGATGAAATTTATCTGCCACGGATAGCTTGAGTATCATGAAGACATCCAAGTCTCAGACTTACTACTATGGTTATAACATCTGCAGTACTTTCTCTTTTTAACTCTTCCTCAATTGAGCTTTCGGCTGAAAATGAGAGAGTGAGATTCCGAGACAGAACCATTGGCAGCAGTTCCTCCTGTCAACATAATTGCTTCAGATCTCAATATAGAAGTATTATTTATTGACAAACTCAAGGGCTTTATCTTTTTAATGTATGGGAGCTCATTTGCAAATTGAATAGCAAATATACGAGCAGAAATACAAACCAAGCGGAATATATATAGTTTTGATAGGGTCTCCTCTTCCCAATAAAATATCACCAGACATGCAATACAAAGAAGCATGAATTTTGCAAAACAGTGAAAATGAGAACACTAAATGAATGGTAAGACGCGAAAGTATGTTAAATGGGAAAGGAGAAGCAGTAAACACAGTAATCAAATGCAGATACACCTCAACTTTCCAGTTCTTAGCCAAAAAACCAATCCAAATGAAGAAATTGGACCAATCTACAAAAGTTATCATTATACAAAAGTTGCACAGTTTATAATAGGATTTATAAGTTCTCAATCAGTACATGGAAGGAAAAAATTTCATTAAAGCAAAACCTTACTAACAAGAAACTTAAGATGCAGCAACCATATGATGGCATGAGATGAAGTAAGATACACTGGGAGATCAATCACATAAATGCAACAATTATTTAGATGCTATTTATGCCTATGATCTAAAATTCTCATAGGCAAGCATTACATGTCACTAACAAAAACAATGCAACAGATAGATGTTTAGTGCTCAAACCTTTGCTAACTGAATAAAAGCCTTCTCCCAAGCCAATGCCTTTGCATTCTCATTTCCTACATCATCAACCGCATTATTAACTGGGTAGGTGACAATGAATGCAGAAGCCTGAAATTAGAAGATCATCATAGAATTAGTGGATACACATATATCTGAGAAAAGGATCATTAAGCTACCTCTGTATAGTTGTTTCCTGAGAATCCTCCCAAGGCAGTGCTTGGATCAAGTGGAGCCTGAAATGCGCTCAAACATGTGTCTGCAGAAGTATAATGCTGCAGGTGGGAAAATGATGGGGATGTACATCAGAGTATTCAACACTAATGCTTTTAGAATAAGCTTTTGATGGGTTAAAAATAAGCAGACAGTTATCCTTTAAGAAGTTGATAAATAAAAACCTTCAATCACCGTCTAAAAGATAAAAACTAGGTTGTTACTGCAGTTTACCTGAAAACAATACTCAGCATGTACAACTCCTCCATAGCTGTCATAATTTTCAGGGTCCATCTTAAAATACTACCAAACAGAGAAAAGTAAAGAAATAAAATGTCAGTGATGTAGTAAGCATGATAACTTCAGACAAAGTTGCTTAATCATTAGGGGATTTAAACATTAATTCCAAAATCACAATAATAGCACGAGTAAGCAAGGTGTAGTCACTGGGTCTTGCCAAGTGCAGACCTTCCCTCAGTGCTATTGTGCCAGTTGTGTTTAAATAGATGACACAACCAAACATGTGAAACAGTAGAAACAAAACTTATGCAATAAAACCTGCAAAATGCTTTGGGTGGCACAATCTTGCCCAACAGGCTTCAAGCAAATTTCAGTTAGAGCTACCATTGAGCCAGAATAATTAGCACGAACTCTGTCAACCTGTTGAAACTCAGTAATTGTCAAAATCACATTAAAATGGGGAAAAAATACAAAATTAAAAACATATAGTAGTCACCTTGTTCTGTATGTCAAAAAGCAACTGAATATTATCATCTGTGACAATACTTGGTGACTTGCCATGCTTCGGATCGGGCACGGTCGCTATTATGAGCTGAAACAGAAACAAAGACCAAAATCTAAAGCATAACGTTTTTACCTGGTCTAAACCACATGCAGCCCATACCAGAATCATGGCATTGTAACTTTTGGTTTCTAATTATTCTGATTCAATATCCTCCCCTTCAACTTTTTTTTTTTTTTTTTTTGCTTTAGAAAATGTTACAATCTTTTCAATGGTATTTATTTTGTTTTTGTCATATACTTTTAGTTATATTATAAAAAAAAACTTCTAATGGCTTGCCAAAAGAAATCTGATTAAATACACTTTGGTTTATCTAATTAGGACTTTTAACTAAAGGGATTTCTTACTTGATGGGTAAAATCAAATAAGTCACAAAATTGATAACAAAATATTCAATTTCACAATGAGGCTCAACATTTAAAACTTGTTATATTAACAGCAACATCATTGATTTGGGGTACTTAATATTCAATTATATTCTATGTTCTTTAGCAACTTTATATGCTCTATGATTCATTAACTTGTAATATATTAAAAATAGCATGGAGTGCTAGGTCAGGTTTTTCCACTGTAATTTCTGGAAAAAAAAAAAAGGATGAAAAGATATGAGAAGTTATTACAGACAAATAACACAGTTAATGAAACACAAAGTGAAACATTAAAGCAGTTCTAAGACCTGCTCAATTCTGTAAAACGGGGCAAGATGGCTATCAAAAAATTGTTTCTCTTCCGCTGCCTTGCTCCCACGACCTACCCACAGCTGCAAAAGGTTACATATCAATGCTTGACCAACATTCTTTCTTTTTGGATATAAGAACACTGAAAGAATACTAATTACATCAAAGGTTATAATACAAATTGACAACAAAAGAATATAAGTGAAAATTGGAGCATCAGTATCACAGGGGCCTTTTTTGCATGATAAAATAAAAAAGAGAGAAAAACATAATACCTTCTCTGGCCGTGTCTCCACCTTGAAACAAACTAGGCCTACACACAGCACAAGAACAATTGCCACCGATGAAAAGAGCACAAAAGTGGGATTTCTGGAGACCCAGCTTCCATAACTCCTGCATAGACAATGAAAATTATTCAGCATAGACTCCATATGCCATAAACAATGGTAGAGTTTCTGACCTGTAAAAGTTTGACATATATCCCTGAACAGGAGCTAATTGGATCCTTTTTGTAACTTGAGGATCTATCTCAGGCCCCTGATAATGGTATAAAAATTATAATTAGAAAAGGCCAATGGCTTAAAAGAACTAGAAAAGCATTACAACAAACTGAATAGAAGATTAAGTTGAGACTTCAAAATATGCATCCAAAAAGTACATTGCACAAAGCCAAAATGGTATTACTACTCAGCTTCTCAGCAACCTAAAATAACAATTTACTGCATTTCAATATCAATATAGAAATAGTTATTGTAATGCATGCTTACAAAAAAAAGCTCCTAAACCATAAGAAATGCACAACTCCTTGGGCTCCTTTTTTGTGCCCAAGGTTATCAAATATGCGAGACACGACAAAAGCTGAGACCTAAGACAAATACTCAATCACTTGTCCTCAAAAAAAAAAAAAAAAAAAACACTGGTCCTTGATCTGTTAGAAATTGGACAAGAAGATTTATGTTGTTTAATTTATACTATCAATTTCAAAAAAATTGGATAAAAAATTAGAATTTAGTTGAATGTGCTTTCCTTAACTCTTAACATGGTCTTAAGTTTGGACCAGTAGACAGAAGCCTATTATTCCAGTAATACTCTCAATGCACAGCTTCGATTTTGACATGAAACACCCAAATATCAAATGTAAAACCACATTGTAGAGACGTTTTATGTAAGAAATAATACGTTTATTTACATAAAGACATAGAAGTACAGAACATGATGGACAAGAAGTCCATCAGGAGAAACCAACTAAAGATACAGGCTTTAGAGATTTAATTTATAGTAAATTAAAGCGAAAAAAGGAAGCGGAAAACATTCTAGGTATCTTAGAGACAAATATAGTATGGGGGAAAGACGCCCAGACTCAAATGTCAGCACAAACTTCACTATAGCAACCGATTGATGAAACTAACAATGGATAAAGAACAGAAAATCTAAAACCAAGGAGCATTTGTTTATTGTTAAAGGTAATCCATGACATAATAATAATACCAAAAGTTAAACAAACATCATGTCGGACCATATCTAATAGGTCAGAGTATCTTTCTTTTCCTGATATTTGGTTATAATTAAAAGCAGATGTTTGTAAAATATTGGATAGGACATTGTGGTTTTCTATGTGGTTTTTGTTTTTTTGTTTTTGTTTTTTGTTTGTTTTTTTGTTTTGGTAGCTGAATCCAGGGTTGGTAGACTTCTGTTCCACTGTTTGAACAGATTTCTTTCTTTAATAAATTGGGTCTCTCAAAGAAAAGTCCAAGTTTACCTTTGTGAGAACACCTTCATCCTTTTGCAAGTTAACAGAGTCAATGCCATCATCGTGAATGACATTCAACAATGGTTCCTTGCTAGATTCAACTCTCCTCCTTTCACTTGTCCGGTGAAACAAGCCCCAACCGAAGAAAGCAGAAATTAAGAGAATATACAATATGGCAACAGAAAAGTCAATGCACATTACCTGGAAGCATCAATGGTCAGTAGTCAAGTTATTTAAATGTACCGGAAGGCTAAATTGACACACAAATAAAGCAAAAAATTAGTTAGTTAGACAAAATTAAAATAAACTGTGTATTGGATCAACTCCAACCTCAATAGATAGAATTCTGATGGAGCATGGCTCTTTCTTCTGTGGAGGAGGTTCGGGATTAGAACACTCTTGAGATGAAGGGCAATCACCACAAGAGCAGCCCAGTGAAGTGTCAGCACATGAATAAACGGACACATTCATGAGCTCCATTCTAGATGACTCCGGAACAGTCAACTTAAAGTCAATGGCATAAGGTGAACCAGGGAAACCGAGGGCTGCTTTCTCACCAATAAAATCAAACCATTCTGTTGAAATGCAAATTGAACCATTACAACTTCGAAGTATAATCAAGTAAAAACAGGGACAAACATTCTAGTGTCACATCTGAACTACCTGCCTCAGGGCCATAACAAGCCTGTGTATAGTTGGTATGACCCTTAACTTCACATTAATCAATTGAAAATACTTGCCTCCTTCCCTGGAAGTAGGAACTCCTATTTCCTGTCAATCACAGTTTGACATGTGTGTAGAGATTTTTCTTTTTGTGGTTTTCATGAATTATTTTTGCATATGTGTCAAACTGTGATTTGCAGGAAGTAGGAATGCCTCCTTCCGGGGAAGGAGGGAAGTAGTGTCCTTAATCAATACTATACTTCAGAAAACTCTCCTTGTCAACCATTGTTTACGAAAATTCAATTATACCCCAACTATAATAGATAATTTTAGTAAATCATTTAAAACTTAAGGACACTTTTGTCATTATATACAATCCCACTTTATGTTTCAATGGAAGGAAACACCTAGAAGTCTCAACACCTAGAAGTCTCAGACAGTCAAACTCGATGGACACAACATTGAAAACAAGATATTAATTGCAATATAAAGTGACCTAACAATAGACTGTCTACTGCACGTTTTAAACCCCCGAGAGTTATAGTAGGTCACCTTCAAAGCTTTTAGCACCAGCCCCAATAAATTCTATTGCCCGTGTGTTCATAGTCCCAAACTTAACATCCTTGCAAGAGTTGTACAGCCCTTCTCCAAAAGTGTCAGCTATGTAAAAATCAATGGCATCCACAGTCATATTGCCATTAACCTGAAAGACAAAAAAAGGTCAATCATTATTAAAAAATAATAATAATAAAAAGTGGGACTAAAAAGATATATGATAGGAGCATTCATTAAATTCATGGTTCTTAGATAGACTTACTGATTAAAGGTTGCAATCTTTTACTAACCAACAGTATAATAGTATTAAGATGCAAGGGTCAATATCTTATGGCAAAAACATGAAAAACACTTTGTTTACACGTCAAGTTGCATGGAATAAACAATTGACTATACAAACTGACATTCATTAACTGATGTTTTAGTTCAATCGATGTTGTCCTACAGAAAAAGGTAGAACGGAGAGCAACAAAACCATTTTAGGAGCATAAGACGGTATTTATGCCAAGAAAACCTTATAGTCAACTTTGAAACGGAATATATGAGTTCATAGGCACTAAAACATGTTTATACAAAAGTGTTACCAGCAAAAACAAAAACAAAATGCCAAAAAAGTACCATAACCAGGCTATAAATAGGATTATTCAACAAGTTTAATAACATTAACATCAAGTCTGACCTCGGACACAGAGGTCACATTGATAAACTGACTCTGACTTGGAGAGCAAGAAAGCTCGCAAAAAAGATTTAGGAAGTTCCTCAAGCATGCCGGACACCCTACCAGAAATGGAATTGCCTGCAATAGATTACATACAACAAAGTTGAGGTATAACAAAAGGCATAGCTAGGAGTTCTTAGACTGATGTATACAAAAAAGCCAATATGAAACAAAAACAAAAAATGTGCTACTTACTGAAAAGGCTCACGCTAACTATTGCATTAGATTATATACACAAATGGAACCATTGAAGCAATTTAGTCACACAAATATCCACAACAAATGAAAAAAAAAACACATAAACAACACAAACAGAACAGGTTCTGTGCTCTGATCTGAACAAGGTTCATATCCTGATAACTAAGCAAAGTGTTAGTATTAGGTAAAATTAAAAAAATCAAACACTATAAACCACGGCATAGCATTAATCAATGCCATCATGTATTCAGGAAACTCAGTGTCCGCAAGAAATACATAGAGGAACAACCTGACGATCTTTATAAACCCAAGACTATATAGTAAGTGCTTTGGTAATTTGAAAACCGAAAGCAGTAAACTACATATGTGCAATGATGGTTCTAGATACTAACAACCCATTGACAATTAGTAAGTTCCACATATTAACAACACAAGAAATGGTCCCACTCATGCAATATCAGCAAACTTAACGGATTTTTTGACAAAGTTTATGGAAAGGGGCAAAGTTACACAATATTTGACGCAAAGTCAATGAATTTTAACTTCAATAAATAACATCCTCTTTTATCTTGAGATAAGTGTAATTTTAAAAGGAACAAAGAAAAGTGATTGCTTAACAAACAAGTTCCACTCCCCATAATAAAATCAAGTAAGAAAATGGCATCAGTTATAGACTTATAAAGTGGTACAATGATTATTAAGATACATTAGCTGAGTATTGTATAATAACTAAGTCCATATAAAATGAGATGGAAGCGACCTTAATAACTGAATTTAGTATAAATCGGTGGTAGAAGCAGTCTTACTTGTTGAACCTGTGCCCGCAATGTTTCAAACTGAAGCTCCGTGCAACAAACATTCCCGCTTATTGTTGGACACAAACTTTGGATTTTGGCAGAAAATAGCTCATCAGGCTACAAAACATGTAATATTACAGAACCCATCAAAATGCAGCATTGAAGGGGATAATATAAAATTAAAATTAAAATAGGTCTTCATGCCACTGCAACTAGCCAGAAGTGATGTACTTTCACAGAGGGAGAACCATAAGGGCAATTCAGGACTTTCCCATCGCTGCGCTCTCCACATATATCATACATTGCACAGTATTCTTCAGAGTGCCTTTTCCTAACCAGAAGACCAGAACTATGTTAATCCTTGTACAGAAGACAGGATGGAAGCAAATTAAGCAGTCACAGCTTCACCCCATTTATGATGCAGTGTCATTATAGGGTAACATAAGCAAGCAAGAATGATAAAGAAAAGATAAATAAAGCAGCGTTCCTTGTACAGAAGACAGGATGGAAGCAAATTAAGCAGTCGCAGCTTCACCCCATTTATGATGCAGTGTCATTATAGGGTAACATAAGCAAGCAAGAATGATAAACAAAAGATAAATAAAGCAGCGTCATTGCAGGGTAAGGAATCAGTTCTGTAAAGACCGCAATGGGCCACTGCTTGATCATCACCATTGCAGTTATAAAAAGAACCATTAAGTGAGTAACACAATATGAACATCTATGTAACAACTAGCACAGCAGAACATAAATTCATTTGTACATCACCTTAATGAAAGGACCACAAGCTAACAAAAATTAGAAGTAGAAGAAAAAAAAAAAAGGGAGAAAACCAGTCAGTTTATACAAGTCTAGCCTCGGAGCAAACTAGCCTTACCCAGATGTAACGTCAGAAATCAAAAGAGCCTGCGAATCCGTCTTCTCGGCACTAGTCAAAGAGGCAAAGATGATAACCTACAGCAACAATTCAAAAGCCCAAAAAAAAAAAAAAAAATCAAAAGAACAGAAAAAGCTAACCAGTTATAGCAAGCACTTTACTTTATCAACATCATTGGGAAAAAAAGCTGAATACACAACATCAAAGAAGTACTACAAAAGATCCATGTTCAATAATCACTCATATAGTTCCATAAATAATCCAATTGGGTCTCCAGTTTCTCTAAACATTATCTCTACAAATTACAAACCAACAAATTTTATAAAGTTTCTTTTGCATAGAAGAACAAATTAACCATACATCTAAACAAAACAAAAGAATTGCAGAAAGTAAATGAGTAAAAGGACCCAACAAACAACATTTCTGAACTACCCATGAGGCTATCTATAGCTTCAGCAATCATTACAGACCAGCCCAATATTGTTCTCATAAAAACCAAAACAAAATAATCAAAGAGCGGAAAAGGTTTCTTGCCTGAAACAGAGAAAAAACAGCAACAAAACCCAGAAACGACCCCATTGTTCGTGAGTGATCGATCGCAGCAGCGAGAGGTTCTTGGGTTTTTTTACTGGTTGGGCAAGAGTCAAACGAGAAGGTGAGGTTGGTTGACTACAGTGAGAGAATGAGTGTAACGTCTTTTTTGCAATTTTTTCTTCTTTTTTTCTGCAAATTAATGAGAGTACGACACGCGACATAATGTGGATGAGTCATAAATAATGATACTTTGGCTACTTTTTATATTCTCGCTTTGTGACACCCGGCGTTTTACCATGGGTTAGTGAGATAGCCGTTTGTTAACGTCAGCGAAAACGATTTTTTTTTTTTCCAGTTATTTTTTACTAGAAGTAAAACGGTAAAACTTTGCGCTTCATTTTTGTTGACCAGTAGAAATTTTTACGGGGAACTCGAGCAATAAAATTTAAAAAAATAAAAACTTTTAAGCGGAAATTAAATGGGAAATTCTATTGGCACCCCATTTTTTGCTCTTTACACCCCATAATAATTTTAAATATGAATAACTTATTTTACCCTTATACATAATTACCGTTAAGGACAAAAAAATTAAAAATTAAAAATAAAATTACTCATTGCACCCCACATATGTTCATGCAACCCTAATTTGACCTTTTTTTTCTCAAACCATCGTGTTCGTACAACTCTAACGAGATTTATACGTTTATATTAATGAAAAAATATCTTGTATTTATTCGTGAAGGGTGAGATTGAAGTTAGAGAGGCTTCAAATGAGGTATGAGTTTATTTTTTAGCATTTTGCAAGTTTAGGGTTTAGGATTGGTCGCTGGTTGCGTTCAGCACATCAGTACCGAACGCGATAGGTAAATTCGGTGGGATGCCACCGAAACTTTGCACCTGATTTGGTCGTGTTTGACCGATCATCAACTTAATATTCGGTGGAGATCCACTATAATATGGAACATTGTTCAATGGTTTATTACCGAAATTTTACCTACGTTTCAGTAGCAACAAACCGAAATTTATTTATTTTTTTCAGTAACTTATTGTCGACCACAAATTTAATGCAAACTATTTTAATCTTACTCCGATTGAAGGAACAAAAACAAGGTGACGCCCCTACTGAAGACAACAATGTGGGAACAGAATGTATAATGAACTATAGTGATCAATTCACAACTTATTTGGTAATTATTTTGAGTTTTTTTTTGTTTGAAATTATTTTTAGTATCATTAATGTGGCATTAATGTTTCAAATTTTCTCTTTAAATAACATGAGTTTTATGTGTAGATATTCAATGGTAGATATGCATTACTTAGATGGGCTCGTGCACAAGGAAAAATGAATAATATTGTCATTGTAATTAAAAGGTCTAATTATGGAGGTGAGGGCAAGAGAAGACCTCGAGTAATACTTGCTTGTGAGAGGAGCGGTAACTATAAGTCTTGCAAGTCTAGTGGGACAACTGATATAAGGTCGGATGCAAATAGTGATATGAAAAAGGGAAACAAATTCAGTGGACTATCACTGAAAAAAGAAAACATATTCGGTGGAGTACTAGGCTTTGTGAAATCAAAATCAGACTTTGTGAAATCAAAATCAAACCTAGGCTTCATCAACACTTAGAAACGTAAATATAGAAATCAAAATTGAAATCATACCTTGAATCTTCGAAGGATTTGTGGAAACTTGACAGAGTGGTTTGCAGAGATGCGATGGAGTTCGGTGGTTTGCAGAGATTGGGTGCGATGGGTATGTTTCAAAGAGAATGGAATTTTTGATGGGGTGTGTCTGCAAGAAGAAGGAGGTTTCGATGGGGTGGGGCTTGATATGGGATGGGGTGGGGTTTGATATTAGATGGGGTGTATCTGAAAAGAAAGGGAATTTTCGATGGGGGTGGTCTGATATGGGATGGGGTTTACAAAAAGAGTTAGGGAATGAGGTTCATGAGGGCATTTTAGGAAGAAAAAAAAGGGGTATAGTGAGCAATTCGAAATTTTTTTAAAATTTAGTGGGGTGTATAAAAATTAAGGGGTGTAAAGAGCAAATAATGGGGTTCATATAGAATTACCCAAATTAAAATGTCACATAATTATTTAGAAAAATTCTATATGAACCTCATTATTTGCTTTTTACACTCCATAATCTCTTTACACCTCACTGAATTTTAATTAAATATCAAATTACTCACTATACCCCGTTTTTCTTTCTAAATTGACATCATAAACCTCATTCCCTAATTTACTGTGTAACCCCATCTCATATCATACACCACCCATCGAAAACCCCCTTTCTTTTCAAACACACCCCATTTGATATCAAACCCCACCACATCCCATATCAAACCCCACTCCATCGAAAATACCCTCCTCTTGCAGACATACCTCATCGTACACCCCATCCCCTTTAAAACAGAGTCATTGCACAACTCATCTCTGCAATCCCCATCGTACAACTCATCTCTGCAAACCCGAACCCATTGCACAACCCATCTCTGGAACAGAGCCATCACACCCACAGCCAACTCCAAACGCCTCACACCGTAGCAAACCACCATCGCCTCTGCCATCGCAAACATCCATCACCAATCTATCAAGTTTTCACAAATCCTTCGAAGAGCCAAGGTTTGATTTCAATTTTGATTTCTATATTTACGTTTCTAAGTGTTGATTAAGCCTAGTTTTGATTTCACTTTTGAAAAGCCAAAGTCTGATTTTAATTATTGATTTCAACTTTGTGGGTGTACGGTTCAAACTTGGTTTTACGAAACTGGATTTTCGTTTCAGTGGATTACTACCGAAATGGTTACATTGTTTCAGTGGTAGTCCACCGAATTTCAATTTGAAATTAATTTTACTTTCGGTGGGTTACCACCAAAATCATTACCTTGTTTCGGTGGTAGTCCACCGAATTTGTTTCCATTTAACAGGAGATGGCCACCGAATGTATTTCGATTTTTCAGTGGTACTCCACCTAATATGTTTTTTTTTTTCAATGATAGTCCATCGGATTTGTTTCCGTTTTTCAGTGATCATCTACCCTATTGAGTCATCTTAAGTAGGTCTCATTGATCCATCTTTACTTACGAGTTTTAAAACTTACATAGCAGCTGCAATTTGGAATAACCAGGTAAGTCATTTTATTGTGACAATAGAAGGTAGAATATAAGTTTGGTTCATGGTAATTAACCTTTTTTTTTTTTTTCTCTATTTAACTAAGAACGTGATCCCCTTAGGTGCATGTCGAAGACATCTACCATTCGTGAGTGGAATTGGTGGGGTAATCAAAATAATGGTATATTCAAAAGGTATATTCAGATATCTGGATTAGAGCAACTTATTAGGTGTTCTTTGATGGTGTTATGAGACTTTAAATAAGCAAAAAAAAATTGAAGCATATATTGCCCTATTCCTTAAATAAAAGATAAAAAAATTATTTCATGATAGATGACATCATCTTAAGGAACTTCACTTTGTCATCTTCCAAATTGGGGCCCATCAGCTGAACCCTACAATCTTTAGGGGGCAAGGAAACACAAGCATAATGTTTGGTAGGCCATGGAGGTACGCACCTTGATGAGTGTCGAACCATCCCATCCCAATTTGTAAATTTGCAAATGCCATCCATCCAACTCCCCTCACATATGCTTCAATTTGCAATTTGATAGAGGTGGTCAAATTGACTCAAGGTTAATGAGGTTACGAGATACTTACGTACCTGAGAAAAAGGTTACCGAAGCCCGCAATAATCTAGTCCTTAACATGTTCGTATTGTTTCTCTCATTTCTTTTGAGCACTAGATTATTACGGGGTTCGGTGATCCTTTTTTCAGTTGTTGACCCGAAAGAGCAAAACTAAACAAATATGCTAAGTGAGTTACATGACTATCTCTTTTTGTTCTAGAACCTTTTCTTGTCTCCCTCCGACAACTGTTGGACAGTGTAAGCTCTTCATCTATTAAAACTTTCATTCTCTCCCGATTTCCATACTCTAAACTTACCTCGCATACAACAAAAACATTCTCTCATCTTTTTCTCACTTTTTTACTCAGCTTCCCCTTCCATGGATCAAAATATTCCATATCTTGATCAATTATAGGGCACTGTTTTTCCAAAACTTTTCACATTACTTGATAGAGATGGTCTAACTCAAAAGATGAAAACTAAACAAATATGCTAAGCAGGTTACCTGACTATCTCGTTTTGTTCTAGAACCCTTTTTTGTCTCCCTTCGACAACTATTGGACAGTGAAAACTCTCCATCTATTTAAGCTCTCATTCTCTCCCTATTTTAACACTCTCAACTTACCTCACATGCAACAAAAACTTTCTCTCATCTTTTCTTCACTTTTTAAATCAGCTTCTCCCTCCATGGATTAAAATATTCCATATCTTGATTAACAATTGGGCACTGTTTTTCCCGAACTTGTCACATTAATTGATAGAGGCGGTCCAACCCGAAAGAGGAAAACTAAACAAATAAGTGAGTTACCTGACTATATATATATTTTTACGAATCTTTGGTAGTAGCTGCACCTATATTAATCTAGGTTGCCTACGACTATCTCTTTTTGTTTTAACCCTTTTTTATATTCTTCCGACAACCGTTGGACAATGAAAGCTCTCCATCTATTTAAACTATAATTCCCTCCCGATTTCAGCACTATCAACTTACCTCACATACAACAAAAACCTTCTTTCATCTTTCCATCTATTTAAGCTCTCCACATATTTTTCTTCCACCACACCACCTTGGCCCTGCATGCACCAGCAAAAACAAAAAACAACATTTTTTCAGTTGATGTCCAGATAAATAACTAAAATAAATTTATGAAGTAACTACCTCACTAATTATTTTTGTTGCTGAACCCCTTGAGGTGTTTGTCTTTCAAGACTTTGACCCTGAACCTATATGGCTCTAACTTCTTCTTTGCTTTCGCCAAGAAACTTTGGTAGGCGTATACCGTTATGTTTGTCTATTGGAACTCATCAGTCAGCTCGGCCAAAACGTGTAAGCACCGATCTTGATACATTGACTACAGCAGCCGCAAGTTGTCATCATCACACATGTTCCATACCATGAGGGGAAGGATAGGTCCTGGTACAAAGGACCTTAAGGCAACCTTAAAATTGGTCTGAGTTTGGGCAAAGGCTTGGGTGGCTTCTAGAAGAGGATTGGGCTCTGTATTACTTGATGAGGAACTCTTTGATTTTTTCTTCTCAACCGGTTTGACATCATGTCATTTTTCTCTTTTGAGTACAAGCTCTTTACGGGCCTCTGTAACGTCTTTCCAACACTAGTTGCGTGACGAAAGCCAAAACTTCGTTACTCAAAGTCTTACGTGACCAAATTTTGTGCAACGAAACATACATCGTCGCACATCTCAGCTAATAACAATTAATAATACAAATTAGTTTGTCTCAACTCATAACAAGTCCCACATGTACTCCCTTTGTCGAATAAAAAGCCATTTAGCCCAGCACTGTGATTCCCATAGCTGATCTTGTGAAGGTCCCCACGATAACAAGCACCATTGTTTTTCCCGAACCTGTAACATTAATTTATAGAGGCGGTCCAACCCAAAAGAGGAAAACTAATAAGTGAGTTTCATGACTATCTCTTTTGTTTTAGAATCCTTTTCTATCTCCCAATGACAACTGTTGGACAGTGAAACCTCTTCTTCTATTTAAACTCTCATTCCCTCCCGATTTCTATACTCTCAACTTACCTCACATACAACAAAAACATTCTCACATCTCTTCTTAATGCGGCCCTGCATGCACCTGCAAAAACAAAAAACAACATTTTTTCAATTGATGTCCAGATAAAGAACTAAAACAAATTTATGAAGTAATTACCTTACTAATTATTTTTGTTGCTGAACCCTTTGAGGTGTTTGTCTTTCAATACTTTAAGCCTGAACTCATATGACTCTAACTTCTTTTTTGCTTTCGCCAAAAAAATCCTGGTGGGCTTATACCTTTCTGTTTGTCTATTGGAACTCATCAGTCAGCTCGGCCAAAACGTGTAAGCGCCGATCTTGATACATTGACCACAGCAGCAGCAAGTTGTCAACATCACACATGTTCCATACCATGAGGGGAAGGTTAGGTCCTGGTATAAAGGACTTTATGACTGCTTTAAAATTGGTCTGAGTTTGGGCGAAGGCTTCAGTTGCTTCTAGAAGAGGATCGGGCTCTGGATTACTTGATGAGGAACCCTTACCCTTTGATTTTTTCTTCTCTACGGGTTTGACAGCATCATGCCATTTTTGTCTTTGAAGCACAAGTTGTTTTTTGTCATATTTGACTTCTTTCCAAGGAATATAAGTATTCATCAACCTCATCAGTTTGAAATCTATTGGAGCACCTCCTTGAATTAACTTATTAGGCTCTAAGAAAATGGTGTTCAATATGTACTCAAGGTTTGGAATGTTGGGTCCCATTGAGGTAGAAGTGAAGAAGAGATGAGAAGTGAGAGTTGTGTGGAGGTCAAAAGAAGAGGATGAGAAGCCGAGAGGGTGAGTTGCAGAGGTGGGTTAGTGAGAAGTTGAGAGTTGGAGGTGAGAAGAAGAGGATGAGAAGGTGAGACTTATATAGAGGGTGAGTTGCAGCGTGGACAAGTGGCTCAGCGTTCAGTCAAGTTGCTCGCTTTGTAGATTGTCCCTCTGTGTCATCAACTCTCTCTAGATATATTTAAATATACATTTATCTCTTAATTAAATTATAATTAACTCCCCTTAGGTCTGAGTTTGGGCGAAGGCTTCGGTGGCTTCTAGAAGAGGATTGAGCTCTGGATTACTTGATGAGGAACTCTTTGATTTTTTCTTCTCAACCGGTTTGACATCATGCCATTTTTCTCTTTTGAGCACAAGCTCTTTATGAGCCTCTATGACATCTTTATAACACTAGTAAAAAAAAAACTCTGAGAAGAAAAGATCAAAGAGCTCGTAAAGGGCATGATGTCAAACCGGTTGAGAAGAAAAATCACAGAGGCCCGTAAAGGGCTTGTGCTCAAAAGAGAAAAGTGGCATGATGTCAAACCGGTTGAGAAGAAAAAATCAAAGAGCTCCTCATCACGTAATCCAGGAGTGGTTTAAATAGATGGAGAGGTTTCACTGTCCAACAGTTGTCTTAGGGAGATAAAAAATGATTCTAGAACAAAAAGATATAGTCATGAAACTCACTTATTAGTTTTTCTCTTTCGGGTTGGATCGCATCTATCAATTAATTATACAGGTTCGGGAAAAATAATGGGCTATAGCCCATGTTGAACTCTTTCTTTACTTTCCTTAAGAGATCCTACCCGACGTATACTACTTTGTTTGTCAATTCAAAGTTATTATTCGACACTGACAAAATTTGTAAGTGCCCATCCGTATACATGGATCACAGCTTTACCAGCAGGATCTCTTGGCCGAGCAAGATATCAAGGTCGAAGAGTTGAAAGACAAAGACAAAAGGATTAGTAATAAAAAGATATTCCAAAGAAACGAATGGTTTTATTATTACTGTTACTCTTTTTTTTTTTTTTTTTTTTTTAAGTTGCAGAAGGTGCTTGTGGTCGTAGGGACCTTCACAAGATTAGCAATGGGAAACACAATACTGGGCTGAGTAGCTTTTTATTCGACAAAGGGAGTACATGTGGGGCTTGTTATGAGTTGAGACAAACTAATTTGTATTATTAATTGTTATGAGCTGAGATGTGCAACGATGTATGTTTCGTTGCGCAAAATTTGGTAACGTAAGACTTTGATCAACGAAATTTTGACTTTTATCGAGCAAAAGTTGGTTGCGCAAGGGTTTTTTTTTTTATTAGTGTTGGAAAGACGTCACAGAGGCCCGTAAAGAGCTTGTGCTCAAAAGAGAAAAACGGCATGATGTCAAACCGGTTGAGAAGAAAAAATCAAAGAGTTCCTCATCAAGTAATCTAGAGCCCAATCCTCTTCCAGAAGCCACCGAAGCCTTTGCCCAAACTCAGACCTAAGTGGAGTTAATTATAATTCAATAAATAGATATATGTATATTTAAATATATCTAGAGAGAGTTGATGACACAGAGGGACAATCTACAAAGCGAGCAGCTTGATTGAATGCTGAGCCACTTGTCCATGCTGCAACTCACCCTCTATATAAGTCTCACCTTCTCATCCTCTTCTTCTCACCTCCAACTCTCAACTTCTCACTAACCCACCTCTGCAACTCACCCTCTCGGCTTCTCATCCTCTTCTTTTTACCTCCATACAACTATCACTTCTCATCTCTTCTTCACTTCTCCCTCAATGGGACCCAATATTCCAAACTTTGAGTACATATTGAACACCATTTTCTTATAGCCTAATAAGTTAATTCAAGGAGGTGCTCCAATAGATTTCAAACTGATGAGGTTGATGAATACTTATATTCCTTGGAAAGAAGTCAAATATGACAAAAAACAGCTAGTGCTTCAAAGACAAAAATGGCATGATGCTATCAAACCCGTAGAGAAGAAAAAATCAAAGGGTAAGGGTTCCTCATCAAGTAATCCAGAGCCCGATCCTCTTCTAGAAGTCACCGAAGCCTTCGCCCAAACTCAGACCAATTTTAAAGCAGTCATAAGGTCCTTTATGCATGCAGGTAGGGGTGCCTCGTTAGTTGTAAGCCGAATTTCATCAAAATGTTACCTAGACCTAGCTGAGTAAAAAAGTGAAGAAGAGATGTGAGAATGCTTTTGTTGTATGTGAGGTAAGTTGAGAGTATAGAAATCGGGAGGGAATGAGAGTTTAAATAGATGAAGAGATTTCATTGTTCAACAGTTGTCGTTGGAAGATAAAAAAGGATTCTATAACAAAAGAGATAGTCATGAAACTCACTTATTAGTTTTCCTCATTCGGGTTGGACCGCCTCTATAAATTAATGTTACAGGTTCGGGAAAAACAATGATGCTTGTGGTCGTGTGGACCTTCACAAGATCAGCTATGGGAAACACAGTACTGGGCTGAGTGGCTTTTTATTCGACAAAGGGAGTACATGTGAGACTTGTTATGAGTTATTAATTTGTATTATTAATTGTTATTAGCTGAGATGTGCGACAATGTATGTTTCGTTGCGCAGAATTTGGTCACGTAAGACTTTGGCAAAAGAGATAGTCATGTAATTCACTTATTTTGTTTAGTTTTCCTCTTTCGGGTTGGACCACCTTTATTAATTAAAGTGACATGTTCGGGAAAAACAGTGCCCGATTATTGATCAAGATGTGGAATATTTTGATCCATGAGAGGAGAATCTAAGTAAAAAAAGTGAAGAAAAAGATGAAAGAAGGTTTTTGTTGTATGTGAGGTAAGTTGATAGTGTTGAAATCGGGAGGGAATTAGAGTTTAAATAGATGAAGAGCTTTCATTGTCCAACGGTTGTCGGAAGAATATAAAAAAGGGTTAAAACAAAAAGAGATAGTCGTAGGCAACCTAGATTAATATAGGTGCAGCTACTACCAAAGATTCGTAAAAAAAAAAAATTTTTTTTAAAAAAAAGATAGTCAGGTAACTCACTTATTTGTTTAGTTTTCCTCTTTCTGGTTGGACCGCCTCTATCAATTAATGTGACAAGTTCGGGAAAAACAGTGCCCAATTGTTAATCAAGATATGAAATATTTTGATTCATGGAGGGAGATGCTGATTTAAAAAGTAAAGAAAAGATTAGAGAAAGTTTTTGTTGCATGTGAGGTAAGTTGAGAGTGTTAAAATAGGGAGAGAATGAGAGTTTAAATAGATGGAGAGTTTTCACTGTCCAACAGTTGTCGAAGGGAGACAAAAAAGGGTTCTAGAACAAAACGAAATAGTCAGGTAACTCGCTTAGCATATTTGTTTAGTTTTCCTCTTTTGAGTTAGACCATCTCTATCAAGTAATATGATAAGTTCTGGAAAAACAGTGCCCTATAATTGATCAAGATATGGAATATTTTGATCCATGGAAGGGGAAGCTGAGTAAAAAAGTGAGAAAAAGATGAGAGAATATTTTTGTTGTATGCGAGGTAAGTTGAGAGTATGAAAATCGGGAGAGAATGAAAGTTTTAATAGATGAAGAGCTTTCACAATCCAACAGTTGTCGGAGGAAGACAAAAAAAGGTTTTAGTACAAAAAGAGATAGTCATGTAACTCACTTAGCATATTTGTTTAGTTTTGCTCTTTCGGGTCAACAACTGAAAAAAGGATCACCGAACCCCGTAATAATCTAGTGCTCAAAAGAAATGAGAGAAACAATACGAACTTCGGTGACCTTTTTCTCAAGTACGTAAGTATCTCGTAACCTCGTTAACCTTGAGTCAATTTGACCCCCTCTATCAAATTGCAAATTGAAGCATATATGAGGGGAATTGGATGGATGGCATTTGCAAATTTACAAATTGGGATGGGATGGTTCAACACTCATCAAGGTGCGTACCTTCATGGCTTACCAAACATTATGCTTGTGTTTCCTTGCCCCCTAAAGATTGTAGGGTTCAGCTGATGGCCCCAATTTGGAAAATGACAAAGTGGATCCTTAAGATGATGTCATCTATCATGAAATAATTTTTTTATCTTTTATTTAAGGAATAAGGCAATATATGCTTCAATTTTTTATTGTTTATTTAAAGTCTCATAACACCATCAAAGAGATACGAACAATTCACAATAACATATATATATATATATATATATATATATATATATATATATATATATATATATATATTTCACATAACCAAAAATTACAACAAGACAGGATAATTAAAAAAATAAAGAATAAAAGAATTTAAAAAAATAAATAAACATGTAAAGCATCATTAAATGAACTGAGCAAATTAAACTTGAATAACTTATTTTATCCTTGTACATAATTACCGTTAAGGGCAAAAAAATTTAAAATTAAAATTAAAATTGCTCACTACACCCCACTTGGCGAAAGCAAAGAAGGAGTTCAACATGAGCTATAGGCCACTGTTTTTTCAAAACTTGTCACATTAATTGATATAGGCGGTCCAACCCAAAAGAGAAAACCTAAACAAATATGCTAATTGAGTTAACTGACTATATCTTTTTGTTTTAGAACTTTTTTTTGTCTCCCTCAGACAATTGTTGGACATTGAAAGCTCTCTATCTATTTAAACTCTCATTCCATCCGACAACTGTTGGACAGTGCAACACATGCAATTTTAAACTCTCACCCTCCCCCCTCCTCCTCCACCTTCCCAACCTCCAAATTTCTTCTCTGCAACCCTCAATCTCAACCTAGCCCCACGAACGCAACCACAAATTGCATCTCTCTCTCTCTCTCTCTCTCTCTCTCTCTCTCTCTCTCTCTCTCTCTCTCTCTCACCTCCCAAATCTAGGCACCATCTCACTCATCGGATCTCGCCGAAGTCGTTTTGAGTTATTGGGTTGAATATGGGTGCACTAGGGACCATGGGATCTGGAGTTTGAGTTTGCAAGGGAGGATGAAGAGTTTGACCTCTCTGTCTGAAATTTTTTGCATTCAACTTCCAAGTTCTAAAAATTTTCAAGTTTTGATTTTGTGTCACAAATGAAGAGCTTTTCATTTAAAGTAGCTTTAGGAGTTGTTACCACTACCACAGATAAATGGGGAGTTTTCTTGAGAGATTTGAAAATGACAAGCCCTCAAGAGAAACTAAAGTTGATAATCTGAAGGGAACAGTTCATGAGTCATGCTCTCAAATTCTCTTACAAACCCGGACAATGTGGATTTTATAACAAGATGTTGTGTTCTTTTGATGATACTTTGAGTATTCGAATTAAACTGCTAATAATATTTCTAGGCTAAACACTTTAGGAGTTGTTAGGAAATGGGTTCAAAGTTAGTTTTGATCCATGCTTCCTAACAACTGATAATAATATATGTCGCAAGTTTCTAGTTCCCTTCCCCAAATTCTCTGATTTCTAGGTTTAGTTTTTG
The DNA here is from genome assembly GCA_020521455.1 of Prunus kanzakura. Taxonomy (NCBI): domain Eukaryota; kingdom Viridiplantae; phylum Streptophyta; class Magnoliopsida; order Rosales; family Rosaceae; genus Prunus; species Prunus kanzakura. Next base: position 133,942 of record BPUM01000041.1, on the reverse strand, counting down.
CTTCCCCATTGCTTGAAAATAGACGAAATAAGAAGAGTCTTTGGAAAATTAGGTCTTGATGAAAAGGTTTCTTTTGACAGAGAAGAAGAAGAGGGTTCGTTCAGATCTAAGGAGAATGATAAAAAGGTTGTAACTGACAGAGAAGAAGAAAAGGGTTCAGATCTGAGGTGTTGGTGATGAAGACAAACACTTGTTTCTTTCTTTTTCCATTGGACGACGAAAAAATTGGGTGGTGTGGGTTTTTTGCCCTATTTTTTAATTGATTTTTAAAAATTATATGAATATTTTATTACACCTAAATATAAAATAGTAAAAAATGTGGGACCCATAAATGCCACGTAGGCAACTAACGGAGAGATATGACAGAAACCCTAACAGCAGAACTACATTGTAACAATTTTAAAAGATTGGGGTATGTGATTGTAAAAATTGAAAAGATAAGGACTAACATGTCTTAAGGGTGTAACTACAGGGTACTAAATTGTAATTAACCCAAATTTTAAATAGATGGAGAGCTTTCACTGTCCAAATGTTGTCGGAGAGAGACAAAAAAGAGTTCTAGAACAAAAAGAGAAAGTCAGGTAACTCGCTTATTTGTTCAGTTTTCCTCTTTCAGGTTGGACCGCCTTTATCAATTAATGTGACAGGTTCGGGAAAAACAGTGCCCAATTATTGATCAAGATATGAAATATTTTGATCCATAGAGGGAGAAGTTGAGGAAAAAAAGCGAAGAAAAGATGATATAAGGTTTTTGTTGTATGTGAGGTAAGTTGAGAGTGTTGAAATCAGGAGAGAATGAGAGTATAAATAGATGGAGAGCTTTCACTGTTCAACAATTGTCGGAGGGAGACAAAAAAGGGTTCTAGAACAAAAAGAGATAGTCAGATAACTCACTTGTTTGTTTAGTTTTCCTCTTTCGGATTGGACCGCATCTATCAATTAATGTGATAGCTTCGGGAAAAACAGTGCCCAATTATTGAATAAGATATGGAATATTTTGATTCATAGAGGGATAAGCTGAGTAAAAAGTGAAGAAAATATGATAGAAAGTTTTTGTTGTATGTGAGGTAAGTTGAGAGTATTGAAATCGGGAGGGAACGAGAGTTTAAATAAATGAAGAGATTTCACTGTCCAACAGTTGTCGGGGGAAGACAAAAAAGGGTTCTAGAACAATTGTATGTTCGACTTGTATACAACAAATCTAGCCGATTTCCTCAATTTCGTTGACCATTGGAACTCCTTTGTAAAAAAACAAGAAGCATTTTGGGTCACATTTCTCACTTGAGTCCCTTACGGCCAGTACAATGCGCTTGTAGCATCTTTTATAACTCAGTTGAACTAGTTTCAAGGGCTGGATTCCCACGGATAAGTAAATAAGTCTCCAGCAATCAATACTAAGTCTCCAGTAATCACAACATAAATATAATAAGTTTTCACAAAACATAATTAATAATACAAACCAATTTGTCTCGAAATTATAACTTAGGGTCAAGTACAGTAAACCCCCCAACCTATTGGGCCATTTTCAAGTACACCCCAATCTATCGAACATTTACAATTACATACACAACGTCACGAAAAATTACAAGAGAGCCCCCTCCGTTAGCGAGATCGTCAGAAAATCCGTTATCTGCCTACGTGGCATTTGTTGGACCTATTTTTAATTGACGTGGACTTCCACGTGGACAAATAAATAATAAAATATTTATTTTTTTAATTATTTGAAAAAATTAAACATATTAAATTATTAATTTTTTTAAATCTTTTTATAAAAAAAAAAAAAAAAGCCCTACCCTGAGTCTCTCTCTCTCTCTTTCTCTCTCTCTCTCTCTCTCTCTCTCTCTCACTCACTCTCAGAACCCAGAACCAGAATGGCAAATCGAGGTACCGCATCTGCGTCTTGCATAGCATCTGAACGAACATCGGCAATGGCCTCTGGAACTTGGTCGTTACCGGTAACCGGGACATCGTCTAAACGACCGTCGTCGGCGGCGTCCTTCGAAACTTGGTCATTACCGGAAATTGGAACGTTGTCAGTGGTCTCAGCCTGCTTGTTCTTCTTCTTCTTGTTCTTCATTTTCTTCTTCTTATCGTCCTCCATTTTCAGGCTCACAAATGGCTTAGCCTTTTGCTCTGCCGCCACAGAATGAAATCCAGACCGCACGGGCAGACCCGAGTCCGGATCTGATTTCTTGCTATTGGCGTTTTCCTCCACTGAGAATTTATCAATTGAATTTCGTTTGTGGGATTTGCCGGGAAGGGTTTTCTCCTTTCGTTTCTAATTTATAGTGCTAATGCCGTGACTCGCGAGAAGCACTCGTTTGGTTTTGGTGGCAATTTTGATAACCCGGTGCTGACTTTGTTTGTAGAAAGGGTGGCGCCATGAAACACGTTTGTACCTTGAAAAGATGATGATCTTTTATCTTTTTTTTGTTAGTTGAATTTGGGACCATAAATCAATAAATTGATTTGTGATATCTTTGATGGGATATGCACCAGCAGCCTCTTCGCGTTTTTATTTAGGAAAAAGTACAGCAATGATAGGGGGGGTTGTGCAACCCCAGCCACACCGAAGAGGAAGAGGAGGAGGTCGCCGAGATGTGGCGGTGTCGCCGAGTTCTTTTTTTTCTGGGTTGGGGTGGGGGAGGTTGGGAATGGGGCGGGGATTTGGGGATGGGTGGCTTGAGTAAGCTTGGGTGGTGGTTAGGGTGGCTGGGGGCTAGGAGAAGAGGAGAGGTGAGTTCTGGGTTGGGTTGGGTCGGGAGGGAGGAGGAGAGAGAGAGAGAGTTGTTTATGTTTTTATTTTTTTTAAAACAAATATTTATTATTTTTTTAAAATAGATAATATTTTATTATTTATTTGTCCACGTGGAAGTCCATGTCAATTAAAAATAGATCCAACAAATGCCATGTAGGCAGATAACGGATTTTCTGACGATCTCGCTAACGGAGGGGGCTCTCTTGTAATTTTTCGTGACGTTGTGTATGTAATTGTAAATGTTCGATAAATTGGGGTGTACTTGAAAATGGCCCAATAGGTTGGGGGGTTTACTGTACTTGACCCTATAACTTAATAAAACAATAATAAAATAATACAAATCAATAGTCTCGAAATCATAACTTAATAATAAAACTCAATACTAAGTTTCCAGCAATCACAACATAAATATAATAAGTTTTCACATAACATAATTAATAATACAAACCAATTTGTCTCGAAATAATAACTTAATAATAAAAATAACAATAAAATATTACAAACCAACAGTCTTGAAATCATAACTTAATAATAAAACAAAGAATAATATCTTAATCATTATAATATTTTTTCTTCGACAACACCCAACTTGACAACACCTCAGCCACAGGCATGCACCTGCACAAACGAAAATAGCCTTTTTTTTTTTTTTTTTTTCAGGTTGGTAATTGCTTTCAATTTTCAATTTTGATTATTTTTGTTAGGGTAATGTTAGGCTTACCACATTTTTCATACCACATTAATACTACCTGTCTAATAGAGGTGGAGCCCACCAATACAATGGGGCTCACCTCTATTAGAGAGGTGGTACACAATGTGATATGAAAAATGTGGTAAGCCTAGCATTTTCCTTTTCGTTATTTTCTAGTGTCATGTGCGCGAGCCTGATAGTCATTGGGGGTGTCGATTGATAACATGGCTAACTCTTTGTAAATGGAGTTTCGAAATCCACAAGATCGGCTTGGAACTCTTGTTTTCCTTTTTCTTAGAGCAAAAATAAATAAAGAAGTTATTCAATTAAATCCAAGTCATCAACAATATTCCTCTTTTCAGCCTTCATACAAGCATGCAACAGTTGAAGCATAGAGTGTATATTTCCGTCATGAGCTGGTGAATGATCTCCAGCAACAAATCTATATGCCTTGTGACCAACATGCACTAAGCTGTAGCCAGCCACAACCCTAACCCCTCTTTCCTTCAACAAGCTTCTCATACTCGCAGCATCAACCCACAACCCGCTTGCCGCATAAATACTTGATGCCTGTAAATACCCGGCTGAGTTTCCAGGCTCCAACTCAAGGACATGAGAGGCAGCTTCTAGACCAACTTCGCTGTTCCTATAGCTTCTACAAGCACTCAATAGTGCACCCCAAGCATTGCTTGCCCGGGCAGCCGCCTTCAAATCTTGCGGAATTTTTTTGATAAACTCCATTGCCATTACAAGCTTCCCCGCTCGACCCAACATGTCAACTACGCAAGTGTAATGTTCCAATCTTGGTTCAACTCCATGATCCTGAGCCATTGAGTTGAACAAGGAAACACCCTCTTCAACCAAGCCTCCATGGCTACAGGCAGATAGCACAGAAAGAATGGTCACTGCATTGGGCTTCAAACCATACAGCTTCATTTCGGCAAGCAAAGCTAAGGCTTCATGGCCAAGACCGTTCATTCCATATGCTGCTATCATGGCACTCCATGACACACTGTTTTTTACAAGAATTTGTCCAAAGGCCTTTCTTGATTCTCCTATTGCCCCACATTTCGAGTACATGTCAACAATTGCAGTGCCAACGGCTACTTCCGCTGACAAACCTGTTCTAATAGCAATTCCATGCGCCCATTTTGACCTCTTCAATTCAGCTGAAGCTGAACAAGCCTCAAAAAGATTTATAATGGTGATCTCATTGGGCTTCTGATCTTGTGCCTGCAACTGCATCATCTCATGGAAGACGGCAATTGCTTCCTCAGGTCTACCACAACTGGCAAACCCTGAAATCATGGTGCTCCATGAAACCACATCTCTTTTCTTCATCCCATTAAAAAGTTTCCAGGCAAGGTCAACATCATTGCACTTCGCATAAGTATCAATGAGAGAATTCAGGAGTAATTCATTTGATACGTATCCCCGCCTGATTGTTACACAGTGCACGGACTTGCAATGAAACATGCGCAAATGCTTGGATGTTTGAAGAACATTCACAAGTGTCACTTCATCTGCCTCAATTCCTTCCTTCCCCATACAATAAAACAGTGTTAGGGCATCCAAATGCCTCTCATTAAAGACAAATCCCGTCAAAATGGAATTCCATGAGACTCTATTTCTTCGTGGCATCGCGTCAAAAACTTTAAAGGCAGAATCTGCATCCTGACACTTGGAATACATATCAATTAAAGAGTTTCCAACAAACAGATCACAATCTAAACCTCTATAGATTACCAACCCATGGACCGATGTTCCCATGGTCAAGTCCTTCAAATGAGTGCATGCTTTAAGAATGCTGACCATACATAAACCATCTGGCTCAATACCACGCTCATATACCATCTTTTGGAACATCAGCATCCCAATCTGAGCTTCCTCACAATGCACAAAACCACCAATCATCACACTCCAAGAGATGACATCTTTGTCACGCATTTCATCAAACAATTTGTGCGCACTGTCCATGTCAGCTTCTTCTGCATACAGACTCAACAAAGAGTTTTGAACTGAAGATACAGAACAAAACCCCCCTCGAATCACGTAACCATGTACTATCAGACCCTCATACTTAGCTCGAAGGCGACGGCAAGCTTGAATTACAAGCACCAAAGTAGAAGTATTAGGTTGAAACCCATCAGCACAAACCCTAGCCTTATTAAACCACCACAACCCTTGTACTAAATCACCCCCATCAAGGTACCCATAAGCCAATATATTCCAAGAAACTCCATCTCTGCTCCTCATACAGTTAAAAACACCCAATGCAGAATCTAGGTCCCCTGTTTTGATGTAATAGTCCATGGTGGAATTACCAATGGAAGTGTAGGATTCAAATCCATTCTTGATCAAACATCCATGTACTGACTTTCCATAGGTATGAGAGAGAAGATTTGAACATGCTTTGAGAATAGGAGGGAAGGCTGAAGGGTCTGCTAGTTGAAATCCAGCTTTCTTGATTTCATGGTAGTGGCAGAGCAGGTCTTGCCATTTTCCATTAGATGATAACTCTTTGAGCCTCGAATTGCAATTAGAAACACTCAAGTGAATGCTTCGGAAACGCATTTCCAATATGCCGCACATACGCATATGCTATTATCATGGACTCTTATTGTAAATTGTAATAAAGTTTGACATTTGTAGAGTTCGAGTATCGTATTAATAAATAAATACACATTTTATAACGTAAATGAATTAGCAACATCAGTGGCAGTCGCAGGGAAGAATTTCTCCTTAGTTGACAAGTGTTTTTGAGCAAAATACACCTCCTCTGGGTAAAAAATTCAGTCCAATTCTTTTTCTCATAAAGGTTTTCGGCAATTTTTCCGAATTGTAACTTGGGAGAAATCTTTTGCAGAAACGTCTTGTTCTCTTCCTGGACGCATAACAACATCTCTGATAGAAATAAAGAATTTTGAATTTCCATTTCTTCTTTGGACAACAAATTTTACAAGAGCATGTGTGTTTGAAGGGGGAGGGGGTGTTTAGTTTTCTTCTATTCACTGATGCTACAAAGTCGAAGATAAGGGTTATCAAACATTACATATTTTGACCAGTATGCCTTGTACTTTGAAATAGCCAAATCTAGCCATGGCTTGTAGTTTCCATTGTAATGTATAACAGCTGCATTCTCTATTGCCGTTTGATTGAGGGCTGGGTCGTAGCCGAGTCCCAATGCATGCCAGCCCCGATCCAGCGGATGGGTCAGGTTATAAAAGGTTATCAGTCCTGGTGGCAATGTACCAAGCTTCCAAAGAGTTCTATCCTCATTCTGCAAAACAGTTATTCCATCATCATTCGCCATAAAATTTGAACACACCTAGCTTACATAATAAAACAGGCATAAAGTTTAAAAAATAAAAAAATAAATTAAGCAACCAACAAGAATATGTAATATGAGTTGAGAATTAAAAAATGGGGATCAAGGGAAGAAATGAATGTGATGAAACTTTACCATGTCTTGCCAACGATGATATATTCCAGTGATGTTTCGCTTCCTCCACTCCTTCAAGTCAAAGATATTCATGCCGAATGCCCAGCCACAAGCATTTGGATCGAAATTTGCATAGATTATTGGATTTGAGAAGTTGAGATATTTATCATACCGATGGAAGCTCTCTTTACAGGTCTCCACTGCACCATTTACCATCCCTTGAAGATCAATAGACCAAAGAGGTGTCAAATCCTTCTGAACTACAATATCATCATCCAAAAATAGGATCTTGTCCAACTTTGGGTAAACATCAGGAAGGTAGAATCTGAGATGATTCAGCAGGGACAAGTATTTTGGATTCCGATATTTGAGATGATCAGAACCCAGAGAGAGAGATGAAGGATGATTTGCCTTGAAATAATATTCTTGAAGTCTGGCAGATTCAAGTTGACGGAGAACAGAACACGAAGAAGAATTCAGCCACTTGAAATCATCAATGTTTTCAACCTGGATTGTTGCTCCTACAGGAGGGTTGACAAGAAACCACATTCTCATAGCAGCATAATTTAGTTTATCGGTGACTACATGGAAAACATGCTTGTTGGGTTCCTTTGCATGCAGCACGGTAGAATTAACAACCACTGATGTCGCTAGAACATTATCGGAAAAGATGGCATAGTGATAGAGAGAAGGATCCTGAAGCTTTTCTTTGTTTACATCCTCTCTACTATGATAACCCAGCAAGAAATAGTCGGAGGCAAGTTGTAGAGGAAGGCAATGTAACGGTTTAGGGACTGTTTTTGCGGCGAGCTGAGTCAAGAATGCACTCTTTTTCTTCAGATCACTTACATTCTCTTCAGTTGACTGAAGCATGGCTCTTAGCTTCCTTTCCACAGTGAGGCAGTCATATAATTTGTCCTTTGCTATAGAGAGAACACGACCCATTGATTTTGCTCGGTTAAGTGCACTGGTAAAAGGAAAAATAAAATAAATAAAAAACTAAGCATGAAAAATCAAGACCGACCCTGGTAAGCTTGCAACCAGATAAAGAATAGCCAAAACCTCGAATGAAGCTCAACATCAGAAGTCGCTTCTCCGATAGCATGCTGACTAAGTTTAGAGTGTTTCATGAGAGAATTATAAAGATCGCTTTCATTCTTAGACTTGGCAATGTTTGCGTAAGCTTTGGCCATTATAATCTGATCCAGCATAAGTTTCAAGGTTGAATCAGAATTTGGGCTTTCATAATCACTTCGCCATATGCTGTACTTTCCCTTGACAATGGGGTCAAAGCCTTTTGATCGTTCAATTGCTGCTGCTGCCATCTGGTTATTAGCTTCTTTATCTTTTCCTATCAACTCTGCAGTCCGAAGATTCCTCCTTTCTTGCCGCATTTCCTAACAGGCCAGGAAAACCATCAAAACCCCAACCCAACAGAACAAAACGATTATAGTGAAGTAAAATAAGAAGCATTTGACAATTCACCCGCCGCTTGAGCTTCACTGGGCTCATTGATGATAGACGAGAATATGGGAGTTCACCTTCTCCAGCTTGATGATCATCTGGAGGGTGCTCAGTCTTCTCTTCAAAGGTCATTCCAGATTGAAATGGATCCTCAACCATCTGGAAATTAGCACTAACTAGTAAATTTCCTGTCAATGTTTCCATCTACAAAATACAACTCCAATCCAGTTGAGCGAAAACAAATAGAAATATTAAAGGTTGTGAAAGATCTATCTACGTGGCATTCATTGCCTCCAATATGAAAGGAAACTGAATATCCAATACCTGAAAACTCTTTGGATGGCCATGCCTTCCATCAATAGGATTTTCCAAGACCCAGGAAGCAGAAAGATCCCCCATTTTAACCCTACTGCTCCGCACAGCTCCAAGATTGTTGCTGTATGTCGCAATTATGTCAATATTCTGTGTGGAATACGATAAACATAAGCACCAATGTTATCTACTCTGAACAAAAAGAAAAGTACCCATAACCAATTACCTTTTCATCTGGAAGAGTGCTGGCTCCAATGACAGAAGATACACCTTCTTCCTGTTCAGTCAACATTTGACCATCTAGTAAAGATTTTGCAATATGATACGTTGTTTACATAAAAGCCATTTCAATTAAAGATAAAGATGAACATATGAAGGAAGGGTTTGTGGGTGTCTGTCAAAGATACATATCCCTTCAGCAATTAATCAACTCTATTACCACCTATCATATGAATTCTATCAATCATTTATATAGCTCCACAGGTATCAAGTTCTCTTCCCCTGTTCATCACTCTCTCCCTCTCTTCCCATCCCCTACTCTCCCTCCCTCTCTCATTTAGCGATCAGTGAGGGAACTTAAATGATTGAAGATCAAAATACAACTCTATTGGAACTATTCCCTCCGGTATAATGCATTTCCTTAGATCATCAAGAAGAATGGCAAAGGATATAATATACTAAATATTTAGTCATCTATATTACTAAGTCTGAACTTACTCATGCAGAAACTATAATTGCTAACTTAGGTTCTGTTCTGTAATTCGTTGCTCAGGTATTCTGGACTTCAACATTTTCGAAGTACCCTTTTCAAACCTATCTTGAATAAAGATAATAAATCAACTGCTACAAGCATGCTGATGAAAAGGAAACGTACACAACCCCATGTAAAGATATCAAAGGGGTACCAAATCACAAACAACCAAAGAAGTGTGTCTCTTACAGGTTGCATAACTATAATAGTATCATCACAAGTGCATAGTTACTAAAATTAACATCAAATTTCAAAAGATCGGATGAGAACCTTGCTGTCTTGGCATTGCTCGCAATCACACAACGGTTGATATCTACTGATATCTCTTCGACTGAAATAAATGCATAGGAAAGGAAATCACCAACAGCAATCAAAACGATGAGAGAGTAAAGAATTGGATAAAATCAAAAGAAGAAAATCTGAAAATCAAGAACAAAAAGGATCATACATTGCTGAAGCATCAGATATATCTGCTCCAACTAGAACACAGTGTAAAGCAACCTGAATGAATAGATACATCAAAGGCAGAATTTAATACCGAATCTGAAATTAATTGATACAGAGCCAGATCAATACAGCATTAACTACCAAAGTAAGATTAGCATAAATCAATCTGCATAAAACCCTAGAAAACCACAACGACAGCCCCAAAGAGCACGCAATGCATAGACAGGGTCAAAGCAATGTAGAAGCGCGATCCAATTCCAAGCAGAATCGTCGTGGAGGGACCGTTGAGAGGGAATGAAAAAAGAAGAGAAAGTAAATTGTTTACCAATGAGATGCAGAGGACAAGCAGACGAACTTCCATTGCCGATGTACAGAGGAGGAGAGAGAGAGAGAGAGTGAGAATCGCTTCTATTTCTGAATTTCCGATTCATTACGACGACATGGTCGTTCCCCTTTTTTTTTATTTTTTTCTTTTTCTTTTTCTTTTGCCTTTTTACAAAAACGACATGTCATAAAGAGGTCTGCGTTAAACAGCCGAACGACATGGCCATATTGGAGCCTTCCTCAAAGTCATAACTTCTTCATGGCACGTTATGTTTGGGAGGGAGTGTTTCTAGACTTGCTAAAAGCACTTTTTCACAATCAAAAGTATTTTTGATTGCATTGACAGACCTATTTAAAAGTGTGTATAAAAGCATAAAAGAGCTTTCTACATAAGCACCTGAATTTGTAACAAATTTCCACGATCTTTTAATAAAATTGCTTATGAGCACTGATTTACAGATACATTTACATGATTATTCAATTACTGTGATAAATTTACCCTTGCAGAGGTAAAAATGCTCAAGGAATTTCTTCAGCTTTGCTTTTGATATACAAAATAATTGTAAATTTGTTCATTTCATTTCATTACAAACTTACAAAAGTAAAAGGTAACCTGACAATCAATGAATTGATAGCAAAATGGAGGGGTTGGGTTGTGGTGGCATGTAACTATAAATTTTGCCGCCTGAAAAATCATAACTAATGGCTCTACTAAACAAGTTTCCAGGCTCTCAAATCACCAAAGCTACACAATAATTACACTTTCACTGCTAACAAAAACATACCCAGTTCAATACAACAACAAACTCATTCTAACCTCCCATTAATGAAGAAATGGGAACTTTTTGACATGATCTTGCCTAAGGAAAGGTCTGCGCTTGCTTGACAGCAGTCAGATCAGAGTTACCGCACTCGAGGCGACTGTTGGTAGGTTTGATTCCCATCCAGCCTGGGGTGAAGCGGCGAGCGATGATGCAGTGGCTTCTGGCCTTGTCGATGAGCCATAGGTTGAGTTGAACGGGGCCTAGGCTCCCTTGAATGTTCATTGGCAGATTCAATCCGTTCCAATGTCTCCACAACATCCTTCATTGATGGCCGGTTTTTCTGTTCAGATTCAATGCACTTTAGAGCAAGCTGAGAAATTCGGAATGCAGCTTTGATAGGATATTTTCCCTCCAACCGGGGGTCCATAATTCCTTTCAATTTTCTTTTATCTGATAGGAATGGCTTTATCCAGTCCACTAAATTATGTTTCCCACTCGGACGATTTGTATCAAGTGCACGCAAGCCTGTCAATATCTCGACCAGAACAACACCAAAACCATACACATCGCTCTTCACATACAAATGCCCTGTTCAATCAAACATGATATGAAGAATGTTATGGAATTAACTTGAATTTGGCCAAACCAAGGAGCCCACAAATTCAAAAGGTTACATAGAATTACCTGTGGCAACATACTCAGGAGCAGCATAACCATATGTACCCATAACTCGTGTTGTCACGTGCGATTGACTAGCTGAAGGACCCATTTTTGCCAAGCCAAAGTCGGATATCTTGGCGGTATATGACTGCAATACAACAAAAAGTTAAAAAAAGCAAAAACAAGTTTAATTTGTCAGTCGATAAGCAACTTCTGAGTTTCTTTTTTATATATATTTTAGTCAGTATTTTCTAACCAAGCTTCAAACTTTTTACCATGAAACCGAGCCTCATGATTTATCAATTGAGCTGAAGCCTAAGAGTATCATTACTAATTTGTTCCTTTTTTTATTTTGTAAGAGTATAATTATTTGAATAACACATGATTTTATTCATAATAATGATTTGATGTTTCTTTCACCAGCATGATATGGTGGACAAGAATGAGATAGGTTGCACAGGAAGTGGTTGAAAACATGCCAAGGAAATGAGTACTATAAGATATCCGCCGTCACTAGCTTAGTTCTCGATAACTGTTCATAATCAAATAGAAGTTTACCCCATCAAGTAGTATGTTTGAAGCTTTGAAATCTCTATAGATTACTTGCTTCTCTGATGTATGCAAAAAAGCCAAGCCTCGAGCTGCTCCTATTGCAACTTTAAGCCGTATATCCCACAGAAGTGGCTGAACAGCTGAGCCCCCTGCAGAAGTAAAAAGACCATGAAGTGTAAGGCAAAGGCAAAAAACGAACTTGATGTGTTTCAAAAACATATGAAGAACTTGCTGATTTGAAAAACGTATGACAAACTTGCATCACTTGTAAACACCCATATGCCTGCACACAGGGAAATGCTTGCATGTATACCCAGTTATGTCAAAACTTATTTATGCTTCTTTTCTTACTTCCAAATAGATGGTTTTCCAAGCTACCCTTTTGCATGAACTCATACACGAGCAGCAGCTCCGTGTCCTCCAAACAGTATCCCAATAGCTTTACAAGATTAGGATGAGATAGTCGCCCTAAGAAATTCACCTCTGACTGCACCAAAAAATAACAATCAGATAAGCACACAATGTGTAAACTAAATTGACTTGATACACTGTTTACAAACTTTATACTTTTAGAAAACTGGTCAAATACACGAGAAATCCTCCAAATGTACAATTTATGTATGTGTGCAATGGATGAGAGAGAGAGAGAGAGAGAGATCAGGGCTTGAGTTGAGGGGTTTGGAATAAAAGAACTCTAGCGACTTGGCCCTTTCTTATTCAACTAGAATCCACAATATCATCAAATTGTTTTATCACTCTGAACTCTATATCTCCCTTAAGTTGTTGTGGACTCAGGGCACCAGCTGGATAAACCAATCGGCACTCCACCCTCCTAAATAAGCAGTGGATACCACAGCAATCGAAGTTTCAAAGATAGTTAACTAATTCACAGTTTAACTTTCGTCTACAAGATTCTAACATCTCAAAACAATATTTTCCAATTTGGATTAACCTATCTAAAGGGTCATTTAAAATTAAGCTTAGAGGTAACAAGCTAAACTGCTAAGACAAAAACAATTGAACGTCACCAATTATATTAATTATTTCCCAAGTCGAGTTAAATTACCTGCCATTCCTCAAACCCTTGCAAGCTCTCAGAACTCAATTTTTTCACAGCAATCACTGTGGTTTTTCCAGACTTGGTTGGTGCCTTTTCATCAAGCCAACCTTTGAAGACCATCCCAAAGCCTCCCTCCCCAAGAACTGTATCTGATCTGAAGTTTCTGGTTGCAGCCTTCAATTCTAAATAACTGAACATCCTCAAGTTTGGGGTGGGTAAGATCTGCCCATGTGGACTGGCCTCATCGCCACTTGCTGCTGAGAACTGGCTATTCCGAGATATAGTACTCCCCCCTGAAGATGTGGTGTTACTGGTTGTCTGAGATATGTTAATGACCCCTGAAGAAGAAACAGTATAAAGTTAGAAATGACACTCACATGAAAAAGAATGAACTTTTTTTTTCTTTTCGTCATGTAGCAAGTCACAAGAATATCAACTTTCACTTGACATCCAAGAAATTCCAAGAGAAACAAAATCTAGTAACTTGAATAATGAACCAGATCAGAATATTCATTATTCAATTACTGGTCAAAACATAGTTCAGAAACATAATTTTGCATTTGAAAAGAAGGAACTTTGGCATGAAGTTTGGATTTCAATTGATCATAGGCATTGCTCAAAATCTAGTAAGAGAAAAATCAAATTCAACAAAACCCAAATGAAAATTTGAAGAGTTAATGGAATCTGGTGAACGACAAGAACAAATCATCAAAGTTTACTTGTGGGCTACCTGTAGTGAGATCACCAGTAGTTACTGGCGTTGGGTTCCCAGCTGGAGAACCCCAGCAAATCCCCATCTTTGTCTCTCTCTCTTTTCTCTTCTTGTTAGATGCTATGTGGACAAACAGATGATGATGAAGAATTTGATGTGCCTAAACTGGTCCTTTTCTCCTTGTCCGTTCTTATCAACTATTCTATCTCCTTCAAGCTTCAACCACTAAATGGGTCTTTCTCTTTCTCTTTCTTCCCTCTCTCCCTCCACTATCCAAAGAAAGAAAAGAAAACGGACAAACGAATAAATAAAAAACCTCCGACTTCGTTATGTCTGTGTTTTGTGTACCACCCAATTTAGCATCCAAAAGAAGGACAAAATGAGAGCTTTCAGTCTTAAAGACCGATTCAATAAAAAAAAAACACGGTTAAGAGGTCCCTGGGTAATGCAGAAATCAGACTAAAATGGTGTGGTTTTTCTAAGTCAACTGCCGTGGCCTTGTGAATCAGTCAGTCAAGGAAACAATTTCCATTCAAAGAAAGCAACTAGAGAGAGAGTTGAAATTAATAGATTAATAAATATCCAAAGAGACATCTGACTGAAAAAAATAACTTAATTGTCGGTCACGCTATTATTATTAGTTAGTACGATTGTCCTAAACAAAGAGGTCTTTCTGTTCTGCCTGTAAATTCTTTTTAATGTATATCAAATCATCTTTTCACTGGAGAGCAGAAAACTTTTTCAAAATGCAATTTGGGTCAATGCGACTGACCATGGAGTGTTTGACTGACCTCCTGTTGTTAGCCATTGAACTTGACAATTTTCTTTCCTTCAAAGAGCCCAATTATCTATTACCAAAAAAAAAAAAAGAGCCCAATTATCCAGCTCTCGAACTTACATTAGAAAGAACCAAACTTACCAAATCTTAGGTCCACTTTTTTCATTCTTAACCTTTGTCCTAAAAATGTAAAACCTTGTTTCATTTGCTGTTTTTTTGTTGGTATCTAGAAGGAAGGAACCCACATGATCCAAGGTGACAGCTTGTCATAGATTAGCAATTTCTGATTTCAGAAAGAAAAGACGAATAAAGTTGTATTTTGCATCATGCTTTTGTTGACCAAGTCTCTCTCGAGAGCCACAACTCGCATGGTTCATCGTCCCCGGGCCCTCGTCATGGATCATGATCAAAAAGTCAAACCTGTGATAGACTTTCAGTAACAAGACAATTGGTACGACCCAAAGAAAACAGACGGTTCTAGAAAAAGAAAAGGTAAAAATGTTCAGTCTTTGGTGTGTGAATCTTACCATGAATCCGTACAAGTGACCTAGTATAAAAGAGGATAAAAACTTAAACATCTTAGGTTCGAAATTGCATGAACAAACAACGTTCGGATTTAGAGTTATACTAGCAACAATAGCTTACGCGAGTATTGATTGTAAGACCTACTTACATCAACAGTTTACAATCACACACGGCCAAAAGAAAAACATTAGTTTCATAGCTTGATGCGCCAATAAGTCGCCGGCATCCAAGCACATTTAAACTTTTCCAAAATGAAGTTGTATCATATGAGATAAGAGTGATTATATTACAAGTTGCAAGAACCATTCATGCGACTCATAATGTCACCGTATAAAACTATGAACACATTATTGGATCTCAAGCAAACTTTATTTCTTTAGACTAACAAAGATTTCAAATGTTACATTACATTACATCATCGGCAAGCAGAGATACACTCCTTGGACTAAACAAGGATTCTAAATGTAAAATAGCTATCGTACATCATCAGGAACGCATCTAAGCTAAATCATGGTTTCAATCGATACAAATGAAACCTTTCTTTTACTTGTGGACCTAAGAATTAGGATACATTAATCTGTACATGAACAAACCTACTCCTTTACAGTACTGTTAGGCGAGGCTTCGCTCCGCATTAAAGAGAGACCTATCATCTCATCACTAGGAGGAAGTGAATCACCACCATTCTATGGTTAACTTAATCAAAGGAGAATGGAAAATAGGAGGAAAAAAAATCAATTATTCTCAGAGCTGCAATGCTAAATCTGGCTGCGCTGAATCAGTCCGGCTAGAACTAGGCGAACCTGGGGACTGAAATCTGACGTTCAGATCTGGTGGAACTGAATTGGGTTTTTGTTGTGGTGACAATCCTGAATCAGGTTTCTGCTGTTGTGACAACCCTAGCAAAGACGGCCGGGGAGGAATCCCCAATGTCCGGGCTGCCAGTGCCTCTTTCACAGAATTTGGATATGAACCGGAAGAGTTTATCGTACCCAAATTTTCAGAAAACTTTGTTTCTTCTGAATTTAAGCTGGTTGACGCTGATGGTTGGATGAAGCTACTATTAGTCCTAGAGACTGTATCAAGCATTTGAGATGACTGGAAGTTAAAACCACCAGGCCTGGCCAATCCAACTAGCTTTCCCATCTGAGCAGGAACGTTTAATCCATATGTTCCATTAAATCCATTGATCCCAGGTTGGATTACAGAATTTTGATGGATCTGAAATGGAGGTCTTGGCCTAATTACACCAAGATTGCTGCTCATATTAAACCCAGTACGAGAGTTCGATCCTTCAACAGTTTCTGCTTTTCCAGTGAGGGGTTCAGGAGATTTATTAGCGGCTACGTGGGGTGATGAGGTAGCAGCAGCCAGAGGAGGAGGCCTGCTTATATGGCCTTCCAGCGCTGAAGGAACAGAAGGCACACGCTTTTCTGATGAGTTATGTCCTGAAGGCTTGTCTGATGATTTAACTCCGTTAGGCTCAACAGAGCAAGATGTAGCAGCAGAAGATGAATTTGCACGGATGGGAATGGGCTCTGATGAATATGGCTGCCCTAGTGAGGCTGAGGCCAATAGCAGTGGCCTATGTGGCACAACATCATTTTCTCCAACCCACCCAGGGCCAAACTTAACACCAGGGGGCAAAGACCTTTCAATCTTCTTTGCAGCAATGTTCCAAGCAACAGGTCCAAGATTTGCAGCAAATCGGGTCAGGCTCCTTGCATAACCATAGTCCGAGTGAAGCCCTACCTGATTCACATAAAAGACAAGTCAACAGACCACACAAAGTAAAGTCCGCGAAAGGTAGCAAAATATGAAATCGTCCACCAAAAGGCAGGAAGCAGGAAACTTCTGATTAATACAATAGGAAAGGAGGAAAAAAATTGTGAAACCATCCCAATGAAAATCTCTCAGTGCCCCCTAAATATATCTAGGTATTCATACTAAGGTATCCTCCACCACTAATGTACATGGTCCTTATGCAAAGTTGTGACCAAATTCAGAAACACAAGTATAAACTTAGAGAATTGAACAACAGTTGTATACGTACAGCCATTAGCTGTTTCCTTTCTCCATCAAATGTAGTCAACACTGATGACTCTCGTCCACCAGCTGAAGGGTGAGATTGATTATATGTATTGCGCCTGTTCTCATCAAAAACAAATTGTTTTCTCCCAAGCTTCGAATTACCCCGCAACATGGTACCTGAGATAATTTTTTATGGAAAAAGAGAACAGAACAGAACAGAAGACAGATTTAAATCAATAATCAAAGATCCATCAAGCCTGTTAAATGGATATATGTAGCAACACCATAATTGATAAACACAGAAAAGTAACTCAAACCTGTGAAGTCATCATTCCTCTCAAATTTGTTATCAGCTAACCAACTAGTATAAACATCATTATTTCGTGAACCATGGAATCGCCCAGATGAATCGGCTAAACCAGACTTGTCCGAAAAATGAGGTCCTTTTCTCAGATCATAATTCGCATTTTCTGCCCCAGTAGCAAGAGTGGCATCTGAGAACTCTGAACCAGCATGCTCCAAGGAAGGCCTGCCCAGTGGTTTTTTCAAATTTTTGGTCGGTGGTCTACCTCTTCTTACAACCTTGGGTCCTGGCTCATTATCATCACTATCTTGTCTCAAATTATCAAAATTCTTTTTTGCTAGCTCATGTATGGAGCGCGCCTGGAAAGAAGCCATCAAAGTTCAGACAACACATAGATAGCCTCAAATGAGGTAAGAAAAAGAGCTGGATCTAACTGTACCTGCCGAAAATATATGGTATCTGGGGCATTGTACTGCATTGCATTGGAGCAGATTAAGAAGATATCACTCTGCAAAATCACAAATCAAATTTTAATTCTGATGAACCAAAGTTCTTGCAATATTGCAGAGCATCACTCCTTCACCAATGGCCTAATGCAATTCTATGGCTAATTTTTCAATATTTAAAAACAAAATTACTCGATTCTCCAATGGCCTAATCCAAGTTCTATGCCTATTTTTCAACAGTAGAAAAAATTTGTAATGTAGTACTCTATTAAAAAATATATTTTAGAATAAAGCACATGTATCAGTGAATTCTTGGAACGTATAACGTTTAATCAAGTAGATTGCATAACATTGATACATGGTTAAATTTTTATTGCTTAAACTAAACAAGGAGTGAATTATATGCAGTCTATAACTGCAAAAGCAACATGGCGGTGGCCCAACTTTCAGGGTGGAAACATCTGCTAACCTCCTCCCTGAGCATCCTCCACAATACATCATCTATATCACGCACTAAGAACAATATCTGTTTTTGACAAATGCAACAGAACATCTGATCTTTTTGCTTCAGGGGAGGCGATCACAATTACATTGTATCACTAAATTGCAGTGTTTAATCTCCTTTACATAACACTATGCATTCTGCTAAAAACAGCAAGTACGTGTTCCCAAGAACATCGCAACCAAAGAATTTAAATTGAAGGTAGTCCATTAAGTAGGCAAGCAAAGGCGCTTAAGAGTTGTGGAAACAACAAATATTTTCCTTCATGCAACATTCTCTATTAAGTCACTGAATGAAGACAAGGAGCCATTTAGAAAAAGATAAGTTGGTAGCCAAGGAAATCACTCTAGGTGACATTACTCTTTTTTTTTTTTTTTTTTGGTCTGAAAATACTTCAATAAAAGGAGCAAAGACCGCCAGCAAAAGCAACAAGACAGAAAAACAAACAAGATGCAAGCAAACTAGGATAAAAAAGAGAGCCTAGAATAAAGCCTACACCCAAAGTAACCTAATCAAATTACTGAGCAGAGACCTCCACGGGAGGACAGGGAAGGCCGTCGGAGACCAAAACACCCACAAGAGACGGTGGTGGCCTTACAGCCCAACAATCCAGTTGTACTGCTCTAGCTCCAATCGCAGCTGCCTTATGAGCGGCGCGATTCAAATGCCTAGGCACCCAATTCCATCTAACGTCGCTAAAGAAGCTTGATAATTTGTCATACTCATCCAATAACGGTTTGACTGACCAAAGCCCATTATTTGAAGCCCCCCTTGTACCTTCCACAAGAACCTTAGAGTCCGTCTCTAGGATAATTTTTCTATACCCTTGACTGATTGCATACTTGATAGCACATAGGCCTGCAGCTGCCTCAGCGACCAAGGCTGCATTACTCTTATTAGGTACAACCATGTTAACAAGCCGAGAGTGAGCCACCCAAGTATATTTCACACTTCTGAACAGAATCTTCATTAACTCTCCCAAGTGAACTAAATTCTAGAACTGGACAGGAAAAGAAAAACACTCAATTCTAGAAGTTAATGCTCCCATTGAGCACTACAAATAGAAAGTACTTTATATTAACCTATTTGTGAACATTAAGACGAATTACCTACTCTACTAATTATGTAACTTGCCAGAAAAATCAAATGACCAATGAAAAGGTAATAAGACTACAGCTCAAGTGTTTAACATTTAACTAACAACTAATCAAAAGACCTCAATTTTAGCAATACAAAATGCTTATGGCAGTGTTTTCAGAGAAGATTATTATGTGGATTCCTACTTACCACACCTTTTTAACCGTATTACACCAAATCTCTCATAATCAACCCACTGAACCAGCATGGCGAAAACACATCAAACACTGGTACAGGATAAGACCAAAAGCTGACTTGGGGATATAGATCATTCCACTATTATGAACAAAACAGATGATGCAAGGAGGATTTAAAGAAGATGAAATCAGTGTAAGCTGACCTCAAACTGTTCCAAGCTAGTATACACTCCACTAGTAAGTTTCTTCTTCACCGTCCCAAAATCCATAGGATGCTCTATTACTTCATGGTAGTCCGGAAGCTGCACAGCAGAGGAAAAGTTCACTATAAAAAGGGAATCTTGACAACAGTCCTGGATGTTAATGCGTCGCCATTATATAAACTAACCTCTTTGGGGTCCACTGGTTCAGAAAACACACCGTACGTGTCCTTCCTGAAATAATTAAAAAAACAAATATCATCAAACAGGAAACTTAAAGGCCAGAACAAAGTAAGCAAAACACAAATTCAGAAACCCAAAAAACACACTTTTGAAGCCTGTCGAGAACGAACAGCAACAGCTTTTTATCAGGTAAAGGCGTAGAGGGTCCAAAATCCAACGCTGTCCCTGCTGCACATGATTGCAAACTCATTGATGTCAAAAAAATAGCTTCCAAATGCGAATCCGAAATGAAAATTCTTTCCATTATGAGCCAACCTTGGAGGGCGCTTGAAGGGTTTGTAGCTGAAATTGTCTTCTCACCCTGCAAAAGTGAATTAAATTTAGTAACCCAAAACAGCACGGGAGCAGATGAACCAAATTTATTTCCATTGTGGGTGAGGAACCACTAGCAAAGTAGCTGTGAAAAGGCAAAGTAGCCAGGCATTCAAAGTGCCAAAAGGGGAAAATACAGTTACAAACTGTGAAATAATAAATTATAAAATTAAGAAAAGGAGAAAGGACAAATTTAAACTTTTAGCAGATATGACAGTCAAATCATTATTAGGCTTAGTAAATAAAAGATGAATTTAAGCTAGAGCTTAAAAATCCAGAAAATAAACACCAACAATTATGATCAGTTGAAAAAAATTCAAGAAAGTTATGTAGTTCTGCAAAATTCAAGACCGGAGGGAAATCCTAAAGACGGACCAGGTCAACCCATTTGCTAAGATTCTAGAAAAACCCAAGAAAAACATAGTTCAAAGGTGCGAAATTCAAGGAATATTTGAATTTCCAAATATAACGTCAACGTATATTTTTCCAGACCCCCAGAAAATGACCCCAAAAAAAACAGGGATTTTTGGCTCTTCGAACCCGCGAAATAAAATACCCCAAACGAAAATCCCACCATTTTAACCCAAAACTTCAATACCTTTTGAGGGTGAGCGAGCCCAGATCCATCGCCGATCGCATTGATTTTGCGCTTCTTATCGACCTCCGGCGCAGCGTTATCGCCATCGGCGTTGGACTCGGAGCCGCCAGAGTTCAAAGACGCGGAATTGGCCGACGATTTCTGATTGGGAGGCAATTTGAGGACGAGCTTGAGCTTTTTCTCGCGGCGCTTCCCGGCCGAAACGTCGTCGTCCTCGTCTTCGCCGTCGTCCTCGTCCTCGTTATCGTCGGGATTAGGGTTGCGGCGGGTGGATCGACGAACCGGAGCCTTGGCGGAGTCGGCAGGGGCAGTCCTGTAATTAGGGTTGGAATGAGGGGCAGAGTTGTTTTTGCGCTTCTGCTGCTGTTGTTGTTGTTGCTGCAGCTGCTGCTCTTGTTCTCTGAGAGTCCGTTTCTGAAGATCTAAAAGAGAGGGCCGTCCTTTCTTCTTCTTCTTCCTCTCCACTACCTTACCCATTTTTGGTGCCCTCTCTCTCTCTCTCCCCCTCTCTCTCTCTAGGGAGACAACAAACAGGGTGTTATTTTTTTAAAAAATTAAAAAAAAATTAAAAATTAAAACCAGTTTTTAGTTTATTTGTAATTTTTTTACTTTATTTATTTGTATTTGTATGTGCGCAATGACTTTTGGGACGGAGGGGCATGCGAGTCACGTGATTCTCACACGGCTTTCGCGTGGTGAGTCGACACGTGTTCCGGGGCATGCCAAACTACTCAAGTCGTGTCGGAACGAACCCGGTTCTGGCCACTGACTCGGGTTTTGTCTTTTATCTTGGACTGTCTACGAGGTTTTCTTCTTTTCTGTTTTTTCGGGTCGACACTGACTATGAGGTTCACAGTGTGTTTTAATGTACTTGTTGCTGTTGGGTTATATAATGGAGACACAGTTGGGCGTGGAAAGATTAGAAATCATAGATTTGGTTTGGGTTAGATTTTGGGTAGAGAAAGTTGGCTTACTTTTGTTAAGAATTATCCAAAACATTTAAGAGTGGACTATAGAACATCAATGAGGTTGTTACAAGTACAAATTTGCTCTCATTACTTTGTGAAATTTATGAAGAACTATCTAAGTATGTGCAAAGCAAATAAGGTAAGAATCCTAAAACGGTTGGATTTCATACAGTTTATCCATCAATTTTTTATTTTCATCATCAAAATGGGGAATTCAGAAAACATTAGTTAGGCCAGTTAGTCAGGATAGTGAGCTCGCTTCCTTGCACTCAAGTTCTAGTCTTTCTTCCCGTATATTAAATTTATTTATAATTTTATTTTTTTTACTATCAATGTTTATTTGAAACCTTTTGCTATCTTTGTGATCGGTTTGTTAGTAAAGACTAAGCTCAAAAGATTGAGTATGGGCTATGGAATGAGTAACAAACCATGAGGTTTCGAATAACAAAAGGTATTTGCTTGGTTGAAAATGGTAGTTTTTACATAGATGAATCGCTAAAATTAAGTCTCAAGATTTGCTTAGTTGTGAGTTCATGGCATGAAGGGCATCTAGTAAAAAGAAGCACTGGTGATTAAAACTATGTCACATGTGATGATATGACACAAATCATTCGCAGGGTTTCAACTGGACCAAGTGATTGAAAGAAAGTTTCCTCTTTTAGACTCTCTGTTTCACGCACACCTGTCACAAGTTCCCATTTTGAGAATCAAAACAAAAGTTTCCACCAAATCCCACTTGAAATCCTGAAAAAAGTGTAAAGCTTGGTAAAGAGGAAGCTATAATTGAACCCACTTTCTTTCCGTGGGCCCAGCCCATGACGTGGCGAGAGGTCAGACCTGGACCGACCGACCGACCGACCTCGATGTAGCTTTGAGGAACCATACCCTCTGTTCTGCAACAAAGTGAAAATTTGTGAAAACCAAAAGAAGCCCAAATGTGTATAGCTGTGTTCGTATGGCAAAACCACCCAATTTACCCGCTCCTTCTGTTGTTCAACAGGGACGAGTTTAAAAGTAGGTGAGTCTGGCGCTTCTGGGTTGTTCTTAATTTTGTGTTTTTTGATTGATTTTCATTTGATTTTGTTGGGTGAATGAGCTAAAAGTACAAAGTGGGTTTGTTTTGGTTGAGTCTAACGCTCCTGGGTTGTTCTTAATTTTATATTTTTTGATTGATTTTGATTTGATTTAATTGGGTGAATGAGCTAAAACTACGAAGTTGGTTTGTTTGGTTTTGGGTTTTGGAGGCCAACAAAGCCTTTGGCATGGTGGGAAGGAGGGAAGATCTTAGGGGGAAGAGATGGGCTGGCAGGAGGGACATGGCTGGCTTGTACCAGAGATGGCAAGGTGGCTTTTATCACAAATGTTAGAGAAGTTGAGAAACTTGCTCAAGCTAAGAGCAGAGGGGACCTCGCAGTTCGGTTCTTGGAGGTGATTTTTGTGTTTAATTTCATATCTACTCTATCTCCCACTCTAGCTGTTTGTTTTTTGTTCTCTATGAGCTGTTGTTAAGAAGCTTGGTTTGCATATTTTGATGGGAATTGGGAACCCATGAATTGAATTTCCTTAGGGACTTTGCCTGCTTTTATGTATTGGATCGCAGTCTGAAATTAATACTCACTCAAGTGAAAAAGATTTAAGGTGTAGGTGAAAAAATCATTGAAAATTAGAAATTGAGTAAGGGCTCGTTTGGATTGCAGTCTGAAATCATATCTGTAAGGAGATAATAGGTGGAACATAATATATGCATATATCTGTTTATGTGTTTGTGGAAATTAATACTTACTCAAGTGAAAAAGATTCAAGATTTAAGGTGAAGGTGAAAACTTCACTGAAATGAGGAAGTGGGTGAGTAATTGAAAGGTGGAAATGTACTATAGGGAGTTTTAACTTTGATCATTTCATGTGATTCAATTGCTAACCAATTCTTCAGCTAATATCTAAAAGGAAATTTATTAATGTCCTGTTCTGCTTTCTTTGTCCCTTCTCTGATTCTCTCTGATGAATTCAACAACCATTGGACAATATGAGCTTGTTGCCTTTTGTATTTCTTCTAAGCATGTTGATTTCCAGTCCAAATATTCAAATTAATTTTCTGTCAAACTGATCCCTTTTGTTAGAGACAAGATGAGAAATATCACAGATTTCTGTGATTGCAGGGCAAAAAGAGTGCCATGGAGTTTGCTGAGGAAGTTGCGGATGAGGCAGGTCAGTACAATGGGTTTAATCTGATCTTGGCTGATCTTTGTTCCAAAGCCATGGTTTATGTAACCAACAGACCAAAGGAGGACAAGAGTTTTGTCACCGAGGTCTCACCTGGGATTCATGTACTGTCAAATGCAAAGCTAGATTCTCCTTGGCCTAAGGTACTAAGAAGGCATGTTGATTTGGCTGCATTGCTTTCAAATAGTAAAAATAGATTCCTCAATGAAGTTGGAGAGCCTTCATTTTTTAGCACAGGACTAATCACATTATCAATTGCTTCATTGTTTGGTTGGTTTGGCTTGTTTGCTTTAACATGGTTGCCATTTGTTCTGTTAGTTAAACCTCAAGCCTTCATTTTGAATCAGCTTCTTCTTTTTCAGGTTCAACGACTAGGCGACAGTTTCAAAGAGCTATTACACGAACGTGGCGGCGACAATGATCTTCCGATGAAAGAAATGGTTGAAAAACTGATGATGAACACGATTAAAGATGATGAAGAAAGCTTGCTGCCTCACGTTTATCCTCCAGAACTGGAATACCATTTGAGTTCCATATTTGTAGAAAAAGCCCCTCAGCTGGTAAATCTAGCTCTCTCTCTTCCCTTCTAGTCTCTGTCTCTGCTTTAAAACAATTTCTCAAAGGCTTTCTGTTTTCCATAGGGACATTATGGCACCAGAAGCACATCAGCATTGTGTGTGAAGACAAGTGGGGAAGTTACCTACTATGAGAGATATCTGGAAAATGAACTGTGGAAAGAAGGGACAGTAACTTATCACATGGACATGGACAGAGGAGAAGAAGAAAAATAGTCAGTTTATGGTTCCTTTGCTAACCTTAAACCCCATCCCATCTGGGATTTTTCAGACAAAAGGCTTCATTATTGTGACTAGTTCAGATTTTACAGATTCTATCTGTGCTTACATGTGGGTTTATGGTGCCTTAAACTTATCACTAAGATATGTTCATCTGAAAAGGACTTGAGACTCAAGTGATTAATTTGCCCTGCATCTTAGGTTCGATTCCTCCTTTCCAATATCGCAAGCTAGCTTATATCAAAAGAAAGATACGTTCATATGTGTAAACTATCTGTTTCATTATTAATCAATAACATAAGCATGAGGATCTCACAGCATGAATCCGCAAATTCTTGAAGCCCATCAAACTTTTAGATCCATATGGTTATAACACTGAAGAGTTTTATTGACTTATATATATTTCTACAAGACACAGGACAAACCATAGTCCTTACATAGAGCCAGAATGTCTTAAACTACTTTTGATTACATGATACTATACCATCACAGTTGTGATGGAAACTTCAGCTGTGCAAGCGAATTACACTTTTCCCTATTTCCCCTTAATTAAGCAGCGCATGACACACATGAGCAACCCGTGCCGCACTTGCAGTAGGCCTTCCCGGTCCTGGTGCTGACGACGCTCTTCGCGCAAGTGCACGGATTGCAGCCACAGTGCTCTCCGCATGAGCACGTCATGTGATCCCCGCCCCCGCTCGTGGCCTCGGCGGTGTTGGTACACCTGGTAATACGTATAGAATCAATATAAAATTACGTCTCAAAATTCAATTTGAATTCGTATTCGAACATAGGTTACTTGCCTGCAAGTGACCCCACCGGGACAGGGATTTGGGCAGCCGCAACTATCGTTGCAGCTGGCCTTGATACCTCCGGCTGTGGTTGTGTCCGCCATTTTTGCTTCTTGGTTGAGATTATTGAGATGAGAGAGAGAGAGAGCTAGCAGCTAACCTTGCACTCCACTTGCTTCCTTTTATGGTGCCTCCAAGGGCCATGCACCAATGCCATATGGCACTAAGAAAGAGCAACAAGTGGAATATATCGTGGGTGATTCTAGAGTTTAGGCGTGGTGGAGGTGGCAATATATTTTCATGCATTTCTTGTAGCTGCACCACGTAGACAATATATATATATGCATCAATAACAATATTAACATTATTTTTTTGTTGTTACGTAAGACGACGAAAAGTTAATGTCTTGAAAATTCCAGGCTCCATGGCTGATCTCATCCTCCTGACTTAAAAAGTCAAAATGCTATCTCCAATTTTGACTTTCTCTTGATCCTTCTTCGGTGTATTTTGGATTTTATATCTCGGAATATAATAAAAGAAAGGGAAGCTCCAATTTAATATTTTCATTTGACGTAACTAAAGAATCATTTTTTAATTATTTTAATTATTCTTTAAAATTAAAATGATTATCAAACGGACCCTAAATTTTCAAATTACTTATTTCTTTAGGGTTGATTCGGTTGTGCGGCCCTACTCGAAAATTATTTTCATATGCAACTACGACCATTTTCAAGAGGTTCTGGTTTTTTTCTCCTTCCTCTTTGCCATAAATGTCAGTAGGTTGAAACTTGAAACCAATTAAAATTATCATATGGAGAAGAAATAACGATTCGTTTCTTCTGTTTTTTTTTCAGCAACCTAACCTAACATTGAGCTAGGAAACAAAGGAAGGGGACCCATGGAGGGCTGTTTAAGGATGTTTTCTTATGTGAATTCATTGATTATGGCAGCAGCAGGCAGCAAATTAATTAGATCCACTAACTTTTTAGCTAGATTGAATAATTATCTCTGTACCATGACCTTTACTTTGGGGCATGCTGTGGGTCATACGAGTAATAATAAGTAGGGTATGGCTTAAGATATTTCAATCATATCATTGACAAAATTAGTAAGAAAAAATGTGAATGATTGTAAAATCTATAATTGAGGTGCTTTGCTTTGTGTTTTCTTCTCTTCATCATGATGCAAAGTGAGAAAAACTTACTTATATCGGGTATATTATTTGTGGCGTTATCCCGAATCAATTACTTATTGTCATATGTTTTAATTTACTTTGGGGTTGTAGACATAAACACTTTTCAGATTGAAAAAGAAAAACACTAAAAAACTCTCAAATTTCCTATTTGAAAACGTGATAAATTATTGATTTGATAGATGAGCCAAGCGGGCAAAAGCTTTTGTGCTTGACAGGTAGTGTAATAATAAAAGCTTAAAATGTTTTATGTGGCTATGTCAATTATGCCCGCAAATACCGGCCACTTTCTTTGATTTTAATTTAGAGTGCTGCTATTTCCACCCACCTGTTCTATTTTCCAATTCATCTTATCTTCCTACCCACCATGTACATTTGAAAAAACACAATCCTATCTTTTCACCTACTATTATTCTTAAAATACTCTTTAATTATTAATTCAAGCAAATTCTCTTTTTTGTTAACTTGTGAGTCATTTAAATTTAATCTAATGGCTGAAAAGAGCAATTATTTGCTCTAATTGGAGAGATTTGACGACCAAAACAAAACCAATAGAACAGATTTTCAACGTGAGCATCTGATTACATTGGGATTTGCTCTGTGGAAGGAGAAGACTTTTGTCATGTTGATCATTGGGATTTGCTAGCCTCCTCCTACAAATGGGAAGAGTACATGACGATTGGAATTTCTGATGAAGAATCCATCGTTTTGGCTCAAAACTTTTGGGGTTAGGGTTTTAGGATGGAGATAAAACAGGAGGGAGAGGTTGAGCGGTGCTTTGGATTTGACGTTTGATCTTTGTGCTTTGGATTTTTTAAACTTTTTTTAATTTTAAGTTTGAGGCAATTGTTTTGTTTTTTTAATCATTTTTCATAAGTCCTTAAAAGTCATTTTATGAAGGGGTAAATTTGTCTTTAAAATTTTAATGATAAAGTGGGTGAGAAAATAGGATATGTGGGTGAAAATAGCAGCACTCTTAATTTATCATTCACTTTGCCAAAGTTTTTGATAAAATTGACTAGGCAAGTTGGGGATACTAAAAAAGGAAACAAACCTGTAGTAGGTTATATTCTACCAATTTTAGGTACAGTTAAGTTATGTAGTTGAAAACCTCGAATCTCTTCTCGATTATCTTTGGAAATTGTTATTAACACTTCGAAAAAGTTAGTTTTTTTATCCCTTCCATATATAAAAGTAAGAATAAAGTAGCTCTTAAAAGACTATACGAGAATTATTTTAGAGTGTCAATAACAATGGTTGTATCTTATAGACATCTTTAACGGTCAAGTTAGTGGTAATTCTTTAAACTTTTCACCCTTCGAGACCCAAATACACTCAACCCTAATTTGTGCGACTTGATTGAATCACCGAGGGAAATTCATGATCCCAATACCCTAATTATCATCTTAATTTCCCACTAATAAATGACAAACATTTCTAGGATTCAGAAATTCAAAATGAATTCAGAAGAACAATTTGCCATGTCATCAATGGAGAAAAACAAATTGGTCAATGGGAAAGGGGAAAGGGACATTTGTTTATCACCACCAGCATCTGCAGAGAGTTTGGTATTGGGACCTTTCGGACCGACCCTAGACATTTTTTTTTGTAACGAACCTCTTGTTTATTTCCTTGCAAGCAGCCACTCCAAAGACTTTGCGAAAAATTGCAAGCCCCAAGGCCTCTTCTCTTATCTTATAATAAATTAATAATATTATTATGTCTACTTTTGCGGTCCCCAAGATTAGCTGTAGATCACAAATGTGCCATTAAAGTTGGGTCATGAGGAGTATGGCCCCTTGTTCAAGTCTCTCTCTCTCTCTCCCAAAGTATCACTCATTTGACTAGAAAAAGACTCAAATTTGCCACTCCCATCATAAAATAACTTACAAAAATCCATGCCCTCCTTCACCATCTTTAAATTAAGATAATTTTTTGGGACATAATTATATATAAAAAAATGGGATTTTTCGAGAATCTTCGTAGTGATTTTCTTTGTTTCATAAAAAAAGAAAAAGGAAATTATGTTAAACCATATATTATAAAAAAGGCGAAAATCATAACTTATAAACAATTGAAACTATAAGGATCAAAGTGGAATTTCGGAAAATCATATATTAGCCTAAAGAATATAAGCAGAGGAGCAGGAAGAACCCACATAACCATTATGCTTGAAATTACGTGGTGGTGGTGATTACTATTTGAATCTATCTTTTTGATTTATTTTTTTTAACTTGCATAATATAAGATTACGTCCACCAAATGACAAACAAGAATATCTAATCACAGTTTTGGACTTATGTTCAACAAATACTTATTAATTAATTTAACGTGGGTTTCCTTGTCTTGGTGTCAAGACATGCTAACCCCACTTGGAATTGTGACTTCAACTTCCTGTATCACTGTCTTCGACAGATCATGACGACGACTGTGAGATATGACATTTTTTAGCATTCCCTCTGCTATGCAAGAAGTTGGATACAACGGGATGCTATTTTGACGGTATTTCTAATCAATCACATATTATCGAATAAAAATGCATAATTAATTTGACGGTATTTCTAATCAATCACGTATTATCGAATAACAATGCATAATTAATTTGACACTATTTTGACCGTGTTTCAAATCAGTCACATATTATCGCATTATCGCATAACAGTGCATAATTAATTTGACACTATTTTGACCGTGTTTCAAATCAATCACATATTATCGCATAACAGTGCGCGTAATTAACTTGAGATATTATTAGTGTCATTTGTACAAAAGCAAATTGGCCAATCCAAACTGTAAAAGGGCTCACAGTACTTGATTAAGCTCAGCTCTTACTTAAACTTGTGCTATGAATTTCTTACCAACTTATGATTGAACAAAATTGCAAATGCAAATTTCCTTCAAATGGGGAAGAAAAAAGAAATGGCCGGAAAACCATATGAACATATAAACATACACTATAAAATTTGATATCTAAATATCCTAACTATAAAAAAATAATATTAAAAAACTTACAATAAGCTCAAGCAAAGCTTAATTTATCATCCTCCTCCACCACCACGACCGCCACCCCAAATCCAGATTCCCTCCGCCTCCTATCCCTCCTATAAATTAAGAAAAATCAAAATAATACAATTTTCTTTTTTTTTTTTTTATAAAAAATTCAATTTAGTCTAAAGCATTAGGCCCAGCGCAGGCCTTGAGAACAGGGCTCCAAATCCACTGCAACAAAAACTTCCTCCCTTTGCTTCCATTCACATTGAATGTCCTGCCTTCCCTGTCCCGCATCACCTGCCCAATGTACCCGCCACCGCCGCCAGTCCCGTACAATCCTTCGCACAAGTCTCCGATCTCCGTCGGTGCCGTTGGGTCTTCGCCGGCATACCAGGCGTTGATCAGCGGGTTCGAGGCCAGCTCGGCGAGCTCGTGCCCGATCACGCTGATCATCCCGTCCACACCCACGTCCCTGTTCGGCGGCGAGAGAGATCCGGGCCCACCTCCGCCCATGTACCCGGGGAGGGCAAACGGGTAGGCGCACACCTCCGGGCACTGCTTGCCGGAGTTTCCGATCCAGGCGTAAGGGAGAGTGTGGCCCACCATGGAGGGGAAGGTGAAGTAGTGGAACCCACAAACCGCTCGACAAAAGTCCTGAACGGTGACGTCCTCGGAGGTGAGGATGAGGTAGACGCCGTGCTTGTGGTCGACGGGGAATGGGGCGGATCTGACGGCGGAGGCGATGACCTGCTGGACGGAGAGGCGGGTGAGGTGGGTCCCGTGGGAGTAGCGGAGGTCGGAGTACTGGCCGGCGACGACGACATTTCGGGAGACGTTGGCGCCGGTCTGATCGGTGTAAAGGGAGACGGTGCGCCACCACTCGGCAACGGAGGGGGGGGCGGCGGAGTGCGCATCGGCGGAGATGGAGTGGATGAAGTCGGTGATGAGGAGCTTTTGGGATGGGGCCCACTTGCCGTACCAGATGAGGTAGATGTTGATGGGAGAGGAGGAAAGGACGGGGCCCATGTGGTAGCGGAGGTGGACGAGGTCGGAGGAGCCCTCGAACTTCTTTGAGGAGGAGATGGCGCGCGGCGGGAGCTTCGGGTTGATGAGCTCGTGAGTGTTCAGGGACTGAACTGAAGGACTGGCATTGGCACATGCGAGTCCACTGTCACGTGCGAGGATGACGACGAGGAGGAGGAAGAGGGAGATAAGATTTTTGGGGAGGGTCATTTTGTTGGTGTGGGGAAGAATGTAGAGAGGAGGAGGGAGGAGAAGGGATTATATAAAGGTGGGGGAATGGGAATCGGGAGGGAAATGGGCTGGAGACAGCTGGAAGGTGTGGGCACAGAAGAGAGAGAGAGAGAGAGAGAGTGAGTGATTTTTAGTCTTTTGCTTTGAGTGTCACTATCTCTCTCTATCTCTCTCCTCTCTCCTCTATCTTCTGTTTGTTCTGGAAAACCGGGAATAGACTTTTTTGAGAGGTGCTTCTGTTTTGAATTTGTAAAGGTCCGAAATGATTATTGTTTTTATGTTTGTATTTTTATTTTTACGGTTCTATTTGAATGAAAAAATAAAGCAAATGCTAAATTACATTGTGATCCCTTTGGTGATTCGAATTCGATTTCATTTGGATTTTTGTAATTTATTTTGTTATAATCATAATTGCACGTGTTAAATATTAAGAAGGGTGATGAGCATACACATTGAGTTAATGTAGTGAGCACAAAATATTTCCCAAAATGAATGCTAAGCACGATCAACCATACATATCACATGTAAATTTGTGTAAATATTATTGTAAGATTCACATCATGGTTACATGGAAGATTATCTCTAACATAACTCATTTTGCTTAATTTAGGCGACGAAAATGTAACCCATTAAACTAGTTAGATTTTTTTTATTATATATAAGTGATATTCTACTTTAATCTAATCTAAATTACAGGGAGTGGAATTCAAACTCAATTGTAGAGTGACGAGCACATCCGCTCTAGCCAACTTAACTAAACACATATATGCAACTAGTTACATTTTTTTGTTAATTCACGATCTGAATACAATTGTTAATGAACTTAGAAATGCTGAAAAATACTTCAAATAGAGAAGTTAACACTCTTTGATCCTTTATATTTTTATTTTATCATTTTTTAAATGATTTAGGAGAATTGAAATGATCAAGTACCATCATCACTTTGCCATTGACCATTAGTGTTTGTCGACATCCATGGGGAAGATAAGCAGAGGCAGAGCCACAGTGGGGTCAATGGGGTCACGCGACCTCTTGGACGCCATGAAAATAAGCCTAGAGGTCCCTTGGAGCTTCTGGTGCGACCTCTTGGAGCTGCCCACCAAGTGGTCAACGAAATGACTGAGAGAAGAAGAGTCTGGAAGCTGAAGAAGAAGGAAGAAGAAGACGCGCGCGACTCTGTTTCTTTTTAAAACAACCTGGGCAAAACGACGTCGTTTTGGCGCAGAGAGAATTTTTTTAAATGACCTGGCCAAAACCACGTCGTTTTGGGCCAGGTCTGAAATAAAATAAAAAATAAAAGAGGGCCTCACTGCTTCTCTCCACAGACCCGATTCTTCCATTCTAAAACCCACCCCAATTTTTTTTCTCTTCCAACCCTAAGTTCCCAACTCAATCCCCCCCTCCCTCAAACCCTCAACTCCATCTCCTCCCTTGCTGCCGTCGTCGTCGCCGTGTGGTGGTGCCTCTGTGCTGCCGTCGTCGTTGCCATGTGGTGGTGCCAAGTGACAAAGCTTTGAATTCTTCTCCATTAGGCAATGCACAAGTACTGCTTGAGAATGCATATTTTCAAACGTCCCAAGTGACAGAGCTTTGAATTCTTCTCCATTAGGCAATGCACAAGTACTGCTTGAATCAGTAGTTGAACTTCCATCATCAATTTCTTCCTCTAGCTGGCAACCAATTAATTCAGCATTTGTTTCATAATGGGACAAATAGACAAATACACGTAATATTGTCAGTGATGAATGATACTTGAGCAACAAGTACTTACAGAATCTTTGTTAAGGCAAAGACGTCTGAGTTTACACTCACATAGTTCTGATCTTTTCATGAAAATTTTATCCTCATAAGCACCAACAAGAAGAATAAATTTCTCAACCCTGGATAGTTTGTTGTATCCTGATTTCTTGTCATTGACCTGCTTTTGAGCATAAAAGAAGTGGCATGGTCACGATCTTATCTACATTTTTTTTTCAGGGTGAAGAAATGTAACTGAAACAAGGCTAATCATGTTATACCCGGAGCATATCAACCATATAACCACCGAGATTTTTGAATTCCTTCTTATAGGCAGTTCTCAGCAAGTCAATTGCACCCTGGAATAAGTAGTTATCATAAAAAATTAGTTTCGAGCTTCATATTGTATTCCCATCAGTAATGTTGTTTCCGTTATGAATTATAAATAAAAGTACTATGATTTCATTTTCAATATTTTTTCTCATCCTAAATTTTTATTGGGAAATTTTTATTCCCAATCTCATAAATAGATAAACAAAGAAAAAAAAAACTGCCAATCACACGTATCAAATAAATTCAAATATTCATAAATTTGTAACGTCAAACCAGTGACGTAGTTTATAACTCATTTCATCCTCGCAATTTTATTATATGTGAACTATTTGACGAGTTTTGCAGCTTTTTAATTATTTATCGATATACGAGTTTTGCAGCTTAGCTATTCATTGAGATATATAAATGGCAATTAAGTAATACTTTGGATTTTTTTAAAACAATTATTTAAAAAAAAGGGGTTGTTTTTATTGCGACAACGACTATATGTATATCTCTCCTAAAGCTTGGGGCAATGTTTATTATTGCCAATATTAGTAGCACTGAATACAATTTTTATTTTCATGTAATTTTTTTTTGTCTGAAAAAAAAACAGTGAATGTTGAGCTGTCCGATTACAGCACAATCAGACAACTGAATATATTTTTGTCCCCATAATTGGTGGGGAAAAGTGTGAAAATTACATTTAAAGTTGACTCAGAAATTCCATGATAAGCCAATCTTACATTCACTTTGTTTTTGCACTAACTGAGAGGCCATTGCTCTGCAAAAAAAGGCCCCCAAACTCCGAAGTGATGTTGACGAAGAGGCCAATGTATTTAAGCTTATTTATGCCCAGAGTCTGATAATATCTAGTGAGAGATTTTAAGTTCCTGCAAGCACAGCAGTTGCATTTAAATTTAATGCATCCATCGACTATTTGTCCTAGTCCTTTGTTATACATTGATGATTCTAACATTTAGATTTTTTAAAATAAATTTTTTGGTTACACTATCGAAAGAATTCGACTTTCACTCTCCCATCCTCTCAATATAAAAGGAAACTTTTTATTTTTTTTAATCTCAAATCTTGACATTCTTCACCCATCAAACCTTGATAGCACTAAATATAGGAGTTGGATTGGATCATACTTAAGTATGGGTTAGGACTGATATTAATTACTTAAATGACACTATTAACAATTTAATACTTGAATTGAATGAAGAAAATTACTAAAAGCTTGGTGATGGAGAGAGCGAAGGGTTAAAACAAGAAAGACATCTCTAAGCCTAACAAACTCAAAAGCATCCTCAGCCACACAAGTCTTGCAAACAGCTCAAATAAAATGAAAATTTGAATTTAGGGATATCGGCTTGATCTACAAAGCCCTCTGCTTTATCATCTCAGCATCTTCGCCATACAATAGACATATCCCACAATTTTCGACCTCGACCTCGACCTCGACCTCCACTTCCTCCCCTTTCTGAAGGGGGTTGCGGTCATAAGTAACGTTGAAGTCAACATTGACCTCAGTAACACGTTTATAAAACGCAGTGGATCTTCGAACTCCCTTTATAACTTCTTCAAGGACATTATTACGCCACCACACAAACACCTCATGTGAATCTTCCTTACTTTGAAAGGCATTATTAGTGCTGAACAGATTATACAAAGGGTGGTTGACTTCATGGCTTTCATCATTACTAGTTTTGAAGTTGTACTTGCATCCAAGCCTGAAATACCCAAGAGGAGACATAGCAGAGCCTCTCTTTTTTGCAACAAGAGATAGAGCGAAACCCAAGAAATCTGTGCTAAACCAATCACGAGGAAGCTCAATCTTTATTGAACATCCCTCACTTTTATAGCTGAACCAACTTGGAATTTCATTCCCACAACATCTAATGCCAACGAAAGATATCTGATGTAAAAATTCCTGTACCATATATACAGACATCATAGTTATTAAACTCGTCAAAAACAAAGAGCAACTTCTGAGAGAGAGAGAGAGAGAGAGAGAGAGAGAGAGAGAGAGAGAGAGACCTTAGTAAAATAATAAAAGCTATCATCTGAACCATATGATGGTTGTTCAATTTTGTCTTCTTTAAACTTTAACGACGCAGTTGCCATTCGCATAATTCTGAGTTGTGCATCACCCAATATGTTGCTTCGTGCATTCTCATCCAACCTTCTGCAATCAGAAAATATATGTTTCTCATGAAGCCCTAGATAAAATATATATTTTTCCCAACCTTGTGCGAGCGTATTGCTTGAACTTGACACTGTCTTCAGTGACGTGCAACCTTGTGCTTCAAGACATTGCAGCAATGGGGGGAGCTCTGGTAAAGATTCAAGGCTGTTGCAATGGTTGAGGAACAGGCGAGACAGCTGAGCAGCTTGTTTGATGCTTGCAGGTATGCTCTTAATTTCGACCCAACTCAGATTTAACTCTTTTAATGAGGTTAAGAAAAAGAGGTAATCAGGGACAACCTCAAGGTTATTGCAAAAACTGAGATTTAATTTTCGAAGTGCAACTAGATTTCCAATTGATGGGGGCAGCTCTTTAACGGCTGTACCTGATAAACTTAGAAACTCCAGATGTTTCATAGCCTCTGATATTTCTGGGAAGTGTTGAAGGTTAGAGCAACCAATGAGATTTATGCGCTCCAGATATTTCAACTTCCAAATGTTCGTTGGGAGACTCACATGGCTTTTGCAAGTCCACAACATACTATCTAGCACTTTTGTATTCCTGGGAAGCTCCCAAAACTCACAAAGAGATTTGCAGCCCTGTAGACTAAAAGAAACCGAGAGTTTCAGCTTACAACTGTTGCTTGGAAGACTCTTAAGGTGTCGACAATATGTAATATCTAAGTGAGATATTTTTTCGTGAGACCAAACTGATGAAGGCAGTTCCTCTATTGCTGTCCAAGACAAATCTAAGAATTCAAGATTGCATGGCATCTCGGGAAGATTCTTGAGATTTGTGCAGCCCCTAAGCCATAGATAAGCAAGCTTGCTAAGATGTTGAAAATATGAAGGAATTTCAGCCAAACTTAGACAGCCAGTCAGATCTATATGCTCAATTTTCCGACTCCTAGAGAGATTTGGGACTTCAGTTAGATGTTTGGAGAAAGCAAGACTGATCCATTTTAAGTTCATAGGACTCTGTAACAAATTAAACAAGAATTAATAACTTAGCTTGCAGATTATTACTTTCTAGGCCACATGTTATAAAGAACTAAAATAAGCATATATAATATACCTGGTCTTCATTCCAAAGTTGCCCCACAACACCGCTGCTCGACATTTCAAGGACAACAAGATTTTGAGCAGAAAATTTTGATCGCAAAGATTTAAAAGGATAGTTTGTCCATTCAAGACATCTAAGAGAATTGGGAAGATCAGGAGAACCAATTAATGGATCTAGCCAGTTATGATAATTGACACATAGCAATCTCAGTTGATGCATCTTTTCGAAGTTTGCATATTTCAAGTGTAGCTTTTCAATCTCAAACCATTCAAAGGATATGGCTTGAATATGTCCATCTCTCTGACAATCAAGAGCAAAATATAAATATAAATATAATATACAAAAAAAGTTTAATCAAAATTACATTTGTAGGAATAATCTGACTTGTTTATTGTAAATGTGAATATTATTACATACCTGGTTATTTGTCAATACTTGATAGACATCCTTTGCAATGAACAACCTATTGCCTTGTTCTTGAGCAATTGCCCTACCCATTTCTTGCACCAAATCATGCATCTCTATGATGTTCAATATGGAAATTGATATGAGAGACCTATCAATAAGATCATTGATTCCTGCTTCCCCGTGAAAATCACAACCATCTAAACATTCTTTTACAAAATTCCTCCTACGGCCTTTAAGAAAACATGCTATATCAAGAAATATCTCCTTCTCATGTTTTCCTAATCCATCGTAACTTATTTTCAACACTTTATCGATTTCTTCGTTTGGAAATTGTTTCACTTTTTTCCATTGAACTTCCCACTCTTGTTTGCTCTTGCAACGACGGAATGAGGACCCCATAACTTTAAGAGCTAATGGAATGCCCTTAATATAATCCACCACCTCTCTTGACAACTCAGTGTAATCTGTTGTTGGAGACTTATTTCCAAAAGCATGCGAATGAAAGAGCTTAAGAGCTTCATCAGAACCTAATCCCTCAACATCGTATATCTTTTCACGGTCAACTTTTTGCTCAAGTAGGCCTTTATCTCTAGCAGTTATAATGATTCGACTTCCTTGGCAAAACCAATCATGATCACCAACAAGATATTCTAGTTGTTTTCGAGCATTCACATCATCAAGAACAATGAGCGCCTTTGTACGCCTGAGCCTATCTTGAATATGAGGTGGAATAGACGGAGTGTCGATATTTACACCTTCTTGCTTTAATATCTCACCAACAAGTTTATTTCGCAACTGATGTAGTCCATCCGTCTTTTCTGAGTTCTCCCTGACATTTGCAAGAAAACAACAAACTTCAAATTTAGAGGATTGCCTGTGAAATACAGCATCAGCAAGGGTGGTCTTGCCAATACCACCCATGCCCCAAATACCTACACAGCAAACACCTGGTGAATCCAAGCATAATAACGACTCAATTTGCTCAATTTTCTTTTCAATTCCAACCAGACCCTTTAAATCACTTGACGATTCGCGATTCAATTTGACCAAAACATCTTGAACAACTTTGTCAACAAAATCGGCCTCTGTCCTGGCAAATATCGTTATGAAAGACAAACAATAGTATGAGTACAGTATGAATCAAATAATAAAAAGTAGAAATTGATGCAAATTAGAGAGTTAGTTACCCTGTTTTGCTGGAATAATGAAACCCAGACATATTGGCTGCTTCCTCCAAAGCAGCCCTCCAGTTGGCCACCTCATCCCTACTGCGCTTAAGTGGACGATCTTCAAGTGCATAAGTTCCCTGCTGTTTTCGTACATCTGCTGGATCTATGCAATGAAAAATGGGTATAACAATCTGTCTATGGCTTTTCTTGCATCCAAGTATATGCACAAGTTCTTTCAAACACCATGTGGAAGAAGCATAGTCTTTTGAGAAAATGACTAGTGCAATTTTCGATTTCTCGATTGCTTCTAGAAGGGTAGGTGCAATGTCGTCTCCTTTCTCAAGTCTGTTATCTATGTAGGTGTCAATGTTCTTCCCAAGTAAGGCCTTGTGAAGATGGCTGGTAAAAGCATCGCGTGTGTCCTCACCTCTGAAACTAAGAAACACATCGTACTTTTCTTGAAGGGGAGCAGGAAAAAGAAGAGAAGAAGAAGAAGAAGAATTCATATCCCTATCCAAAACCTGCAAACCTACAAGTCAAAACATGCATATATGTGTGTATTATATATTCATAAAATATATGCAAATAACGGTAGGTCCAAAAAATCTCCACAAATAAGTATAAGAGAGCTAATAATTAAGTTAGAGACAGACAGTAACTCCAGATCAAGAAAGAAGCTGCAGAGATATTAATCGCCTTATCAGCAAATATTAAGAAAGAAATAATAGTATGATTATGAAGACCTACGTTGCACCTCAGGATGAGATTTAGAAAGAAGTGGTAGAGCTTATAGCTATATCATGTTTTAGCAATCGTACAAAAAGCAGAAAGGAAAAACAATAGAAATTACGAAAAGAAAAAACCCAGAAAATAATCCAACTCTTTCAAGCCATCCAACTCTTTCTTGATCTTGACTAAGAAAAGCACTGACAAAACCCAGAAAATAATCCGAGATGGAAAAAGAGGTGTGAAATAAAAACCCAAGCAGTGTCGGTGGACAAAAATTCTAGCATTTCACACACTGAAGAAAGAAAAGGGCACATGGGAGTGGCACCGCAATGGCCCCCTCTTACACGCTTTACGTACAAAGTTCCTGTTGATTTTTGGTTGAGTTCAATTCTAATGGTGTGACAACACGTTACACAGTAGGCCCCCAATTTACACGTTTTTACGTACAAAGTTCTGCTTTTATGGACAGGCCGAAGGCTTAACTGTACTACGACATCGTTAGGCTTAACAAGCTTACAACACCAAGAGGGGAGAGCCCAAAGCAACAAGAGAGGCCCAAGCAAGAAAGAGCATCTCAGGACCTTATCTAAGCCCTTAAAT
Source organism: Prunus kanzakura (assembly GCA_020521455.1). Classification (NCBI taxonomy): domain Eukaryota; kingdom Viridiplantae; phylum Streptophyta; class Magnoliopsida; order Rosales; family Rosaceae; genus Prunus; species Prunus kanzakura. Next base: position 94,377 of record BPUM01000041.1, on the reverse strand, counting down.
GAGGTCCTACATCTTAATTATTGGATCAAACTCATTATTTTAATCCAATAAATAGTCCATCCTAATCCTCTAGGTTAGAAGACAACACCCATACTATTCTTTGATTGCACATGAAATCTAAGCACTTTACTAGCTTCTGAATTCTTTGATTCTTTGTTTGAAAGGCCGACGCATTGTATATTGGGTTTTTGTAGAGTCTGTAGATTTTTTTTTATATTGAGTTAGCTAAATACACTGGCCCATTCTCTAAGACTTGATCGATGCGGAGAGGCTAGAATGAGGAGCTAATTTGAGGAGGTGAAATCTCACCATCAATAACCAAAAACAAAGTACATGAGAGGGTGCATTGGGGGATCCACATCCCTTTTGATGGTGAGATGGGCCTCCTCAAATAGCCTCCTCACTATAAACCCTCATTATAGAAGCTCCCTGATCGATGGGCTGAGTGCAACTAAGGCTGGTCCAGGTTGTGGACAAGGTTCTTATTTTAGTTTTAGTAATTTATTTCTATGTTAATTGAGGAAGGAAGATTCGACTTACAACCTTTATTTATTTTAATTTGCAATTATCTAATTCCATACCTTATATTTTCCATGGTTTCCAGCTAAACCAGACTTCTTGATTCTTTTTTGCTTGTTTTGATGGTTGCCTGCTCAGGGACCTGATTGGTAACTTGAGGGTTGAAATCCACTTCGTTTGTCATTTATAGATCTGCAGTAAACATATACAACAATCAGCAAATCAGATCTATTAGGTGAGTAAAAGAAACACAAATAGAGACTTTGGGGCAAACCTGCAGTGGTGGTGGTGGTGGTATTGCAAAAAGAAGGACTCGAGAGAAATGGTTGCTTCGTTTCATCTTGTTTCTTCTCTAATGAATAGAGTCTACATGGGAAAGAGTTGTTTCGTTTTCCAAGACCCAGGCACCAATTAAATGCCATGTTAAAACTTTTTTGTTTTTGGATTGTGAAAATCTAAGTATTTTCGGTCGGGTGGCTTGCATTAGGGTCCCATTAAAGGCCAATTAAGACAAGCCACGTTTAAAGCAAGTTTTGAGCAAATCGTTTGTGTTGCTTTGCTTTTTCGGTTTTCTAATCCTAAGGTGGATGACATTAATCTATTGGAAAAAAAAATTTATATACATAATATTTAGAGAAAAAACAAGACTATATATTTTTTGCCAATAGTCTTAAATTAATATAATCCTAATATATGAATATATGAGAACTGAAATGAAACATATATAAGACTTATAAAAAAAAGTAATTATAATTAAAAATTCGGAATTTTCGGGAAAAAATTGGAAAAATCAGATCGGAAAGGGTTGGGAGTAGTTCGGAATTTTTCGGATTGGAATTTACAGATATATTTTGATTTAGGAAAATTAGGTATTAGACATAGATAACTTTACTTATTAGTATTTAAGACATTTGATATTTTGGTTTGGGTTTTAATACCTAGAAAAGAATTGTTATTTTGGATTAGGCCAAAGAGGAAGACCAGATTTGTTGACCCACCTTACATTAGTTATTAAAAAGACAATTATACCCTTTTTGTTTAAAAGATTCATTGGTTTCCCTTTTTTTTTTATAATCAGATTAGATCTCTCTCTCTCTCTTCTCTCTCTCTCTCTCTCTCTCTCTCTCTCTCTCTCTCTCTCTCTCTCTCTCTCTCTCCGCAGCAACGACGACCACAACCTTCACCAGCGATGGAATTCTCAAGCTGCTCATCCCTCTAGCCTTCACCGGCAACTCCAAGGTCTTCTGGTTCAAGATGAAGAGCATTACGATCGCTATCTTGTTGAGTTCAAGATCGGCGCCGAGCGCAATTACCAGTCAACCCTATTTGATCTCATTCTGGTACGTCAAAACCCTATCTGAACTCTAATAAAGATTTGCTTCTTGGTCGCGATTGTAGTGTTTTAAAGATGATATTGCTTTTCTGCAATTGTAATGTTGGGTGAACCCTCAGTGTGTATTGTTGAACTTTCATTTGTAGAATTGTTAAGTTTCCTACCCCACAAACGATTAAGCTGAAATTAATTGGGAAAATGATTCGTATCAAAGAAAAAGGGAAAATGTTTTATTTTATTGACTAAATTCTATTACAATTGCTTCACAGAAAAAAGTGATAATAATCTACTTGTTCAATACATCACTCAAAATGGTAATTGGGTTTTTATGTGGTTTCAATATTCATAGCATTTTATATCATATTAAAACAATTATTCTGCTAATTTGCTGCTAGCCCAAATACTGCCGGCAACCGGCACACTTAGGCATAACTTGCCGGCCAGGGTGCTGGTATCATAATGCCTCGATGACTCGGTCCCTCGCCACAGAATATATAGAAAATATCATAAACAACCTAAATGAGTTAACCACAAAACTTTCAGAGTATCAAATACAATTGATGTTGTCATTGTTAATTAATTAATTTATTTATTTATCAAAATGGAAGAGCAGTACTTTCTGGCTAATTGTTTGGTTGTTATATGTCTTGCTCCTTGTCTTTGTTCTATTGTATTTTTCTCATCATGCATGTGCTTCATCTGTCTATAATTGCCTGCAGCTACAGAGCCCAAATTGCATAGCCTAATTAACCAAAGTAAATTATGGCATCCAGATCGAGAGGCTCTCTTCTTTTAGTACTTGTAGGCTTCATAGTAATTTTCCTTGCTTCTATAGTGAGGAGTAGTAAATCAGTTACAACACCTAGTCTAAGTGGTAGTCTCTACGACACTTCATTCCTCAATCGGAGCAGTTTTCCATCAGGTTTCATATTTGGGACAGCTTCATCATCTTACCAGGTAATAAGTTTGCTACCTGAATTTTCAACTTTTGCGTCTAAATTGTAAGGAAATGTTCTCTTGTCGCGTTGTATATTTCTGTAATAGAATTTTCCTTGTTTTAATGCTTCACTTCCTGTCATAGAATTTTCCTTGTGATACTGTCTCTAGAGTGATATGCCGATTTTCATCTTGTTTGAGAAAGGAAATAGATTTACCTTTATATGGGCTGATCATTTGATTTGTGTTGAGGTTCAATGAAAAGTTGTTGACTTCTTGTACTGTGTAAGTATGGACTTTATGGTCTATAATAAGTTCTTTTGTTTTTTGACAGCTCTTTTTCTACAAGCCCAATTTATGGTGGCCAAATGGTATGGGAAAGCAATCCTTGTACAAAGTTTCTATTACTGTTGATGTAAAGGGATATGGAGAGTCTGATTTTTGGAGCCAATTATTTGGATTCCGCAAAATTGAGAGCCACATTGATAATACCACTGGAGGAAGGTATGGTATTTACATAAAGTTTAATGTAGATTTTGTTTAACAAAGTTGTTGCAGAAAACGGAATGTGCAATGCAAAAAACAGAAACATGAAATAGTTGTCTTTTTTAGTATCATTACATGGCTAGATTCGTTGGATCTGTCTAAATAATAAAGGTAAAATACAATTGTACCCTTTTTATTTAAAAGCCTTCCAAAATCAGATCTCACCCTTTTGACATTTTAGCTGAGCATAGTGTAAGGTAGGATTTGGTTGCTTACATTTATATGCCTAGAAGGTAATCCCTTTGACTATGTTGTCTCATTTGATTATGAAATCTTCTTTTTGTTAGTTGCTCAATAACTATTGTTTTGTTTTGTTTAACTTTAGAGCTGAGCATTTTTGCCCAGACTCAGCATTTCAGTGTCTATTTTTGTATTGCAGTTTTTCTTGTTTAACTTTAGAGCTGAGCATTTTTGCCCAGGCTCAGCATTTCAGTGTCTATTTTTGCATTGCAGTTTCTGTTTCTGCATCGCAGTTTCTGTTTCTGCATCGCAGTTTCTGTTTCTGCATCGCAGTTTCTATTTCTGCATTGCAGTTTCTGTTTCTGCATCGCAGTTTCCATTTTAGTACTTTCATCTTGGTTCCTCCATTTTGCTTCTATAAATTTTATTTTATTTATATATATATATAATTGATATCTACATTGTATTTTTGTTTCAGTTTCTGCTTTTATTTGCAGTTTTTATGTGAATATGTGGTGAAATGATTTTTTTTTAATTTTTAAAACCGTTGATCGTTTATATAAATATTGTATAATTGAATAAATATTACAAAATCAAGTTTGGTGTAGTGGTTTGTGAGTGAGCCCTCTTCCTTTGAGGGTCAAGGTTCGAATCCCTTTAATGACACAAAATTTTCTTTTTTTTAAAAAAGTGAATAAGGGGCAACGGCGGTTGGTCGGAGGTGGCCGGTGGCGGCTGGTCGGAGGTGGTCGGAGGTGGCCGGCGGCTGCTGGTCGGAGGTGGCCGGCGGCTGCTGGTCGGAGGTGGCCGGCGGCGGCTGGTCGGAGGTGGCCGGAGGCAGGTGGTTGGCCGGCGGTGGTGGTTGGCTGGATGTGGACATGTGGCATAGTATGCTTGCCTTAGAAGGAATGGCATTGTGTGTAATTTTGATATTTTTTAATGATATTTTTGTAAAATTGGGTACTCATTTTGGTCTTTGGCCTTATGCTAATTAGATGAAATTGTATTTCTTTCTACTAAATTAGTAAACTATATTATGGTTTAAAACTAAAGCTCCCTTTTGATTTCGATCCGAATTTTATCGGAAATATTGGATTTCGGCAACAAGTTGTTTTCTTATATATGTTTGCCCTTGTTTTTTCTTTTTCTTTTATCAGGGCATCGTTGGGCAGTATACCCATATTAGAAGAGAAATCAATTTGGGGAACAGAAGCCCCCACAAGACCACTTGTCAATACTGAGAAACGGCGACGTTTGTGTTCCGGGTAGGCGTTTCATTGCCCTCTGCATTTGAGGTAATTTGGAATTTGTAAAACTTTACATGTAAGGCTTCATTGATGTCTTGAATTATGTCATTCAGTAGTGACCTGTTTTATATAATTTGTATATCTGCATTATAATGAGATTGATATTCGGGGTTATATTGCATGCAGGCAAGCAACCCGGACAAGGTACGAAGACATGGCAGATGCCCGACAACTCCAAAGGAGAGTAGAGGGAGCTCAGGTCGAGATTTATGGAGCACAAGGAAATCAGATAAGTTCCATGGTTGCAGCAATGCCGCCAATAACTTTGCAAGTAAAGTATATTAGATATTATTAATTTTATTTATGGCCTTTTTTCTCCATGGTTGCAGTAATGAATAAGCTTTCAAGTTTCTCTTAACTTGAGGATGATCAGATATTCTGACTGAGATTCAATTAAAACTTGATAATTCTTCTTAATCTGGAATTGATTGATGTCTTGTTTTGTTCATTTCATGAGTGTAATTGTTGATAGTTATTTCGTTTTGGCATCTGGTTATAAGTAGCTCTTGTATAGGACTAGTTGATAGGACTTTGTAACTTCTTCATTCCATGAGTGAATAGTGATGAGACTGGTTTCTAATCATGCATGTTTTTGTTGCTGATTCTGTCTCTGATGCTTCGTTTCCTGATTCTGTTACAGATAACTGATGCTGTTGTTACAGCTTATATCTTGAATGCTACTCTTGTTGTTCTCAAGCTCGACCAGAAATCGTTTTGGAAGGATTCCAGGTCAGTTTCAACATATCACTGTTAAAGAACTATTGTCGAGGTCAATGTAAGCAAAATAGTCAGAGTATTTATAATGTTATTTCGTGTATTTGGTGCAGCAACTTCGATGCAATCTTTGATGTGGACTGGTTTATATCATCTCTCGCAAAAGATGTTGAAATCATTATACTGTTGACTTTTAACAATTGAAAACTTGAAATCAATGAAGAAAATTACACGGGGCGTTAAAACAAGAAAGACATACCTAACCCTAACAAACTCAAAATCAAAAGCATCCTCAGCCACAAGGCTTGCAAAGCAAACAGCTCAAATCAAAAGAAAATTTGAACTTCGGCATCTTGGGCATACAAAGCCCTCTGCTTTATCATCTCAGCATCTTTGCCATACAACAGACATATCCCACACTTTTCCACCCCCACCATGTCCCCCACCGGAAAGGGTTCGCGGTGATAATTCAGTAGGTTGAAGTCAACATTGACCTCAGTAAAATGGTTGTAAAACACAGTGGGGCTTCGAGCTTCCTCTACAACTTCTTCAAAGACATTATTATACCACCACACAAACACCTCATGTGAATCTTCATAAACAAAGGTTAGTTCATTTATTTGTGAATCATAAAACAAAGGATGGTTGACTTCATGGCTTTCACCATTGCTAGTTTTGAAGTTGTACTTGCATCCAATCTTCTGTGCAGCATAGCCAACAACAAAAGATAGAGCAAAACCAAAGAAATCTGTGCTAAACCAATCACGAGGAAGCTCAATCTTTATTGAAGATCCCTCACTTTGATGGCTGAACCATTTTGGAATTTCATATCCCCAACATCTAATGGCAACCGAAGATCTCTTGCCAAAAAATTCCTGTACCATGGATACGGACATCATAGTTATTAAACTCGTGAAAAAAATAGACAGAATGAGTAAGGCAGACAGAGTGTGTGCGTGCAGTATAGAGAGAGAGCAAGAGAAAGAAAGAAAGATAGACAGAGAGACCTTCTCTGATTCATCATGGAAATAATCTGAATCATATGATGCTTGTTCAATTTTGTCTTCTTTAAACTTTGACGACGAAGATGCCATTCGCAAAATTCTGAGTTGTGCATCAGCCATTATGTTGCTTCGAGCATTCTCATCCAACTTTGGGCAATCAGAAAATATATGCTCCTCACGAAGCCCTCGAGAAAATATATATTCTTCCCAACCTTGTGTGATTGCAGTGCCTGAACTTGACACTGTCTTCAGTGACGTGCAACCTTCTGCTTCAAGACATTGCAGCAATGAGGGGAGCTCTGGTAAAGATTCAAGGCTCCTGCAATCCCTTAGGCACAGGCGAGACAGCTGAGCAGCTTGTTTGATGCTTGCAGGTATGCTCTTAATTTTGGTGCTACTCAGATCTAACTCTTGTAATGAGGTTAAGCAAAAGAGGTCATCAGGGACAACCTCAAGGTTATTGCAATCACCGAGAGCTAATTTTCGAAGCGCAACTAGATTTCCAATTGATGGGGGTAGCTCTTTAACTGCTGTACCTGATAAATTTAGAAACTCCAGATGTTCCATAGCCTCCGAGATTTCAGGGAAATTTTGAAATTTGGAGCAGCAACTGAGATCAAGGCTCTCCAGATATTTCAACTTCCAAATGTTCGTTGGGAGACTCACAAGGTTTCTGGAAGATAAGAATAATGTCTCACTCAAATCTAGCACTCTTGTATTAGTGGGAAGCTCCCAAAACTCGCAAAGAGATTTGCAGCCGTTTAGACTAAGAGAACCCGAGAGTTTCAGCTTACAACTGTTGCTTGGAAGACTCTTAAGGTCTCTACAATATGTAATATCTAAGCGAGATATTTTTTTGTGAGACCAAACTGATGAAGGCAATTCCTCTATTGCTGTGTCAGATAAAAGTAAGACTTCAAGATTGCATGGCATCTCGGGAAGATTTTTGAGATTTGTGCAGCCCCCAAGGTCAAGATAAGTAAGCTTGCCAAGATGTTGAAAATACAAAGGAATTTCAACCAAACTGTCACAGCCCCACAGATCTATATGCTCAATTTTTAGACTCCGAGAGAGATTTGGGACTTCAGTTAGATGACTGCATTCACTAAGACAGATCCATTTTAAGTTCACAGGACTCTGTAACAAATTAAACAACAATTAATAACTTAGCTTGCAGATTATTACTTTCTAGGGCACATGTTATACAAGAACTAAAATAAGCATATATAATATACCTGGTCTTCAGTCCAAAGTTGCGACCCAACTTCGCTGAACGGCATTAGAAGGACAACAAGATTTTGAGTAGAAAATTTTGATGGCAACGATTTCAAAGGATATTTTTGCCATTCAAGATATCTAAGAGATTGGGGAAGATCAAGAGAAACAATTAATTGGTACTTGAGAAGACCATAACTGACACGTAGGCATTTCAGTTGATACATCTTTTCGAAGTTTGCATGTTCCAACTCCAAGAGTAGCTTTTCAATCTCACCCAAGTCAAAGGATATGGCTTGAACATGTCCATCTCTCTGTCAATCAAAAGCAAAATATAAATGTAAATATAATATACAAAAAAAACAAAAGTTTACTCAAAATTACATGTGTAGGAATAATCTGACTTGTTATTTGTAAATGTGAATATTACTACGTACCTGGTTATTTATTAATACTTGATAGACATCCTCTGCATTGAACAACCTACTGCGTTGTTCTCGAGCAATTGCCCTACCCATTTCTTGCACCAAATCATGCATCTTTATAAATTCTTTTGACTGCAAATCTATCCTTCGTACATTTGAAATTGATATGAGAGACCTAGCAATAAGATCATTGATTCCCTTTTCCCCACGGAAACCACAACCATCTAATAATTTTTTTACATAATTCCTCTCATAGCCTTTATAAAAACATGCTATATCAAGAAATATCTCCTTCTCATTTTTTCCTAATCCATCATAACTTATTCTCAACACTTCCTCGATTTCTTCGTTTGAAAAATGTTTCAAATTGTTCCATTGGTCTTCCCACTCTTGTTTGCTCCTGCAACGATGGAATAAGGACCCCATAACTTTAAGAGCTAATGGATTGCCCTTACTATAATCTATCACCTTTTTTGACAACCCAGCATAATCTGTCGTTGAAGACTTATTTCTGAAAGCATGGGAATGAAAGAGCTGAAGAGCTTCATCAGAACCTAATCCCTCAACATTGTATATCTTTTCATGGTCAACTTTTTGCTCAAGTAGGCCTTTATCTCTAGCAGTTATAATGATTCGACTTCCTTGGCAAAACCGATCATGATCACCAACAAGATCTTCTAGTTGTTTTCGAGCATTCACATCATCAAGAACAATGAGCGCCTTTGTACGCCTGAGCCTATCTTGAATATGAAGTGGTATAGATGGAGTGTTGATATTAAAGGAGTCCTTTAATATTTCACCAAGAAGTGTATTTCGCAATTGTTTTAGTCCATCCGTTTGTTCTGATATCTCCCTAACATTTGCAAGAAAACAAGCAGCATCAAATTTAGAGGACTGCCTGTGAAATACAGCATCAGCAAGGGTGGTCTTGCCAATACCACCCATGCCCCAAATACCTACACAGCAAACACCTGTTGAATCCAACCATAATAACGACTCCATTTCCTCAATTTTTCTTTCAATTCCAACCAGGCCCCTTAAATCACTTGACGATTCGCGATTCAATTTGGTCAAAACATGTTGGACAACTTCCTCAACAAAATCGGCCTCCGTCCTGCAAATGTCATTATGAAAGACAAACAATAGTAAGCATGAATGAAATGATAACAGAGTAGAAATTGATACAAGTTAGCAAGTTGGCTACCCTTTTTTGCTTGAATAAGGAAACCCAGACATATTGGCTGCTTCCTCCAAAGCAGCTCTCCAGTTGGCCACCTCATCCGTATTGCGCTTAAGTGGACGATCTTCAAGTGCATAAGTTCCCTGCTGTTTTCGTACATGTGATGGATCTATGCCATAAAAAATGGGTATAACAATTTGTCCATAGCTTTTCTTGCATTCTAGTATATGCGCAAGTTCTTTCAAACACCATGTGGAAGAAGCATAGTTTTTTGAGAAAATGACTAGTGCAATTTTCGATTTCTTGATTGCTTCTTTAAGGGAAGGTCCAATGTCATCTCCTTTCTCAAGTCTGTTATCTATGTAGGTCTCAATTTGCTTCCGAAGTAAAGCTGCGTGAAGATGGCTGGTAAAAGCATCGCGTGTGTCCTCACCTCTGAAACTAACAAACACATCATACTTTTCTTCAAGGGGAGCAGGAAAAGGAAGAGAAGAAGAAGAAGAAGAAATCATATCCGTTTCCAAAACCTGCAAACTTAAAAATCAAAACATGCATATATATATATTCATAAAATATGCAAATAGCGCTAGGTCCAAAAATTAGCTTTGTGCATATTCACTAAATGATAAAGGAAATTAAACAACTAGCGGCACTCAAGAGATTTTGTAAATTACGAACTGAAAAGAATAAGTGAAATCTACACTTCTATATCAGAATGCTGTTTATCATGCGCCGAATCAGCTCAACTGTAATAAAAAAAAATTATATCTCAACTGCCTGCATTGTAAGTGGCATGATTATTTTCTTGTCATAATAGTAAATGTAAGCTCATCAAAATTTTGGAGGCTCGTATGTTAGTTTCGATATTTCTTGCAGCCGACCAGATTACTAGGATCGTTCTATTCGTCTGTCAAAGCCTTTAGCTTCAATCAAATTACTTGTCTATTATCTTTCAAATTACTTGTCAAAGCCTAAACTCTACTTCCGGAAATCGAAATCATCGACCCAAAGCCAAAACTATGTGGATTTCAAATTTACAAAACATCCACTACCCAATTCTCAAGATAAGATTTTTCATCGATTTACTTGATAAGGTAGCTGAAAAACAAGAAAATATCAGAGAAATATAAGGAAAAAATTGGTACCTTGACAGAAGGAGTTATGGATATTAGCTTACGCTAAAACTGGACTGGTGTCTTATTGCAGAATAATCTCTGATTTTGAATCATCTGAAGCCTTCTTCTCAGCTACCTCTTTCTTCGGCTGTTGAGCTTTCAATTTGCGTAAGCTTCTCTCTCCACTCCACACTCATGACCGATTCTCTAGTCTGATGTCTCTCTCCAGCTAAACTAAAGACAACGTTTTTTTTTCATTTTCCTTTTATTTATTTTTCTGGTTTTGCAAATCTCACGTGACCTCCACGTGCTCTGAACAAAAATAGACAAAAAGAAAAAGAAGGCCCTCAAAGTCGAGAGCTTTACGAGAGAGATATCGACAATGGTGGAAACGAAGAAGAAGAAGAAGAAGAACAGCAGCGACGAAGACGAAGACGAAACCTTCTACTACCGATACGCCTCAGCCCCGGACGCCAGAAAACCAGCAACCAAACAGAGCGGGTCGGGCTTCGGACCCTAGCTCCATCAAAATCGACCCTTTACGTCTCGAACCTCGACTATTCTCTCACCAACTTGTGCAGCTGGTGCAATTAATCCTATTTTGGCTTCTCAATTCCTGGAGCTTTCCAGCCTCCTCCTAGAGTCAATCCTAGCTTCCTAGAGACAGCAGCATTTAATGCATTCACAAGACTTTAACTAACATAACCCGTCAGCTGACTAGGCTTTTTGAGTGGACAAATGATGTTGCTGATAGATTGGTATTTTCAGATTACGTGAAAGCAAGTTGTTTTATTCTTGATGGCTATTGCACTGCAGTTTTCTAATTGTCGTGCGTTTTGGAATTTGTAGGTTCTTTCAAGTGATGCTGTTTTCTCTAATCCAATGAACGAGACATACAGTCTTCTCGGTGCCTACGGAAAAGACATAGTTACACTCGAGAAATATTTGCAGGACTACTTCACCAACATTTTGAAGAAGTTGAAAGATCTCAAAGCACAATCAAAGCAAGCTGACATTTACTTTTGAAAAAGGAGCATTGTATAATTGTAAATGAACCATGTATGTATCATCAACGAGTCTGGTGATACTAATAACACTCATGCACAGGTATTACACTTGAATTGGGTTTTTCCTTTAAAGGTTTAAAAGAAATTTAGTTTAAAGAACATTGTGGTTTGCTTCTTTATAGTCTAATTGTGGATTGTTATTTTGGTTAGGCATGTGGTTATATGTAGCTCTTGTATAGTTGATAGGATTTTGTAACATTTTCATTCCATGAGTAGACTGGCTTGTAATCATGCTTGTTTCTGCTGCTGATTTAGCATCTGATGCTTGCTTTCCTGATTCTGTTACAGATAACTGATGCTGTTGTTGCAGCGTATATCTCAAATGCTACTCTTGTTGTTCCCAAGCTGGACCAGAAATCGTTTTGGAATTGGGTTTTTCCTTTAAAGGTTTTGGAATCAAAGCCATTTCGACTTGAGGCTGAAATCAAAGTCATGTAAAATAAAATTTTAATATCTATGCGATAAAAAATGGGTATAACAATCTGTCTATGGCTTTTCTTGCATCCAAGTATATGCACAAGTTCTTTCAAACACCATGTGGAAGAAGCATAGTCTTTTGAGAAAATTACTAGTGCAATTTTCGATTTCTCGATTGCTTCTAGAAGGGTAGGTCCAATGTCGTCTCCTTTCTCAAGTCTGTGATCTATGTAGGTGTCAATGTTCTTCCGAAGTAAATCCTTGTGAAGATGGCTGGTAAAAGTATCGCGTGTGTCCTCCCCTCTGAAACTAAGAAACACATCGTACTTTTCTTGACGAGGAGCAGGAAAAGGAAGAGAAGAAGAAGAAGATGAATTCATATCCGTATCCAAAACCTGCAAACTTACAAGTCAAAACATGCATATATGCATATATATATTCATAAAATATGCAAATAACGCTAGGTCCAAAAATCTCCACAAATAATAAGAGAGATAATAAATAAGTTAAGAGACATTACCTCCAGATCAAGAAAGAAGCTGCAGAGTATATGATTATGAAGACCTACGTTGCACCTGAGGATGAGGATCGATTCAAGGATGAGATGAGATCTAGAAAGAAGTGGCTATATCATGTTTTAGTAATCGTACTAAAAGCAGAACGGAAAAACAATGGACATTACGAAAAGAAAAACGGAAGTGCAGAGGAATTGTCCAAGCATTCAAACTTTGAAGCCATCCAACTCTTTTTTGATCTTGACTAAGAAAGGCACTGACAAAACCCAGGAAATAATCAGAGATGGAAAAACAGAAGAAAGACAAGGGCTTATGGGATAATGGGAGTGGCAGCACAAACTTTTGCTTTTGAGTCAAAATTTTTCTTGAGTTCAATTCTAGCTGAAGTGACAATAGGCCCCCTTCCCTCTTAACGCGCTTTTGAGTTCACTTCTAATGGGAGTGACAACATGTTACACAATAGGGCCACTTTACACGTTTTTCGTACAAAGTTCTGACTCTATGTTAGAAAACAACACTCATACTATTCTTTGATTGCATATAAAATCTAAGCATTTTACTAGTCCTATCTAATCGTCCATATCAAATCATAGTTTTTTTATTTAAAACATGAGATGTGAGCAATGACCATCTTCTTTGAACCCCATAGGCAACAATTGTACTAGTTCAGACTTGACTATATGCGCACAAAGTTGCAAAAACAATCCAACAAAATCATCAAAACTTAACAGTCTCAAATTCGATTGTCTCAAAAAGGAAAACCAAAGGGGGTTGTAGAGAAAAGAGTTCCCGACTTAACATGAACACGCCTAGTTAGTAGTAACAGAAACCTTTACTCTAGTTGCCGTGACGTGACTTGACTTTACAAAAATTCAAGAAAAAGAGAAGAGTGAAATAATTAGGCATGCAGCGTCAGTGGACAAAAATTCAAGAATTCACACACTGGAGAAAGGAAAGAGTACAATGGCCCTCCCCTTATACACGCTTTACGTACAAACTTTGGTTTTCAGTTGGAATTTTTCTTGAGTAATTTTTTTAAAAAAATTTTATGAGTTGAGTAACTTTTGTATTTTCTTTTCGTTTTATTACTTTTGGTACTAAATAATCAACCAGATCAAGAAAGAAGTTGCTGAGATACTAATCGCCTTATCAGCAAATATTAAGAAAACGTTGCACCTGAGGATCGATTCAAGGATGAGATGAGATCTAGAAATATTTATTTACCTTCAAAGTAAATTAGGACTGCTTGGCACCCATTAATGCGACACAGTCCAACTTTATATTCTAATGCATGTGATGTGAGGATGAAATGTTTGCTTCGAGACACAAATTTTTAATTTTTTTTATAAAAATTTTAGTACAAGTAATTAGAAGGGTGAGGTTTACACAAATATTCATTCGTTGTCTAATTTTACACAAATCTTTTAATGCTATGGCCCTTTGAAAAACTAGTGGTCGAAAAACATAAATAATTTGACCCCAAAAAAACATAAAAAGAACTTCACTGGTAGTTGTAAAGAACAATCTTCATCGTAAATAGAATTTCAGTGGTAATCTTCAACGTATACATATATATAAAAGGAAAGTTTAAAAACTGGACGCATTGACATACATGAGCTTAGTCTAATTGGCTAGAACTGATGTGTTCCTCACTCAGCAACAGAATTCGAATCCCCCTCCAAATAGTTTAAATTAAATTTAAGTAAAATATAGCTCGCATAAAAAAATTAAATTAAAAAAAACTGGACGCATGGATTAAATGTGACTACCAAGTCATATTAAAAGTAACTCTGTCATTTCCATTATTTACAAAAATTGTCATCTAAAACTCCCTGACGATCTATAATCGAATAGAAATAATTGAGATTTTTTTTCTTTCCAATCTCATGTAAACAGGTGGGCTGAAGGCTTAAAACATGAAAACTGGTTGATATAGCATTTTTGTTGAAACGAATTCTTCATCAAATTTTGTATTTTATCATATAATAACTTCACAAGATAACTTTCAATAATAATGAACAAGAATAATTCATTTCGTGACAGTAACATAACCTATTGTTTTTTTATTTAGAAAAAATAAGCACCATAAGGACAACATCGTTTACATTTCTTCAAACTCTCCCCATTTTTTTCCAATTCTATTTTCCACGCATAATGTATTTGGAGGGTTGGAATTCTTCTCTCCCTCCCTCTCTCTCTCTCTCTCGTTTGCAATTTTCTACTGATTGATCGGCCCATGAACATAGAATAGCTAAAGCTGTTTATGGGCCCGGTCGAATCCCAACTATGTAACCTATCTTTGTTACGGGAGCTTCTATAGTGAGGGGAAAGTTATAAGGGGTGTTTTTGAGGGGTATGTAAGAGCTGTTGGATTTCATCCAACGGTGAGTTTTCAATATTGGCTTTTTGGTAAAACCGGGTTGAAATTACCCATACCAAAAAGATGCAATCCGAAAGTGCAAAGCACGCTCTCTCATCCTGGTTAACCCTCCTTCCTCCCAAGCCACCCACTCTGCAATATGTTTTTCTTCTCTCTATCTCTCTCTCTCTCTCTCTCTCGCCATCTCTAGTTTGTGGTTATCAAAGAACCAAAATCCATTCAGCAAATATCTTGCAACCAACACAGACACAACGAAGGGTTTTGGGTCTTTTTTTTATTATTGACACTTTATCATCTCAAAAATTCATTTTCTAACGCCCAACTTCTCCTAATTCCTCTCCTCTCTCGCACTCTCTCAAATCTTGCCTCAGCTCCACCTCGCCAGCCATCTCCCTACTGTCCAATCCAGTTCTCCACCCATCCATCGTCATAACCCAACTCTCCTCAAATTCGAAACCCTAGCTTGACCCTAGCCAAGCCGCCGCAACTCACGACCTCCGTTGTCAACCTCCACCGCGAAGCCACTATCGCGACTCCACAGCCCAGCCACAGTCGCGACCTCCGTCGTCTTTCTCGACAGCGGTGAGTTCTGATATTAGTTTTGTAATCTCTGTCTGTTATAAATTCGTTGATCCCTTTTCTTATTATTGCCACAGTAGGGGCATTCATGGGCTCCATTTTTGGCTACGGTCCTCTATCTCTCTCCCTCTCCTTCTCTGTAAGTCCTCTTCTTCTCCGTCTTCAAATTTCAGTAATCCTCTTTACCACTAACCTGAACCACCTACTTCTCTGGTTCTCTTCTTCTTCTTCATGTCATTCAATTTCAATTTTTTTTCTTTCTAAATTCTATTTTAGGGATTTTGTATAGCTGTGAAATGAATGAGGCTCACAAATTGCTTAGATTCAAGAATTTATCTCGATTGACTATTGCCTTTCGCATAAGTCGTGTTTTTTGGAAATATCACTCGAATGGAGTGCTGTTAGGATGGAATTTTCAGTGTGGTTTTTGTTTTCCTGTCATTATTGTATGGGCTTCGTCCAACAAGAATTGTGAATTATTCTGGTAATTAAGAAAATTTGATCTGTTTTGCTATAAGTGATGAAACTAAGAATCTGTTAAGGTACATTCACCACCATTGGTGTGCGAACTAGTTGATTATTTCGGTTATTGTATTATTATGTGTGTTAAATTAAATGAAGTGGTGTAAAACTTAATATTTGTGTATGTTTATGAAATTCATGATTTATTTTTTTTACCTCTGTAGTGTTTTTATTTATCTAGTGTTCATATTTTGTCTCATTATATTTCAGTTGATACGTCTCTACAGCTGGTATTAGAAAATGGCCGATGCTGAGGATATTCGACCACTTGTGTGTGACAATGGGACAGGAATGGTTAAGGTATGGCATCAGGACACTTTTATCTCCAAATATTGCTGACTAAATTTGATTATGTTGACCTTTTTTATAATGTTTGTCTGGCAAAGATGTGCATGATCTGCAGTTTCAGTCTTAAAATATATAATGGTTATGTTGCAATGTCAACTTGTAGGCTGGGTTTGCTGGAGATGATGCTCCAAAGGCTGTCTTTCCTAGCATTGTTGGCCGCCCACGTCACACAGCAGGTGTGATGGTCGACATGGGTCAAAAGGATGCATATGTTGGGGATGAGGCTCAATCTAAGCGTAGTATATTGACTTTGAAATACCCGATTGAACATGGTATTGTGAGCAACTGGGATGATATGGAGAAGATTTGGCATCATACTTTCTACAATGAACTTCATGTGGCTCCAGAAGAACATCCAGTTCTACTCACTGAAGCACCTCTGAACCCAAAGGCTAATCGTGAGAAAATGACCCAAATTATGTTTGAGACATTCAACACTCCTGCCATGTATGTAGCCATCCAGGCTGTTCTTTCGAGGTGGTCGTACAACTGGTGAGCGATTTGAATAATTTAGCATGTTATGGATTTGTATAGTTTAAGTGAAATTTATTCTTACTGCAGCAAGGGATTGCCTTCTAAAACCTCTTTTTTTAAATTAAAAAAAAATTATATTGCAGGTGTTAGTTGACTAAAATGATTTCTGTATGTTCATACCAACAACAATGCCCCCCTCCCCTTCTTTTTCTCTACTTGTATGTTACATCTAATCTAGGGTGTACAATGTTTCTTTGGCTTCCATCTCTCAATTATTTGTTTGTAATTTTTCTCCCTCGAACATCCATGCAGGTATTGTTCTGGACTCTGGAGATGGTGTCAGTCACATTGTCCCCATTTACGAGGGATATGCTCTCCCGCATGCTATCCCTCGTCTTGACTTAGCAGGTCGTGACCTCACCGATGCCCTTATGAAAATTTTCACGGAGTGTGGTTATTCCTTCACCACCACAGCTGAGCGTGAAATTGTCAGGGATATGAAGGAGAAGTTTGCATATATTGCCCTTGATTATGAGCAGGAGCTTGAAACGTCAAAGACTAGTTCTTCTGTTGAGAAAAGCTATGAATTGCCTGATGGGCAGGTGATCACCATTGGTGCCGAGCTTTTCCGCTGCCTAGAAGTACTTTTCCAGCCGTCAATGATTGGAATGGAATCTGCAGGCATTCACGAAACCACATACAACTCTATCATGAAGTGTGATGTTGATATTAGGAAAGATTTGTATGGAAACATTGTTCTTAGTGGTGGGTCTACCATGTTCCCTGGCATTGTTGACAGAATGAGCAAAGAAATCACAGCTTTGGCACCTAGTAGCATGAAAATCAAGGTTGTTGCTCCACCTGAGAGGAAGTACAGTGTCTGGATTGGTGGATCCATCCTTGCATCTCTTAGCACTTTCCAGCAGGTATGTTATCTTAGTATATATGACACCAATAATGATTCGGAGAGCACTGAGCGAACCATATTTTTGTTAACCAACCCTTATTAACAAATCATAGTTTTGTGTTTCTCTGATTTACTTTTCTCCTTAGGGGAATAGCTGAGTCTTTATCATTATTGTATTAGTAATGCTAATGGAGCGCTATTGTTTACTTTTGGAACGCAGATGTGGATCGCAAAGGCAGAGTATGATGAATCTGGCCCATCAATTGTACACAGGAAGTGCTTTTAAGGCCCTGGTATGGGAGTGTGTGATGTCTAGTTTTTTACGGCACAACAATTGCAGCTCGCAAGTTTTTACTCTACCTTTGGTTCTCTCAAAACTTTTGTGTCCAGTGTTGTTGAAACAATGAACTACGAGATGTGGAGGTTATGGCAGAGAGTTGAACTGTTTAGTTGTTATTTTTTGTATTAAGCGTTGAACAAGTATTCGTTCAATGCTAAAGCCTCTGCCATTTATAAATTTTTTGGTCCTCCCACCTCCTCGCTGATTCAAAATCTAATATGCTGCCATTTAAATTCTTGAGGGCCTCTGATGATTTAATAAGTTAATGTTTCTCCTTCATTTTATATATTTGTAATGGCTCTGTTATTACCCAGATGAATTGAAGTATAGTTTAATAAGTTCATACAATTAAGTTTTAAGAAGTTCCCGTTTCAATGAGTGTTTTTTCCGAGGACTTGTTTGATTTAGGTATGTTATCTTAATAATAATTTCTAGGATTTAACTTACAAAATTCATAATAAATTAAATACAAATCCAAAAAATTCACCGAAAATTGGTAGGAACTCCTTGTGACATTCTTTACGCCCCAAAACTCCAAAAATATAATTTTGACTTATAAAATTTGAAAATGATAACAAAAACTCAACTTTGCTTCAAAACAAACCAAAACACTAAATTATGTTCCATAAAAATAATGTATATTGGTGCGTCTATATTGCATGTCTGTTGCATCTATATTGCTTGTCTATTGCGTGCATATCGTACATTTATTGCGTGTGTATTGATTGTTTATTGCTTACGAAAGAAATAAACAACAATACACAGGCAACAGACAAGCAATATACACACAACAGACAAGCAATATACACACAACAGACAAGCAATATACACGCAATAGATATGCAATATACACGCAATAGACATGCAATATACATCACTCCATAATTACACCAACCATAAGGAAGTCGTATTGAATAGGAAATTCTACTTAACAGTTATTCTTCCTACTAAAAGAAAGAATAAGGACTGTTTTCCCCCTTAAATATAACTCCTTAAATCTTACTTGAGTGGTACTTTTGCCCCCAATAAACATGCAATATTGGAGCAATAACATGCGATATACATGCAGTAAACAATCAATAAACCTTCAATAAATATTCAATATCGGTTCAATAACATGCGAAATTCATGTAGTTAACAATCAATAAACCTTCAATAAACATGTAAACAATCAATAAATCTTCAATAATCATTCAATATCGGTTCAATAACATGCGAAATACATGCAGTTAACAATCAATAAACTTTCAATAAACATGTAAACAATCAATAAACCTTCAATAAACATTCAATAACATGCGAAATTCATGCAGTAAACAATCAATAAACCTTCAATAAACATTCAATAACATGAGAAATACATGCAGTAAACAATCAATAAACCTTCAATAAACATGTAAACAATCAATAAACTTTCAATAAACATTCAATATCGGAGCAATAACATGCGATATACATGCAGTAAACAATCAATAAACCTTCAATAAATATTCAATATCGGTTCAATAACATGCGAAATACATGCAGTTAACAATTAATAAACCTTCAATAAACCTTCAATAAACATTCAATAACATGCGAAATACATGCAGTAAACAATCAATAAACCTTCAATAAACATGTAAACAATCAATAAACCTTCAATAAACATTCAATATCATGCGATATACATGCAGTAAACAATCAATAAACTTTAAGTATACGCAAATAAACAATCTATATACACTGAATAATTGTGCAATTTTCAAAAAAAATGTATTGTCTTATTATTGCATCGTATTGGCCCTGTATTGTGATTTTATCGTCTTCGTATGACTTTATTTTTTTAAAGTCAGTCTTGGAAAGTTTTTGCTGGGTTTCAGACAAATAAATGCTTTTGTTTCAAACAATACTTTAAACTCAATGTCAATCCACCTATTTCAAGAACAAAAATTACAAAATAGGTTTGAAAACTCATTGGTGGTGCGTTTAACATGTCTTTTTGGGGAGAACTTTTACAATCCTTGAAACCGTGCACTTAATTGGTCATTAAAAGAACAAATAATATGACAATTGATACAAGTAATAAAACTAATACCAAGTCCTTAATGGACTTCAGCATATTCAGCATGGTAGCATCATACGTGTCATCTTGTTGTTCTGCTTCAGCGAAGGTTACATCAACCCATTCGAATCCATTGCAACTGATGGCTCCCTAATTGCAGACATCATATATGCAAAATAATTCTGTCAGAGTTAGACCTAGGTTTTTTTCACCCACATACATATTCTGGAAATGAAAACTTACATAGGAGGTTAGACACTTCCAAAATGGCTTCCCTCGATTTTTATCTGATTTTGAAACCCGAAGCACCATTGCAGCTCCACAATACTAACACCTCTTTGTTTGAGCGGGAGATGAAGACGAAGACATGTTGAATCTTCTCACTTATACCTCTTCTCACTCAGATCTTCTCACTGAAACCTCTTCGACTCATACCTTCTCACTCATAGTTCTCAGTCATACCCCTTCACTTATAACCCTAAACTTCTCACTCAGCTCTCTCTCATCTCTGCCCAAATCGAATTATATCCTTCTTTTCTGTGTGTGGGTGGGTTTGTCACGATCTGGACACCTGTACCGTCAGAATTGTGACACCTTTTACCCCGAAAAGCAATATAATATTTCACTACCAAATATTAATTTGAAAATTGAGGGGACACTGCTTTAAATATATTATTTTATTTATATTTCATTAAGGCAACTAGTTGGATAAGAATCCATCATCATTGGTTCCATTTTAATAACATTACTAGGGGTAGTTTGGTGTGGGAAAATAAATAAGTATCTGATAGGACCTTCTATGACTAGTCAGTAATCCATCACTTTTGTATCAATGAATTTGATGGCGGGAAAATCCTAAAAATAGCTATGCAAATAGGTTATTAATTGACTTTTTGACTGTCTGACTCTCTTTGCATTTCGATGACGTTTTCCCTTCTCTTGTCTTGAGTTTTAGGGTGTTGAGTTCAGTTTCTTTAAAAAGGTTGGTTGGCTACATTGTACAAATGTTGTTTAAATGTTGGCTTTTAATCTATTTTGTCTGGTGTTTGTGCTGTCATTAACCGTTTTATATATAAATGTATAATATATATTATATAGTGGAATGATTACTGACATCATAAACGGCTACGAATGATATTTTCCTGACACAGATATTTTGCACAACTGCAATCTTGATATTTGGTAAACGAAAAGGCATGCATTGAGTGAGTAGGTGTCTTTTCACCGGTGCTTGGGAATGACATTTTCCCACTTAGCATATCCCAAACGATTTAATATTATTTTTCAAGGATTTAACTTATAAAATTGATAATAAATGAAATACAAATAAAAAAAATACACTGAAAATTGATACGAACTTCTTGTGACATTCTTTACGCCCTCAATCTCCAAAAATATAATTTTGACTTATAAAATTTGAAAATGATAACCAAAACTCAACTTTGTTTCAAAACAAACCAAAACACTAAATTATGTTCTATAACATAACACTCGTGTTCTTTGATTTTAATGCTTACCAAGAACTCAAATATGTAGAATCATGAGTTTAGACCTTTATAATCGAAGATAATGTTATCAGGAGTTTGTAGCAATTTTCGGTGTATTTTTCTGATATTTAATCAATTTTTTATGAATTTTTAAACATAAATTTGATAAAAGTATCAAAACTGACACGTGGCGCATTGACAGGGGGACAGCCATCAGACACACTGACTGCGCCCCATTCAGCTTCCTCCATGTGTCGCCCCACAAGATTTAATACTATTTTTCTAGGATTTAACTTATAAAATTGATAATAAATTAAATAAAAATCCAAAAAATACACCGAAAATTGGTACGAACTTCTTGTGACATTCTCTACGCCCTCAAACTCCAAAAATATAATTTTGACTTATAAAATTTGAAAATGATAACCAAAACTCAACTTTGTTTCAAATCAAACCAAAACACTAAATTATGTTCTATAACATAACACTTGTGTTCTTTGATTTTAACGCTTACCAAGAACTCAAATATGTGGAATCATGATTTTAGACCTTTATAATCGAAGATAATGTTATCAGGAGTTTGTATCAATTTTCGGTGTATTTTTCTGATATTTAATCAATTTTTTATGAATTTTTAAACATAAATTTGATAAAAGTATCACAACTGACACGTGGCGCATTGACAGGGGGACAGCCATCAGACACACTGATTGCGCCCCATTCAGCTTCCGCCATGTGTCGCCCTACAAGATTTAATACTATTTTTCTAGGATTTAACTTATAAAATTGATAATAAATTAAATAAAAATCCAAAAAATACACCGAAAATTGGTACGAACTTCTTGTGACATTCTCTACGCCCTCAAACTCCAAAAATATAATTTTGACTTATAAAATTTGAAAATGATAACCAAAACTCAATTTTGTTTCAAAACAAACAAAAACACTAAATTATGTTCTATAACATAACACTCGTGTTCTTTGATTTTAACGCTTACCAAGAACTCAAATATGTGGAATCATGATTTTAGACCTTTATAATTGAAGATAATGTTATCAGGAGTTTGTATCAATTTTCGGTGTATTTTTCTGATATTTAATCAATTTTTTATGAATTTTTAAACATAAATTTGATAAAAATATCAAAACTGACACGTGGCTTATTGACAGGGGGACAGCCATCAGACACATTGACTGCGCCCCATTCAGCTTCCGCCATGTGTCGCCCCACAAGATTTAATACTATTTTTCTAGGATTTAACTTATAAAATTGATAATAAATTAAATAAAAATCCAAGAAATACACCGAAAATTGGTACGAACTTCTTGTGACATTCTCTACGCCCTCAAACTCCAAAAATATAATTTTGAATTATAAAATTTGAAAATGATAACCAAAACTCAATTTTGTTTCAAATCAAACCAAAACACTAAATTATGTTCTATAACATAACACTCGTGTTTTTTGATTTTAACGCTTACCAAGAACTCAAATGTGTGGAATCATGAGTTTAGACCTTTATAATCGAAGATAATGTTATCAGGAGTTTGTAGCAATTTTCGGTGTATTTTTCTGATATTTAATCAATATTTTCATGAATTTTTAAACATAAATTTGATAAAAGTATCAAAACTGACACGTGGCGCATTGACAGGAGGACAGCCATCAGACACACTGACTGCGCCCCATTCCGCTTCCGCCATGTGTCGCCCCACACAATTTAATACTATTTTTCTAGAATTTAACTTATAAAATTGATAATAAATTAAATACAAATCCAAAAAATACACCGAAAATTGGTACGAACTCCTTATGACATTCTCTACACCCTCAAACTCCAGAAATATAATTTTGACTTATAAAATTTGAAAATGATAACAAAAACTCAACTTTGTTTCAAAACAAATCAAAACACTAAATTATGTTCTATAACATAACACTCATGTTCTTTGATTCGATAATTACCGTGAACATAAATACATGGAATCATGACTTTAGATCTCCATAGTCAAAGACAATGTTGTAAGGAGTTTGTATCAATTTTCGGTGTATTTTTTGGATTTTTAATTTATTTGTTATGAATTTTACAAGTGAAATCCAAAGAAAATAATATTAAATTATAGAGAATCACACGTGGCTAGAGCTGGAAGGAGAGCAGTCATTGTTTTCGACAAGTGGCGTCCTACAATTGCGCCACATGTCATTTTGTTTACTTTTTCCAAGTTTATCTTTAAAAATCATAACAAATTAATTAAAAATCAGAAAAATACACCGAAAATTTCTACAAACTCCTTACGACATTGTCTTTGACTATAGAGGTCTAAAATCATGATTACACATATTTATGTTCACGGTAATCGTTGAATTAAAGAACATGAGTGTTATATTATAGAGCATCAACTAATGTTTTAGATTGTTTAGAAATAAATGTGAGTTTTTGTCATCAATTTATATTTTTCTAAGTGAAATTATATTTTTATAGCTTGATAGTGTAGAGAATGTCACAAGGAGTTCGTAGGACTTTCCTGTGTATTTTTTGGATTTTTAATTTATTTGTTATGAATTTAGAAGTGAAATCCAAAACAATATATATATATATATATATACAGAGAGCTTCCATTGAGGGATCCCTCAAATAAGTTTATTTGAGGGACACCCTTTGTAGGCCCTACTCCGGATTATATTTCACTAATCCAAACCGTCTATTTTGTAGATACTCATTCAAAGATCATCTCTACAAAAAATCACTTGAATCCAATATCATTTGACCACTCAATTGTGTTATTGAAATTTGAGTACTTTCTTGATGCACCGTTGTTCGTTGATTTTGTATGACACAATTGGATATCGAAACGGTTTCCGATTTGTCTAATTTTTTATAAGGATAATCTATGAATGAAGACCTAAAAAATAGATTGTTTGGATCATTGAGAAAAAAATTGTAGGGTACCCTAAAGGGCGTCCCTCAAATAAAATTATTTGAGGGATCCCTCAATAGAAGGGGACTGTATATATATATAGGGAATCACAGGTGGCTGCAGCTAAAAGGAGAGCAGTCATTGTTTTGACAGGTGGCATCCTACGATTGCGCCACATGTCATTTTGTTTACTTTTTCCAAGTTTATCTTAAAAAATCATAAAAAATTAATTAAAAAATAGAAAAATACACTGAAAATTTCTACAAACTCCTTATGACAGTGTCTTTGACTATGGAGGCCTAAATTATTCTCATATTATTAATTACCCTAAATTATTATTCTATTACTTTTATTCTAAATTGTTATTATATTGTTGTTTACCCTAAAATATTATTATATTACTTTTTACTATGAATTATTATTATATTATTATTTACCCTAAATAATTATTATATTACCTTTTACTCTAAATTATTATTATATTGTTATTCACCCTAAATTATTATTATATTATTATTTAACCTAAATTATTATTATATTATTATTTACCCTAAATGATTATTCTATTACTTTTTTATTCTAAATTATTATTATATTGTTATTTACCCTAAAATATTATTATATTACTTTTTAATAATAATAAATGAAATAAAAATTCACCATGTGTCGCTCGGTACCATTTAATAATAATTTTCTAATAATTTTCTAGGATTTAACTTACAAAATTCATAATAAATAAAATAAAAATCCAAAAAGTACACCGAAAATTAGTAGGAACTCATTGTGAAATTCTCTAAGCTCTAAAACTCCAAAAATATAATTTTATGTGATTCCATTACGGATGTCCTTTTTGTAATATGTTGTAGATTATGAATGTTTTGACTTTTCAAAGCTCTTCTCTGTTACTGTGGCACAGAATGCAGTGGAAAGGCCTAATTGGGTGAGAACATCCTTGAGCTCGTTTATTCGAAATATGCCAATTTTTCCTGCAATAGCAAACAAAAATTCTAATAAGTTCACCACAGCAATAAGTAACATCCACCAACGGGGACACCAAAACAATTCACTGCAATAGTAATCAAATATGGAGGTATGAATAACAACTCTTATAACTAACTGCAAAAGTACAACTCTGATAACTAAGTTGCATGAGATACTTTAACATAAAAAAGAAAATATGGGATCAACTGTATTCCAGTAAAATGTCTTTGCTTCTTCATATCTGTCTATAGTTAAATCTTTCTTCATCAACTCTTTGTTATGTAAACCCTTGATAAGCTTTGAGTGGTTCCGACTTCAGACAACAAATTTCTCCGAAGATTTCCTAGAAAACTTGTGCAGAAAACAACAGTCAACTATGATCCTCAGTGGGATCAAAATATCTCAGAACAGATAAAATTGGATTACATTTCCCAACACCCTCACAACTGCATCCATTTTTCCATTAGATGCAGTAACTAATGTATCCTAAATCCTTCCAGCAACTGCAGAATGGGCAGCAATATCTGATCCTCAAGGTTCAAAGAAGAAGCTATCTTCCACATTATTGTTTTATGTTATCAAAAGTCTTAAATATGTGTGGGGTATAGAAGTTTCAAAAGCATACACCTGATACAGGTAAGATTCACTACTTATTTGCACACGACTAGTTTTCTAAGGAATTCAAACCTTCGAAGAGAATACTGCTGATCTCATTTGACATCTGGAGTCAAAAACCAAACTTGGATTAAAAGGTGCCACAAGTCTTGCAACACAGCCATTGATTTGAACTCTTGAGTAAACTTTAAAATCTCAAATATTTTCCACTTAATATGACTATTGCAGAGTAAAATTTCATAACACTTTAAAACCAGTTTTAAGTGTTCTGATAAACCTACAGTAAAGCTTATATGTTTAAACATCACAGATTCATGACCTTCAAAACTTTCTTAAAAACAGTCCAGTTATGATTTTGAAATCCTCCGCTACCTCCTGCAGCTACCTCCTGCAACGAAGGTTGTATATGTGAACAACGAAAAAAGGAAGGAACTAAAAGTAAGTCTCAAGCATGTCAGTGCAAACCATACAAGAGGCAACCAATATATACTCAATTCACAAAAGCTGCAAATAATTACTACCTTTTACTCTTTGTTAATAAGCAGAACGATCATGCATAGCAGCTGCCTCTCCATTCAATGGATCCAATGGGTTGGGATATAAAAGAAGTTGGGGCAGAAACAGTAAGGGAAAAATTAACATTAAGCAAAAAGATATCATTGCAGTTGAGACATACCCAACTACATTATGTCATATACTAATTGGATAAACCAAGTGACACACATAAAGCTGCTAATTAAGGTTATTTCCACTAATGCTTACAATCACGCCAGTTGCATACTGGTTGACTAAATTCACTAAAGTAAAACAAAACCACAATTGACTAAATTAACAATAGCAAAGTACAATTTCTGAAGCAAATGTTCTACCAAATGCCAAAACTCCATCCACTACAATACAACTATAGAATTGCATCAATCAAATTGCATAAGAATCAACAAAAACTTAATATCCGAGCAAATTTCAGTACAATAATCATCAAGAAAAAAAATGTAATCAAATTGCAACCAATCAACTAAATACCTGGCAAAAATTAATGCCCAACAAGTACAAAATCATCACCGGACCAATTATTTAATCAACCACCAAACCAAACATACCAGCACATAGCCTCCCCAAGGATCGATTTAACAAAAAAAATAATTTAAATAATTTTTTTAAAAAATCTAAAAACAGATTAATCAGAACCAGAAAAACAAAAATATTTCAACTGAAATACCTGGATTGAATAGCAACAACAGCATGCACAAAACAAAAAACACTCTAGAAAACGATTGAAATCTTACTGGGGTGAACGAATTGGAGAGCGACGACGAGGTCGCGACTGTGGCTTGACTTTGGAGTCGCGACAGTGGCTTCGTTGTGGAGGTCGACAACGGAGGTTGTGAGTTGCGGCGGCTTGGCTAGGGTCAAACTAGGGTTCCAAATTTGAGGAGAGCTGGATTATGACGATGGATGGGTAGAGAACTAGATTGCACAGTGGATTGAACTTAATCCCTAAATTGGCGAAATTATGAACCACTTAAGAAACTCTAAATTTATAAATCACTAAATTAGAATTTAAAATTTAGAAATAAACTCACAAATTATCTATATATTAAATTACAAAACCACCCGAAGAATAAGCAGAGGAAGAAGAAGATGACGAAGAAGCAAAAGAAGAAGAGGAACGGATGGGACTAGGAGTGGTGAATGAGGCGAGCTTGGGAATAAAGAGAACACAGGGAAAAGTGGGCAGGATGGAGAGATTTAGATAGAGAGAGTGTAAGAAGGATTTGTTTGAGATTTCACGCTCTGGGAGAAACGTTCCTCTCACTTGACGAAGTTGTTTTCAAAACGGGTAATTGCAACCCGATTGTAGCGTAACGAGTTCAGCCCTTGGATTGATCTGATGGCTATAAAGTGAACCCCTTATAACTTATCCCTTATAACTTACCACTCATTATAGTCTGACCACTTTGTTACAGCCACTTAGAAAATAAATTCAAAATATATAAATAAGAAGTAAGAAAAAAAAAAAAGTTTACAAGAAAGACACCCCTAAGCCTGACAAACTCAAAAGCATCCTTAGCCACACAAGTGTTGCAATAGCTTATATAAATTGGTGATAGGTACATAAGCTTAAGTATGTATGTAGAAGTCAAGAGAGACCTTAGTAACAAGTTTGTAAAACGCATGGGGCCTTTGAGCTCTCTCTACAACTTCAAAGAAATTATACCATCACACAAACACCTCATGGGAATCTTCAAAACCGCTTGCATCCAAATACCGATAATCCAAATGATGGTTGATTTCATGGGTTTCACCGTTATTAGTTTTGAAGTTATACTTACATTCCAACTTCAAATAACGTGCATCATTACTGTCTTCATATGCAACAACAAGAGATAGAGCGAAACCCAAGAAAAACTAGACTACCAGCAAAAGCACCTCAGTCCGTCTTAATCTAGAAGGCCTTTATGTTGCCCATCATTTTTTTAGACAAAAGGAAAAAATCGAAACTCAAGTTTGGGTGGGCGGGGTTTACACAAATATTCATTGAGTGTATGAGTTTACACAAATTTTTTGATGCAGCACTTTGAAAAGCTAATGGTCGAAAAACGTAAATAATTTGACAAAAAAAATACATAAATAGAACTTCAGTGGCAATTGGAAAGAAAAGTCTTCAACGTAAATAGAACTTCAGTGGTAGTCTTCAACATATGTAGATAAAATGCAAGTAAAAAAAGGGGACGCATTGACAGACATGGGCTCAGCCTAAAATTGGGTAGGGCTGAAGTGTTTCTACTATGCAACAGAGTTCGAATCTCCCTCCAACAAGTTTAAATTAAATTAAAGTAAAATATTGCTTGTATAAAAAATTAAATTTTAAAAAAAATGATGCATGGATTAAATGTAACTACCAAGTCATATTAAATTACTTGACCAAAAAAAAAAGTCATATTAAAGTAACTCTGTCACTTCCATTACTTACAAAATTACCATCTAATGGGCCGGGCCATTGAAACCAGTTGCAGTTATGAAATATCGCAACAAACATAGACCTTTTTTGTCATAAAGCATAAAAAATAAATAAATTGATTAACGACGATCGTTTAAAAAAGACTTATTATCACAAAAGGTCCCTAAGGTTTACAAAACTATCAGATTGCTTCCTTAATGTTTTTTTGTGTCATTGGTGGTCCTCAAGGTTAGTATGCGTGATCACAAATGGTCCTTGCCATTAGGTTCCGTCAAAAACTCCGTTAGTTTGCTGATGTGGCATATATATATATATATATATATATATCACAAAACATTCCTGAGGTTCATGCACCTATCACAAATGGTCACTGCAAATTTTTAAATTTTTTTCATTTAAAATTCATAAAATTTTGGTTTTCTTTTTTAAATCTTATGAATTTTAAATTATTTAAAAATATATATTGTATTTTAAATACACATGACACTATATTATTTTAGATGTGGGCTCCACATATATGCCACATCAACAAACTAATGAAGTTTTTAAAAAATAATTTAAAATTCATAAAATTTAAAAATGAAAAAACCAAAGGTTTAGGGTTTATAAATGGTCCTCGAGGTTAAAATCATTTTATAAATGGTTTTTTCATTTTTAAATTTTATGATTTTTAAATAATTTTTAAAAAACTTCATTAGTTTTTTGATGTGGCATATATGTGGAGCCCACATCTTCAAAAATATAGTGTCATATGTATTTAAAATACAATAAATATTTTTAAATAATATAAAAAAGAAAACCAAAATTTTATGAATTTTAAATTAAAAAATTAAAAAAATTCATAGGGACCATTTGTGATAGATGTGTGAACCTCGGGGATGTTTTGTGATATATATATATATATATATATGTCACATCAGCAAACTAACGGAGTTTTTGACAGAACCTAACGGCATGGACCATTTGTGATCACACATACTAACCTTGAGGACCACCAATGACAAAAAAAACATTAAGGATGCAATCTGATAGTTTCGTAAACCTTTGGGACCTTTTGTGATAATAAGCCTTTAAAAAAAAAAACTCATCGACATCAGTGTACCCGTCGTCGTTATCTTTTTCCCTCCAAATCAGAGAAGAAAGGCAGCAAATCTCGCTGTATGTCATTTTAGGTCTCCGAATCTAATTCTTGGTTTTCTGATTGTTCCACTGCTCCTCAGGTGTACGGTAGCTTGAGCACGCGGCGCTCTTGATCTCATGGTATGATATTGGCGAATCTCGCTGTCGCTTTCTTCCAGGCCTCCGGTCTCCCCAAACAGGTCCTTGCTCACAGGGCCGTTCCTGAGATTTTGAAGGCCCTGTGCGAAACTTAAATTGGGGCATCACATAATCTAATACGAAAATATTATAAATAAAAATTTACCATAACTTAATGTCACAAACAATTTTTTTATAACTAAAAGTCACCATCAATAAATATGTAATGACAATCAAAAATCAAATTCATAAAAATTTAAATGTTTCCATTTGATAAAATTAAATGTTTGGTACTATAAGATCCTTGTGCCCCTATAAGGTCCCTTATAGCCTTCAATAAGCAATATATGTTTAATAGGAAAAAAAAAAATTGGCAATCACAAATTAAAGATAGATTGATTGAAAGAATAACAAAAATTGTCAAGGGATTGAAAAAAAAACCAAAGAGAGATTGATGAATGATGATAATTACTTACCAGAAAATCAGAGTATAAGAGAAAGAAGAAGCCATGAAGTTTTTTTTGTTTTGTTTTAAATGAAGAAAGTACTTTTCTTGGAGGAGAAAACTTTTTTTTATTTTTTATTTTTATTTATCAAAACAAGGATAGGTAAGGAGTAGAAAGTGTTTGGGGGATATACCCTCTTGTGGTTAGCCCTTTTTCTTTTTCCAGGCCTTCTGTGGTTAGCTTCGATGTTTCCTTTCATTTAAAGGCTTTCTGTTTTTTTTTTTAAATATAATAATAATGTAAAGTTTTTAGTTATAATGCAAAAATAATATAAAAACAAGCAAACAGACTAACTTCAGCAAGATTCGAACTTTAGCACTTCCTTAATTGGACATGCACTGTTGCCAACTCCACCAGACACGCCCTCATGCAACCATTTAGCACGCTATACTATATATACAGTTCCTATAATATTAATATATATAATATAAAGAATTTTTTTTTCGGGGCCCTCAAGAATCGGGGCCCCTATGCGGTGGCGCCACTTGCGCCACCCCAGGGCCGCCCCTGCTTGTGCAAGTACTCTGTCTCTTCTCTCTGTTATTTATATACGTATAAGCCGTCCAAAATGACTCTCCTCGTACAGGATCTCCAAAGGGTCGTGCACTTTGGGCAAAAACAGAAAGTTGCTCATTTCTCACACCTCCGTCATTATTGCGCTGAGGTCGATTGAAAGCCGTGTCCACGTCTTTTAAATACATTACACAAAAAGTAAGCCCCTCATATTGAACCCAAGCCTCTACAATTGATCCTTCGGGCTTCGCTCTGTTGCGTACGCTTTTTTTCAGCTCTCCGAGTAGCCTGCCAAAATAAAATGAAAAGATGCAAATTAGCAAATAGGAAGCATGAGATAATGATGCTTACACAAATGATAATGATGCTTACACAAATGATGATCACCGGACGATTCTCTAGGTCTTGCGCGACGCTCTTTGTTCCCGTCGAACTCTTTATCCTTTTCCCGCCACTCGTGGTCCCATGGCAACCATCTTCGATGCCCAAGGTAACACACTTTTCCAGCGTGCCAACCAGAAGTTACATCTTCCTTGCATACAGGGCATGCCATATAACCCTTTGTGCTCCACCCCGACACCATTGCATATGCGGGAAAATCATTCACGGTCCACATAACTGCCGCCCGCAAAGTGAACATCTTCCCAGTGGATTTATCGTACGTACGCACACCGTTTGTCCATAAATCCTTGAGCTCATCAACCAACGGCCTTAAGTACACATCGATTGACCTGCCAGGATCCTCAGTTATCAAAACAGTCATCATCATGTACTCTTTTTTCATGCATTTCCAAGGCGGCAAATTATATGGGAATACGAAAATCGGCCAAGTGCTGTGGTGTTGGTTTAGAACCCCGTACGGATTGAATCCGTCAGTGGCAAGTCCCAACCTAACATTTCGGGGATCAGCAGCAAACTCGGGGAACGTTCGATCGAACTCTTTCCATGCCTCCCCATCTGCAGGATGCCGCATCACATCGTCGTCTACCCGTTTTTCCTTATGCCATCTCATGTCTGTGGCAGTATGCGTCGACATATACAATCGCTGCAATCTTGGCTTCAGGGGCAAATAACGCATGACTTTTTGTGGAACCTTAGTTATTCTATTCTGAGACGTCTGTTTGAACCTCGACTCATTGCATATAGGGCATGTATCCAATGTTTCATACTCTTTGTAGAATAACATGCAATTGTTTTTGCAAGCGTGGATTTTTTCATAACCCAATCCAAGACCACTCAACATCTTCTGTGCATGTCTGTGGTCTTTCGGCAAACAATTGTCCGTCGGAAGTATTCTCTTGAAAACCCCCAAAAAGTAATCGAAACACAGGTTCGACATGCAATACTTTATTTTTCCGTGCATTAGCTCCACAATCGCCGTAAGAACAGAAAAGCTCTCGCACCCCGGATATAACTCTTGGTTGGCATTTCTTAACGGTTCTTCATACTGTTCAAACTCTGCACTATCCATTGGTGTAGGCACATCATCTTCCCCTTCCTGATTGCTGCTGGTTGATGCAAATGGAAAAGCATCATGTATAATATCCATGACTTGTTCATTAGCATCCACAATAGGTTCAACATTGTCCACTCTTGTGGCCCTTGAAGACGAACCAATGTCTAATTGTTCCCCGTGATGGTTCCACCTGATGTATGTCTCAATCATTCCATTCCTTACTAAATGAAATTGAACATTTTCAATTGTATCCCACAACATGTTGTTACACCTCCTACAAGGACATCTGATTCTAGTTGCACCCGGGTTGTGTGACCGTGCAAAGTGAAGAAATTCCCCGATTCCATCCAAGTATTCGTCTGCGCACCTGTTAGGGTTCTGTATCCACCTTCTGCTCATAATTCCTGGAACCACAATCACAATACAACAATTATGTTGTATTCTTAGAAAATCATAACGTCACCTTATGCCTCCGGTAAGGGCCCTATCCCATTCGGAAATGCATAGTCATGCCACGTAATTTACAGCTACATGAGATTAGATTTCGACGTGGATGAATTTCGGCAGCATCTCGCTACAGTTCTTGAGGTGTACCGTAGATATCAAATACCTACGTACCACCCGAAGAACGTACTGATATGACATCGAAATCTCCACAATCGAAACCTAATCCTATAGCTGTAAACTACGTGACACGACTATACATTTCCAAACTGTCCAAAATATGGGACAATTCAAGAATTAATTGGACCGTAGTCGTGGTTTACCCACCCATGCGCGGTCCAACTAACCTCGAACGGGAACTAAGCTTTACAATAAAAAATGTATGAAGTTAATTTCAATTAACTTCGTACATTGCCGTGCATAATTTAACAACAGAATACAAATATAATTTCACAAAAACAATATATAAAGAAATTAAATTGATATTTTAAATAAATACAAAACAAATAAAATACCTTCTTCAATATGTCATGAACTGATTTGCAGCTGAGAAAATGGAGAGAACGGAGAGAGAGAGGGGCAGAAGCAGAGGCAAAACTGATTTTTCAGTTTGCCTCTGCAATGGCTGAAATGAATCTGTTAAAGAAGACGGCTTTGCGCGACGAAGGCTTAATTCGTCACGCAAATTCCATTTCAGCGACGCGCAAAGCCGTGCCGACATCACATCTTTGCGCGACGGAAACATTTTTTCGTCGCAAAAAGTCAAATTCCGTCGCGCAAAATCGACTTGCGCGGCGCGCAAAGATGTGCCGACATCACACCTTTGCGCGACGAAACAATCGTCTCGTCGCACAATGATGTTAGTCGCGCAAAAGAGATATTTCCGTCGCGCAAAGCCTAGTTTGACACGCACGCAGCCACAATAGCCACCTTGCGCGACTAATTTACTCTTTCGTCGCGCAAAGTTGTGGCGCGAAACATCTGGATCACTGTTCGTTTTCCCGCTATTTATTGTGCGCGACGAGTAATGATTACGTCACGCAAGAAAGTTTTGCGCGACGAATATATTGTCGCGCAAGTTTGCCTCAGCCGAAAAAAAATTATATAATTATTACCCATGGAAGTTTGTGCGACGTATTATTTTTTGGTCGCGCTAAACATCATTGGGCGACGAATATTACTTCGTCGCTCAAGTCTTGGTCGCGCAAACGTTTTCATTTATAACCGTTGAAAATTTTTGTACGTTACGTGATCTCTGAATGTTTGTTTGTTGCGATTTTTGGGATATACGATCTCCCAGTATATACAAACACGTTTGATGGTTGGATCGTTGAAATTAGTTTTGTAGAGTTGAATGAACACTTTTTAGTTTCAAAATATATGGAGGTTGATAACCCTACAAAAAGATTCGTACGGAAATTGATAACCCTGAAATTTATTCGTATTTAGGTTGATAACCCTACAAAAAAATTCTCCTATACCATTCCCATAATTAAAAGGGTATGAATGATGATCTTCACTAAAATCAATGAAAAACATATGATTTAGATGGCAAAATTAAAATTAAGGCTTAGGATTAATGGTTTTGTATATTGAATCTTGCGCGACGGATAGGTGTTTTGTCGCGCAAAGATCTCATTTGCGACGAGTTTAGTCGTCGCGCACGAATTTGGCGCAAGAATATTTGTTCGCGGTTTTTTCCCCTTGTTTTACGCAACGACTGTCTTTGCTGTCGCGCGAAGTTGTTTTGCGCGACGAATTTTCTTCGTCGCTCTAGTTTGCGCTACGCATATGCTTATCCGTCGCGCGATGATCTTTTATGCGACGATTTTTTATTCGTCGCGCAAACTATCGTCGCGCAAATAGTAAAACGTAGTAGTGTCTCTTGCGTAAAGATTCCTGTACCACGGATATGGACATCATAGTTATTAAAGTCGTGAAAAACAAACAGCAACTTCTTCAACAGAGAGAGAGAGAGAGAGAGAGAGAGAGAGACCTCATAGTAATAGTAGCTATTATCTGAATCATATGATGGTTGTTCAATTTTGTCTTCTTTAAACTTTGACGACAAAATTGTGAGCTGTGCATCACCCATTATGTTGCT
Source organism: Prunus kanzakura (assembly GCA_020521455.1). NCBI lineage: Eukaryota > Viridiplantae > Streptophyta > Magnoliopsida > Rosales > Rosaceae > Prunus > Prunus kanzakura. The sequence continues at coordinate 59,066 of BPUM01000041.1, read as the reverse complement.
TCGTGCATTCTCATCCAACTTTGGGCATTTAGAAAACATATGTTTCTCATGAAGCCCTCTAGAAAATATATATTCTTCCCAACCTTGTGTGATTGCAGTGCTTGAACTTGACACTGTCTTCAGTGACGTGCAACCATGTGCTTCAAGACATCGCAACAATGAGGGGAGCTCTGGTAAAGATTCAAGGCTCTCACAATTGAAGAGGAATAGGCGAGACAGCTAAACAACTTGTTTGATGCTTGCAGGTATGCTCGTCATCAGGGATTTCTTGTATACTGCACCCAACCAGGCGTAATTTTCGAAGCGCAACTAGATTTCCAATTGATGGGGGTACCTCTTTAACCTTTGTAAATGATAAATTTAGAAACTCCAGATGTTCCATAGCCTCCGAGATTTCTGGTAAGTGTTGAAAGTTCGAGCAATCACTGAGATCAAGGCTCTCCAGATATTTCAACTTCCAAATGTTCGTTGGGAGACTCACAGGGCTTTTGCATTTCCTCAATTTAATTGCAGTTGTATTCTTGGGAAGCTCCCAAAACTTGCAAAGAGATTCGCAGCCTTCTAGACTAAGGGTATATATCTTAAGGTGTCCACAATTTCTAATATCTAAGTGAGATATTTTTTCGTGAGACCAAACTGATGAATGCAATTCCTCTATTGCTGTCTCAGGTAAAAGTAAGACTTCAAGATTGCATGGCATCTCGGGAAGATTTTTTAGATTTATGCATTGCTCAAGGTTAAGATAAGTAAGCTTGCCAAGATGTTGAAAATACGAAGGAATTTCAACCAAACTTCGACAGCCATTCAAATCTATATGCTCAATATTTAGACTCCGAGAGAGATTTGGAACTTCAGTTAGATGTCTGCAGTTATCAAGATTGATCCATTTTAAGTTCATAGGACTCTGTAAAAAATTAAACAATAATTAATAACTTAGCTTGCAGATTATTACTTTCTAGGCCACATGTTATACAAGAACTAAAATAAGCATATATAATATACCTGGTCTTCATTCCAAAGTTGCCCCTCAACTTTGCTGTACCGCATATCAAGGACAACAAGATTTTGAGTAGAAAATTTTGATGGCAAAGATTTCCAAGGATAACCGCGCCATGCAAGAAATTTAAGAGAATTGGCAAGATCAAGAGAAACAATATTGCGAGGACCTTGAATTCCCTCAAAACTATAATCCCTGACACATAGGAATCTCAGTTGATACATCTTTTTGAAGTTTGCACGTTCCAACTCCAAGTGTAGTTTTTCAATCTTATACAAGTCAAGGGATATTGCTCGAACATGTCCATCTCTCTGACAATCAAGAGCAAAATATAAATGTAAATATAATATACAAAATTACATTTGTAGGAATAATCTGACTTGTTTATTGTAAATGTGAATATTACTATGTACCTCGTTATTTGTCAATACTTGATAGACATCCTCATCATTGAACAACCTACTGCGTTGTTCTCGAGCAATTGCCCTACCCATTTCTTGCACCAAATCATGCATCTCTATGCGTCCTTTTGACCATCTTCCGTTTGAAATTGATATGATCATTGATTCCTGTTTCCCCAAAGAAATCACGACTATCTAAAATTCTTTCTACATCATTCCTCATATAGCCTTTATGAAAACATGCTATATCAAGAAATATCTCCTTCTCATTTTTTCCAATTCAATCGTAACTTATTCTCAACACTTGATCGATTTTTTCGTTTGGAAATTGTTTCACTTTTTTCCATTGAACTTCCCACCCTTGTTTGCTCTTGCAACGTAGGAATGAGGACCCCATAACTTTAAGAGCTAATGGAATGCCCTTAATATAATTCACCACCTCTCTTGACAACTCAGTGTAATCTGTTGTCGGAGACTTACTTCCAAAAGCATGCGAATGAAAGAGCTCAAGACCTTCATCAGAACCTAATCCCTCAACATTGTATATCTTTTCATGGTCAACTTTTTGCTCAAGTAGGCCTTTATCTCTAGCAGTTATAATGATTCGACTTCCTTGGCAAAACCAATCATCATCACCAACAAGATATTCTAGTTGTTTTCGAGCATTCACATCATCAAGAACAATGAGCGCCTTCATACGCCTGAGCCTATTCTTAATATGAGGTGGTATAGACGGAGTGTCAATATTTACATCTTTATCCTTTAATAATTCACGAACAAGTGTATTTCGCAAGTCATTTAGTCCATCCGTTTTTTCTGATTTCTCCCTGACATTTGCGAGAAAACAAGAAGCTTCAAATTTAGAGGAGTGCCTGTGAAACACAGCATCAGCAAAGGGTGGTCTTGCCAATACCACCCATGCCCCAAATACCTACACAGCAAACACCTGGTGAATCCAAGCATAATAACGACTCAATTTTCTCAATTTTCCTTTGAATTCCAAACAGGCCCCTTAAATCACTTGACGATTCGCACTTCAATTTTGTCAAAACAACTTGAACAACTTCCTCAACAAAATCGGCCTCTGTCCTCCTGGCAAATATCATTATGAAAGACAACAATAGTAAGTATATGAATCAAATTATCACAAAAAGAAATTGATACAAGTTTACAGATTTAGTATACCCTAGTTTACTTGAATAATGAAACCCAGAAATATAGGATGCTTCCTTCAAAGGAGCCTTCCAGTTGGCCACCTCATCCCTACTGGCCTTGAAACGTTTTTCAAGTTTATCAAGTGCAAGTGCATAAGTTCCCTGCTGATTTCGTAGATCTGATGGATCTATGCCATGAAAAATGGGTATAACAATTTGTCCACATCTTTTCTTGCATCCAAGTATATGCACAAGTTCTTTCAAACACCATGTGGAAGAAGCATAGTCTTTTGAGAAAATGACTAGTGCAATTTTCGATTTCTCGATTGCTTCTAGAAGGGCAGGAGCAATTTCATCTCCTCTCTCGAGCCTGTTATCTATGTAGGTCTCAATGTTCTTCCCACGTAAAGCCTTGAGAAGATGGCTGGTAAAAGTATCGCGTGTGTGCTCACCTCTGAAACTAAGAAACACATCGTACTTTGCTTGAGTTTTCTCAATTTTGCTTTCAATTCCAAACGGGCCTCTTAAATCACTGGACAATTCGCGGTTCAATTTGGCCAAAACATCTCGGACAACTTTCTCAACAAAATCGGCCTCTGTCCTCCTGGCAAATATCATTATGAAAGACAAACAATAGAGAGCATATATGAATCAAATGATAACAAGTAGAAATTGATACAAGTTAGAGAGCTGGTTACCCCGTTTTGCTTGAATAATGAAACTCAGACATTCTGGCTGCTTCCTCCAAAACATCCCTCCAGTTGGGCACCTCATCCATATTGCCCTTAAAACGTTTCTTAAGTCGAAGACCTGCAAGCGCATAAGTTCCCTTTTTTTCTCGTAGATATGATGGGTATAACAATCTGTCCATGGCTTTTCTTGCATCTAAGTATATGCACAAGTTCTTTCAAACACCATGCGGAAGAAGCATAGTTTTTTGAGAAAATGACTACTGAAATTTTTGATTTCTCGATTGTTTCCATATGGGCAGGTCCAATGTCGTCTCCTTTCTCAACTCTGGTATCTATGTAGGTCTCAATGTTCTCCCGAAGTAAAGCCGTGTGAAGACGGCTGGTGAAAGTATCGCGTGTGTCTTCAACTCTGAAACTAAGAAAAACATCGTGCCTTGTTTGGAGGGGAGCAGCAAGAGGAGGAGGAGAAGAAGAAGAATTCATGTTCCTATCCACAACCTACAAAACACACAAGTCAAAACATGCATATAAACGTATCTGGGCTAGCTCCAAATTGGATGTATAGATTGATTTGTGACCTTTGTTGTAGAAAGCAGTCGGTTGCAGAGACTAATTAAGCTAGATCAGGTTTTAGTTTAGCAATTGTACTAGCTGACTTGACTTGACTTGACATGCACAAAGCTTCAAAACCATTCAGAAAAATAATCAGACATGGGAAAACGAGAAGTGAAATAATTAGCCAAGCAGTGTCGGTGGCCAAAAATTCAAAGCATTATTCACACACTGAAGAAAGAAAAGGGCACATGGGAGTGGCAGCACAATAGCCCCCTAATTTACACGTACAAAGTTTTGCTTTTGTAATTTCCTGTTGCCCTTCAATAATCAAATTTTCTTTCAGATCAGAAAAGTCAAAATTCAGAAAAGTTTTGATTAAATGTAACTTTAAAAAATAAAATCATTGACTCTATTTAATGAAACTTCCGTTGCATTATTGCATTATTAATTCTTCTGCGAAGGAAATGTCACAAACTGTGGATGAGAACAGAATTTTCTATTTCTATATTACATATTTTTTGTGATAAACTGGGAGAAAAAGCCCAAATCAATTTTCTATTTTCTTTTTTAAATATACGGTCAATGTATGTAAAATGACATGTAGCCTAACCACAACCCGCAAGTAATTGTTCACGCATGTCAGCAAAAATAAAAAATAAAAAAAATTCTAAATCTTGCTTGCAAGTTGCATTAATAAAAAAAAGAAAGTTGTTGACCCTTCTCTGCGTTTCCTTTAAAGCTAGAGTTTTGTGGGCATCTCTTAATCTTATTTTCATCAACATTTTGATGGCTTTGTTAATGCTTATGCCGTTGAGTACTGGACGACATCTTGGCATCTTCACCGGCAGTGTCGTGTGGCTTTTGGTTGGCTGTCCAACTCTCAGCTTTGGCTATAATGCCAATCTCATCTGCAACCCTCCGGATTGTGATCCGCTTTCTGGTGTGAAAACGTTTTCTATGACCCTTTCAAACTACGGACTAACTGGCCAGTTTCCTCAGTGCTTAGCAAATTGCACAGGCGTCACAGAATTGGATCTTTCGAGCAACCATCTCCAGGGACCTCTTCCTGCTGACATCTGTCACATCATTCCGTACATCACGTTTCTTGATCTCTCAAACAACAGCTTCTCCGGCCAAATCCCAGACCTTTCCAACTGTGTGTGGCTCTATCTGCTCAAGCTTGATAACAATGAGTTTTCTGGGCACATTCCTCCAGAACTTGGGCTGCTTCCTAGGCTTAAATCATTTAGTGTGGCCAACAACCAGCTGTCTGGCCAAGTCCCAAACTTCAGTGATTATATTTTTGTCGGACCTGAAAGCTACGCAAACAACTCGGGACTTTGTGGGAAGCCTCTGAAGCCTTGCCTGTCTCAAAAGAAGCCGGTTAGATTTGTTAAGGTTTTGAGCTCAAACAGAGTAGTTATAGCAGCAGCAGCTGGTTTTGGTTTTAGTTTTCCCTTTTCTTTTTGTTTTTTCCTTCCAAGATCTCCTAGTGTGCGATATTTGGTGGTCTTCACACGAAGATTTAAGAGTTGAACTTGGCTTAGCGAGTAACTTTTTTCTACTTTTCTGAAATTATATATAGAAAATTTTGGATAAGTACAAAATTGAGAATATGAGTTGGGTTTAATTCTCGCATTTGTTGTGTTAATTTAATTTCTTTGACTTTTTTGCCAAATAGGATTACATTCCTTTATTGTATTTTCTTATATAAATCTATTATTATTATTTTTTAAAAATTTATCTATTTTTTGTAGGTAACATACAATTTTATTTTTCTATTTTTGTATCTAACTTATATGCAGTCTTCTAATTTATGTTCATAACTTATAGATAGTCTTTTAGTTTATGTTCCTAACTTATAAGTAAAAACTTAAACCGTTTATAGAAAAAAAGAAAAAAAACCAAATAATCACTGCAGATCTGTCATGGCCTCAATTCCCCAAAATATGTCATGACCATTGAGATCCAAACCCACGATATGCTATATATTATGAAGTGGGAAATTTTTTGGATTTGTTTTCTTTCTCAGTGAATATAATTTTCAAATGCCATTGGCTATAGTTGTTTGATCTTTGGTTTCTTCTGCTCTACTGTTGCCCTTTCAATAGCTTCCTAGTTTTTTCAAGGAGGGCCTGTAATTATCTCAACTTTTTTTTGTTTACAACATTGATAAAATCTAAATTTGTTATATAGATGCAAACAAACAATAAAGTATATTTGTTAAGTGTGAATTTTTCTGGATCTGTTTTTTTTTTTTTTTCTTTGATTAGGCGGAAATCAATGACATATTTGTGGAAGAACAGAGGCCATGACAGATCTCAAGATGAAGGGAGGGTATATCAGATTTCTTTTTTAAATTTATTGTAAATGTTTAATTCTTTTTTGGACTAAATAATAATATCTGCTTTATCCTACTTTTTTATTATAAAAAAAAGAAAAAGATATGTGAGTAATGACCATCTTCTTTTGACCCCATAGGCAACAATTGTACTAGTTCAGACTTGACTATATGCACACAGAGTTACAAAACAATCCAGCAAAATCATCAAAGCTTGAAAAAGTAGAGAAGAAATAGCCCAAGCACTTTCGGCGAAGAAACTATCATGCGTCATGCGAGCATTCAAACAAAAGAAAATGGTATATATAAATTGCAGAAATAAAACCCGCGCACATGGTGTTGCCTAAAATTGGGATTATCGCTGGATCCTTTGTGCAAGTAATCACTTTAAACTTTAGTCTTTGTGTATGATCGTAATAGATTTGCATAAGAGGGCTTAATTATGATTTTATCAATTGATTAAATATTTATTTGCCTTCAAGTAAATTAGGACTACTTCGCACCCATTGATGCAACACAGTCTAACTTTATATTCTAATGCATGTGATATGAGGATGAAATGTTTGCTTCGAGACACAATTTTTTTTTTTTTCGGGAGTACAAGTCATTTGGAGCGTGGGATTTACACAAATATTCATTGGGTGTCTAATTTTACACAAATCTTTTGATGCTATGGCCCTTTGAAAAACTAGTGGTCGAAAAACGTAAATAATTTGACCCCCAAAAAACATAAAAAGAACTTAAGTGGTAGTTGTAAAGAAAAGAAGAAAATTAGGTATTAGACATAAAAAACTTTACTAATAAGGATTTGATACCTAGAGTATTTCTGTTTTGGTTTTGATACATAGGAATCAAATTTTGTTTTGGATTTAGCCAAAGAGGTGGCCCAAATTCGTTGGGCCTGTCTAAATTATAAAGGTAAAATACAATTTTACCCTTTTTGTTTAAAAGCCTTCCAAAATCATATCTCACCCTTTTTTTTCTCTCTCTCTCTCTTGGACAGACGCAACATAGCGACTGCCTCAAGGGCCACCGGCGATGATGACGACGACAACGATGATCTCGAGTTCCGTTTCGCTTAGCCACCAAATGCACTTTCTTCTCTGTCCGGCAATGATTTTAATTAGAGCGTTCGCCGATCAAATTTGAGTTGAAAAACCAAGCATGGCTGGGAACCTCAGATGCGTGATCGTGGCCTTTGATGGCAGCGACAAGAGCATGAACGCCTTAAGCTTGGCCCTCGACAACCTCAAGCTCTGATCCCCTGCACCCGACTCCACAACCTCTTCAGGCTTCGTCGTCCTGCGACTCCTTGTCGTCATCTTCCTGATCCACCATCTGAAAGCAAGCCACCACAGGTAATCACTAGTGTTTTTCTTAATATAAATATTAGAGACTCTATTGGTCGAGTTAACAAATATATGATGATATTCTTTCTTGCATGATATTTGTCATTTCTGTTCATTATGACCAAAAAAAAAAAAATATCCCCCTTCAACCCTTTTATTCCATTGTTGCCAAACTTAGTTTTCTTTTCAGTTTCAGATTCCAACTAGACATTCCTGTAAAAAATGTGTTTGTGCCATAATTAACGGCCAATAAGAACAGAACACGTGGACAGGATCGAGCCTGGTCAAAGTTGCCTTCGGCACCCAGCACCTGGTCAAAGTTGCCTTCGACACCCAGGGTACCGATCCCTCCATTAGGGCAACGCCCTCTCCTGGGACACGTGGCAGGCCCACAGTCGACGTCCACAGTCCCACATCGAAATTCTACATCAAGTGCACACCTCCCAAGGCCTATAAAAGGAGGCCAACCACCCCAAAATGGAGGTAATCAGAACTTACGGCATACAAGCCTATTGATCTGTCAGTTAAACTTTCTATTCCCGAACTTACTTAAGCATCGGAGAGCCTTCGGCCGGTACCACACTGGTGCCCTAGGTCTTACCGAGCGTCTTCTCTTTTTGCAGATCACGCTCCCTACCGAGGCATCGAGGGTACCGAAGGAGCAAATTTACTAAGTTGACCCTCTAAGTCAGAGAACCACTTTTTGGCGTCAACAGTTTGGCGCCGTCTGTGGGAAACGATTAAACAAATCGACCCTTTGTCCCGAACATATGGGGACCACTCAGAAAACTACGTTCTTGCCACAGGAAGGAGTACCGTTCGGCATGCCTGGAGGAGCAAGCCCAGCGCTATCCCCATACACGCCGGCAGCTAACCCTTCTGTACTCCAAACCACCGACAATGCGGAGCCTTTAGCTCAAGTCGTGTCCCTTCGGCAGGACATGGCTAGGTTACAGGAGCACAACAACTTCCTCTCGACCAGAGTAGACGAAACGCAACAATTGCTTAACCAGCAGCGGACCCAAAACATTCAGACTGATCGATCGTCCCAAAGCCTGCAGGCTCCCCATCCTAAGAAGAAGGGCAAGAAGGTGGCAAAGGCAACGCCTGCGCCGTCTAAACAGTTGGTAGTCCCAGCACCAAAGAATAAGCCCCATGTGCCGAAGAAGGTCTATTCCGATTGTCGCCACAGGCTGCTGGATCGGGAGTCTGAGCGACAAACCGAACGGCAGGGGTCGCCAATCAGGATAAATGCACACCTAGACGATCCCCGACTGAGAGGACTGGGGAAGAAGTCACCGATCCGAAGAATACCAATCTTGGAGTCGACGGCAGAGTCAGACCGCGAATACGTCCCTTCTACACAACGATCATCGTCATACCGTTCGGAAACGCCGACGAAGCACTCACAGGTCAATCCGATCGGTAACCCACCGCGATCAGAATGTCACACCGCGGATGAACTCCCGAGCCGGGACCCAGTCATTCGTCTCCTCCTGCAGAGGATGCAGAAGATGAAGGACGACAAGACTCGCTCACAGGAGCCGGACTGGGGAAGGCTTCGGCCAGGACCCTTCACCGAGCACATAAGGCACTCACGGCAGGATAGGGATGTACAGCCCCTACGCATAACCCCTTACACAGGGGTGGAGGATCCACTGACGCACCTTCATTCTTTCCAATCGGCCTGTGCCTTCTGTTCCCCTCCTCACTCACAGAAGCAGCTCTGAATTGGTTCTACCATTTGGAACCAGGGACGGTCGACTCCTTCGACGAGCTAAAGCAGATCTTCCTACAAGCTTGCCAAGCTTAATTTCATTTAAGTTTTGAACCTCCATGATTGTGGTTTTCTTTGCTCTAAATCTAGATGGTAGAACACGAAGAATTTTCTGAACAACAAGAAGCTCTTGAATAGGTTGACCAAGACTCATGGCTTCATTTGTGATCATTTCCACTCTCCCATAGAAATCAGAAATAGACTCAGTTTCAGACATCCTAAGTTCTTCAAATTGTGCAAGCACCATCTGAAGTTTTAAGGTTCTAACTTGGTCATCCCCTTCATGAACCACCCTTAGTTTATCCCAAGCCTTTTTAGCATTTGGGATGTGTTGTATATGTGCAAACTGTGTGCTAGACAAAGCTGTAACTAAGGCATTTCTGGCCTTCTTGTTTGCATATGCAGCATAGTTATTTCAGTCCATTCAGACCTAGGCTTGGGCACAACTTCACCCTCAACAGTCTTGACCGGAGCAACCCACTCTTTTGTGAGATACACACTTGCATACTCATCAAGAGCATCAAGAAATATCTCAAATTTTTCTCTCCATGCAGCATAGTTATTTCCGTCAAAATAAGGTGGTGAGTTGCAAGATCCAGCAACTCGATCCCTTTCCATAGTGAGTACACCTAAACACCAAAACAAATCCTAGGATCTCTCTATTTGTGTTAAGAGCTGAAGCTCTGATACCAATTGAAATTGATACTTAGGTGACTAGGGGTAAATTTATCTAAACAAACAAGACACAACAACTCAACAAGCAAGAGAACACACAGAGTATGCCACAGAGTACCTGCAGTCCTAGAAGATTACTAGTGACAACCTAGGCACTCAGAAGGACCCATCAATCTAGGCATCCCCTGTGCTAGCAACAACTATGGTGAAAGTGTGTGAAGTCATCAATATCAAGTAAACAGCAAACAGCAGATATAGATGACTAGTCAACCACCAAGAACAGAAACCCAGATAAATTTACAGATATGCAAAACAGGTTTTGTTTACCCAGAAACCCACCATTGGGAAAAACTGGGAGTCATCAACCGACTAGGCAATCCACTAAGTAGAAAAAGATTCTTACAAAGGAATACAAGCAAGCTCAAGCAAAACCTAGATCTATTTAGGAAGATGAGCTTTACCTCCTTTGTGCAATCTTCTTCTCCAACTTAGCAAAGCTTCAAGCTTAGTTCTTCATGGCAATGGCAGCTCCTACTCCAGCTCGTTCATCCCATGGCACTAGCTTGCAAGCTCCAACTCAAACCGAAACCAAACTTTGGATTCAAGGGAGAAAGACCAATTTCTTCAAGAAACCATACTCTTGAAGAAATCAGTCACGAATCCGATCTAGATCTATATGAGAGAATGATTTAAATAGCTAGATGCAGATTCATATTTCAAAAGCAGTTTTTCAAAAAGAAATCAATTAGAAAAACTCATAGATGAAAAATATGGTTTACTCTTTGAGGAAGAAGAAGAGAAAGATGGAAACCCAATCTTTCCAAAACTTCCACACAAAAGAGACGGCTACCAAATGAGGGAGATCTTTTGCTTTTACAGACAAAAGATTCCCATAGGTCAGACTGACACATGGCAGCAGAGAGAGAAAATAGAATAGGACAAAACAGATGGTTAACCAGCTGGAAATCGCACTGATCAAAGATGACTAGTCATCTTTTATGAAAACAGTTTCAATGCATGATATGCAATGCATGATTTACCTTTGTCAAATGCTTGAACCTCCATAGGATAGATGAGAGTTAAGAACACTTAGAGATGCTAAACTTAATCTATCCTTGAGCTTGATAAATACATATAAAAGTCCTATTACAAAATTGTCAAGGGAAGCCAAAAGAATTAATCAAAATTCATACATTAACAGTCCTCACACTTTCGGTATCTGGTACACAGTAGCAACTGGCGTACGTACGACGAACTCATGAAGCAAGCGGCAATCCACGCCAAGGCCGAATACTTCAACTCGAGGGCCGAGCCCACGCCAAGGCCGAATACTCCACGGCACAGGCATCGCCGTTCGCGCCAGCGGCACAAACCGCCGAATACCCAGAGAGCCACAAACGCAAAGATGCCGGAAGCTCCCAAAAGGGGCATTCCAAGAAAAATAAGAGCAGGTACGGCAGGGACAACTACCGAGCGCCACTGCCGGCTCATAATCAGGGGACGGAGGTGTTCACCCTACTCAACACCTCCTACGAAGCAGTGCTGATGAACGAGAGTGACAATATCCCGAAACCCGCATTCCGGAAGCGCAGTCGGCAGGACGGTTGGGACACAGGGAAATTCTGCCGATATCATCAGCAGAACAGCCACAATACCGAGGACTGCATAAGCTTGCGAAAAATCGTGGAGCGGCTCATTCGGGAAGGCAAACTGGATCAGTACATAGCCAGGCCTCAACAGGCGCCAGTACCGAACGCCAATCGGCAAATCAACATGAATAGCACGATCAGCGGAGGCCCAACCCTTGCTGGGGCATCCAACCGGTCAATGAAGCAGTATGTCAGGGCGGCACAGTACCCCCAGGTCCTCGGCATTGAAAGCAGTCGGCACACCAAGATGCCGAAGGTCAGGTGGGAACCCATCACCTTCTCCGAGGAAGAAGAGGAAGGGATCATCTACCCCCATGACAACCCCCATGATCATCCGAGCCGAGATCGCCGAATTCGATGTCGGCCGAATCCTAATCGACACTGGGAGTTCGGTAAACGTCATCTTCGCCGATGCGTTTAAAGAACTCGGAATAGATGACAGCCAGGTCAACCGGCAACTTTCACCTCTCCTCAGCTTTTCCGGAGACTTGGTCCAGCCAATCGGCAGTGTCAGCTTGCCGATCGCCTTCGGCGTAGCCCCAAGAAGAACCATGGTCTACGACCAGTTCCTTGTGGTGGATTGCCCAACGGCATACAACGTCATTGTCGGCCGAACGACACTCACAGCAATAAAGGCCCACTTGTCCCCCCACATGCTACTGATGAAATTCCCGACTTGCTACGGCACGGGGGCAATCAGGGGCGACCAGCTGAGCGCTCGGAATTGCTACGCCACGGCATTGAAATCGGCAGCCCCCCAGAAGCAAAAGGAGACCCTCACTGTCGTGGACTTGCCGAACGGCAATGACCCAGTGGATGACCCGCGGGAAGAAACGCCTACTCCGGTGGCACAACCTGCGAAGATCTCGAAACCGTGGCCCTGGACGAAGGTCAGCCGGACTGGTGCGTAAGGATCGGCACCATGCTGAATGCTACCCTCCGTGCCGAATTCATCCAGTTCCTTCGGCAGAACTCGGAAGTTTTTGTCTGGTCCTACAACGATATGCCGGGCATATCCCCTGACGTCATCAGCCACAAGCTGAGCATCTCACCGGCATTCAAACCTGTCAGGCAAAAGCGCCGATCTTATGATGCCGAACGGTATGAAGCTATGAAGAACGAAGTTGACAAACTCATGACCATAGGCTTCGTACGGGAGGCCATATACCCGTACTGGCTGGCAAACTCAGTCATGGTTCGGAAGGCAAAGGGCGGATGGCGAATGTGCCAAGACTATACCGACCTAAACAAGGCATGTCCGAAGGATAGCTTCTCGTTGCCACGCATCGATCAGCTAGTGGACGCCACTGCCGGTCACGAACTGCTGAGTTTCATGGACGCATACTCCGGATACAACCAGATCTTCATGCACCCTGCCGACAGCGAGCATACGGCGTTCATAACAGATAAAGGCATGTACTGCTATAACGTCATGCCGTTCGGCTTGAAGAACGCATGGGCGACCTATCAGAGACTGGTCAATCGAATCTTCGCCGAGCAGATCGGTAGCACGATGGAGGTCTACGTGGACGACATGCTAGTAAAGAGCCGAACGGCAGGTGAACACCTGGCAAACCTATCCCTCATGTTCGGCATCTTGAAGGATTACCGAATGAGACTCAACCCAACGAAGTACGCCTTCGGCGTATCTTCGGGAAGATTCCTCGGTTTCATGATCAGCCAGAGGGGTATCGAGGCAAACCCCGATAAAATCAAGGGCATACTCGACATGGAGGTACCGAAGACACAGAAAGATATCCAGAGCCTTACCGGACGAGTGGCTGCCCTCACTCGTTTCATTTCCAAATCCACAGACAAATATGCACCGTTCTTCAAAGCCTTGAAAAGGGGCAAACACCATATAGAGTGGACTGCCGAGTGTGATAAGGCGTTTCAAGACTTGAAGGACTACATGGGCAGGGCACCACTACTATCTAAGCCCCTACCTGGAGAGATTCTGTCCCTATATCTATCGGTATCCGATACTGCCGTCAGCTCAGTACTGATACGGATCCCAGAGAAGGCGGAGCTACTGATCTTCTACGTCAGCAACGCCCTACAGGGGGCAGAGTCTAGGTACCCCCCACTCGAGCAGCTGGCTTTGGCTCTGGTCGTTTCTGCCCGACGGTTGAGGCCCTATTTTCAGGCCCACACCATCATCGTTCTAACCAACCAGCCCCTTCGGCAGGTTTTTCAAAAACCAGAAACATCCGGTAGGCTGGTGAAGTGGGCGATCGAGTTGGGAGAATTCGACGTACAGTTCAAACCCAGGCCTGCCGAAAAAGGACAAGCCGTAGCAGACTTCATCGCTGAGCTAACACCTTCGGAGGCATCAGAACCTGAAAAAACCCCTGCACAGGAAAGCCTACCGAACGGCAGTCGTCTTGACCAGTCGACTCCTTTCTGGATCCTACACGTGGATGGCTCGGCAAACCAACAAGGGTGCGGAGCTGGCCTGGTACTCACCGCTCCCGATGGAGCCAAAATTGAATATGCCATCAGGTTTGGCTTCCGAACGTCCAACAACGAGGCCGAATACGAGGCACTTTTGGCCGGCCTACGGCTCGCCAAAAGCATGGGGGCCAACCAGATCAGCATCTACAGCTACTCGCAGCTGATAGTGAACCAGGTGACTGCCGATTTCGCAGCAAAGGACGCGTCGACGACGGCGTACCTCACGGCAGCACACCAACTACTAAACAAATTTTAGGCGTATGAAATTCGGCAGATGCCAAGAAACGAGAACAGTCATGCCGACGCCCTCGCTAGACTGGCTTCGGCAATCAACGACAAAGTAGGTCGAAAGATCCCCGTCGAGATACTGACTCTGCCGAGCACCACCGTTGCCGAGATCTGCGCTATAGAGTACAACGATACATGGATGTCGCCTATTCATGCTTACCTGACGAACGGCACCCTCCCTGAAGACAAGACCAAGGCAAGACAGCTGCGTTACCGATCGGCAAGGTACATCGTCATCAACGATATTCTGTACAAGCGTGGCTACACCACCCCGTACATGAAATGCATCATCGAAGAGCAGGGCGAATATGTCCTTCGGGAGATCCACAGTGGTGTCTGCGGCGACCATTCCGGTTCCAGGTCCCTGGCCCACAAAGCCTTCCGGCAGTGCTACTATTGGCCGTCGATGCATCGGGATGCAATAGCGAAGGTGAAGAAGTGCGACAAATGCCAACGGTTCGGCAATATTACGCACCTGCCTGTCGAACCCCTCACACTGATCGTAAGTCCATGGCCGTTCGCCCAATGGGGACTCGACCTAATCGGTCCAATGCCACAGGGCAAGGGACAGGTAAAATATGCAGTTGAGGCCGAAGCCCTAGCCACCATAAGGCGGCAAGGGTCGAAGAGTTTGTTTGGACCAACATCTGTTGCCGCTTCGGCATCCCCCATGCCATCATCACCGATAACGGCAGGCAGTTTGATTCGGAACTCTTCAGGCAGTTCTGCACCCGCCTCAAAATCAACCTATTCTTTGTCTCCCCAGCTCACCCTCAATCGAACGGTCAGGTGGAAGCTGTGAAAAAAATTATAAAGAAGCTCTTGAAACGGCAACTCAACAGTGCCAAGGGCGCCTGGCCGGAGAAGCTTCCCGAAGCTCTGTGGGCCATAAGGACATCCTACCGAACCTCCACAGGGGAAACTCCCTTCAGCCATGCATTCGGTTCGGAAGCCGTGGTCCCAGTGCAAATCGGCGAGTCATCCTACCGAACAGAAGCTTTCGCACCGAAGGCGAACGAGGCTGCACTAGCGCTGAGCCTAGACTTGATCGAAGAACGCCGAACGGTAGCCAACCTTCGGAATGAGGCATACAAACAGCGTGTCTCTCGGTATTACGACTCAAGGGTCAGGCCTCGCTCCTTCAGAATTGGAGACTGGGTTATGCGCAAGGTCTCGCTTGCAACCAAAAACCCAACGGAAGGAACCCTCGGCCCTTTCTGGGAAGGACCTTACGAAGTCATCGGCATCCTTCGTTCCAGTACTTACAGGCTCCGAGGCACAGATGGGAAGACCCTCGGTCACCCATGGAATGTAGAACATCTCAAGAGTTATTTTGAGTAAAGCCCCCTAGCCAACGGCAGGGTGGATTTTGTATTTTTGCCTACGGCACTTATATATGAAATAACCTTTTTCTACCGTTTTCCGTGTTTGGGATGATTTCCTGCCCCCGGCAGTTGTTAAAAAAAATGTTTCGGTAGTGCTCATAACGCATAAGCCAACGGCAAGAAATGCAACTATTGCCTACGGCAACTAGAAACTGCGTTTTCGTGTTATGGCTACCGATTCCAATTTGACTTCGTTTATTTCAACAAATTTACGATAAACACTCATTGAACACAAGCCCACGGCAGTATGGAGTCATTGTACGAGCCAACGGCAGTACGCTACCCTCGGCTAATCCAAGTCGGGTGTTACCGAAAGCAACGACACTTGGCTAATTCAAGTAAAAAAAAAACTGGCTCAAAGCCACCGGCATGTCCCATACCGATAGTCTAAATGGCCAAACGGCCCAATCAATATCTATCCTAAACAGTTATTAGCCTACGGCAGTAACTAGCATCGGTAATGTTCAAAAAGATTTTGGCATTATGTGTTCAGAAGAATTAACAAAATGCAAAGTTATGAAACATTGCTTAAAATTAAAAATGCCCTCGGCATTAAGGTGTTCAGAAGAATTGCCCACGGCAATTACAGATTACAAAATAAAATTAAAAAACTACAAGCCCAAGGCCAGCTTCAAACGGCAGCCTCCTCAACGTTATCCTCGGCAGCAGGAGGATCCTCGGAAGTCTGCGGTGGAACGGCAATAGCCTCGGAAGGAACGGCATCCACAGGATTCTCCTCCCCTTCGTAGTCCTCGATCATTTCCTCCGTTATACCTTCGGGAAGGGGAGGAGGATCGGCAATGAAGTTGAGGTAGAGCTTCCGGCCGGGATTGTACCGTTTGAAGCGGTGAACGAGGTCCGCCATTTCCAAGCCCACCTCGCGATCCAGCAGAGTGGTGAACTCAGGAGACGAACGGTAGGCCGTCACCTCCTCCTGAACGGCAACCTCAATTTCAGAGGCCTTGGCTCGCTAGGAGTCCACCAGCGCTACCTGCATTGCCTCGGCATCCTTCGCCGCCAGTTCGGCGGCCCCAAGTGCCGATACCATCTCCGCGAGTCTGGCCTCCTGAGCCTTGACCTGCCGTTCGGCAGCCTGCATGTCTAACACTAAGTTGGCATGATCCTTCAAAGCCTTGGCCGCATCGGCAACTTTATCCCTGCCGTCTTCGAACAGTTTTCTTGAGAGCTCGGCAGAGGCTATGGCCCGCTTCATGCAGAGCCACATGTCCATGGACGCCTGCGAAAGGAACTAGTTAGTAAGTGATAAAAGAAACGGAAGCAAAAAAAAAGAGAAAATGAAACTTACCGAAGCTTGGAGACGGAAGGCACGCCCAGCCTCGTCCCGAAGCGGCCTCTTAGGAAGCTCGTCGATCTCCGGCAGCTCCATTTGCGAACCAAGGATCATATGGTTCGCAAACTGAACAGGCAATGGTCACAGGCCCCACGGGAGCACCCTCATCCTCGGCAGCCAAGGTGGCCCTCAGTGGCTCAGACTGCCGACTACGCTTAGGCTTGGCCTCGGCATCTAGGTCCATTGCGAACGGCCGTTTCCCCGAGGCTTTGGAGGTTGTGGCCTGGACGTTCGGCTCGCTCCTGGCCACAGACGGAGCCTCGGGCGCCTTTCCGATTGACGCCCCTGAAGCCCGCTCCCTCTGCCGATTGGCAAGGGGTTGGTCCTCAGTACCAGACACCGCTGACGACGGTGCCGAGGAGGCTTCAGCTTGCCGATTCTTTTTCTTGCCCTGCAGCCCCACCATCAGGCGCCGCTTGGAAGAATCATTCATCCTCTTGGCCTCAACAGTTATCCTCTCCTCAGTCACTAAAGAGACAATAGCTTCGGTAAGAAAAAGGGTGAACTATTGTAAACAAAAGAAATAGCGAATGCACTTACTCTCGGCAGGGTCAACGAGTCGAGCTTTTATCAAACTCTCGGTAAAGAGAAACTGCGGGTAGACCCTGGAACCGGCAGGGACCTTCTGTCTCACCCTTTCAATCTGCCGAACCTCAGACTGGGGTGCCGTTGGCTGCTTCAGTTTACCTGCAGAAGATGACAAAATGGGTTAGATCAATCGAACGAGAAATCAGCGACCTACCGATCGGCATGGTAAAGACCTACCGGCGATCTGAAAGGTGTTGGGAATGTGGAAGCGAACGGGCACTCCCGAGGGCGATTCCCAATCGCCGGAGAGTATCACCCGCCGATTCCTCCAGGACTTCTGGGAAGTCGGCACGGCAGTCAGAAAGTGGCCCCTTTCGGTAGCCTTGAGGCAGTTCGCCTGAACCCAGCCTCCATGATCGGTACTCTTGGACTTGGTAATGCTATACAAGTGAGAGAACTACTCGTAAGAAGGCCCCTCCTCATCGGCAAGTCCAAATGCCGTGACCACCCCCTTCAGAACGGCCCAGAAGTTGGGGTTGAACTGCCCAGGGGCATACCCAATTTGGGCCAGAACCTTTTGAACTGGAGGCTGCAACAACAGCCTAACTCCCTGCTGAAGGATAGCGGTGAAGAACGCAACCTCACCATCCTTGGGTTTGCTCAGGGACTCGGTAGAGCTCGGGATCCTCATCCCTACTGAAGGGGGAATCATGTAATCTGCCCTAATCTTGGCCAGCTCACGGTAGGTCAGCTTATTGGGCGGTAGGTAGTCTACATCAAACAGCTGCTCTCTCGCTACCCCCATCGGTACCCTAGGGTTCCTACTGTTCACTATCGTCACCCTCGGCCGGGGAATTGCCTCGGAAGTCTCTCCACGACCGGAAGTGGAAACCTCCGGATGGTGACTAGAAGATGCCTCCGGCATCCGAGCGTCCTGCACTTGAGGCTCGAAAGGTAGGCCCGAGTCGACTTGCCTACCGTCACTATACACGACCGTCAACGGCTGGGGCTGACTGGTCATAAGCCCTTTACCGACGCCATGTCTGGGCACATGACAAAGCCATTCGCCAACGACCTCCACATCAGAACCGCTGTCACTATCGGTATCCTGGCATGGCTCCTCACTATCGGTCCCCCTTCGCCTGTCTGGAGACTCACCTTCGAACGCATTGGGCTCACTCTCGAACCCAGGCTCGCTATCAGACATCTACAAAACAAGGAAAGGGAACTAAGGGCCATGCCGAGGGCTATCATATCGATGCCTACATCTCTACCTATGGCAACTAGACTACCGAACCACACCCCACATGCATAAAGTTCTAGTTTAGTTCAAACCAAGGAAGGACGTATGCAGAAGAAAAATAAAACATCAAACTAAGGGGACGAACGGTACCTTGTGAGGACTGAGAGGTGGTGTAGAAGTGCTTCGCAGTGCTTCCCGAGTGCTGTAACCGGAAATCGCCTTGTCTACCGTTTGATCTCGCCTGAAATCGCCTTGTCTACCATTAGCCCTCGTCGGAAATCGCCTGGACAGAGCTTCCGCCGCACTCACAAATGCAAAGTGAAAAATGCCTCAGAGGCCATTCCTATTTATAGGGCGAGGGACACAATGGTACGCCTCGAGAAACCAAACGGCGCATTAATGGCGCAGCTCCGCGTGATTTGACACGCCACGTGTCGCACAGCGAAAGGAGGCTCTGACAGCACGCTGGGTACAGAAGACGAAGCGTCACCCTGTCCCATCGCTCCTCTTCCCAATGCTTAGGCTGCGAGAAAACGATCAAATTTGCCCAAGTCAGCAACCCATTGGCAAGGTCCACTCGGAATTCGTTCAAACGCGCCAAACAATGCCGAACGGTAATCCTCGAAACGCGACCCTTGAACTCCTAGACGGAGCTTACCGAATACATCCCTAGCAGACAAGGGCCAAGCGCCTCCTTTTTCCAAACTACCGAACGGTAGGGCAACCCTGTATTTGCCGAAGAAGAATCAAGTCCCCATCCGAGAACTCTCAAATGAGAACTTGGGGGACTCCTGTTTGTGCCATAATTAACGGCCAATAAGAACAGAACACATGGACAGGATCGAGCCTGGTCAAAGTTGCCTTCGGCACCCAGCACCTGGTCAAAGTTGCCTTCGGCACCCAGGGTACCGATCCCTCCATTAGGGCAACGCCCTCTCCTGGGACACGTGGCAGGCCCACAGTCGACGTCCACAGTCCCACATCGAAATTCTACATCAAGTGCACACCTCCCAAGGCCTATAAAAGGAGGCCAACCACCTTACGGCATACAAGCCTATTGATCTGTCAGTTAAACTTTCTATTCCCGAACTTACTTAAGCATCGGAGAGCCTTCGGCCGGTACCACACCGGTGCCCTAGGTCTTACCGAGCGTCTTCTCTTTATCATATATAAGAACACAACTTGTTGCCGAAATCTGATATTTCCGATAAAATTCGGATCGAAATCAAAATATATCTGTAAATTCCGAACTACTCCCAACCCTTTCCGATCTGTTTTTCCAATTTTTTCCCGAAAATTCCGAATTTTTAATTATAATTACTTTTTTTTATAAGTCTTATATATGTTTCATTTCAGTTCTCATATATTCATATATTAGGATTATATTAATTTAAGACTATTGGCAAAAAATATATAGTCTTGTTTTTCTATATATATATATATATAATTTTTTCCAATAGAATAATGTCATCCACCTTAGGATTAAAAAACCAAAAAAGCAAAGCAACATAAACGATTTGCTCAAAACTTGCTTTAAACGTGGCTTGTCTTAATTGGCCTTTAAGTGGACCCTATGCATGCCACCCGACCAGAAATACTTAGATTTTCCCAATCCAAAAACAACAAAGTTTGGGAAATAGCCTTAAATGCCACCAATTTTTTAGTTTTAAGTGGAAATACCATCCCTTCCCAAAATTTTTGCAACTACCACCTATAAATACATACTTATTGCCCACTTATCTCCCATATAACACTTTTGGTCAATTTTTGGTTTCTATTTCAGCTCTCTCTCTCTCTCTCTCTCTAGCTAACTAAGCCTTTTCTCACGAAGAAGAAGATCAAGAACAACCTACAAAACCCACAGCTTTGCCCTCAAAACCCAGTTCATCCTCTTACTCTTTGTTTTCTTCTCTACCCAAATCCAAACCCCAACTTCATCTCTCTTCGAATCCCTTCTGTAACCTAAACAAACCCAAACAAAACCATCTTTTCTGAATATGAGAGCATGTCTTGGCATTAGGTGGCCATTGTTTGAGCATTTTGGTCCAATTTTGGGAGATTTTGAAGTCAGAGTTTACATGCCCTCTTCAAGAACAGCTTCTGCAGAAAATGAATTGTTGGGAATATGTAAGTTTTGATGTTAAATTGATTTTGATTACTGAAATTGGAATTGTGATTGATTTCGTCTGTATTTTGTGTAAAAAGTGAAGTATTGGGATTGATTTTGTTTGTCTGAAACAACAAATGTGTTTGTTCTTTGTCGATTGATTCTTGCAATTGGTATTGGGTAGTGAGGTAGCATTGTTGATTTGCTATTTGCAATCGTATTGTGATTTTATTGCGGTTGTATTGTAGTGGTATTGCTATGGTATTGCTGTTATATTGATTTTTTTTTGTGTTTTATTGATATGTTACTGTAATTAAATAGGAATATATGTTGATATCATTTTTCTTTATCTGTTTGTGATTTGTGTAGGAGTTGAGATTATTCTTGGCTGAAGTATTATTTACGATCTCTCTCTCTCTCTCTCTCTCTCTCTCTCTCTCTGCTCTTCGTGTTTTGGAACCATAATCATTGTCAATCTCATTGTTTCTTTAAAAGATTGCTGTGAAATTGTTACTCCATTTCCTTCTTTCCTTTGTTTTAAGATATTTTTGTTTAGAGAAAAAGAACTATGTTTTTGTAAGGCACGATCATTGCAAAAAGATTTAGACACATGCATCTATTTGTAGTCACAAAAGTTGTCCTTCCCTGCCACTTTTTTTCTTTTAAATCCCTTATGCACTGTTTCCTTTCTTTCCTTATATTAATATCTTTTCACTATTTCCAAATAAACAAGAAAGGTCAGACATGTAGTGCAATTTTGTTACTTTGTGATTTTCATAAATCTTATATTGATAGGTAATGGTTTTCCTTCAGTATTATTAGGCTTGATTGATAATTCTCATGCTTTACAATTTGTCTGATGGCTTGATCCACTTAAATTGTTTATTTTCTGAAAATATGTTACACTTTTTTCCAATTTATTTATTTGTTTGTGGTTTATTACACCTGTTGCAACCCATTTAATGTGAAATAATGAGTTAGACTGAGATATTTTAGAAGTTAACTTGTGATTGGTAAAATGTTGTAACAAATAGGTTAACAATCTTTTGTACTATTTTGAGTTCGCCAATATTTTCATGGACCAAGGAAAGAAGAAACCTAGAACACCTCAAGAGTAATCACCAAAGGGTTAAATTTGCATTGTTTAGTTTCTTCTCTGTCTAGTGTAAATATTTATGTCGGCATGTCTATATTCTACTTTCTATTTTAAGTTGCCTAGTGAAACTATTTTTGTTTTTCAGACAAGATGGTGCTCAGGAGTTCCTTAGCTTCATTATGGATCAAATGCATGATGAAGTACTTAAGCTTGAAGGACAGCCCTTGAGTATTAATGGGCTCAAATCATCTCTAGTATCTTCTGCAGAAGAAGATGAATGGGAGACGGTTGGCCCTCAGAATACATCTGCAGTAACCAGGACACAAATTTTTTTCCTTCAGAATTAAGCGATATTTTTGGAGGACAATTGATCTTAATCTTGGTTTTTCTTTCTTTTTTCCTGCAGAGGAAAGAAGAACTTTTTTTTAGAGAAGGGTGGGTGACTATCAAAGAGCATTATGTCAGGCCTCCAAGATGGTGGAAAGAATTTCATCTTCAAGATGGACGCAGACTTATAGTCATCAATTTGTTGCAACTTCCTCCAGCATTGTACTGAAATGCTGGATTTGGAATCAAAATTTTGTTACTCTTCTTTGAGCCAGCAATTTGTATATTGTATTTCAAGGGATATATATAATGCCATAGTCTGACTGAAGTTGTATTAATTTATGCCGAGCCGTCCTTAGCTTGTGGTGGTTATCATTATCAGTTTAGAATTTTGTATCTATAATTTAAAATTCCATTATAATAAGGTGGAAATTGTGAAATGTGCATCATATCTCAATCTCATAAAATGATGCATGCCTCAGCTACTTTCAGTGTCAACAATGTCTCCAATTTCATAGGGTATATATCATTGCCAGGAAAATGTCTGATTTAATCATTTTCTGTTTTTTTTTTCTGCAGTTTTGTGTTGACAATTTCTGTTTCTTTCCCCTTTTCTTTTCAGATTGCACAAGAAAAACAAAAGCCACGCCCAACTTGTTTATTGTATTTATATTGCGTTTTTATTGCTTGTCTATTGCCACTTTATTACTTGTTTATTGCTATCATATTGCTATTGTATTGCATGTCTGTTACCACTTCATAATCTACATGCCATTACTTTCGTATTGTTTTTGGTTGGTTTTTTTAATTAATATAATTTGTTGCAGGGAAAGCAACTATGAGTTTGATTTATAAAAAGGACGTGACGTCCTTAATGGAATCACATTCTTACAATAATAAATAATCAATAAAAATCAATAATGGAATCACATTCTTACACCTTAATGGAATCGCATTCTTACACCAATAGCTGAACATGAATCAATCATATTGAAGAGATACATATACGGTGCTTGTTCTACCTTATTTATATGATAATGAATAATGATCTGGCATTTTCCTTCACAAAATAAACTAATACAATCAAGCGTTTTCTTTTACAAAATATCCTTATAAGTTCCTTCACAAGACAGACTTGAAAAAACAAGTGATAAGAAACAAATATAAGTGCAATAACCAGGCAATACCACAACACTACAATGGCAATATGATGACAATACAAATGCAATAGGGGAGCAATACAATGGCAATACAAAAACTCCACATTCCCACTATAATTTCATTCCACATTCCCACTATATATTCATAATCTACAACATATTACAAAAAGGACACAACGCCCTTAATGGAATCACATTTTACACTCCTACATTGTCAAAATACCCTCGAGCAAGGAATGGGCGGAGAGGCTTCTGTAAAAGTTGAGGATGTAAAAGATGTTGTTGACTTGAAGGTGGATTAGTTACTGGCCAAAGGCTTCTTAGGAAATTATTTTCCTTTTGCAACTCTCCAAGAGCTAATCCAGCCTGAGGGAAAAAACAGAGTCAGAGATACATATGCATAACCAGTGACACTTGAGTACATTATGAATGCCGGAGAACTCAGATAAATCACCAACATAATTGTCCTTCATAGATTAGGCCTAACTCTATCTCAGCACCTTAACATGTTGGTGGCAGGTGGTTTGAGCTCCAACCACTTTGTGAAATTAACCAAAATAAAAACCATTCTCCGAAATTGATACTTTCTCTTCCGAAATTAGAAAACTTACAATTTTGCTAAAGACGATTTTATCTTTTTCTGCATGAGGAAACAATGCGGATTGAGATGACTGAGATGAAGGTATAATGATCTTCCTCTATTCAAAAAAATAATATCATATCTATTTTTGCATAGTGATTTTTATTTTGGGTCATTTGAGCATAGAATCCATCAGGATTTACGTAGAGTTCTCATAATTCCTTGTGATGTTCTCCATATCTCCCATTCTGAGGGCCAACAATCTCCCATTCATCTTCTTCTGCAGAAGATACTAGAGATGATTTGAGCCCATTAATACTCAAGGGCTGTCCTTCAAGCTTAAGTACTTCATCATGCATTTGATCCATAATGAAGCTAAGGAACTCCTGAGCACCATCTTGTCTGAAAAACAAAAATAGTTTTACTAGGCAACTTAAAATAGAAAGTAGAATATAGACATGCCGACATAAATATTTACACTAGACAGAGAAGAAACTAAACAATGCAAATTTAACCCTTTGGTGATTACTCTTGAGGTGTTCTAGGTTTCTTCTTTCCTTGGTCCATGAAAATATTGGCGAACTCAGAATAGTACAAAAGATTGTTAACCTATTTGTTACAACATTTTACCGATCACAAGTTAACTTCTAAAATATCTCAGTCTAACCCATTATTTCACATTAAATGGGTTGCAACAGGTGTAATAAACCACAAACAAATAAATAAATTGGAAAAAAGTGTAACATATTTTCAGAAAATAAACAATTTAAGTGGATCAAGCCATCAGACAAATTGTAAAGCATGAGAATTATCAATCAAGCCTAATAATACTGAAGGAAAACCATTACCTATCAATACAAGATTTATGAAAATCACAAAGTAACAAAATTGCACTACATGTCTGACCTTTCTTGTTTATTTGGAAATAGTGAAAAGATATTAATATAAGGAAAGAAAGGAAACAGTGCATAAGGGATTTAAAAGAAAAAAAGTGGCAGGGAAGGACAACTTTTGTGACTACAAATAGATGCATGTGTCTAAATCTTTTTGCAATGATCGTGCCTTACAAAAACATAGTTCTTTTTCTCTAAACAAAAATATCTTAAAACAAAGGAAAGAAGGAAATGGAGTAACAATTTCACAGCAATCTTTTAAAGAAACAATGAGATTGACAATGATTATGGTTCCAAAACACGAAGAGCAGAGAGAGAGAGAGAGAGAGAGAGAGATCGTAAATAATACTTCAGCCAAGAATAATCTCAACTCCTACACAAATCACAAACAGATAAAGAAAAATGATATCAACATATATTCCTATTTAATTACAGTAACATATCAATAAAACACAAAAAAAAATCAATATAACAGCAATACCATAGCAATACCACTACAATACAACCGCAATAAAATCACAATACGATTGCAAATAGCAAATCAACAATGCTACCTCACTACCCAATACCAATTGCAAGAATCAATCGACAAAGAACAAACACATTTGTTGTTTCAGACAAACAAAATCAATCCCAATACTTCACTTTCTACACAAAATACAGACGAAATCAATCACAATTCCAGTTTCAGTAATCAAAATCAATTTAACATCAAAACTTACATATTCCCAACAATTCATTTTCTGCAGAAGCTGTTCTTGAAGAGGGCATGTAAACTCTGACTTCAAAATCTCCCAAAATTGGACCAAAATGCTCAAACAATGGCCACCTAATGCCAAGACATGCTCTCATATTCAGAAAAGATGGTTTTGTTTGGGTTTGTTTAGGTTACAGAAGGGATTCGAAGAGAGATGAAGTTGGGGTTTGGATTTGGGTAGAGAAGAAAACAAAGAGTAAGAGGATGAACTGGGTTTTGAGGGCAAAGCTGTGGGTTTTGTAGGTTGTTCTTGATCTTCTTCTTCGTGAGAAAAGGCTTAGTTAGCTAGAGAGAGAGAGAGAGAGAGAGCTGAAATAGAAACCAAAAATTGACCAAAAGTGTTATATGGGAGATAAGTGGGCAATAAGTATGTATTTATAGGTGGTAGTTGCAAAAATTTTGGGAAGGGATGGTATTTCCACTTGAAACTAAAAAATTGGTGGCATTTAAGGCTATTTCCCAAAAAGTTTTAACATGGCATTTAATTGGTGCCTGGGTCTTGGAAAACGAAACAACTCTTTCCCATGTAGACTCTATTCATTAGAGAAGAAACAAGATGAAAGGAATCAACCATTTCTCTCGAGTCCTTCTTTTTGCAATACCACCACCACCACTGCAGGTTTGCCCCAAAGTCTCTATTTGTGTTTCTTTTACTCACCTAATAGATCTGATTTGCTGATTGTTATATATGTTTACTGCAGATCTATAAATGACAAACGAAGTGGATTTCAACCCTCAAGTTAGCAATCAGGTCCCTGAGCAGGCTACCATCAAAAGAAGCAAAAAAGAACCAAGAAGTCTGGCTTAGCTGGAAACCATGGAAAATATAAGGTATGGAATTAGATAATTGCAAATTAAAATAAATAAAGGTTGTAAGTCGAATCTTCTTTCCTCAATTAACATAGAAATAAATTACTAAAACTAAAATAAGAACCTTGTCCACAACCTGGACCAGCCTTAGTTGAACTCAGCCCATCGATCAAGACTTAGAAAATGGGCCAGTGTATTTAGCTAACTCAATAGAAAAAAAATCAATAGACTTTACAAAAACCCAATATACAATGCATCGGCCTTTCAAACAAAGAATCAAAGAATTCAAAAGCTAGTAAAGTGCTTAGATTTCATGTGCAATCAAAGAATAGTATGGGTGTTGTCTTCTAACCTAGAGGATTAGGATGGACTATTTATTGGAGGTTAATGCCTTCCCTACTAATCCTACCATTTTTCAAGGGGAATAGTGGGGATAGTTTTAGACATCAACCTCATATGAATAGTCCATCTTAATCCTTCAAGTTAGAAAACAACATCTATATTCTTCGTTGATTGCACATGAAATCTAGTCATTTTACTAATCCAAGCTAATCCTCCATATTAAACATGGCCAATTGAGTAGGGTTGGATTAAAATAATGAGTTTGATCCAATAGTTAAGATGTAGGACCTCATTTAAGGGCTTAGATAAGGTCCTGAGATGCTCTTTCTTGCTTGGGCCTCTCTTGTTGCTTTGGGCTCTCCCCTCTTGGTGTTGTAAGCTTGTTAGGCCTAGCGATGTCCTAGTACAGTTAAGCCTTCGGCCTGTCCATAAAAGCAGAACTTTGTACGTAAAACGTGTAAATTGGGGGCCTACTGTGTAACTGTTGGAACTCATTGTTGTCCCACATCGGCCAGAGGGCCAAAGAGAAAGTAGTTTAAATAGAAATACCCCTCTCTAACTAACACCGAGGCCTTTTGTGATAAAACCCCCACTACCACAAAAAAGCGCTTTTGCGAGGAAATCTTTCCTCGCCACAGGTTCCAATTTCCTTGCTACATCTCTATAGCGAGGAAAATGTGTTCCTCGCTCGGTCGACGGTGAAGCCCCGTCGTAGAAGCCTGTAGAGAGGAATGTTCACATTTCCTCGCTGAATCCTTTCTACGACAACTTAACTATTTCCTCGCCAAACCTCTATAGCGAGGAACTCTATCATCGCCAAAGGTCATTTAATTTCTCGCGATAAGTGATGAACGAGGAAAATATTTTCCTGTACATCCTACAACGAGGAAACTATTTCGTCCCTAAAGATAAAATATCGTCGGTAATAGTGATATTTTATTGCGACGAATACCACAAGTTCCTCGCTATATCTCTACAACGAGGAAAACGTGTTCCTCGCCCGGTCGACGGTGAAGCCCCGTCATAGAAGCCTGTAGAGAGGAATGTTCACGTTTCCTCACTGAATCCTTTCTGCGACAACTTAACTATTTCCTCGCCAAACCTCTATAGCAAGGAACTCTATTATTGCTAAAGGTCATTTAATTTCTCGCAGTAAGTGATGAACGAGGAAAATATGTTCCTGTACATCCTACAACGAGGAAACTATTTCATCCCTAAAGATAAAATATCATCGGTAATAGTGATAATTTATTGCGACGAATACCACAAGTTCCTCGCTACATCTCTACAAATAAATAAAATACCTTTCCATATAGAATACCTGTCTTGTGCTTTTTCTTTTGTTTAATATTAGTTTGACAAAAACGACAAATAAAGCTCATCACATTCCATGTTGTCTCTAATATAATAAGCTAATAAAAAACAACATATTGGTATATCTCTTCTCCCACCGCACAGACATTCTTCTTTTTTCCCTATTAACCTTCAGCTCTCTTCTTTGGCTTAACATCAATCAAGCCTCTGTTTTCGTTTCTCTTGGTCTTGGCCATCGAAAACCTGTCATTAAATCTCCTTGAGGGAGACCCATATTTATAATCAGTAGATGTCATGATCCATATAATGGAAAAATGGATGACCCACTTACAAAAATAATCAAAAGCAAAAGGCTCCCACTGCGTCCTAACACTCCCTAATCCAAATAATCTTAGAGAATACACTCTTGTTGGCTCCGAGAATTATATTTGTTATGAACCATTTCCTTTCCTTGTTTCTCTTTAAAACTCTTCTATATGATGAAAGTATGAAAAAGACTATTGTACCAGCTACAAAAATTTACCTGTCTTAGTGGATTATTGTCCTGCTTCAAACACAACAGATTAGGAAGTGACCCTAAAATTGCACTTGGCCAGTCTTTAATCTTGTTCCTGGATAAAACTAAAGTCTGCACATTTGGATAAAATATAAGGATGACTTACATACACAATCAACTTAACAGCAGATTTTTATTTTATATTTTATAAGAACTTAACAAGCAAATTTAAACAAACAAACAAATAAAATCCTGCTATGTCCAAAAAAAAAATTGTTAGATTAACACTCTCATGTATGAGAATGTTAATATGCCTCAAACTGAAACGCAATGCAACCTTTCAAAAAGTAAGCGGCATCATAAATCAAATCAAATTGATAACAATCAAGCAATTAATTCCAAAGGTCGTACTGTATGGTTTACAAATTACTAAAACAAAACTTCAACTCTTTGTTTCTCTTCCCCTTCTTCTCCTTACCTTTTCTCAGCAACCAAACGTAAGGTCCGGAAAAAGACTGGAATTTGATAAGCAAACCCTATTTTCGGAATTCAAAGCTCAGAACCAGCCCAACAACTAAAACCAAACGCCTGAATATGTATGTAGGAATGAAAAAAAAAGCCAACGATCGTAGTAAAGAAAAGTCAAACCTGTTAGCTTGTAATAGATTAGTTAGTTGGTTACTTTCCTATCTTGTCATACACAAAGTCCTAGTCCTTATTTTATGGTTACCTTGTTTTAGGAAACCTTGTTTTAGGGAGCTTTACTTTACTTTCTTGTCTTAGGGAAACTTTGTTTCCTTGTCTTAGGGATGCCTTGTCTACCTCTTGGCTTGTAGTTATAAATGTATTGTAAGTAATACAAAGAGTATGTTGTTGAAATTAAAAAAAACTAGTTGAAGCTCCAATTCTCTCTACATTCTCCACTTCCTTCAATTAATCTTCTCTATGTTTGACATGGTATCAGAGCAGCGATCTTGCTGACTCTAGTCTCGAATTGTTGCTGCTATCATGGGAGAAAACGATTTCTTTCCCACTGAAAGTAGCACCACCGATCCGGCTACTCCTTCTCAACCTACCTACCTAGAAGCATTGAAGACACCGATCCCGACCCAGACACCGACTCGACCGATTGGCCTCACCTGGACTAGGTGTTGCCGCCAACCCAACCGAACAACCCCGACTGAAACTACACGATATGAAAAAGATCGAAAAAGATATGAAGCTGCAAGTAGTGACTCTGGCTATGTATTCCATACTTCGGATGATAGAAATTCAACGGGCTGGATAATTGATTCTGGCGCCACAGATCATATGACGTTTGATCCAACCGATTTTCTAAGTACAACTACACCACAACGAACGAGTATTGCCAACGCAAATGGTGTTACTTCTCCTGTGGTCGGTGCTGGAACCATTGGCCTCTCTCCATCTCTTACTCTTCAAAATACTTTGCTTGTCCCATCGTTGTCTAATAAATTGATGTCTGTTGGCCAAGCTACTGAGCAACTAAATTGTTGTGTACTCATGTATCCCGACTTCTGTTTATTTCAGGATATTCTCACCAAGGAGATCATTGGTCGTGGTACTAAGAGAGGGGGGTTGTACTATGGGGATGATTTCAGTATGGGAAAAGCACATAGTGTGAAGCACTCATCGACTTGGAAGGATCGACAACTTTGGCTATGGCACCGGCGATTGGGGCATCCGTCTTTTCGCTATATGAGACATCTATTTCCAGATTTGTTTTCGAGTTCCTGTACCACTAATTTCCAATGTGATACTTGTATCTTAGCTAAGAGCCATAGAGTTTCTTATCCATCAAGTACAAATAAAAGTGTTACTCCATTTGCTTTGATACATTCTGATGTTTGGGGTCCTTCACCTATCTCTACAACTTCTGGCTTCCGGTGGTTTATCACCTTTGTAGATGATTGTACCCGCATGACTTGGCTCTTCATGATGAAAAATAAAACTGATGTGTTCCCAATATTTCAGTCATTTCACAAGCAAATTGAAACTCAATTCTCTACCAAGATTCAAGTCCTTCGTTCTGACAATGGGGGTGAATATATCAACCATGATTTTCAGACTTACTTCCAAATGCATGGCATCATCCATGAGACCACTTGTCCTCAAACTCCCCAACAGAATGGTGTTGCGGAACGAAAAAAACCGACACCTCCTTGAAACAGCACGAGCCCTTTTGATTGGAGCTCATGTTCCTCGTCACCATTGGGATGATGCTATAGTTACCGCAGTCTACCTCATCAACCGAATGCCTTCCAAAGTTTTAGACTTCCGGACTCCATTACAAGCACTTGCCCAACATGGGCCCTTGCCCTCCGTTCAGATGCTTCCGCCTCGAGTCTTTGGTTGTGTGGCATTCGTCCACCTCCATAAGAATCAACGTGGCAAACTTGATCCATGTGCTCTCAGATGTGTTTTTGTAGGCTATGCCGCTCATCAGAAAGGATACCGGTGTTATCACCCCTCCAGTCGTCGTACGTATGTCACTTTGGATGTCACCTTTATGGAGTCTGAGATGTTCTTCCATGATCCGATGAACAAGGAGGCTCTAGAAATTCAAGGACCTGAAGATTGGAGCAAAACAAACCAAAGCAATGAAGTTGAGTTTCGGAACTGGAGCCAAGCGACCGGTCGCCAGGAGCACAGCGACCGGTCGCCAGAAAATCCTGAAGCAAAATTTCGAACCTGCCCAAAAACGACCGGTCTCCAGGAGCCCAGCGACCGGTCGCTAGCAAGTCCTGAAGCAGAAATTCGAACTTGTCCTAAAACGACCGATCGCCAGGAGCCCAGCAACCGGTCGTCAGGAAATTCTGAAACTGGGGTTAGAACCTGCCCAGAAGCGACCGGTCGCCAGCCCGCCAAGAACACAATATTTCTTCATCTTTTGCCAACGAGACTGATGAAGACCCCCCTCACATCTCAGTACCCTCTGATCAATCTCCTGAGAATACTCCTGAGGTAAGTGATTCTATTACATCTACTGCTTTAATTGATGAACCTGTTAGATATCAATTACCTGATAGACAGAACCGTGGAAAACCGCCAATTCGGTATTCACCGGATAATGGCAAGGCATCAAAGTATCCAATTGCAAACTATGTTTCTGCTGAAAAATTATCTGCACCCCTCCAAGGCTTTGTACACCAGTTATCCGCAATTCATATTCCAACCAAAGTGAGTGAGGCATTGAGGGATCCAAAATGGGTTCAAGCAATGAAGGAGGAGATGCATGCTTTGGAGAAAAATCACACATGGACACTGGAGAGTTTACCTCAAGGAAAGAGGACTGTCGGATGCAGATGGGTCTACACCTTGAAATACAATGCTGATGGGTCAATTGAACGTTACAAAGCACGACTTGTGGCCAAGGGATACACGCAAACATATGGTATTGACTATGAAGAAACCTTTGCCCCTGTTGCAAAACTTAACACTGTTCGAGTGCTATTGTCCATTGCAGCAAATCTTGATTGGCCTCTCCACCAATTTGATGTGAAGAATGCCTTTCTCCATGGAGAACTCACAGAAGAAGTCTACATGGATATCCCACCAGGATATGTTACATCTACTCATGCTAATGTGGTGTGCAGATTACGAAAGGCATTATATGGATTGAAGCAGTCTCCCAGGGCATGGTTTGGGCGTTTTTCCTTGGCAATGAAGAATTATGGTTTTAAGCAGAGTAATTCTGACCATACTCTGTTCTTAAAACACAAGGGAGGAAAGGTAACAGCTCTGATCATTTATGTCGATGATATGATTATTACTGGGAATGATACGCAGGAAATTTCTCAACTACAAAAATGTTTGGCAAAAGAGTTTGAAATGAAGAATCTTGGTGGACTCAAGTACTTCTTGGGCATTGAAGTTGCTCGATCAAAGCAAGGCATATTTCTCTCACAAAGGAAGTATGTTCTAGATTTATTGGCAGAAACAGGAATGTTAGATTGCAAACCTGTGGACACTCCAATCGTTCAGAATCACCACCTTGGGGTATATCCCAATCAAGTACCCACTAACAAAGAAAGATATCAAAGATTAGTGGGACGATTGATCTACCTATCCCATACCCGACCCGACATCGCATATGCTGTAAGTGTTGCTAGTCAGTTTATGCATTGTCCATGTGAAGATCATATGGATGCGGTTTTTCGGATTCTTAAATATTTGAAGTCAGCACCAGGAAAAGGACTTATGTTCTCTAAAATGGTCATCTGAATATCAGTGGCTATACAGATGCAGATTGGGCAGGGAATGTCACTGATAGAAGATCAACATCAGGGTACTTCACATTTGTGGGAGGTAACTTGGTTACTTGGAGAAGCAAGAAACAGAAAGTCGTTGCCTTGTCTAGTGCAGAAGCTGAATTTCGAGGAATGACCAAAGGAATTTGCGAACTCCTTTGGTTAAAGCAATTGCTTACAGAGATTGGATTTGCACCTACATTAGGAATGCATCTACTATGTGATAACAAGGCTGCCATATCCATTGCCCATAATCCAGTTCAGCATGATCGCACTAAACATGTTGAAGTGGATCGACACTTCATTAAAGAGAAACTTGAAAACAAAGAAATTCAGCTTCCGTTTGTCAAGTCCGAAGACCAGCTAGCTAATATATTGACAAAAGCAGTTTCTAGCAGAGTATTCCACAACTCACTGGTCAAGTTGGGCATTGGAGACATCTACGCACCAACTTGAGGGGGAGTGTTAGCTTGTAATAGATTAGTTAGTTGGTTACTTTCCTATCTTGTCATACACAAAGTCCTAGTCCATATTTTATGGTTACCTTATTTTAGGAAACCTTGTTTTAGGGAGCTTTACTTTACTTTCTTGTCTTAGGGAAACTTTGTTTCCTTGTCTTAGGGATGCCTTGTCTACCTCTTGGCTTGTAGTTATAAATGTATTGTAAGTAATACAAAGAGTATGTTGTTGAAATTATAAAAAACTAGTTGAAGCTCCAATTCTCTCTACATTCTCCACTTCCTTCAATTAATCTTCTCTATGTTTGACAAAACCAACCCATAGATTCCAATCTAAACCCGAAAATTAAAACCCACCTGCAAGACGCAAGCTCTTGAGCCTCTTTAGTCAACTCAACCACTCACAACCCCCAAAATTTTCCACCATTTCGTTCTGCCCCGTTTGGTTTCCAAGAAACCAAGCAAAAGTCGAACAACCACTTCCCAATAACGTAGCTACACCAACAAAAACGAAAATTCAAAAGCAAAGTCTTACCTCACTCTCACTCTGAAAACTTGGAGAGCATGGAAAGAGGTACCTGATGCAGAGAGAGGGAGCTGGATGAGTAGAAAAATGGAAGATGGATGAGGTCGATTTTGGGATTTTATTTTTGATTGCTGGGTGAGGTCGATTTTGGTTGGGTCTGTGGGTGGGATTTCGGGTTGATCTTAGACATTATATTTTGGAAGATGGATGGGTTGAGAACTAAGAGAAATTGAGGGATGGTTAGAGTTTAGATTTCGTGGATCTTGGATGGGATTTTTTACGAATCGAAGAAAAATACGGGGACTGGGTTTGTGGCGATGGAGAGAGAGAGAGAGAGAGAGGATATGAAAGTTTAGAAGATGCAGAGAGTTTCTCAAATTTTGAGAGAGGGAGAGCATTTCAGATTTTGAGAAGGAGGGAGTTTCTCCCGCAAAAAAATTTGGCTTCTTTTTTCATCAATTTTTTATTGAAGGAAAGGACAGGTGGCTCCAAGAAGTGTGTTTTCTTTTTCTTTTTCTTTTACAACTTTCTTCCTTCATTTCCCAAAAACCAAAAACAAAAAAAATACAAGAAGTGTGTTTTGATGATTTTTTAGAGCTACACTCCTTGACCCTATATGAATACAATGACTGAATTTGATCTTCAATTTAAAATATTTTACACTAGTGGATACCACAAAATCTTATGTTATATTTAACGAAAGTATAAATAAACTCTTAATTGTTAGTGAATATATTGTTTTGATGGCATATGCATTCTACAAAACTAGTTTCAACGATCCAACCGTCAAACGTGTTTTTATATACTTCAAGATCATATACCCCAAAAATCGCAAAAAACAAACATTCAGAGATCTAGTAACGGGACAAAACTTTTCAACGGTTATAAATGAAAAATCACGATTTAACGGTTATTTTAACTCCGATTTTGATGATTTTTAAGAGCTACACTCCTTGACCCTATATGAATACAATGACTGAATTTGATCTTCAATTTAAAATATTTACACTAGTGAATACCACAAAATCTTATGTTATATTTAACGAAAGTATAAATAAACTCTTAATTGTTAGTGAATATATTGTTTTGATGGCATACGCATTCTACGAAACTAGTTTCAACGATCCAACCGTCAAACTTGTTTGTTTATACTTCCAGATCATATACGCCAAAAATCGGAAAAATAAACATTCAGAGATCAAGTAATGGGACAAAACTTTTCCACGGTTATAAACGAAAAATCACGATTTAACGGTTATTTCAATTTCGATTTTGATGAGTTTTTACAGCTACACTCATTGACTCTATATGAACACAATGAACTAATTCGATCGTCAATTTAAAATATATATTTACAGCTACAAGGTTTTTTTTTTTAACAGTGTATTGAGAGGATTATATATTGCTTGTCGCTATAGATTAGGGGGAAAATGTCAAAAATTCCCGCTAACACTTTTAGTGAGGAACAAAGCTATTTCCTCGTTAATAAATGGTGAAATTTTTTGGAAGATGTACTATGAGGAAATTAATTCCTCGTTAAAAGGCTTCTATTGCGATGATTATATATTGTTTGTTGCTATAGATTAGGAGGGAAATGTCAAAAATTCCCGCTCACACTTTCAGTGAGGAAAAAACTATTTCCTCCTTAATAAATTTTGAAAATAATGTGGGAGACATATGGCGAGGTAATTAATTCCTCACTAAAAGGCTTCTATTGCGATGATTATATATTGTTGGTCGCTATAGATTTGGAGGGAATTGTAAAAAATTCTTGCTACACTTTTAGGGAAGAAAAAACTATTTCCTCGTTAATAAATGGTGAAAAAATTTGGAAGATGTACTACGAGGAAATTAATTCCTCGTTAAAAGGGTTCTATTGTGAGGATTATATATTGTTTGTCGCTATAGGTTTGAAGCAAATCGTCAAAAAGTCTCGCTACCCTTTTCACGAGGAAAACACTATTTCCTCGTTAATAAATGGTGAAAATAATTTGGGATACATACTGCGAGGAAATTAATTCCTCGTTAAAAGGCTTCTATTGCGAGGATTTTATAATGTTTGTTGCTATAGGTTTGGAGGGAATTGTCAAAAATTCCCGCTACACTTTCCGCGAGGAAAACAATAGTTCGTCGCTGTGAAAATCTACAGCGTCCACATTGTTTGTCGTTGCATCCAGCATGTTGTCGCTATAGCTTGGTCCAATTTGAGAACGAAATTCAAGTCACATTTTGCGAGAATTTAACATTTTCCTCGTTGAAAGGCTGCTTCTGTGAGAAAATATAATTCCTCGCTGAAAAAATCGTCGCTAAAGCAACATTTTCCTCGTTGGGGACAGTATCGGTGTTGTTGGAGTGGGCCATCGGCCCGTTAACCTGGAAAATTTGACAGTAACGTGTTGTCACACCATTAGAATTGAACTCAACAAAAAATCAACAGGACTTTTTTCTTTTCGTAATTTCCATTGTTTTTCCGTTCTGCTTTTTGTACGATTGCTAAAACATGATATAGCTATAAGCTCTACCACTTCTTTCTAAATCTTAACCTGGTCTTCATAATCATGCTATTATTTATTTCTTAATATTTGCTGATAAGGCGATTAGTATCTCTGCAGCTTCTTTATTGATCTGGAGGTACTGTCTCTAACTTAATTATTAGCTCTCTTATACTTATTTGTGGAGATTTTTGGACCTACCGTTATTTGCATATATTTTATGAATATATACACACGTATGTTTTGACTTGTAGGTTTGCAGGTTTTGGAGAGGGATATGAATTCTTCTTCTTCTTCTCTTCCTTTTCCTGCTCCCCTTCAAGAAAAGTACGATGTGTTTCTTAGTTTCAGAGGTGAGGACACACGCGATGCTTTTACCAGCCATCTTCACGCGGCTTTACTTCAGAAGCAAATTGAGACCTACATAGATTACAGACTTGAGAAAGGAGACGACATTGAACCTTTCCTTAAAGAAGCAATCAAGAAATCGAAAATTGCACTAGTCATTTTCTCAAAAGACTATGCTTCTTCCACATGGTGTTTGAAAGAACTTGTGCATATACTAGAATGCAAGAAAAGCCATGGACAGATTGTTGTTATACCCATTTTTTATCGCATAGATCCATCAGATGTACGAAAACAGCGGGGAACTTATGCACTTGAAGATCGTCCACTTAAGCGCAGTAGGGATGAGGTGGCCAACTGGAGGGCTGCTTTGGAGGAAGCAGCAAATATGTCTGGGTTTCATTATTCAAGCAAAACAGGGTATACTAAATCTCTAGCTTGTATCAATTTCTACTTGTTTATCATTTGATTCATACTTACTCATACTATTGTTTGTCTTTCATAATGATATTTGCCAGGAGGACAGAGGCCGATTTTGTTGAGGACGTTGTTCAAGATGTTTTGACCAAATTGAATCGCGAATTGTCAAGTGATTTAAAGGGCATGGTTGCAATTGAAAGAAAAATTGAGCAAATTGAGTCATTATTATGCTTGGATTCGCCAGGTGTTTGCTGTGTAGGTATTTGGGGCATGGGTGGTATTGGCAAGACCACCCTTGCTGATGCTGTATTTCACAGGCAGTCCTCTAAATTTGAAGTTTGTTGTTTTCTTGCAAATGTCAGGGAGAACTCAGAAAAGACGGATGGACTACATCAGTTGCGAAATAAACTTGTTGGTGAGATATTAAAGCAAGAAGGTGTAAATATCGACACTCCGTCTATACCACCTCATATTCAAGATAGGCTCAAGCGTACAAAGGCGCTCATTGTTCTTGATGATGTGAATGCTCGAAAACAACTAGAAGATCTTGTTGGTGATCATGATCGGTTTTGCCAAGGAAGTCGAATCATTATAACTGCTAGAGATAAAGGCCTACTTGAGCAAAAAGTTGACCCTGAAAAGATATACGATGTTGAGGGATTAGGTTCTGATGACGCTCTTAGGCTCTTTCATTCCCATGCTTTTGGAAATAAGTCTCCAACAACATCTTACACTGAGTTGTCGAGAAAGGTGGTGGATTATATTAAGGGCATTCCATTAGCTCTTAAAGTTATGGGGTCCTCATTCCGACGTTGCAAGAGCAAACAAGAGTGGGAAGTTCAATGGAAAAAAGTGAAACAATTTCCAAACGAAGAAATAGATCAAGTGTTGAGAATAAGTTACGATGGATTAGGAAAAAATGAGAAGGAGATATTTCTTAATATAGCATGTTTTCATAAAGGCGATGACATGAATTATGTAAAAGAATGTTTAGATAGTTGTGATTTCCACGGGGAAGCGGGAATCAATGATCTTATTGATAGGTCTCTCATATCAATTTCAAAAGGACAAATAGAGATGCATGATTTGGTGCAAGAAATGGGTAGGGCAATTGCTCGAGAACAACGCAGTAGGTTGTTCAATAATGAGGATGTCTATCAAGTATTGACAAATAACCAGGTACATAGTAATATTCACATTTACAATAAACAAGTCAGATTGTCAGAGAGATGGACATGTTCAAGCAATATCCATTGCCTTGTATGAGACTGAAAAACTACACTTCGAGTTGGAACATGCAAACTTCGAAAAGATGTATCAACTGAGATTCCTATGTGTCAGGGATTATAGTTTTGAGGGAATTCCACGTCGTCGCAATATTATTTCTCTTGATCTTCCTAATTCTCTTAAATTTCTTTCATGGCACTGTTATCCTTGGAAATCTTTGCCATCAACATTTTCTACCCATAATCTTGTTGTCCTTGATATGCGGTACAGCAAAGTTGAGGCGCAACTTTGGAATGAAGACCAGGTATATTATATATGCTTATTTTAGTTCTTGTATAACATGTGGCCTAGAAAGTAATAATCTGCAAGCTAAGTTATTAATTCTTGTTTAATTTGTTACAGATTCATGTGAACTTAAAATGGATTGATCTTAGTGAATGCAAACATCTAACTGAAGTTCCAAATCTCTCTCAGAGTCTAAATATTGAGCATATAGATCTGAATGGCTGTCGAAGTTTGGTTGAAATTCCTTCGTATTTTCAACATCTTGGCAAGCTTACTTATCTTAACCTTAAGCAATGCATAAATCTCAAAAATCTTCCCGAGATGCCATGCAATCTTGAATTCTTAAATTTATGTGACACAGCAATAGAGGAATTGCCTTCATCAGTTTGGTCTCACGAAAAAATATCTCACTTAGATATTAGAAATTGTGGACACCTTAAGAATCTTCCAAGCAACAGTTGTAAGCTGAAACTCTCGGATTCTCTCAGTCTAAAAGGCTGCGACTCTCTTTGAGAGTTTTGGGAGCTTCCCAAGGATACAACAGTGCTAGAGTTAAGTGGGACACCAATAAAAGAATTGAGGAATGAATCAATAGAGTCTGTTGTTGGTCTCACTGCAATTAAACTGATCTTTTGCAAAAGCCTTGTGAGTCTCCCAACGAACATTTGGAAGTTGAAATATCTGGAGAGCCTTGATCTCAGTGGTTGCTCTAACTTTCAACACTTACCAGAAATCTCGGAGGCTATGGAACATCTGGAGTTTCTAAATTTGTCATTTACAAAGGTTAAAGAGGTACCCCCATCAATTGGAAATCTAGTTGCGCTTCGAAAATTACACTTGCTTGGGTGCAGTATACAAGAAATCCCTGATGACCTCTTTTGCTTAACCTCATTACAAGAGTTAGATATGAGTATGACCGAAATTAAGAGCATACCTGCAAGCATCAAACAAGTTGTTCAGCTGTCTCGCCTATACGTCATGGATTGTGAGAGCCTTGAATCTTTACCAGAGCTCCCCTCATTGCTGCAATGTCTTGAAGCACATGGTTGCACGTCACTGAAGACAATGTCAAGTTCAAGCACTGCAATCACACAAGGTTGGGAAGAATATATATTTTCTAGAGGGCTTTATGAGAAACATATATTTTCTAATTGCCCAAAGTTGGATGAGAATGCACGAAGCAACATAATGGGTGATGCACAGCTCAGAATTATGCGAATGGCAACTGCGTGGTCAAAGTTTAAAGAAGACAAAATTGAACAACCATCATATGATTCAAATAAGGTCTCTCTCTCTCTCTCTCTCTCTCCTCTCTATTGAAGAAGTTGTTGTTTGTTTTTCACGACTTTAATAACTATGATGTCCATATCCATGGTACAGGAATCTTTACACAAGAAATCCTTTGCTGACATTAGATGTTTTGGGAATGAAATTCCAAATTGGTTCAGCCATAAAAGTGAGGGACGTTCAATAAAGATTGAGCTTCCTCATGATTGGTTTAGCACAGATTTCTTGGGTTTCGCTCTATCTCTTGTTGTTGCTGCTACTACAAGGAAAATGAACATTGAATGCAAGTACTACTTCAAAACTAGTAATGGTGAAAGCCATGAAGTCAACCATCCTTTGTGTAATCCGCTCACGTATGGAGATTCACATGAGGTGTTTGTGTGGTGGTATAATAATGTCTTTGAAGAAGTTGTAGAGGGAGATCAAAGCCTCGCTGCATTTTACAAACTTGTTACTGAGGTCAATGTTCACTTCACCGTGACTCTTTTTGGTACTAATAAACCCATTGTTCCGGTGGAAAAGTGTGGGATATGTATGTTATATGGCAAAGATGCTGAGATGATAAAGCAGAGGGCTTTGTAGATGAAGCCGATATCCCTAAATTCAAAATTTCATTTTATTTGAGCTGTTTGCAAGACTTGTGGTTGAGGATGCTTTTGAGTTTGTTAGGCTTAGGGATGTCTTTCTTGTTTTAACCCTTCGCCCTCTCCATCGCCAAGCTTTTTGGCTGAGGATGCTTTTGAGTTTAGTAATTTTCTTCATTCAATTCAAGTATTAAATTGTTAATAGTGTCATTTAAGTAATTATTATCAGTCCTAACCTTTACATAAGTACGATCCAAATAGTCTGTGCTTGCTGAAACTTAAAATTTCTCACTAGATATTATGAGACTGGGGGCATAAAAGAGTAGATATTTTTGGAAACTCAGATCTATAATAAGGTTAAATACATTGGCCTCTTGGTCTTGTAGAGCAATGGCCTCTCAATTAGTGCAAAAAGAAAGTCAATGAAAGATTGGCTAAGGAGACCAAACTAAACTGGTAGCAAACTAGTAAGAGGCCAGTTCAATGATAATGTTAATAATACCTTTGTCAAGAGCCAATTTCAAACGAAAAAATAAACTCCAATAAATATATATATTTCACATACGTAACTAGTAAACAATCAAATAATAATGACCTGCATAATCTTCATACTACCAAAAAAAGAGATATATAATCTCCACAAAAATCTTTATCTATGATCGTACTATGTTTTGTGATGAATGTGAAGACAAAAGATAGAAGAAAAAGATAGATAGATAGAATGATTTACATAGCACAAGGCGTTGTTGCTGCTTATGGGAGGTTGTGTTTGCAACGATAACGTGAAAAAGAAGTTGGAGCGTCTTGGAACTTCTTGGCGTGAGTTTTTTTTTTTTTTTTTTTTAGGGTTTGGGGTTTTTTTGGAATTATGGTAAAGTAGTCAAGGTATTTTTGGAAGTTATTAAGAGAAAATAGGAATGGGAATCGTATCGACTACTCCCCCCTAGGTGATCTGATACCCAGTTTTGAGGTGGGGCCCACTTATTTTTTCATTCCTAATTGCAAGTAAACGCAGGGGAAGTCAGGAATGGAAATCATTCCCTTTCCTCCCATACCCATTACTGATACGTAAACATGTGAACAACTAAGCTGCAAAACTCGTCAAATACATATAATAAAATTGCGAGTATGAAATTAGTTGTAAACATGTTACAAATGCATGAATATTTGAATTTATTTGATACATGTGATTTGCGGTTTTTTTCTTTGTTTTTCTATTTATGAGATTGGTGATTTACAGTATAATTTTTTGTAACGATAAAGAAATAAGGCATGGGCATTTTATCCTTTACCAAAATTAAAAGCATCCCACCTTACATTTGTATCCCCTTTCCTCCTTGCTTTCTTATCTTCCCCATGGATGCCGACAAACACCATGCCTAATGGTCAATGGCAAAGTGATGATGGTACTTGATCATTTCAATTTTCCTAAATAATTTTAAAAATGATAAAAGAGTGTTAACTCTAGGACATTCCGAGCTCACATTAACTAGTTCAGCAAAAAAAAAAGACTGAAAATTCAAACAATCTGATTGAGAGCACATTTCCATTAACATCAAAGCCCGATCGACCACTACAATTATACATATACAATCATAAACACTATGATCTACTTACAGCTATTGATTGGTTTTGGGACGGCTTATACGTATATAAATAACAGAGAGAAGAGACAGAGTACCTGCGCAAGCAGGGGCGGCCCTGGGGTGGCACAAGTGGTGCCACCGCATAGGGGCCCCGAAAAAAAAATTCTTTATATTATATATATATTAATATTATAGAAACTGTATATATAGTATAGCGTGCTAAATGGTTGCATGACGTCGTGTCTGGTGGAGTTGGCAACAGCGCATGTCCAATTAAGGAAGTGCCAGAGTTCGAATCTTGCTGAAGTTAGTTAGTTTGCTTGTTTTTATATTATTTTTGCATTATAACTAAAAACTTTACATTATTATTATATTTATAAAAAAAAACAGAAAGCCTTTAAATGAAAGGAAACATCGAAGCTAACCACAGGAGGCCTGGAAAAAAAAAAAGAAAGGCTAACCACAAGAGGGTATATAT
This sequence comes from Prunus kanzakura, assembly GCA_020521455.1. Lineage (NCBI taxonomy): Eukaryota > Viridiplantae > Streptophyta > Magnoliopsida > Rosales > Rosaceae > Prunus > Prunus kanzakura. The sequence goes on along the minus strand of BPUM01000041.1, from coordinate 16,386 downwards.
ATCCCCCAAACACTTTCTACTCCTTACCTATCCTTCTTTTGGAAAAAAAAAAAAAAAAAAAAAGTTTTCTCCTCCAAGAAAAGTACTTTCTTCATTTAAAACAAAACAAAAAAAAACTTCATGGCTTCTTCTTTCTCTTATACTCTGATTTTCTGGTAAGTAATTATCATCATTCATCAATCTCTCTTTATTTTTTTTTTCAATCCCTTGACAATTTTTGTTATTCTTTCAATCAATCTATCTTTAATTTGTGATTGCCAATTTTTTTTTTTTCCTATTAAACACATATTGCTTATTGAAGGCTATAAGGGAAATTATAGGGGCACAAGGATCTTATAGTACCAAACATTTAATTTTATCAAATGGAAACATTTAAATTTTTATGAATTTAATTTTTGATTGTCATTACATATTTATTGATGGTGACTTTTAGTTATAAAAGAATTGTTTGTGACATTAAGTTATGGTAAATTTTTATTTATAATATTTTCGTATTAGATTATGTGATGCCCCAATTTAAGTTTCGCACAGGGCCCTCAAAATCTCAAGGACGGCCCTGTGCGCAAGGACCTGTTTGGGGAGACCGGAGGCCTGAAAGAAAGCGACGGCGAGATTCGCCAATATCAGACCATGAGATCAAGAGCGCCGCGTGCTCAAGCTACCGTACACCTGAGGAGCAGCGGAGCAATCAGAAAACCAAGAATTAGATTCGGAGACCTAAAATGACATATAGCGAGATTTGTTGCCTTTCTTCTCCGATTTGGAGGAAAAAAGATAACGACGACGGGTACACTGATGTCGATGAGTTTTTTTTTTTAAAGGCTTATTATCACAAAAGGTCCCTAAGGTTTACGAAACTATCAGATTGCATCCTTAATGTTTTTTTTTGTCGTTAGTGGTCCTCAATGTTAGTATGTGTGATCACAAATGGTCCCTGCCGTTAGGTTCTGTCAAAAACTCCGTTAGTTTGTTGATGTGACATATATATATATCACAAAACATCCCTGAGGTTCACACATCTATCACAAATGGTCCCTACGAATTTTTTTAATTTTTTAATTTAAAATTCATAAAATTTTGGTTTTCTTTTTTATATTATTTAAAAATATATATTGTATTTCAAATACATATGACACTATATTTTTGAAGATGTGGGCTCCACATATATGCCACATCAAAAAACTAATGAAGTTTTTAAAAAATTATTTAAAAATCATAAAATTTAAAAATGAAAAAAACATTTATAAAATGATTTTAACCTCGAGGACCATTTATAAACCCTAAACCCTTGGTTTTTTCATTTTTAAATTTTATGAATTTTAAATTATTTTAAAAAAACTTAATTAGTTTGTTGATGTGGCATATATGTGGAGCCCACATCTAAAATAATATAGTGTCATGTGTATTTAAAATACAATATATATTTTTAAATAATTTAAAATTCATAAGATTTAAAAAAGAAAACCAAAATTTTATGAATTTCAAATGAAAAAAATTTAAAAATTTGCAGGGACCATTTGTGATAGGTGCATGAACCTCAGGGATATTTTGTGACATATATATATGCCACATCAGCAAACTAACGGAGTTTTTGACGGAACCTAATGGCAGGGACCATTTGAGATCACACATACTAACCTTGATGACCACCAATGACACAAAAAAACATTAAGGATGCAATCTGATAGTTTTGTAAACCTTATGGACATTTTGTGATAATAAGCCTTTTTTAAACGATCTTCGTTAATCAATTTATTTATTTATTCTGCTTTATGACAAAAAAGGTACTATGTTTGTTGCGATATTTCATAACTGCAACTGGTTTCAATGGCCCGGCCCATTAGATGGCAATTTTGTAAGTAATGGAAGTGACATAGTTACTTTAATATGACTTTTTTTTTTGGTCTAGTAATTTAATATGACTTGGTAGTTACATTTAATCCATGCGTCATTTTTTTTAAAATTTAATTTTTTATACAAGCAATATTTTACTTTAATTTAATTTAAACTTGTTGGAGGGAGATTCGAACTCCGTTGCAGAGTAGAAACACTTCAGCTCTACCCAATTTTAGGCTGAGCCCATGTCTGTCAATGCGTCCCCTTCTTTTACTTGCATTTTATCTACATATGTTGAAGACTACCATTGAAGTTCTATTTACGTTGAAGACTTTTCTTTCCAACTGCCACTGAAGTTCTATTTATGTATTTTTTTTGTCAAATTATTTACGTTTTTCGACCATTAGCTTTTCAAAGTGCTGCATCAAAAAATTTGTGTAAACTCATACACTCAATGAATATTTGTGTAAACCCCGCCCACCCAAACTTGAGTTTCGATTTTTTCCTTTTGTCTAAAAAAATGATGGGCAACATAAAGGCCTTCTAGATTAAGACGGACTGAGGTGCTTTTGCTGGTAGTCTAGTTTTTCTTGGGTTTCGCTCTATCTCTTGTTGTTGCATATGAAGACAGTAATGATGCACGTTATTTGAAGTTGGAATGTAAGTATAACTTCAAAACTAATAACGGTGAAACCCATGAAATCAACCATCATTTGGATTATCGGTATTTGGATGCAAGCGGTTTTGAAGATTCCCATAAGTTTATAGCTCCAGTAGTTAGGAATATGTACTTTATTTTTTTCTTACTTCTTATTTATATATTTTGAATTTACTTTCTAAGTGGCTACAAAGATGGGTTACATAGTTGGGATTCGACCCGGCCCATAAACAGCTTTAGCTATTCTATGTTCATGGGCCGATCAATCAGTAGAAAATTGCAAACGAGAGAGAGAGAGAGAGGAAGGGAGAGAAGAATTCCAACCCTCCAAATACATTATGCGTGGAAAATAAAATTGGAAAAAAAAATGGGGAGAGTTTGAAGAAATGTAAACGATGTTGTCCTTATGGTGCTTATTTTTTCTAAATAAAAAAACAATAGGTTATGTTACTGTCACGAAATGAATTATTCTTGTTCATTATTATTGAAAGTTATCTTGTGAAGTTATTATATGATAAAATACAAAATTTGATGAAGAATTCGTTTCAACAAAAATGCTATATCAACCAGTTTTCATGTTTTAAGCCTTCAGCCCACCCGTTTACATGAGATTGGAAAGAAAAAAAAATCTCAATTATTTCTATTCGATTATAGATCGTCAGGGAGTTTTAGATGACAATTTTTGTAAATAATGGAAATGACAGAGTTACTTTTAATATGACTTGGTAGTCACATTTAATCCATGCGTCCAGTTTTTTTTAATTTAATTTTTTTATGCGAGCGATATTCTACTTTAATTTAATTTAAAATATTTGGAGGGGGATTCGAATTCTGTTGCCGAGTGAGGAACACATCAATTCTAGCCAATTAGACTAAGCTCATGTCTGTCAATGCCTCCAGTTTTTAAACTTTCCTTTTACATATATGTATACGTTGAAGATTACCACTGAAATTCTATTTACGATGAAGACTGTTCTTTACAACTACCACTGAAGTTCTTTTTATGTTTTTTTGGGTCAAATTATTTATGTTTTTCGACCACTAGTTTTTCAAAGGGCCATAGCATCAAAAGATTTGTGTAAAATTAGACAACGAATGAATATTTGTGTAAACCTCACCCTCCTAATAACTTGTACTCAAAAAACAATTAAAAAATTAAAAATTTGTGTCTCGAAGCAAACATTTCATCCTCACATCACATGCATTAGAATATAAAGTTGGACTGTGTTGCATTAATGGGTGCAAAGCAGTCCTAATTTACTTTGAAGGTAAATAAATATTTAATCAATTGATAAAATAGAAAAGTTGATATAGATCCAAATTCTCATCTAGAAGTTGGGTTTAATCCTCGGATTTGGTGACTTTGATGCAAGTCCTTTGACTTTTGTGCCACATAGGATTACATTCCTTTTTTAATATTGTCTGATGTAATCTTTTTATTTTATATATTTAAAATCATTTTTTATTCCAATATTGCCCATTATCTTAGATTACTTACCTTAATGAGATAATTAGCCAATATTATACTTCTTTCCTTATCCAATTTACCCTTGAGCACATAAAACGTAAGGAATAATGAAGTTATTAATTGCAGCAAATTTTATGGTGGTTTTATAATAAATTACTAAATTTATGGTAAGTAAAGCACCTAATTAGGAAGACTTTTTTTTCTTTTTTAAATGTTGGATATTGACATATATATAAGAAAGAAATAATGGAGTGCGTTTAGTGCTCAAAGGAAGCCAAACACTCGTTAAAATAGATGAGAAAATAATGGAGATTCAAACTTGGGGTTCATCCCAAGGCACAAATGACTCGCTGAAGCATGGTCTAATATCCATTTGCTATGCAGTAATAGTATCGACTTCTTCTTCTTCTTCTTCAACTTCTTCTTTTATTATTATTATTATTATTTTATGTTGAATATATGCTCAACTTTTAATCAGGTTCAGTTTTGTTCTTTATAGTTGTTCTTTTATGTATAGTATACCAGAGACATAGGTAATACATTTTTTGATATATTTTTCATCATATATATATATATATATATAAATTATAGGTAACATATTCCTTTAACAAAAAAAAAATTTATTAATTGACTTGTGTTTTGACATACATGAGATATAGGTACCACACTTTTTTGCCTTTTTGTTTATGAATCTAAGTTATAGGTAACATACGATTTACCACTTATCTTTTTTATGTACTGGAGATATAGGTAGCATATATTGTCCGACTTATGTTTTTATGCACCTAAGTTATAGGTAATTTAATATTCTCCTTATTTATTTTTCCACCTTACATATAGGTAAGATGTTTTGAGGTTTGTTCAGCCTACGATGTAGATATATTGTCCTATTGTCCATTGCATAGGTATAATATGTCATATTATCTATTGCCTATTGCATAGGTATATATATGTTTTTTCATATTTTCGACAATGTGTAATAGTATTTTATCTACCTTGTTTTTAGGTAACATACAATTTAATTTTGTCTATTTTTTTTATCTGACTTATAGGTAGTCTTCTAATTTATGTTCCTAACTTATAGGTAACATGATTTATCACTAAGTATTTTTCGTTACTAATAATAACACTATTTACATGTATGTCAGGTATATAATTTAATGTGGGTGCTTGTTTGATCGATTGGTATAATTTGTGGGTCTTTACTTTGTATTGATTAAATTGTATTTTATCCATATATTAGGAATATTATCAAGGAAAGAATTCAAAATTAAAATTATGGAATTCAATTACAAGGAAATAATGTATTAAATTTTGATTTTCAATGTGTTTTCCTTATTTACCTCAAAGGGTAAAATTGACACAACAAAAAAGGTAATAAATGTCAAATGACCTACATCTAAAACTAAAACCGCGAGGACTAAACCCAAATAGCTAATCGTTTTGGACCTAGATCTAAGAAGCCCTTGATAAAATCCTAATCAAGCCCTCTTATTCAAATCTATTACGATCATGCACAAAGACTAAAGTTTAAAGTGATTACTTGCACAAAGACTCCAGCGATAATCCCAATTTTAGGCAACACCATGTGCGCAGGTTTTATTTCTGCAATTTATATATACCATTTTCTTCGTATCTCATTTTTTAAATAAAAAACTAGGATACATTTTTATTTTATTATCCTCAAAAGCAAAAGTTTGTGCTGCTACTCCCATTATCCCATCCCATATGCCCTTTTCTTTTTTCGGTGTGTGAATGTTTGAATTTTTGTCCACCGTTCACTTCTCTTTTTCCATCTCTGATTATTTCCTGGGTTTTGTCAGTGCTTTTCTAAGTCAAGATCAAGAAAGAGTTGGATGGCTTGAAAGTTTGAATGCTTGGACAATTCCTCTCTGCTTCTACTTTTTCCTCTTTTCCTTTTCGTAATTTCCATTGTTTTTCCGTTCTGCTTTTAGTACTATTGCTAAAATATGATATAGCTATAAGCTCTACCACTTTTTTCTAGATCTCATCTCATCCTTGAATCGATCCTCAGGTGCAACGTTTTCTAGATTTCTTTCTTAATATTTGCTGATAAGGCGATTAGTATCCCAGCAACTTCTTTCTTGTTCTGGTTGATTATTTAGTACCAAAAGTAATAAAACGAAAAGAAAATACAAAAATTACTCAACTCATAAAATTTTTTTAAAAAAATTACTCAAGAAAAATTCCAACTGAAAAGCAAAAGTTTGTACGTAAAGCGTGTATAAGGGGAGGGGCATTGTCCCCTTTCCTTTCTCCAGTGTGTGAATTCTTGAATTTTTGTCCACTCACGCTGCATGCCTAATTATTTCACTCTTCTCTTTTTCTTGAATTTTTGTAAAGTCAAGTCACGTCACGGCAACTAGAGTAAAGGTTTCTGTTACTACTAACTGTGAGAATGTGAAGGTAAAGAGTCCCACATTGGAAAGTTGAGAAACCTAGCAAGGGCTTATAAGGAGTTGGGTTACTCCCCCCATTGCCAATTGGTTTTGGGGTGGAACCTCAACTTCCTTCATGGTATCAGAGCATTGGCATTACAGAATTCCACTGGGCTCTCCGAAAGTTCATAGCACTGCAAAGCATAAGCTACAGACAGAGCATCATTGCTGGGATTAGAAAATTTTTCACGAAACATTTTTACAGTTTCTTTTAGTTTCTTCCTTCTCAACTTCTCTTGCTTGTCCATAACTTCAACGTTCACGGTGCCACTGGAATTTCCATCCTCATCTAAGTCTTGGCTTTTTGTGTGACTATCTTCAAACTGCCTGACAAAAGGATTTGACAAACTCAAAGCAGCTGCTGCTGCAACTGCGTATGCTAGCACTAAATTAGCCCTAGAGTAACTCTTCTCCTTACTCATTACTTGAATAACCGTAAGGAGCATCCTAGAGTGGCGAGGACTCATGGGGAAATCAGCCATGGCCTTCCCTAAAGGTGTCAGTCTTCCATTGCTGTCAAGTGCTTGAAGGATCTTTAAGCAACGCTCAGCTTCATCCAAGGCAGCACCCTCTGGAGGAGTTGGAAATGGAAAATTGGATACCTTATCAACAGGTTAGCCCACGTGTGAAAGCCCAACAGCCACACGTGCTCCACGTCACCCAATATGTGTTGTCCACGTGTTAGGCTTGAAAATTCGCCACACGTGCGGGGGCGTGTGAGAATGTGAAGGTAAAGAGTTCCACATTGGAAAGTTGAGAAACCTAGCAAGGGCTTATAAGGAGTTGGGTTACTCCCCCCATTGCTAATTGGTTTTGGGGTGGAACCTCAACTTCCTTCACTAACTAGGCGTGTTCATGTTAAGTCGGGAACTCTTTTCTCTACAACCCCCTTTGGTTTTCCTTTTTGAGACTGTTAAGTTTTGATGATTTTGCTGGATTGTTTTTGCAACTTTGTGCGCATATAGTCAAGTCTGAACTAGTACAATATTAATTGTTGCCTATGGGGTTCAAAGAAGATGGTCATTGCTCACATCTCTTGTTTTAAATAAAAAAACTATGATTTGATATGGACGATTAGATAGGACTAGTAAAATGCTTAGATTTTATATGCAATCAAAGAATAGTATGTGATAAGTTTTTTCTTTTTCTTTTCTCAGGGCATCGTTGGGCAGTATACCCATATTAGAAGAGAAATCAGTTTGGGGAACAGAAGCCCCCACAAGAATTGCGTACATGGACACTCAGGTTGGTCTTTTGATAGAGAGAATTGATTCTTCAAGCGTTGTAACTTATAAGTCAGTGGGATTGCCCTCAGATCAAGAACGAAGTTACAAAGGGATTACTTGCCTGATCAGCAAATCATAGTTCGCAAAGAGATTTACATGACTATGATGGGTACATGACTAATATTTTTGGTCGTGGATACGGTTATGTGGGAATAATAATAGGTAAGAGAAGAAATTTGTTCTCTTGTGATGATCAAAAAACAAAAGGTAATAGAACACTATTTTAGATAATGATGATGTTACTGACTTGATACAAAATGAAGATAAAGGGTGGCTTTATATAATAGCCACTACAAGATGATGATTGCATATTACACTAATGCTCCTTGAAACTTTGGTCAAATTCCACTTTGTCACCCTCAAATCTCAAAATGGCCCACTTTCATCTCTTGACCGAGGTTTGGTGACTTACTTTGTCCCATGCCGTCAACTACATCCAAAAATCTGTTAACTTTGATGACGTGGCAAGTGAAGGACCCACTTTTATGTTGATGTGTCAATAAAAATAATTAAAAAGTCCTTAAAAAAATAAAACATTAATATTCTTAATAAATATTTTTACAAGATGTGATGATGTTTGCATATATTAAAAATAACCAAGTAGGCATCAAACGCTAATTTTGCTTTACTTTTTTTTATTTTTCTTGGAGGAGACTCAACCTTGTTTCTTAATAAATATTTTTGGTACATGGGATGGGAGGGCAAAAAGCTTAAATTGAGTTTCTTTCCCTACGACCGGCCCCTGAATAGAAAATTAGAAGCCTTGTTTATGGGCCGGGTCGAATCCTCCCGCTCTTGCGTCAGTGTCAACACCACTTGTCAATATTGAGAAACGGCGACGTTTGTGTTCCGGGTAGGCGTTTCATTGTCCTCTTGGAATTTGTAAAACTTTACATGTAAGGCTTCATTGATGTCTTGAATTATATCATTCAGTAGTGACCTGTTTTATATAATTTGTATATCTACATTATAATGAGATTGATATTCGGGGTTATATTGCATGCAGGCAAGCAACCCGGACAAGGTACGAAGACGTGGCAGATGCCCGCTAACTCCAGAGGAGAGTAGAGGGAGCTCAGGTTGAGATTTATGGAGCACAAGGAAATCGGATAAGTTCCATGGTTGCAGCAATGCCGCCGATAACTTTGCCAGTAAAGTATATTAGATATTATTAATTTTATTTATGCCCTTTTTTCTCCATGGTTGCAGTAATGAATAAGCTTTCAAGTTTCTCTTAACTCGGATGATCAGATATTCAGACTGAGATTCAATTAAAACTTGATAATTTTTATTAATCTGGAATTGATTGATGTCTCGTTTTGTTCACTCCATGAGTCATGACGTGGTAATTGAATCGATTCTATGATATGGGATGAATTTATAGGAGAATTTAATTTTGATTATTTGGCTTTTGGTTAACTTATCTGAGGCTGTTGATTTACAAAACCCATGCACTAAATTTAATGTTGCAGCTGCTGATGTGAAAACACATTTGAATCTCTACTTGTTGATTGCTACTAGTGGAGGCTTAAACCAACAAAGAACAGGGGTGAGTTTCTTGATTGAGCTACAGTTGCATAGTTTTCTTCTATTCAAGGCTTAACTTATTGTTCTAATTTGTTCATATAAAGGCTTAAAAGAACGTTGTGGTTATGCATTCAGATTCCAAATGACTTCTTTATTAGTCTAATTGTTGATAGTTATTTCGTTTTGGCATCTGGTTATAAGTAGCTCTTGTATAGGACTAGTTGATAGGACTCTTTAACTTTTTCATTCCATGAGTGAATAGTTATAAGTAGCATTTGTTCATGTTTTTGTTGCTGATTCTGTCTCTGATGCTTCGTTCCCTGATTCTGTTACAGATAACTGATACTGTTGTTGCAGCTTATATCTTGAATGCTACTCTTTTTGTTCTCAAGCTCGACCAGAAATCGTTTTGGAAGGATTCCAGGTCAGTTTCAACATATCACAGTTAAAGAACTATTGTCGAGCTCGAGGTCAATGTAAGCAAAATAGTCAGAGTATTTATAATGTTATTTGGTGTATTTGGTGCAGCAACTTCGATGCAATCTTTGATGTAGACTGGTTTATATCATCTCTCGCAAAAGATGATGAAATCATTAAACAGCTTCCAAGAAAGGGATGAAAACCAAGGAGTCCATATACCATGCGTGTCCCAAAGGAAGTGCAATGCAAAATGCTACCAGAATCGTTTAGTGCCTGTTCTTAATAAAAAGCATTTAAGTGTCTTTCAGGATAACCTACCACATTTTCGTAAAGAATTCGTTAATTATCATATGCTGGTGCATCTTTTGCTGATTCTGTCTTTCAGGAGGCGTAATCAATAAGTTAGAGACCGTACCTCCAGATCAAGTAAGAAGCTGCAGAGTATTAATCGCCTTATCAGCAAATATTAACAAAGAAAGAAATAATAGTATATGATTATGAAGACCTACGTTGAACCTGAGGATGAGGATCGATTCAGGATGAGATGAGATCTAGAAAGAAGTGGTAGAGCTTATAGCTATATCATGTTTTAGTAATCGTACTAAAAGCACAACCGAAAAACAATGGAAATTACGAAAAGGAAAAGTCGAAGCATTCGAACTTTCAAGCCATCCAACTCTTTCTTGATCTTGACTAAGAAAAGCACTGACAAAACCCAGGAAATAAGATGGAAAAAGAGAAGAAAGACAAGGGCTTATGGGATAATGGGAGTGGCAGCACAAACTTTTGCTTTTGAGGATAATAAATTAAAAATGTATCCTAGTTTTTTATTTCAAAAATGAGATGTGAGCAATGACCATCTTCTTCTGACCCCATAGGCAACACTTGTACTAGTTCAGACTTGACTATATGCACACAAAGTCACAAAACAATCCAGCAAAATCATCAAAGCTTGAAAAAAGTAGCCCAAGCACTTTCGGCGAAGAAACTGTCATGCATCATGCACGCATTCAAACAAAAGAAAATGGTATATATAAATTGCAGAAATAAAACCCGCGCACATGCTGTTGCCTAAAATTGGGATTATCGCTGGAGTCTTTGTGCAAGTAATCACTTTAAACTTTAATCTTTGTGTATGATCGTAATGGATTTGCATAAGAGGGCTTAATTAGGATTTTATAAATTGATTAAATATTGATTTGCCTTCAAGTAAATTAGGACTACTTTGCACCCATTAATGCAACACAGTCCAACTTTAAATTCTAATGCATGTGATGTGAGGATGAAATGTTTGCTTCGAGACACAAATCCCTTGTTTTTTTTGGAGTATAAGTCATTTGGAGGGTGGGATTTACACAAATATTCATTGAGTGTCTAATTTTACACAAATCTTTTGATGCTGTGGCCCTTTGAAAAACTAGTGGTCGAAAAACGTAAATAATTTGACCCCAAAAAAACATAAAAAGAACTTCAGTGGTAGTTGTAAAGAAAAGTCTTCATCGTAAATAGATTTTCAGTTGTAATCTTCAACGTATACATATATATAAAAGGAAAGTTTAAAAACTGGACGCATTGACAGACATGAGCTTAGTCTAATTGGTTAGAACTGATGTGTTCCTCACTCAGCAACATAATTCGAATTCCCCCCAAATAGTTTAAATTAAATTAAAGTAGAATATCGCTTGCTTAAAAAAATTAAATTAAAAGAAAAAACTGGACGAATGTAACTACCAACTCATATTAAGTAACTTTGTCACTTCCATTATTTACAAAATTGCTATTTAAAACTCCCTGACGATCTATAATCGAGTATTGATAATATTTTTTCTTTCCAATCTCATGTAAACGGGTGGGCTGAAGGCTTAAAACATGAAAACTGGTTGATATAGCATTTTTATTGAAACGAATTCTTCATCAAATTTTGTATTTTATCATATAATAACTTCACAAGATAACTTTCAATAATAATGAACAAGAACAATTCATTTCGTGACAGTAACATAACCTATTGTTCTTTTATTTAGAAAAAATAAGCACCATAAGGACAACGTCGTTTACATTTCTCCAAACTCTCCCCATTTTTTTCCAATTTTATTTTCCATGCATGATGTATTTGGAGGGTTGGAATTCTTCTCTCTCTCTCTCTCTCTCTCTCTCTCTCTCTTTAAAAATAAGTATCTCTTTAAAATTATGACCCAGTGCAGTTGAGTTTGCAATTTTCTACTGATTGATCGCCCCATGAACATAGAATAGCTAAACCTGTTTATGGGCCCGGTCGAATCCCAACTGTGTGACCCATCTTTGTACAGCCACTTATAAAATAAATTCAAAATATATAAATAAGAAGTAAGATGAAAAAAAAATTACAAATTAGCATTGAATTCAATGGGGCACATTCATGGTTTACATGGGGGGAGTAAAAGCCGAAGGGTTAAAACAAGAAAGACACCCCTAAGCCTGACAAATCAAAAGCATCCTTAGCCACATAAAGCTTGCAATAGCTAATATAAATTGGTGATAGGGACATAAGTTCAGGTGCATATTCCTAACTACTGAAGCTACAAATTCTTTGCTTAATAATTTCAACATCTTGGGTATACAACAGGTGATCTCACACTTTTCGAGCTTCAAAGCCGATAAGGATTCATCAGAAGAAGTCTGTACATAGAAGTCAACATAGGCCTCAGTAACAAGTTTGTAAAACACACGTAGCCTTTGAGCTCCCTATACAACTTCAAAGAAATTATACCACCACACAAACACCTCATGGGAATCTTTGAAACCGCTTGCATCCAAAAACTGATGATGCAAATTATGTTTTCATGGGTTTCACCATTATTGGTTTTGAAGGTTTACTTACATTCCAACTTCAAATTGTTAGAGAGATCCTAGTGTAATTAGGAGATTTACTTCCTAGTATATTATGATTTTATTTATTTCCTTTTTTGTATAGATATTATGTAATTAGGACTTTATCTCATTTCCTAGTATAACCCTGCTAGGGTTTGTAACCTTGTATTATAAATACCTCCTTTCGGAGAATGAAATATACCTGAAAATATTCTACCCACTTTGTTTGACATGGTATCAGAGCCAGGTTTTCTGGTGACCTGTGTGTTGTGCTCACCCGTGTTCTAGCCTTATATTTTTTCCTACCTGTGCCATGTGTGCCCTCCTGGGTTTGTGTGTTGTGTCGCTGTGTTCGTGCCATTCCTGTCTTCATGCATCTGCCGTATTTGTGTATTTGCTGTACTTCGCTGTGTTCCGCTGTGTACTCTGCCATGTTCGTGCCTCTACTGTGCTCGTGCCTGTCTTCGTGCATCTGCCATATTTGTGCCTCTGTTGTGTTCAGTTGTATACTCTGCCGTAATCTATTGAGTTTCTACTGCAATCATGGGTGATAACTCCATTGTTGGTGATGTTGCTGCTTCTTCTGCAAAATTGGGAGTTTCTGACTCTATTCCAGGTAATGGCTCCAATACTTGGATAATTGACACTGGTGCTTCTGATCATATGACTTATGATGCTAAATTTTTTGATGAGTTGTTTAGTAACACCCGTGATCCATACATAACTAGTGCTAATGGCTTGCCCTCTCCAATTACTAGTGAGGGCACAATCTCTCTCACTCCTACTCTGTCTTTGTCTCGTGCGTTATTAGTTCCCAATATCCATTGTAACTTGTTATCTGTTTGTCGATTACTTGATACACTTAATGCTTCTGCTACTTTCTATCCTACACATTGCTCTTTTCAGGATCTCAAGACTCACGAGACTATTGGGCATGGTAAACGGATAGGGGGGGTTATATTATTTGACATTGCCTTCTGCACCAGTTCATGATCGTGTCGTTAATACTGTTCAAAGTTGCGGTGTCAAAGACAAACAGCAAATTTGGTTATGGCATCGTCGCTTGGGACACCTGTCATTTGGCTACCTTAAACGTTTGTTTCCATCTTTATCCCGCTCTTGTGATGAGTCCAGTTTTAAGTGTGAGACATGTATTTTGGCCAAGAGTCATTGTGATGTGTTTCCTTTGAGTGACAGTAAAGCTGCAAAGCCTTTTGATTTAGTACATTTGTATGTATGGGGACCTGCTCGTGTGACTTCTAATAGCTTCCGTTGGTTTGTTACATTTATTGATGACTGCACTCGCTTAACATGAGTGTATTTGATGAAGAATAAACATGATTTTGCTTCTATTCTTCCTGAATTTTGTGTCATGGTGTCTACTCAATTTCATGTTCGAGTCAAAGTGTTTCGAACTGATAACGGAGGTGAATATGTGAATAATACCTTGACCCATTTCTTCCGTGATCAAGGCATTATCCACAAAACTACTACCCCATTCACTCCTCAGCAAAATGGTGTGTATGAACGCAAGAATCATCAGTTACTTGAAGTTGCCCGCTCCCTTCTATTGGACATGTCTGTTCCCCATCACCTTTGGGGCCATGGTGTTTTAGCTGCGGCCTATTTGATTAATCGTATTCCTAGTCGGGTTCTTGATTTCAAGACTCCACTTGATGTGTTGTGTGCCCATACTTCTCCGGTTTCGGTCTCTAAGTTACCTCCGAAGGTGTTTGGGTGTGTTGCTTATGTTCATGTCTACTCCCATCAACGAAGTAAACTTGATCCGTGTGCTCTCCGCTGCATCTTCATTGGCTATTCTAATACTCAGAAGGGTTATAAGTGTTATCACCCTCCTACTCAGAAGGTACATGTTACTTTGGATGTCACTTTTCATGAAGAAGTACCGTATTATGTTTCTCCCTCCTCTTCAATTCAGGAGGAGAGGGGAGTGAATTGAAGAGTGTTGGAGTGGAAGATCTTGAACGTGAAGATGGATGTAAAGGAATTTCTCCCGAAATGGAAACGACTGGTCGCGTAGAGGAAGCGACCGGTCGCGATAGAACATGCCTGGAAACGACCGGTCGCGATAGAACATGCCTGGAAACGATTGGTCGCGATAGAACCTGCCTGGAAATGACCGGTCGCGCAGAAGGTCACGATCGGTCTCATGCCCCAATGACTGACAACAATAACTGCTTGGAAGCGATCGATTGCACAGAAGGTCACGACCGGTCGCAGGTTGATTTTTTGGAGGAATTTTGCTCTACCCCAGAAGAACGTAACAGTGATACTGGTGACTCTTGTGTAGTTGAGATCGATACAAGAACCCCTTTGCCCTGCCATTGCCCCAGTCAAATCGTGATACTGAGTCAAGTGAGGTAATGTCTGATGATCTGTCTGTGTCTACTTATCAATTACCCCCACGAACTACTCGTGGGAAACCCAAAGTACAATATTCTCCTGATATACATGTCAAATCTAAATATCACATTAGCCATTATGTGACAACTCATCGTTTATCTAAGTCATATGCATCATATTTGTGTCAATTATCTAGTGTATGTGTGCTAACTAAGCTGCAGGATGCTCTATCTAACCCCAAATGGACGGATGTCATGAATGTGAAAATGGATGC
Source organism: Prunus kanzakura (assembly GCA_020521455.1). NCBI lineage: Eukaryota > Viridiplantae > Streptophyta > Magnoliopsida > Rosales > Rosaceae > Prunus > Prunus kanzakura. The sequence goes on along the minus strand of BPUM01000041.1, from coordinate 1,244 downwards.
CTTAAACAAGAATAAGACGTGGGATTTAGTTCCTTTGCCACAAGGGAAGAAAGCAGTTGGATGCAGATGGGTGTTTACTTTGAAGCATAAGGCTGATGGTTCCATTGATCGTTGCAAGGCTAGATTAGTAGCCAAGGGGTATACTCAGACATATTGAGTGGATTATCTGGAGACATTTGCCCCAGTGGCAAAGCTCAACACTGTGCGTGTGCTTTTATCTCTTGCTGCTAACCACGATTGGCCCTTATTGCAGTTTGATGTCAAAAATGCATTTCTACATGGTGACCTACAGGAAGAGATTTACATGGATCTTCCTCCCAGTATTCCTGTGACCTCTAAGGAGGGTGTCGTATGTCGACTGTGGAAGTCATTGTATAGATTAAAGCAGTCTCCAAGAGCGTGGTTTGGAAGATTTGTTGCATCCATGAAAAAGTTTGGGTATGTGCAAAGTAACTCTGATCATACTTTGTTTCTGAATCGTCATAAAGGTAAATTGACGGCTTTAATTATTTATGTCGATGATATGATTGTGACTGGAGATGATCAGGTAGAAATACAGAGTCTTCAGAAGTATCTGGCTTCCGAGTTCGAGATGAAATCATTGGGTGATTTAAAGTACTTTCTTGGGATTGAAGTTGCCAGGTCTAAACATGAGATTTTTCTATCCCAAAGAAAGTATGTTTTGGATTTACTTGCAGAGACTGGGATGTTGGATTGTAAACTAATTGATACCCCTAGTGAACAGAATACTAAGTTGGGGTTATATCCTGATCAAGTTCCGACTGATAAAGAACGTTATCAACGGCTTGTGGGGAAGTTGATTTATTTGGCTCATACCCGTCCAGACATTGCATATGCAGTAAGTATGGTGAGTCAGTTTATGCACTCTCCTAGTGCAGATCATATAGGGGCTGTGACTCGTATTTTAAGATATCTAAAAGTAACTCCTGGCAAGGGATTGTTGTTATCCAAATACGGTCATACAGATGTGGAAGGGTATACTGATGCTGATTGGGCTGGTTCAGCCACTGATAGGTGTTCTACGTCTGGGTATTTCATGTTTGTTGGTGGTAACCTTGTTACTTGGAGAAGTAAGAAACAAAAGGTGGTGTCTCAATCTAGTGCCGAGGCCGAGTATCGTGGGATGGCTCACGGCGTATGTGAGTTACTATGGTTGAGGAGATTGTTGAGAGATCTTGATTTTGGGCCACATAAGCCCATGGATTTATATTGTGACAATAAGG